>JAVGWX010000024.1:18434206-19034206 GCA_036924085.1 Ariolimax columbianus | reverse complement strand
GAAGAAAAAGAAGGAGGAGGAGGAGGAGGAGAAGAAAAAGAAGGAGGAGGGGAAGAAAAAGAAGGAGGAGGAGGAGGAGGAGAAGAAAAAGAAGGAGGAGGGGAAGAAAAAGAAGGAGGAGGAGGAGGAGGAGAAGAAAAAGAAGGAGGAGGGGAAGAAAAAGAAATGGAAGGAGGAGGAGGAAAAGAAGGAGAAAAAGAAGGAGGAGGGGAAGAAAAAGAAATGGAAGGAGGAGGAGGAGGAGAAGAAAAAGAAGGAGAAAAAGAAGGAGGAGGGGAAGAAAAAGAAGGAGGAGGAGGAGGAGAAGAAAAAGAAGGAGGAGGGGAAGAAAAAGAAGGAGGAGGAGGAGGAGAAGAAAAAGAAGGAGGAGGGGAAGAAAAAGAAATGGAAGGAGGAGGAGGAAAAGAAGGAGGAGGAGGAGGAGAAGAAAAAGAAGGAGGAGGAGAAGAAAAAGAAGGAGAAAAGGCCCAGTCCAATGCCAAATTGGGCACTCTCAGCCCAGTCCAATGCCAAATTGGGCACTCTCAGCCCAGTCCAATGCCAAATTGGGCACTCTCAGCCCAGTCCAATGCCAAATTGGGCACCCTCAGCCCAGTCCAATGCCAAATTGGGCACCCTCAGCCCAGTCCAATGCCAAATTGGGCACTCTCAGCCCAGTCCAATGCCAAATTGGGCACTCTCAGCCCAGTCCAATGCCAAATTGGGCACCCTCAGCCCAGTCCAATGCCAAATTGGGCACCCTCAGCCCAGTCCAATGCCAAATTGGGCACCCTCAGCCCAGTGCAATGCCGAGTTTAATATACTCAGCGCAATGTAATGCCAAGTTTGCACCAAAGCTTTGGTAATACCATTGCCAACTGACGGAGCGCCTAGACAGTCCCTCGTCCGTTAACTCCACAATGTTTCAGTTCTGTAATAGGACACTCAGCACTCTCAGTGCTGCGCAGTACCCAGGTGGACACTCAGATCAGTGCGATGCCGAGTGGAGCAGAAGTGTGTCCTAAAACAGGATAGACAGACTCTTATGTGGTCAGATTAACATTTTTTAAATGTTGTCAATACCTATGTTACATCCTCGTCACTCTTATTTTAGTGACTTCAATAGAAGCGTTATGTCCCTGTCATTTTGTGACTTCAATAGAAGCGTTATGTCCCTGTCATTTTGTGACTTCAATAGAAGCGTTATGTCCTCGTCACTCTTATTTCGTGACTTTAGTAGAAGTTCCACATTATTGTCACTGCTATTTTGTGACTTCGATATAAGCGTTATGTCCTCGTCACTCTTATTTCGTGACTTTAGTAGAAGTTCCACATTATTGTCACTGCTATTTTGTGACTTCGATATAAGCGTTATGTCCTCGTCACTCTTATTTCGTGACTTTAGTAGAAGTTCCACATTATTGTCACTGCTATTTTGTGACTTCAATATAAGCGTTATGTCCTCGTCACTCTTATTTCGTGACTTTAGTAGAAGTTCCACATTATTGTCACTGCTATTTTGTGACTTCAATATAAGCGTTATGTCCTTGTCACTCTTAATTTGTGACTTCAATAAAAACGCTACGTGCTCATCACTTATATTTTGTGACTTCAGTAGAAGTGTCACATCATCGTGAATGTTATTTTGTGACTTCCGTAGATGTAACACATCCTCGTCACTTTTATTTTGTGACTTCAACAGAAGTTAAGTAACTTTTCATATAAGTGTTTGCTTCTTGGAAATACAGACGTACCTTCCTCATGCTGAATCTAGTACTATTGCCCATTCCTCTTCTAAACTCTGTTTCAGTTAGTCAAAGTGTGGGACTTCGAAACAGGAGTGGCTGTATTTGAGTTTGGTGATGCTCATGGTGGGGAGGCTATCACATGTATGACATTTGACAACACAAGGAGAAGGTGACAATCAATGTTGTCTAGTACATTGTACAGATGAGATGTGACAATCAATGTTGTCTAGTACATTGTACAGATGAGATGTGACAATCAATGTTGTCTAGTACATTGTACAGATGAGATGTGACAATCAATGTTGTCTAGTACATGTACAGATGAAATGTGACAATCAATGTTGTCTAGTACATGTACAGATGAGATGTGACAATCAATGTTGTCTAGTACATGTACAGATGAGATGTGATAATCAATGTTCTCTAGTACATTGTACAGATGAGATGTGACAAGCAATGTTGTCTAGTACATTTACAGATGAGATTTGACAATCAATGATGTCTAGTACATGTACAGATGAGATGTGACAATCAATGTTGTCTAGTACATTGTACAGATGAGATGTGACAATCAATGTTGTCTAGTACATGTACAGATGAGATGTGAAAATCAATGTTGTCTAGTACATGTACAGATGAGATGTGATAATCAATGTTCTCTAGTAAATGTACAGATGAGATGTGACAAGCAATGTTGTCTAGTTCATTGTACAGATGAGATGTGACAATAAATGTTGTCTGGTACATTGTACAGATGAGATGTGACAATCAATGTTGTCTAGTACATGTACAGATGAAATGTGACAATCAATGTTGTCTAGTATATTGTACAGATGAGATGTGACAATCAATGTTGTCTAGTACATTGTACAGATGAAATGTGACAATCAATGTTGTCTAGTACATTGTACAGATGAGATGTGACAATCAATGTTGTCTAGTACATTTACAGATGAGATGTGACAATCAATGTTGTCTAGTACATTGTACAGATGAGATGTGACAATCAATGTTGTCTAGTACATGTACAGATGAGATGTGACAATCAATGTTGTCTAGTACATTTACAGATGAGATTTGACAATCAATGTTGTCTAGTACATGTACAGATGAGATGTGACAATCAATGTTGTCTAGTACATTGTACAGATGAGATGTGACAATCAATGTTGTCTAGTACATGTACAGATGAAATGTGACAATCAATGTTGTCTAGTACATTGTACAGATGAGATGTGACAATCAATGTTGTCTAGTACATTGTACAGATGAAATGTGACAAACAATGTTGTCTAGTACATTGTACAGATGAGATGTGACAATCAATGTTGTCTAGTACATTTACAGATGAGATGTGACAATCAATGTTGTCTAGTACATTGTACAGATGAGATGTGACAATCAATGTTGTCTAGTACATTTACAGATGAGATTTGACAATCAATGTTGTCTAGTACATGTACAGATGAGATGTGACAATCAATGTTGTCTAGTACATGTACAGATGAGATGTGACAATCAATGTTGTCTAGCACATGTACAGATGAGATGTGACAATCAATGTTGTCTAGTACATGTACAGATGAGATGAGAGCTGGCAAATGGAGTTTAATCCTACAACTGTCGAGTGAATTTGTTCTGTGGTGCCAAGGAATTTTTGAGGATTTTGACATGTTTCAATGAAATACCATAATCACATCTAAAATTAAAATAGAGGTTTATATCAACATCATCATCATCATCATCGTGCAGCATGTCCTTTGTGGAACGTCATTCTCATCACAGCAGGTCGACATGAATCTAGGTCAGCAGTCAATCATCCCGCCTGCTCCATGTTCATGTTTAAAGTATCTTGATATCTTGTATCCACCTTCACCTTGGTTGACCATTGCATCGCCTTCCAGGTACCATGCCCTCCATGATCGTTCTTTCCAGTCCATTATGACGTTTGACGTGGCCGAAACAATTTAATTACCAAAACATAACATTGTTTATGATCCAGTTTTCTTCAACATTCAGGTCTTCTAGGATGGTTTAATTTGTCACTTTCTTTATCCAAGGAATTTTTAGGATTTTTCTGTTACATTTTGTTTTGAACATTCCAATTTTCTTCCTTGTTGCTTGTGTCATAGGCCATGTCTCACACCCGTACATTGCTACAGGGAATATGCATGCTCTCAGGATCTTCAGTTTTTGTTGCTTGTTAGTATTATGCCATAAATTGTGCATGTCACAAGGTTCATATAAGTATACATTTTCTGAAAGGATATTGGAGAAGGAATCTTATGGTATGAAGTTAGTAATTTTACGGATACGTACTGTGACCTTGACTGTGACATGTATGCAGTGAGTAAAATTGTGCAACTCATTTTTGTGCTTTTAACCTACCCTCACATTTAACTTATCCGATACTGCAAGCTGTTTTATTCCAGAAAACGTATACTTACGTGGATTTCTTTGAAAAACTTATTCATGTGAATTTTTATAATTCATGACCTTAAAAATACTATTCAAACATTCCCAGAAAGAAAAATTATAAAAAACAGTGGAAAATTACCTTTGTGTTTTTATTAATATTCTGAACAAACACAGAACACAGAAGAATAGAATATTTTAATATTAATCTCTCTTTTCCGATCGAGTCCTTGATTAGTCTTGTGAACGAGCTTATGCTTGTGGCACCCAACCTCGCATGTCGGACAACAATGTTGTGTTTATTTTCTGCCACTGCAAACAAAGCAGTCATTCGGGATCAAGATGCTGAGCAGCGCATGAGCTGCAGGGGTCAGCGACCCATAGCTGACTGCTAGCGTCAGGGCCAGGGAACCAGAGCTGCCAAGACCCTTCTACACCTCCACGCGGGGATCGTGGATAACAGGCTGCAGCAGGGCAGACAGACTGGAGAAGGGATTGAAGAGGGAATGCTAACACATTACTCAAAAAATGCTTGCTGAAGTCGGATGTGTTGGACCAAAAGGTGTAAATATTCGCAGTCAAGCTGTAAACTACGACACAGCACATTCCATTCTCTGGACTACATTCTGCTACTTAAGCCCTTTCAGAGTTTGGTAGCGGGAGATTGAGAATGAACGAAGCCAAGCCAAGCCAAACTAAGCCATTCTTCTCTTGCCATCCAATAGTCAAAGACAATGCACAACAGTATCAGAAGCCCGCATTAGATGACCAGCTTAAGACTGAACTGTTGGGGGCTGAAATTCTGGAATGTTGTAAATAATCAACCTTTCCGAGTCTATATTCTGAGAGCTGTTAGGATTTCTAACAATGAAATTAGGGTCCAAGTGTGGACAATTCCTGTCAATATCCAATTTTTCCCAACCAAATTGGTCAGGGGCATCACTCGATTCAGAGCTAGGCTTCATATCTCTATCACAATCTGATTAACATAACTTCTTTATACTGGTTTAGAAGACTCTGCAGAGTCTGTATACAACCAGTTACATTTATATTTCCTAGCTCTAAAAGCTATGTACATCCAATTTATTCTTAAATGCATTAATTGTCCTTGCCTCCACTACCTCCTGTGGCAATGCATTCTAAGCATTCACCCCTCTCTGACTAAAAAAATATTTCCTAATATCTAATGTGGACCTCTCTTTAGTTAATTTGTAGCTATGCCCTCTTGTTCTTTTAGGTGGTTGTATTTTGAAAACTTGTTATAGTCTAATTTATCCATTCCTCTGATCATCTTATAAACCTGTATTTAGTCATCTCGAATTCTTCTCTTTTCTAGACCTTGTAGGCTGGTTTTATCTTAAAGTCTTTCCTCATAACTGTAATTCTGGAATCCCACTATCAGCTTTGTCACTCTTTTTTGTATTCTTTCCAGCATGTTTATATCCACTCTATGATACGGTCTCCACACCTGTACACAGTACTCCAATTTAGGTCTAACTAATACTTTATACAGTTTGACAATCACTCCTATGTTAATATTTCTTTTTATCATACCTAACATTACATTTGCCTTTTTCACTGCTACCTGAACTTGCTCACTCACCTTACCTGCATGATCTATTATAACCCCTAAGTCCCTTTCATTATCTATCTTTCTAATATTGTTTTCTCCCATTCTGTAATTATGTTCCATATTGGATCTACCCATGTGGATGACTGTACATTTATCTACATTAAACTCCATTTTCCAGCTTATAGACCATTCTTGAATTTCATCTAAATCCGACTTCTGCTTTAGATGAGACACTACTGCATAGTTTTGTGTCATCAGTAACTTTTGCAATCATGGATCCCATATCAATGATTCATCTTCACCACTAATAATCACTGTCATGTCCTCAAAATCACCCCCGAAATCACTTTCATCCAACGGAAAACTTCAAATAATGGTCTAGATTTATTATCTAGTCCCGATGGATCCTTTCCAGCATCCGATATGATGCAGGCACAAATTGAAAATAAATTTGGCTCAGTTCAAATGAAAACAACTATGGAATTTTACGATTTGACAATGCAATAAGATAACAAACTGGAAGAAAAACCAATTATTTATAGCAATATCTCCCCTTTACTAACGGAATAAATCCGACCATCTGGCGTCATGACAGTTGGAGGATTATTGTAAATAAATGTACAGTCATCCACATGGGTAGATCCAATATGAAACATAATTGCAGAATGGAAGAGAACATTAGAAAGATAGAAAATGAAAGGGACCTAGAGGTTATAATAGATCATACAGGTAAGGTGAGTGAGATAAGGTGTGGGATCCTTGGAAATAAGAAAGCAAATGAACTTGCAAAAGCCAAAAGTGCCGGAATGCAGACTCACCATCTACAGTGCTTTTAAAAAGCAAAGACACTCATCAAACGATTCATGAGGACGGAATGGAGACACAAGCACAAAGAATACGAGCCAGAAAATGAGAGCATAGACAAACTTGGCAGACAAAGACCTCAGAATCTGACATTTGACACTCAAAGCCCACCTCCATAGAATGGGTCTCTGAGACACTGTCACGTGAGACTGTGGAGCACCCAGGCAAACACCAGAACATATCCAGCTTATTCAGACCATGCTTGAAAAACTGTGAGGGACCTGCGAAGACCTGAAATGCAAAAATTCTCTTTCATGAACCTCACCGGCTACAAGAACTGCATCAATTAATCAAAGAAGCAGAAAAGAAGAAGGTAGTGACTTCGTTGACGTTGAAACTTGGATTCATAGGCGTCTCACTCTTTGCAGACCATGTGCGTTGTATACTGTTAGTAGCCTCTCGGGGCGCAAGAGTGGACACTGAATATGGAGACCCTGGGCTGCCCAAACTGCAGGATCTCCCTCTCGGCCTTGCTGGTGTAATCCAAAGGAATGTGAAGCATGGCAATTTGGCACCAGCTCAGCTGCAGGAGCTGCCTGAATGAGTTCCTAATTTTGAAACCATCCATCTTAGGTGCTACCACTGCAGATTTTCTGTCTGGGTTTACTCTCGTAGCTCTACCCTCTCCTGAGTTTTCCACAAGGCAGTGGAGTCGTTGCCCACAGATGCTAGTTACTCGAGATATCTGATGATACTCTCATCATTCCAAGACTAGCTATCACTCTCTGAGACTTGTGGGTTTAAAATCAGAGTTCCTCCTCTCCTAGGCGAACTGCCTGAACAGGCTAACGAGCTTTGTCTACCCGGGTTTAGAGTCAGAGTTTACCTTCTCTTAGACTGGCTGACAACCAAGGCTAATGAGCCCAATCTGCCCGCCCAGTTTTACAACATATTTTCTATGCACCGCATGGCATGACGGGATCTTTACTTATATACACTTAATGATTTACATTTCAATTGATGTTTTCCTTGAAATTGTAGGTTGATTACTGGAGGCAGAGATGGCATTCTGAGAATCTGGAACTATAATAATGGTCACTGCCTTCGAGTGCTCAAGAAAAAGTCTAAAAATAGCTCAGGTTTGCTGTTTATTTATAGCACAATTTCATATTCTTTCATCATCAGTATCATTCATGTTTCTCTCCATTAGCAGCATGGGGTCACTACTACAATTTATCTGCTTGCAGGAAGCATGTAAGGCAAAGCAAAGGCCGCCGTCCATCATAGACGATGATGGCATAATTTATTTTGCTAGCGCCATTTTTAGTAAGGATTAACTGCACTACTTTTTATCCTCACTCTCTCGTCTCGTGCCGCCTGACCCCAGTGGCAAGTCAAGGACAAGACGACTAGGGGGTGACTACGAGATGCATGGACCAACATATTTATGTACTGTGCCAGTACTAGTTTCTTAGGCACGCTGTTGTTCATAAAGCAACAGACAATGAATTGGTTTGACCACATTGTTCATGCAACCAGACCACATTGTTCATGCAACTAGACCAACTTGTTCATGCAACTAGACCACATTGTTCATGCAACCAGACCACATTGTGAGAATGCAACTAGACCACATTGTTCATGCAACCAGACCACATTGTTCATGCAACTAGACCACATTGTTCATGCAGCCAGACCACATTGTTCATGCAACCAGACCACATTGTTCATGCAACCAGACCACATTGTTCATGCAACCAGACCACATTGTTCATGCAACCTTCTACAGGAGAACATCAGGAAGATGGCCTGAAGGTAGACCGAGGAAAAGAGACCTGCCGTATAATGGGGAAAAATGTTACTCGGGCCACGAGAGCGGCAAAAGACAAATATATACCACGACACTGGGCTACAACCCAATAGAAAGTGAGACAACAAAAGAAGAAGAAGTAGTTTTTGCACATAATGAGATTGCCGGGCAAATAATTAACCATCTTTAGGTGCTTTTTAAGGAATCTATAAGTTGAGTGCAGTGGTTCACACTAGAATGTATGAGGTCTCATCAAAAGTATTCAGAGTGCTATCATAATAACAAAATTTCTGATGTCAGATGTGTTGGACCGAAAGCTGCAAATATCGCGGTCAAGCTGTAAACTATGACACAACACATTCCGTTCTGTGGACTACATTCTGCTACTTAGGTCCGTGTCAGGGTTTGGTAGCGGGAGATTGAGAACGAATGAAGCCATAATACCAGACTCGTAAGATGCAGCCAAAAGTTGCTAGGATATACATTACATAGTTGTGACAGATTACTTGAAGACTGGCAACTCAGCCATGTGTACATGCAGACAGACACCCCAGACAGCAGAGCACATACTACGGAACTGCCCCGAATATGATATACAGAGAAAATCTCACTGGCCCATAGAAACAATACTGGAAGAGAAACTTTATGGACCTGTATGTGAACTACAACATACAGTGGAGTTTATATGAGAGACAGCATTGCAGATATAGACAAAATTTTAAAGCGAACGAAAGAAGAAGAAGAAGAAGACAGATTACTTGGAATATTTGGAATCCTGATATTCAAACAGGCATGTAAATGTCTGTTGCCAGGTAGCCGAATGCTTCAGTTATATGTAGTAGGTATTTTACAACTTCTTGCGAATTACTAGGCCTTGGGGAAGATTCAAATAATTTGGGTAGAATTTTAATTTTTGTCCGGGCAGCTGTTGTTAAGTATAATATTTTCGATTTCTGACTGCCAAGGTATTTTTAATGTGCTCGACACTGAACACTGGAGTCTGATCTCACTACCCAGAGATCAGGGGAATTTTTTCACTAGAAAATCCACGTGAAAAAATCACGGTCTCTACCGTGATTCGAACTCGCAACCTCCGGCACTTGAGGTGGACACCTTACCTCAAGACTACATTCCAAAGTTGTGAGAGATTAAAAGTCTACATTTCATAGTTGCAACAGATTAAAAGTCTACATTCCATAGTCGGGAGAGATTAAAGATCTACATTTCATAGTTGAGATAGATTAAAAGTCTACATTCCATAGTTGGGAGAGATTAAAGATCTACATTCCATAGTTGAGACAGATTAAAAGTCTACATTTCATAGTTGGGAGAGATTAAAGATCTACATTCCATAGTTGAGACAGATTAAAAGTCTACATTCCATAGTTGAGACAGATTAAAAGTTTACATTCCATAGTTGAGATAGATTAAAAGTCTACATTCCATAGTTGAGATAGATTAAAAGTCTACATTCCATAGTTGAGATAGATTAAAAGTCTACATTCCATAGTTGAGATAGATTAAAAGTCTACATTCCATAGTTGAGACAGATTAAAAGTCTACATTTTATAGTTGAGACAGAATAAAAGTCTACATTCCTTAGCTGCAACAGATTGACGTGAGATAAATTAAGTTAATTGTTATACCTTTAGGAGGGGGTGTCCAATTGGATAAATCCCTAAACTGATGTCTTCATTTACACCAAAGTGCATCCATTACTTGAAGGTCCGTGGTTCCAATCCTTATTGCATATTATTTCACTTTCTTTAATGTTGTCTGGTGTATATTTATAATATTTTGTATATTTGGCTTTGTGTTTGTCTGCGCTACTTTGTTGAAGTTTTTAGCACAGAAATGATTTTTTAATGTATATTGTGAGTTCGTTAATTTCCATTACATTTGATTGGTGTATTTTGCTCTCTTTCCATTTCAGAAATTAGCAGTGACGACATCTGTGATGTTACGTACATCGAAATTAGCAAAAACAGGTACAAGACTGCATAATTTTCAGCACTGATTTGTGTTTCTGTTTCTAAGAATCAATGTAACTGCATTCCAGGCATACCCGTAGGTGCTCAGTCTTTCTCAGCTTATGGTGCAAAGTCTGGATGCTGATGGTCCCTGTAGCTCGCTGGTTGTACACTCTCCTGCGCCGTCCTCTCATGTGCCTCACTCCGCTAGAACCTCGTTTGATGTCGAAACTTTGCAGTTTGTAGATCGCTGATTCATCTATTGCAGTGTGCTCATCCAACAAGCGGTTGTTAATTGATTTAAAAAGTGTCACTTCTATCCATCACTAATGTGCTCATGATGGGAGCTTGTGAAGCCAAGATGTCAGGCTCATTCGTTGCCCTGAACTCCCAGCATGACCAGGACAGAAGATCCATGTCAACCCCTGGAGGTTTGAGGCTCAACAGCTGCTTTTCATTTGTACCTCAGCCATCCCTTCTGAAGTACGGCTTGTCCGTCAGTCACGATGATTGCCCTTGTTAAAGGAGTCCCAGATAACCATCTTAGTGCTGAGGTCACTGCTTCCATCCCATTCTCAAACTGGTTACACGAATTTAATTACTAAAATTCAAATGAACAGTAAATAATGTTTTAAAATTTTTTTTTAATGATAGTCATTGATTTTCACACCCACTATTAGCTTCTGAACAATGAAGTAAACCTCCATTATGTGCAGAAGGCAGCAGTTCTTCTTGAATCTCTTGTATATGGAGCAAAGGGGTATAGAACTTAAAGGGATTAAAGGGGCTGGCTCGACTTCATTGCCTTCGGTTTCCCCATAAAGCTCGGTTTCCCCATAAAGCTTGGTTTCTCTCCATAGAACGATATACCGCGTGCCCAGAGCCCCGCACAAAGCACGAACGCAAAAGCTCCAGGGATGAACTTAGGAATAGAACTTAAGCAGTTGAAAGAAATAATAAAGATATAGCCACATTTATTTCAGAATTGATATAATAATAATACCTGAGCAAAAGATCTGCCCATCAATTGAACTGTACAAGAAGAAGGCAAGAACAGCATGTTCATTATTTTATTTCACCACCTCCTGTACCCCTCACATAAGATTTATTTCAGGATGTCGTCCTTTATCCAAAAGCATTTTAAGCTAGCATATCAACTTTCTAATTGGGATGTGGAAACTACGAGATGTGTTCAAATGAAACCGGAGCAAACTACAACTCTGCTAGCATTGTTTGTCAAACCGTTTTCCCTAATCTGTTAAATGAAGTCACTGTATTAATATTTAGTGTCATTGAAGACAGGCTTATTGTTGGTTGTCAATGTTCTACCAAAATAGCAGTGTTGTCTTCAAACATTTTGAAATGTAAGATAGTTCACACATATCTGAATTCATGTGAATTGAATAAGAGATAGGTCACATATATGTGATTTCATATGGATGGTATAAAAGATAGTTCATACATTTCTGATTTCATATGAATGAAATAAAAGATAGTTCATACATACCTGATTTCATGTGAATGAAATAAAAGATAATTCATACATATCTGATTTCATGTGAATGAAACTCCCAGAACTTGTGGATGGAGTGTACTTCTGCAGCTACTGATATTAGGTGTTAAGATTATATTGATAACATGAGCATTTCTTGCCTTTGTTGTTCTAGATATGTGATTTCGGTCGGCTGGGACAGACATATCAATGTATATTATGACTCCCTTGGTGACAACAACATATTTCATGTCCAGCATCCAACTGTGCACTGGCATGATGATATTGTAAGTATCACAACATTTCATTTTTACGAATGCAATCCACACCATTCACTAGTGCAAAGGATAGGATTTTTTATTTTTTTTTGCGTTTGCCTTATTTATCTATTCCCCAAGGCGTGTGTGCGTTACACTGTGGTTTTTATTTTGCGCCTGTCGGCCCAGTGCATCCGACTTCAGCATGCAATTTATGTAAGGGTCTGCTTCCTCCTGCATTTTCTAAGGGTTTGCTTCCCCGGGGTAACGGCCGGTGCTGTGATGGGGATCGAACTCAGCACCTTCTGGTTGTGAGCCGTGCCACTAGGCCACGCCGTCCTCTAAAAGGATAGGATGACGAGCATATATTTGTTCCAACGGAGGCTCTCCGTGGAGTCCAGACTTCCTGCATTGTCCCTATCCTCCTGTACTGCTCCAAGACCTGGATACTACTTCAGCAGGACTGGCAGCGTGTTGGGGCCTTCTACCTGCACAACCAGAGACGCATTCTTGGAATTTACCGGCACGACCTAATTTTCAACATTGAGGTGGTTAGACGAACTCAACTTGCAGGCATTGTCTCAACGATTGACCGCTGTTGGCTCTCACTTTTTGGCCACGTGCGCACCTTCCTTGGGAAGTCCCAGCCCATGTGATGTTCCGCAGGCTGTGGGAGTGAGGAACAGGAAAAGGCAGTGCTTTTCCTGGAGATGTCCTTGGGACCGCCCTTGCAACACCTGGCTAAAACAGATCGCCACCTCCCCAACAGAACTGCAGGCCGTGGGACGTGACCATCAGACATGGTCACTTGACGCGACGGACTCTGTTCGATTAAGTGTACTACACAGAGCTGCTGATAAAAGACTGAATGGAGAACTATTCCAGAAGGTTGAAAGTTTTACTTATTTGGAAAGTAAAATGACACAAGATAGAGGTACAACAAAAGAAATTTCCACTCAAAATGCTTCGTCCTCGTGTGTCAACTAACTAACATTTGGAATCCAAATTAATGAGCAAACACACAAAGCTCAAACTGTTTAACTCCAATGTACGATACGTGTTCAAATGATACCGGGCCAAACTGGAACAAGTGAACATACGTATGATACGCATAATGACGTCACTTCTAGTGTAAACAGCACATACCAACCGTCAAGTTCGTATAATTTAATTATCCTCCAACTCATAGTTTCCTCAGCAGACCGCTGAAAACATGGCGAGTGTGATACGGAATTTGTCCAGAGTTGATCAGTGAGCGGTGATTCGGTTTCTAACAGCTCAAGGATGTCAACCAGTTGACATTCATCGCAGAATGCAGGCAGTGTATGGTGATAAAAGTGTGTCGAAGACAACAGTGAAAAACTGGACAACGATGTTTAAAGAAGGACGTGAGTTAACTCAACAATATGCACCTGACCAGGTCTTGGAAGATCTTTCATTAACTCATGTCCGTCTTTAAACATCATTGTCCAGTACTCGTCTTGTGCAGAGTACATTTGCAGGCACAAAATTCAGGTCATCTCATGAGAATGCACCCTCATCAACTTCGACTGATGGCTTACACAGGGCTGGTAGATCTGGCTACATGGCAAGAGATCGGCCATGAATCAGGTGGATAGATAACATTACAGAGATATGGCTTACAACACTGGTAGATCTGGCTACATGGCAAGAGATCGGCCATGAATCAGGTGGATAGATAACATTACAGAGATATGGCTTACAACACTGGTAGATCTGGCTACATGGCAAGAGATCGGCCATGAATCAGGTGGATAGATAACATTACAGAGATTGTGCAATGACACAGGATCACAATGACCCACACAAGCGCAGGACAGACAGTTTAAGTCCTCCACCATGCTCAATGGCATAAATGGAAAAAAAATAACTTACTTTGACCAATTCGGTTCAGGTGCCATCTCCGCATCGAAGGTCGGCTGGTCAGTTCAGGTGCCATCTCCGCATCGAAGGTCGGCTGCAATGAATCTCCAGTGTACTCTATCTCTTGTCGTAACGGTGAAATCTGAGAGGCTTTTTTCAGTCCACCTCCTGATGTTATCCACCCACTTAAAATGTCTGTCTCTTGAAAGACTACTTTCCACCCTACCCTCCAGTATGGTCTTCAACAAGGAGGTATGTCTTGTTATATGACCAAAATAACATAACTGTCTAATCCCGATTTTGGTCATTAATTATCTTTTCGCCACCAAATTTTCCAATACCTCCAAATTTTTGTTCTTCTCTTTCCAAGAAATGCGACCCACTCTTCTATATACCCACATTTCGAAGACTTCAATACTCTTTTCAAACTTGTTATTCAGTGTCCATGTTTCAGCGCTATAAAATAATGACAAGTATACATAACACCTGACAATTCTCATTTTCAAATTCTGATTTATCTGTTTTGACCAGTACATTTGCTGTTTTGTTCTCTATATATCAAGCCTCGCCATTATTATCCACAGCGAGATGGACACAAAGAAGATGTGCTTGCTGTCGCTCATTGTTTGCCTAACCTCCTGGCAACTGCCAGTTATGACGGAGAGATAATTGTGTGGAATTTAGTGTCGGGACACATTTTACATCACCTCAATCCCACTGTTCCTACAGGCTATAAAGATGAGTCTTGTAAGTTGAGCCAGAGGTCTTTTTGGTGCAAATGGTGTGCAAATGTATATTAGTATTAATAATAATGTTTGCTTAGGCGTCAAAGGCTCGTTACGGCGATCGACCACTACCAAGTACAACTACTGAAGATTGTTCGTGCGTAGTGTGTTGACCGAAATCCCTACAGACTCCCCAGGTAGAGCCCAGTACTCTGCAACCTCGGGATGAGGGCCACAAGGAGTGTGTGTTGAACCAATGTTTGTGTCGGCTTTCCTTGTCTGTCTGTATCTGACTACCTATTTCTTAGCGTTCCGCCACAGCAGCCTCTGGATTCTGTCCACCTTCGGTTTAGCGTGACAATTGCTGTGCTGAGAATACGGGATTGAGAGAGGTATGGTATAACCTCCGGTGAAGGGGGGAAGGAGGAAGTCAGCTTCAGTCCAAGCAGGAAGGCCCTTGAGTAATGAAAACCTAGACTGAATTCTGTGGTGCAGTCAAGCGGAATGTTCAACGCCATCTTGGACTGTTTTCTCACGAGTTAAGCCAGGCACAGCCGCAGCAAGATGCAGCATAACAACAGGATAACCAAACGAAAGCACATGAATTTTCCACAGATTAAAGTCCTTGATACCACCGGGTGAAGAAGTTGTGAACTATAATCCGAACAGCAGCTAGTAAATAGCAGAAAACGACACAAACATCGGAGCGAGTTTAGAGCGCAGCCAGTCAGGCGAAGCCATCTTACTTTAATGAAATGTCAGTATTGTAGGACGCATTTCAGAAGGTGATGACAAATAATGTGTTGCATTAACCGTCATCTTAATCTTCTCCTATTTACTTGTGTCAGTAGATACCATGGATAGGTGTAGTTTTTTGTGTGTGTGTCAGATGTGCTGCTGATGTTGTCATTCCATGTTTCTTCAGTGTCTTACTTATACCATCTATCCATCTTTTTCTTGGTCTTCTTGCTCTGTAACCCTCTTGTCTGGTGTTACTGATCTGTGTAGTTGGTAACTTTGGTTGCATTCTTGTCAGGTGTCTAAACCATTTTATTATCTGTTGTTCTATGTATTCCATGCACGTTGTTACACCCAACCGTCAGTCTGATTTCTGTTGTATGTATTCCATGCACAGTGTTACACCCAACCGTCAGTCTGATTTCTGTTGTATGTATTTCATGCACGGTGTTACACCCAACCATCTGTCTGATTTCTGTTCTATGTATTCCATGCACATTGTTACACCCAATCGTCAGTCTGATTTCTGTTGTATGTATTCCATGCACAGTGTTATACCCAACCGTCAGTCTGATTTCTGTTGTATGTATTCCATGCATAGTGTTACACCCAACCATCTGTCTGATTTCTGTTGTATGTATTCCATGCACAGTGTTACACGCAACCATCTGTCTGATTTCTGTTCTATGTATTCCATGCACAGTGTTACACCCAACCATCTGTCTGATTTCTGTTCTATGTATTCCATGCACAGTGTTACACCCAATAATCTGTCTGATTTCTGTTCTATGTATTCCATGCACAGTGTTACACCCAATAATCTGTCTGATTTCTGTTCTATGTATTCCATGCACGTTGTTACACCCAACTGTCAGTCTGATTTCTGTTGTATGTATTCCATGCACAGTGTTACACCCAACCGTCAGTCTGATTTCTGTTGTATGTATTCCATGCACAGTGTTACACGCAACCGTCAGTCTGATTTCTGTTCTATGTATTCCATGCACAGTGTTACACGCAACCATCTGTCTGATTTCTGTTCTATGTATTCCATGCACAGTGTTACACGCAACCGTCAGTCTGATTTCTGTTCTATGTATTCCATGCACGGTGTTATACCCAACCGTCTGTCTGATTTCTGTTCTATATATTCCATGCACGGTGTTACACCCAATTGTCTGTCTGATTTCTTTTTTTCATACACTGTCCAGCCTTGTCACCCCGGACGGCGATTCTCAAACATCTCATTTTGCATACCATGATTTGTCTGTCTTGTGCCTTAGTCAGAGTCCATGCCTGACACTGGTATGCACTGGGTTGACAGGCGCAAAATAAAAATATAGTGCAACGCACACTGCCTAGGGTAATCGAGAAATAAGCCGAAATAAAATAAAATAAATAATGTGCCCTATTCTTTCCAAAACATAGTATCCGTCACTGCAGCTCTGTTTACATCTCAGGTTAGGACAGATCGGCCTACATCATACAAAGATTTCCTTAGACTGTCTGTAATTTCCTGAGGCCATCTTTATCTGGATTAACCTCTTTTCAGACATCAAGAAACCGTGCCCTATTCATTCTCCCTATTCATTCAGTATCATTCTCCTTATTCATTCAGTATCATTCAGTATCATTCTCCCTATTCATTCAGTATCATTCAGTATCATTCTCCCTATTCATTCAGTATCATTCTCCCTATTCATTCAGTATCATTCTCCCTATTCATTCAGTATCATTCAGTATCATTCTCCCTATTCATTCAGTATCATTCTCCCTATTCATTCAGTATCATTCTCCCTATTCATTCAGTATCATTCTCTCTATTCATTCAGTATCATTCTCCCTATTCATTCAGTATCATTCTCTCTATTCATTCAGTATCATTCTCTCTATTCATTCAGTATCATTCTCCCTATTCATTCAGTATCATTCTCCTTATTCATTCAGTATCATTCTCTCTATTCATTCAGTATCATTCTCCCTATTCATTCAGTATCATTCTCCCTATTCATTCAGTATCATTCTCTCTATTCATTCAGTATCATTCTCCCTATTCATTCAGTATCATTCTCCCTATTCATTCAGCATCATTCTCCCTATTCATTCAGTATCATTCTCCCTATTCATTCAGTATCATTCTCCCTATTCATTCAGTATCATTCAGTATCATTCTCCCTATTCATTCAGTATCACTCTCCCTATTCATTCAGTATCATTCTCTCTATTCATTCAGTATCATTCAGTATCATTCTCTCTATTCATTCAGTATCATTCTCCCTATTCATTCAGTATCATTCTCCCTATTCATTCAGTATCATTCTCCCTATTCATTCGGTATCATTCTCCCTATTCATTCAGTATCATTCTCCCTATTCATTCAGTATCATTCTCCCTATTCATTCAGTATCATTCTCCCTATTCATTCAGTATCATTCTCCCTATTCATTAAGTATCATTCTCCCTATTCATTCAGTATCATTCTCCCTATTCATTCAGTATCATTCTCCCTATTCATTCAGTATCATTCTCCCTATTCATTCAGTATAATTCTCCCTATTCATTCAGTATCATTCTCCCTATTCATTAAGTATCATTCTCCCTATTCATTCAGTATCATTCTCCCTATTCATTCAGTATCATTCTCCCTTTTCATTCAGTATCATTCTCCCTATTCATTCAGTATCATTCTCCCTTTTCATTCAGTATCATTCAGTATCATTCTCCCTATTCATTCAGTATCATTCTCCCTATTCATTCAGTATCATTCAGTATCATTCTCCCTATTCATTCACTATTATTCAGTATCATTATCCCTATTCATTCAGTATCATCTCCCTATTCATTCAGTATCATTCTCCCTTTTCATTCAGTATCATTCTCCCTATTCATTCCGTATCATTCTCCCTATTCATTCAGTATCATTCAGTATCATTCTCCCTATTCATTCAGTATCATTCAGTATCATTCTCTCTATTCATTCAGTATTATTCAGTATCATTCTCCCTATTCATTCCGTATCATTCTCCCTATTCATTCAGTATCATTCAGTATCATTCTCCCTATTCATTCAGTATCATTCAGTATCATTCCCCCTATTCATTCAGTATCATTCAGTATCATTCTCCCTATTCATTCAGTATCATTCTCTCTATTCATTCAGTATCATTCAGTATCATTCCCCCTATTCATTCAGTATCATTCTCCCTATTCATTCAGTATCATTCTCCCTATTCATTCCGTATCATTCTCCCTATTCATTCAGTATCATTCAGTATCATTCCCCCTATTCATTCAGTATCATTCAGTATCATTCTCCCTATTCATTCAGTATCATTATCCCTATTCATTCAGTATCATTCTCCCTATTCATTCAGTATCATTCTCCCTATTCATTCAGTATCATTCTCCCTATTCATTCAGTATCTTTCTCCCTATTCATTCAGTATCATTCTCCCTATTCATTCAGTATCATTCAGTATCATTCTCCCTATTCATTCAGTATCATTCTCCCTATTCATTCAGTATCATTCCCCCTATTCATTCAGTATCATTCAGTATCATTCTCCCTATTCATTCAGTATCATTCTCCCTATTCATTCAGTATCATTCTCCCTATTCATTCAGTATCATTCTCTCTATTCATTCAGTATCATTCAGTATCATTCTCCCTATTCATTCAGTATCATTCTCCCTATTCATTCAGTATCATTCTCCCTATTCATTCAGTATCATTCTCCCTATTCATTCAGTATCATTCAGTATCATTCTCTCTATTCATTCAGTATCATTCAGTATCATTCTCTCTATTCATTCAGTATCATTCTCCCTATTCATTCAGTATCATTCTCCCTATTCATTCAGTATCATTCTCCCTATTCATTCAGTATCATTCAGTATCATTCTCTCTATTCATTCAGTATCATTCAGTATCATTCTCTCTATTCATTCAGTATCATTCTCCCTATTCATTCAGTATCATTCTCCCTATTCATTCAGTATCATTCTCCCTATTCATTCAGTATCATTCTCCCTAATCATTCAGTATCATTCAGTATCATTCTCTCTATTCATTCAGTATCATTCAGTATCATTCTCCTTATTCATTCAGTATCATTCTCCCTATTCATTCAGTATCATTCTCCCTATTCATTCAGTATCATTCTCTCTATTCATTCAGTATCATTCAGTATCATTCTCCCTATTCATTCAGTATCATTCTCCCTATTCATTCAGTATCATTCTCCCTATTCATTCAGTATCATTCTCCCTATTCATTCAGTATCATTCTCCCTATTCATTCAGTATCATTCAGTATCATTCTCCCTATTCATTCAGTATCATTCAGTATCATTCTCTCTATTCATTCAGTATCATTCAGTATCATTCTCCCTATTCATTCAGTAGCATTCAGTATCATTCTCTCTATTCATTCAGTATCATTCTCTCTATTCATTCAGTATCATTCAGTATCATTCTCCCTATTCATTCAGTATCATTCTCTCTATTCATTCAGTATCATTCTCCCTATTCATTCAGTATTATTCTCCCTATTCATTCAGTATCATTCTCCCTATTCATTCAGTATCATTCTCCCTATTCATTCAGTATTATTCTCTCTATTCATTCAGTATCATTCTTCCTATTCATTCAGTATCATTCAGTATCATTCTCCCTATTCATTCAGTATCATTCTCCCTATTCATTCAGTATCATTCTCTCTATTCATTCAGTATCATTCTTCCTATTCATTCAGTATCATTCAGTATCATTCTCCCTATTCATTCAGTATCATTCTCCCTATTCATTCAGTATCATTCTCCCTATTCATTCAGTATCATTCTTCCTATTCATTCAGTATCATTCTCCCTATTCATTCAGTATCATTCTCCCTATTCATTCAGTATCATTCTCCCTATTCATTCAGTATCATTCTCCCTATTCATTCAGTATCATTCTCTCTATTCATTCAGTATCATTTAGTATCATTCTCCCTATTCATTCAGTATCATTCTCTCTATTCATTCAGTATCATTCAGTATCATTCTCTCTATTCATTCAGTATCATTCTCCCTATTCATTCAGTATCATTCTCTCTATTCATTCAGTATCATTCAGTATCATTCTCCCTATTCATTCAGTATCATTCTCTCTATTCATTCAGTATCATTCAGTATCATTCTCCCTATTCATTCAGTATCATTCTCCCTTTTCATTCAGTATCATTCTCCCTATTCATTCAGTATCATTCTCCCTATTCATTCAGTATCATTCAGTATCATTCTCCCTATTCATTCAGTATTATTCAGTATCATTATCCCTATTCATTCAGTATCATCTCCCTATTCATTCAGTATCATTCTCCCTTTTCATTCAGTATCATTCTCCCTATTCATTCCGTATCATTCTCCCTATTCATTCAGTATCATTCAGTATCATTCTCCCTATTCATTCAGTATCATTCAGTATCATTCTCCCTATTCATTCAGTATCATTCTCCCTATTCATTCAGTATCATTCTCCCTATTCATTCAGTATCATTCTCCCTATTCATTCAGTATCATTCTCCCTATTCATTCAGTATCATTCTCCCTATTCATTCAGTATCATTCTCTCTATTCATTCAGTATCATTCTTCCTATTCATTCAGTATCATTCAGTATCATTCTCCCTATTCATTCAGTATCATTCTCCCTATTCATTCAGTATCATTCTCCCTATTCATTCAGTATCATTCTTCCTATTCATTCAGTATCATTCAGTATCATTCTCCCTATTCATTCAGTATCATTCTCCCTATTCATTCAGTATCATTCTCCCTATTCATTCAGTATCATTCTCCCTATTCATTCAGTATCATTCTCCCTATTCATTCAGTATCATTCAGTATCATTCTCTCTATTCATTCAGTATCATTCAGTATCATTCTCCCTATTCATTCAGTATCATTCTCCCTATTCATTCAGTATCATTCTCCCTATTCATTCAGTATCATTCTCCCTATTCATTCAGTATCATTCAGTATCATTCTCTCTATTCATTCAGTATCATTCAGTATCATTCTCCCTATTCATTCAGTATCATTCTCCCTATTGATTCAGTATCATTCTCCCTATTCATTCAGTATCATTCTCTCTATTCATTCAGTATCATTCAGTATCATTCTCCCTATTCATTCAGTATCATTCTCCCTATTCATTCAGTATCATTCTCCCTATTCATTCAGTATCATTCTCCCTATTCATTCAGTATCATTCTCTCTATTCATTCAGTATCATTCAGTATCATTCTCCCTATTCATTCAGTATCATTCAGTATCATTCTCTCTATTCATTCAGTATCATTCAGTATCATTCTCTCTATTCATTCAGTATCATTCAGTATCATTCTCTCTATTCATTCAGTATCATTCTCTCTATTCATTCAGTATCATTCTCCCTATTCATTCAGTATTATTCTCTCTATTCATTCAGTATCATTCTCCCTATTCATTCAGTATCATTCTCCCTATTCATTCAGTATCATTCTCCCTATTCATTCAGTATCATTCTCCCTATTCATTCAGTATCATTCTCCCTATTCATTCAGTATCATTCTCCCTATTCATTCAGTATCATTCTCCCTATTCATTCAGTATCATTCTTCCTATTCATTCAGTATCATTCAGTATCATTCTCCCTATTCATTCAGTATCATTCTCCCTAATCATTCAGTATCATTCTCCCTATTCATTCAGTATCATTCTTCCTATTCATTCAGTATCATTCAGTATCATTCTCCCTATTCATTCAGTATCATTCTCCCTATTCATTCAGTATCATTCTCCCTATTCATTCAGTATCATTCTTCCTATTCATTCAGTATCATTCAGTATCATTTTCCCTATTCATTCAGTATCATTCTCCCTATTCATTCAGTATCATTCTCCCTATTCATTCAGTATCATTCTCCCTATTCATTCAGTATCATTCTCTCTATTCATTCAGTATCATTCAGTATCATTCTCCCTATTCATTCAGTATCATTCTCTCTATTCATTCAGTATCATTCAGTATCATTCTCTCTATTCATTCAGTATCATTCTCCCTATTCATTCAGTATCATTCTCTCTATTCATTCAGTATCATTGAGTATCATTCTCCCTATTCATTCAGTATCATTCTCTCTATTCATTCAGTATCATTCAGTATCATTCTCCCTATTCATTCAGTATCATTCTCCCTATTCATTCAGTATCATTCTCCCTATTCATTCAGTATCATTCTCCCTATTCATTCAGTATCATTCTCCCTGGGCTGTTATGTCTTTCACATATCCAAAATATCTCAGTTTTTGTTTCATGACATCTGCCACCAAACAGTTTCAGAATTTCATTGATTCTGCATCAATACAAAGGTACAGATGGGTCTGTCATGTGGTCTGCATGACTGACAATAGATTGACATGGACTGGTGACAATACAACTACAACCGCACTTGTCACCCGCCAGGGAAATGGAGAGATAATCTCCATCACGCCCTTAGACCATCATGGTACTTCAGAGCAAAGGAAAGATACAGACCTGGCATTAAACAACTTGACCTGATTGTATAACAGGATTCTCTTCTTTGTTCATTCTCACTCTCTCCCTACACTATATTTTTATTTTGTGCCTGTCAACCCAGTGCATACCAGTGTCAGGCATGGACACTAAGGCACAAGAAAGATAAATCATGGTATGCAAAATGAGATGTTTGAAAATCGCTGTCAGGGTGACAAGGCTGGACAGTGTATGAAAAAAAGAAATCAGACAGACAATTGGGTGTAACACTGTGCATGGAATACATAGAACAGAAATCAGACAGACGGTTGGGTGTAATACCATGCATGGAATACATAGAACAGAAATCAGACAGACGGTTGAGTGTAATACCATGCATGGAATACATAGAACAGAAATCAGACAGACGGTTGGGTGTAAAACCATGCATGGAATACATAGAACAGAAATCAGACAGACGGTTGAGTGTAACACCATGCATGGAATACATAGAACAGAAATCAAACAGACGGTTGGGTGTAACACCATGCATGGAATACATAGAACAGAAATCAGACAGATTATTAGGTGTAACACCGAGCATGGAATATATAGAACAGAAATCAGACAGATGGTTGGGTGTAACACCGAGCATGTAATCCGGAGAACGGAATGCATTGTGTTGTAGTTTAGATCTTGCCTGCAATTTTCAGCACAACACATCCAACTTCATCGAGGCATTTTTGAGAATCGGGTTAGTCTTCCCTCTTCGATCCCTTCACCTTAGCCAGTCCGTCATTTTGCAGCCTGTTATCCAGGATCGCCACATGGAGATGGAAAAGGGTCTCTGAGTGACTAACCCTGACACTAATTGGGTTGCTGACCACTACAACTCATGCACTGCTCAGCATCTTGAATACTAGGATTCAAGTATACAAAATGGAAATCATGTTTGTTAGTTTTTTTTTTGCGTTCGCCGTATTTCTCTAATCCCCAAGGTGGTGTGCGTTGCGCTGTGGTTTTTATTTTGCGCCTGTCGGCTCAGTGCATCCGACTTCAGCATGCATTTTATGTGAGGGTTTGCTTCCTCCTGCATTTTCTAAGGGTTTGCTTCCCCGGGATAACGGCCGGTGCTGTGATGGGGATCGAACCCAGCACCTTCTGGTTGTGAGCCGTATCACTTAACCACTAGCCCATGCTGTCCCCATGTTTGTTAGTTAGTTGCCTATTGCAAGCGATGGTGGCAACGGTTTTTGTCTTGATGTTGTAATTTGCGCTATATTTAGATTATAGTGAGGAAGAAACTGTGCTCTTCTTCAACCTCACTCTATGGTCCCAAGCTACTATGGACCAGTGGCAACACATAAGTCAAGACAACTGAAGGTAACTCAGTATGCAGACATGCTGGTCCCACCTCTCATGAGACCAGAAGTCAAAACTTGCGGGATCCGATCACCCATCGCTTTGAGAGACGAGTGCCTTACCTCTCGACAACACCACTCACCATGTGAGCGATGTGTCATGGACATGTTGCTAACCAGGCAGGGCTAAATCTCTCCAAGGTCATGTTTTAGTCCATTATTATGGGCCAGTGTGTACATTTCCCAGCCACACCAAAACTAGCACTGTCAGCAAACAGGGCAAAGGACTCCAATCTCGTGAAGTTCATTCGTGGGCACTGGACCGTGGAAATACGACACAGGGTAACCAAAATACTATTGCAAATAGCCGAAAACCTTGCCAGTATAATCGACGGAAAAATACCACAAAATGAATGAACTAACTAATTCAAATGAAAAATCACAACACGTTTCCGGGAACACACGTGTAAGTCATCAACTAGTGTGTTTCTGTTTCTAAGAATCAACGTCACTGCACTCCGGGCATATCAATAGGTGCTCAGTCTCTCTCATCAAATGGCGTAAGGTATGGATGTTGATAGTCCCTGTAGCTCGCTGGTTGTACACTCTCCTGCTCCGTTCTCTCATACGCCCTACTCCGCTCGAACCTCGTTTAATGCCGAAACTTTGCAGTCTGTGGATTGCTGCTTCATCTATTGCGGTGTCCTCATCCAGCAGTCGGTCATTGATTGATTTCAAAATGTCACTTCTATCCATCACTAATGTGCCCATGATGGGAGCTTGTGAAGCCATGATGTCAGCTCTTTCATTCTTCTGAAACTAGTGTGATTTCCAGTGAAAACGTGGTCTGGCTGCATCCATAATGGACTAAGACACAAGAACAAGACTAGACCGTGGCCGGTTAGGCTCCATCTTGGTGCGGTAATATTCATTCATTGCTATATTGCATGCTGATCTATCAGTAATGTTTTGTGACATATCACAGTACCACTTTTCTTAACAAACAATTATTTTTTACACAGTGGATGGTGATCTAGGTATTGACAAACTGATTTTCTTACACACAAGAGCTTACAAGAGAGAGGCAGGCACATTAATAGCAAGTGGACCTCGCGCTCATATTCATTTCTGGAATGTCTTTGAGGGTGGAAATCTCATGGCGCAGTTTCGAGGGGTAAGAACATTCAAATTTAAATTAAGAGTTAAGGGTTAAGTTCTATTCTTATACTTTGAAAAAAATATGCCATCCGTAATGATGAAACATGAAGAAAACCAAGCTCCGTAAACTCAACACTAACAGTAAAGAACCAATCATGCTGTAGGGAGAGCAGTTGGAGGAAGTGGGTACTTTTACCTATTTGGCAGCACAATAGACACATCAGGAGGTGCAGATGCAGATGTAAGAGTCAGAATTGGAAAGGCAAGAGAGGCATTCCTGACACTAAACAACAAATGAAGGTCAAGAGAAATCAAGATTATAACAAGAAAAAAAATATAACAGAAGAGGCTTCCGAACAGGGGAGTCATCCACAAGCCTCGGAGCAAAATCTATGGTCCTCCTGTGAGCACTGAGAATACTGGAGACAGAAAACCAACTACCAACAAAAATAGTTGTCTTCACAGACTGCAGAATCTAATAGAGGCAATACAGAGGACAAATAACAAACCGCTGTTATCAGAAATCAGAGCACAACTAGGAAAACTCAGGAGATCCTCAACAATAGCGCTCAAATGGCTACCCTTCAACTGTGGAATCACAAGAAACAAGTGAGTTGTTCTCTAGCAAAAGATGGCAGTTAAAAGGCACAATTTAATCATCGAGCACCATACAGAGAGATCAAGATTATCATCAGAGATCAGTATATGCACCAATGGAGAGAAGACATGAACATCAGCCCAATTCATCAACTCAAAAGACACCAACAAACTACCTTATTTTGCCTGAGAACTGGTCACTGCAGACTACTAGAATATCTGTACAGACTAAGGATCTCACACACCGATGCTTTCATACGTGTCTAGAAAAGAGAAGAAATCGAGGTGACAATACAGGTTTATAAGATGATCAGAGGAATGGATAAATTAGACTAGAACAAGTATTTTTCAAAATACAACCACCCACAAGAACAAGAGGGTATAGCTACAAATTAACTAAAGAGAGGTCTCGATTAGATATTAGGAAATTATTTTTTAGTCAGAGAGTGTTTTTTAGTTTTTTTAAATGCAATCACCTACAAGAACAAGACGGCAGAGCTACAAATTAACTAAAAGAAAGTCCCAGATTAGATATTAGGAAATTATTTTTTTAGAGAGAGATTGTGGTGAATGCTTGGAATGCATTGCCACAGGAAGTAGTAGAGGCAGGGACAATTAATGCATTTAAGAACAAATTGGATGCACATAGCTTTTAGAGCAAGGTAATGTAAATGAAACTGGTTGTATACAAATATAAAGACATTAAGTTAAGTTAATCATGGCGACTGGCCTGCAGATATAGCATGACCAAGGATCCTGAACACAAAGAAGAAAAAGAGCAATACAAGAGCTGACATCAATAACACAAAGCATTCATTTCTACTTAACAAATGGCAATGGGATCAACAAGTATTTTTAGTGTACAATTTTGTTGTTCTCAGTCTAAGGTGAAAGGTGGGATGGTGACATCGCTTCTCTCCAACAGCAAAAACACCTTACTGTACTCCAGTGATAGCTTCGGCTTCATCTGTGTGTGGAACATTAGTACCTACTGCCTCACAGGAACTGAATCACGACCACCAGAAAGTAAGTCTTCTCGTCTTTGCAGTTGTAATATTTTTAACGTAATACTTACTTCGTCTGAAACATGAACTACGGTAAACGGCATTCGTTCAGTATTCAGCCACTTGGATTGATCTGTCATTACAACTAAGCAGGTCGTCCGTACTGCAAGTCTCCAGGAGGTTTTGGGACCAATATTGTTCTTGATCTATATAAACAATTTGGACATTGATATAGGATCCATGATTGAAAAATTTGCTGATGACACAAAACTGTAGGAGTGTCTCATCTATTGCAGAGATGGATATATTGAGGTTGGATTTAGATAAAATTTGAGACTGGTCTGTGAAATGGCAAATGGAGTTTAATGTAGATAAGTGTACAGTCATCCACATGGGTAGATCCAATATGGAACATAATTACAGAATGGGTGAGAATAATATTAGAATGAAAGAAAAGGAAAGGGACCTAGGGGTTATAATAGATCATACAGGTAAGTTGAGTGAGCAAATCCAGGTAGCAGTGAAAAAGGCAAATGCAGTATTAGGTATGATAACAAGAAATATTAGACATAGGAGCAAGGAAGTGATAGTCAAACTGTATAAAGCGTTAGCTAGACCTAGATTGAAGTACTGTGTACAGGTGTGGAGTCCTTATCGTAGAGGAGATATAAACATGCTGGAAATGACACAAAGAAGAACGACAAAACTGTTAGTGGTATTCCAGAATTGCAGTTACGAGGAAAGCCAAGCATAACATCAGCACGCTCGGGATGTGAGGAAAGATACTACAACCTGCCACTTACAGCCCTTTTTCCGGTCGTACAAAAGAGTAAACTTACTCATTGTGGACATTAAACAACAACAATATGAGATGAACGACAGAAACACGCTAATAAAGAAACATCAAGAGTTAATTTAGCATGAGCAGCTTGGAAAATAACAGATAAATCATAATTTCAAAATGAGCATTGTCAGGTGTTATGTATACTCATCACTACTTTATGGCACAGACATAAAGACACTGAATAACAAGTTGGAAAAGAGTATTGAATCCCTTCTAAATGTGGGTATATAGAAGGCTGGGTTGTATTTCTTGGAAAGAGAAGAAAACAAATTTAGAGGTATTGAAAAAGTTGGGGGTAAAAAGAGAATTAATGACCAAAATCAGGGTTAGACAGTTATGTTATTTTGGTCATATAACAAGACATACCTCCTTGTTGAAGATCATACAAGAGGGTAGGGTGGAAGACAGTTGTTCAAGAGGCAGACAACGTTTTAAGTGGGTGGATAACTTCAGGAGATGGACTGGAAAAAGCCATTCAGATTGCACAATTATGGCAAGAGATAGAGTACACTGGAGCTCTATTGCAGTTGACCTTCAATTCAAAGATGGCACTTGAACTGAACTGAACGGAAAAATAATAATGACTCCTCTCAATCCCTGATTGAGTAGTTGCAGGAGAGATGGCTACAGCTTAAGTGGATAGCAGTTTTATTGATCTAAAGCCTCTAGTGGCTTCTATGAATCTAATGTCCTGGTCAGAGATCCTGGCTTCAAAAGCTCCCGTAGTGTAGATATTACATGACAGCGATATACTGAAATCAATCAAGGACCACCTATTAGAAGGTAACAGTGCTGCTGAAGACAGATGTGTCAGACCGAAAGGTGCAAATATCGCAGCTAGGCTGTAAACTAGTGACACAACGCATTCTGTTCTCCGGACTACATCTAGCTTCTTGCAAAGCCCTGTTCACGGCTTGATAGGGGGAGATTGAGAACGAACGCAGAAGAAGAAGATGAAGAAGAAGAAGGTAACAGTGCAGTCGACAAGTCAGCCATCTACAGACTGTATCAATTTATAATCAAACGTACGTCATGCATGATAGAAAGAGAATGAGCAGGTAAAACAAGCAAAAGCTACATTTGTCCTCAATATCCAACATCAACAGTAATGCCCGTTGCTCCTTCCACATCATAGGCCAACCCTATTGACAACCCCAACCCCCCTTCCTTGAACTACCCTTGGTGTTTCTTGGTCTACCTATCTTCATCTTCCTCTGTGGATTCCATGTCAGGGCCTGTCTGACTATTTTTGATGATGATTTTTATTGTGTCTATCCAATTCGATTTCCTACATTCTGTTGCTCCACTGGTTGTTGTTGACTCCTTTCCCATTGGTCTTCATCCCTCACCATGTCTTGCCAGTCATGCCCATTATCCTCTGTAGACATTTATCGATGAACGGCTGTAGTTTTCTCTGTTTTGCCTTTGTCGTTCTCAAAGTTTCTGCTCCGAACAGAACTGACTTGACATTGGAATTAGACAATGTTAACTTGGTATTAGTCTTTATGTCCTGGGAATTGCATAAATTATATATTGGCGGGATACGATTAGAGGATGTCAACGAGTAAGTCTGTCTTTGGCATCTCCTCAATATGGAGAATAACCTTGAACCTGTCCCGAAGGGTTTGCCGGGGTCTATGTGTATGACAAGAATAGCACCACTGCTCCACAGAGAGCATGTCGTAAGAGGCGACTAACTGTGTGACATGCCATAACACTGGCCATGATTAGGTGGTTTGTTAAGAGCAGCATAGATGGCGCCTAACTGGCTGCGGGTCTACTTTGATCTATTAAGATGGACTCGCACGTCAGTTAACCACCCTCCATAGGGGTGCAATAAGCTGCTCCAGCCTAGCCCGTTAAGCAGGAAATCCTCCTCTTGGCTACATCCAGCTCACATCAGAGATGGGACCTGCACGTGGGGCTTATGCTCCTGTAGAAGTACATGTCGACTAAGAGTGAGACTAAGACCTTGAACCTGAACTGACAAGATGTTGTCGCACGGACTGGACAGTCTTCTCGTCCATTAACACGGTCCTGGTCGGTTGCGAAGACCATAACCTACGAGCCTCTCTCTTCAATTCCATGCGCTGCCTGTGATGTGCTATGGTATTGAGACATGGACACTAAAAAAATCACTGGAGGAAAAATTGAGAGTGACCCAGGCCTCTCTTGAGAGACACAGGGTCAGAATCACTCCCCGGAACCAGCGAATGCTTAATCTCCAGAATTCCGACGACAATTGTCCTTAGTGAATGATGCGGTAATCTATGCAAGGCAAAACATAGATGGGCAGGTCACATGTTGTGACGAAACAATGGTCGATGGAACACAGCAACAGTAGTCTCGTATCCCCGAGGTAAAAAGAAACCGCGGGAAAGACCTCCAATGCGTTGGTCAGACTCCCTTGCTGTACACAACAACTTCCGAGACGCCTCTAGAGGAGTGCTTACCGTGCACTGGACTTCCATGACCCAAGACAGAGTTCACTAGAGACGAAGTTGTGACCCACAGCCTCGCTGAGGAACGGGTCATCAGATCAAAATCAAGAAGATCAAGATCCATATATTATTCTATTAATATCCATACCCTTTGTTATTTGCTGAAAGTGATGGAGCGTATCAGGGTCTGCCTTGGGTGCAGTGATGTTGTTGTGCATATACATGACCAAATGGGAAACAGAACATACTGGCTACACAAAATACGATGCCTATTACCAGTTGAACAGAAGAGAGCAGGTCGTGGTCTTCAGACTCCGCACTGGCCACAATAGACTGAGGTACCACCTATTCAACAAATTGTAGATAGGTGGCACTGACGAATGCTCGTGTGCTACCGGGAAAATGGCCGCTGAACATTTGCTGCAAAACTGCCCGACATACAAGGATCAGAGAGAGCAGATGTGGCCATCACCAGTGCCAACACTAGACAAGCTCTATGGTAGTGTCGACAGCCTCAGGATGACCGCTGCTTTTTTCGAAAAAATACAGGTTGACGTGTGAACGGCGTACGAAGAAGAAGAAGAAAAAGTTTGTGCATAAATAGCACAACCTGTGCTAAACATTGCTAATCAGAAGAAAGTAAGGCAGATTGATGGCTATCAAATAAGACAAAATTATATACAATGAAACCCTGCTACTAGTCCACCTCTCTACTCATACAAATCGGCATTCGTCCAACTTTTAAATATTAAATTCATCTCGGCGTTCGTACGTTTGCTAAAAATTTAGATCATACGACACGTACGTTGGCCGACCCTACCAAAACGCTCCAATAGAATATAAAGATGAAATGTGCCTCAAAATTAAGAAAATGAGTAAAGGGTGCATTTCCACTTGTCTTATCTTGCCTTTACCGTAACCACAAGAACTCCACTCAACGAATTAGTGATGTGTCTTGGACATCTTGCTAAACAAACAGGGCCGAATCTCTCCGGGTTGATGTGTTGAAGTCCATTTTTGTGCCTTATGTACATTTCACAGTCACACTAAAACCAATACTCTCCGAAGATATAGCGAAGAGTATCAATCGCGTGAAGTTCCGATGTGTACGCTAGACTGTGGAAATATGACACATGGGAACCAAAACACTATTACATATAGCCGATGACCATGCCAGGATAATCAATGGACAAAAATACCACAAAATGAACAAATTATCTAATCCAAATTTAAAAAATAGCAACACATTTCCTTAGACCCAAGTGTGTTTATTATTTTTTTTTTTTTTTTTTTTTTTTTGCGTTTGTCTTCTTTCTCTATTCCCCAAGGCAGTTTGCGTTGCACTGCTGTCTTTATTTTGCACCTGTCGGCCCAGGGCATCCAACTTCGGCATGCATTTTATGTAAGCGTCTGCTTCCTCCTGCATTTTCTAAGGATTTGCTTCCCTGGGGTAACGGTTGGTGCTGTGATGGTGATCGAACACAGCACTTTCAGGTTGTGAACCGTGTCACTTAACCACTAGCCCACGCCATCCCCCGTAGACACAAGTGTAAGTCGTCAAATAGTGGGAATTCCAGTCAAATCCGTGGCCTAGCAGCATCCATAATAGACTAAGGTACAAGAGCAAAGTTAGACCCACAGCTAGGCTGGAGCAGCTTATTACACCCCTATGGAGGGTGGTTAACTGACGTGCAAGTCCATCTTAATAAACTAAAACACTAGATCAAAATAGACCCGCAGCCAGTTAGGCGCCATCTATGCTGCTCTTAACAAACCACCTAACCATGACCAGTGTTGTGCCATGTCACACAGTTAGTCGCCATCTATGCTGCTCTTAACAAACCACCTAACCATGACCAGTGTTGTGCCATGTCACACTGTTAGTCGCCTCCTACAGCAACATGCTCTTTTTGCTGCTTGACCATTTCCACTACAGAAAGTAAAGAACTGTGTTACCATTGAGAGAAATCAGAGAGCCGGGTGGAAAAATGACATTCTAACTGCAGCAGTCAACGGTAGGATTAATTTGTTCACTGATAAAGTTATTGACCGTTTTATACAAATTTGGAAAAATCATCAAAAGCAGGCAATGAGGATCAAGATGCGGAGCTGACTGCTAGCGTCAGGGCCAGCAAACCAGAGCTGCCAAGACCCTTCTACACCTCCACGCTGTGATCCTGGATAATAGGCTGCAGCAGGGCAGACTGGCTAAGGAGAAGAGATCGAAGAGGGAATGCTAATCCGGTACTCGAAAAATGCTTACTGAAGTCGGATGTGTTGGACCGAAAGGTGCAAATATCACAGTCAAACTGTAAACTACGACACAACGCATTCCGTTCTCTGGACTACATTCTGCTACTTAAGCCCTTTCATGGTTGGTAGCGGGAGATTGAGAACGAATGAAGCCAAGCCAAAAGCAGACAACCTTTACTTTTAAGTAAAGAATAAATAAATTGTGTTTTATTTCGTGTACATTTATTGACATCACAGTTTTTAATGAATGATTTTTTTGCAATAAATTTTATTAAATGAGGTTTCTGGGGGTCTGGAATGGATTAATCCAACTTACATTATTTACTTTGTGGTAAAATTGATCCAGTATTTGTAAATTTTTTGTTGGAGCTCATCTTATTTTTCGATTTCCCAAGGTGGTGTGCGTTGCACTATGTTTTTATTTTGCACCTGTCGGACCAGTGCATCTGACTTCGTCATGCATTTTATGTAAGGGTTTGCTCCCTCCAGTATTTTTTTTTTTGTGCGTTCGCCTTATTTCTCTTATCCCCAAGGCGGTCTGCGTTGCACTGTGGTTTTAATTTTGCGCCTGTCGGCCCAGTGCATCCGACTTCAGCATGCATTTTATGTAAGGGTCTGCTTTCTCCTGCATTTTCTAAGGGTTTGCTTCCCCGGGGTAACGGTTGGTGCTGTAATGGGGATCGAACCCAGCACCTTCTGGTTGTGAGCCGTGTCACTTAACCACTAGGCCACGCCGTCCGCACCCTCCAGTATTTGAAAAATTGATCCAGTATTTGAAGAATTGATCCAGTTTTTGACAAATTCATCCAGTTTTTGAAAAATTGATCCAGTATTTGAAAAATTGATCCAGTATTTGAAAAATTGATCCAGTATTTGAAAAATTGCAGTTCAAATAGTCTCATCAAATGAATTGTACACAAATAGCAAGGTTCGGTTGTATTTTATTATGTGTAAAATATTCTAAGCAATTTTTTGGTGGTAGAATGAATAGAGCACTTGTCCTTCATAGTAAAGGTCTTGACTTATCCACTTGTGTCGTGGAGAGCCGTAGTTTTCTGTCCAAGGCCAGTCGTGTCACTGAAGTGGTTGTCATCCTATGACAATTTAAAATATCCACAACATTTCCTATCCATCTAGTTCTCGGTCTGCCAATGTTGCGAAAACCCAAACGTCATGAATTATAGGTGCACATTGGTAGTTGGTCAGGATGCATTCTCATTTGATGACCGGACCACTTGATTCTCGCTTCATCAACATATTCCGAGATGAGTCTTGCTTCAACTATTCTTCTCACATCTTCGTTTCATATTCTGCTTGCGGGGACGGCGTGGGCTAGTTGATATGTGACACGGCTCACAATCCGAAGGTGCTGGGTTCGATCCCCATAACAGCACCGGCCATTACCCCGAAGAAGCAAACCCTTAGAAAATTCTGGAGCAAGCAGGCCCTCACATAAAATGCATGCTGAAGTCGGATGCACGGGGCTGACAGGCGCAAAATAAAAAGAAATATTCTGTCTCTCCTAGTTACGTTGATAGTAAAGGTACTAGGTTAAAAATCAAGTCTTTCATTCACTAGTCTACCCGGCTGTTAATAGGCACACGAATTTACACTTAAGGAAGGCATGGTAGCAGGGATGGGATTTGGTGACCCCAGCCCACAAAAGCTGAGACCTTATACCATGAAGTCTCTAACTCTTCATCTCAGATGTTAGACTTTGATATGGGATTACCACTATTTTCATAATACTCATCATGTTCTTAATTGTGTATCCTCCATCCTCAGCACTCCATAGATGGCGGGGACACATCGAGAGCATCTCTAGCATGGACTTAGTGGAATCTAATAGTGTTATCATCAGTGCATCCAATGATTGCACAGTCAGACTTTGGACCACAGAGGGACACTATGTTGGCAAGTCTGTTTCTGTTTCTAAGAATTGACATCACAGCAGTCTGGGCATACCTATAGGTGCTAAGTCTCTCTCATCAAATGGTGCTGGGTCTGGATGTTGATGGTCCCTATAGCTTGCTGGTTGTACACCCTCCTGCTCCGTCCTCTCATGCGCACCACACTGCTTGGACCTCGTTAGGTGTTGATATTTTGCAGCATTTGGATTACTGACTCATCTATTTTGGCGTCCTCATCCAACAAACGGTCGTTGATCGATTTCAAAATGTCACTCCTAATGTGTCCATGAAAGGAGCTTGTGAAGCCAAGATGTCAGCTCTTTCGTTGCCCTGAACCCCAGCATGACCAGGACATTAGATCCATGTCAACCCTTAAAGGTTTGATGCCTCAACAAACCGCTACCCACTCATACCTCAGTCATCATTTCTGCATCTTCTGAAGTACGGCTTGTACGTCAGTCACGATGACTGCCCTTGTTAAAGGGGTCTTGGACAGCCATCTTGAAGTCAGTTCTTCCTTCTCCACTCTCAAACAGGAGATTATTGATGTGTATGCTCCACTTTGCTCAACAACGACCTGTCTTCTCACTCTAGCTGAGAAGCTCCAGACTGATGTCCCACTGATCCGTCGGTGTATATGATGGCTTCACTATCCTGCGTGTTCTCAGTTATCTGCTGATTCACCTTGAGCTCTGTTTTCCCATTGCCTTACTCTTTGTATTCCTTGCCTAAGGTTATGATAACTCTGATACCCTGTCATTCTATCACCAGTACAGACCCATTCTTCCCTCTTGGCTATCACCTCAACTGGGGTGACCTGTTCAATTGTTTTCTCTGCCTGTGCCATCCATGGCAAGTCTAGCCTCCACTATCCATCTACAGACATACACTCAAAACAGCAGCTTGTTTTATCTGCCTGTGCCATCCATGGCAAGTCTAGTCTCCACTATCCATCTACAGACATACACTCAAAACAGCAGCTTGTTTTCTCTGCCTGTGCCATCCATGGCAAGTCTAGTCTCCACTATCCATCTACAGACATACACTCAAAACAGCAGCTTGTTTTCTCTGCCTGTACCATCCATGGCAAGTCTAGTCTCCACTATCCATCTACAGACATACACTCAAAACAGCAGCTTGTTTTCTCTGTCTGTGCCATCCATGGCAAGTCTAGCCTCCACTATCCATCAACAGACATACACTCAAAACAGTAGCTTATTTTCAACAACATCTTCCTGTCTACTCTGAGGAATGCTCTTTGTGTAAAGATTGTATGACTAAAAGAGAGGTTAGAACAAAAGTCTTTGACTGGAAGAGAGGTTAGAACAAAAGTCTTTGACTGGAAGAGAGGTTAGAACAAAAGTCCTTGACTGGAATAGAGATTAGAACAAAAGTCTTTGACTGGAAGAGAGGTTAGAACTGCACTCCAGGTTTCAGAAAGCAAGGAAATCTACCTGTGACCCTGTCACATACAATTGAAGACCTAACAAAGCTTCATAAATCATTAGACAAAAGCCAATGTATATAATTTCCATTTATTTTATTTCAAATCAATTTTGTGCTACTCAGCCCGACAATCCACCATTTTGGAACTGATGCAGCTTATCAGGGACACTGTTGGCAAATGATTCTTTGTAAAACATTTATTACGTGAATATTTTACTAAACTCATTAACTACCAGATTAAAAAGCAGGCTGTGGCCGGATTAATTTATGTTTACATTTTTCAACTAGAGGTGTGCCTATAATTTAACCTGTAGCTTTCTCAATTTTCAACAGATTTTAAAAATGATAAATAATTTTAAAGATACATGAATGTGCTGTTTAAATAACTAAATATATTGGCATATTTATATATTTTTGTACATATTAAACAACACGTAAGGAAACAGCGCTGTGATCAAAGCAAATAGACAGGAGCTTTTTTAAATATCTGGGCTCAATGATCAGTGATGAGGTATCAAAACCAGAGATCCTAGCTAGAATAGCACAGACAACAGCAGTGCTTACTTGATTGAAACCTAAATGGAAAGATAAACGACTCTCTTTTGCCATAAACTTCAGACTAAAGCTCTCAGTGATTCTTTCGCTCAGTGATTCCTCTACGTCTGCAAAACTTGGGCCATTACAGCAGAACTCCAGAGAAGAATCCAGACCATGGAGATGAGATGTTTTAGTAGACTCCTAAATATTACCTACAAAGACCGCAGATCGTATCACAAATGATGAAGTACAACTAAGAATCAAGAATGCAAGTGGACTGTACGATGACCTCCTCACAATGATCAAAAGGCGAAAGCTGACTTAACTTAACTTAACGTCTTTATACTGATTTAGAAGACCCTGCAGAGTCTGTATACAACCAGTTACATTTACATCACCTTGCTCTAAAAGCTATGCGCATCCAGTTTATTCTTAAATGCATTAACTGTCCCTGCCTCCACTACCTCCCCTGGCAATGCATTCCAAGCAGACACCACTCTCTGACTAAAAAAATATTTCCTAATATCTAATCTGGACCTCTCTTTAGTCAGCTTGTAGCTATGCCCTCGTGTTATTGTTGGTGGCTGTATTTTAAAAAACTTGTTATAGTCTAATTTATCGATTCCTCTGATCATCTTATAAACCTGTATTAAGTCACCACGAATTCTTCTCTCTTCGAGACACTGTAGGCCAGTTTTTCTGAGTCGTTCCTCATAACTGTAATTCTGGAATCCCACTATCATCTTTGTCGCTCTTTTTTGTATTCTTTCCAGCATGTTTATATCCCCTCTATGATAAGGACTCCACACCTGTACACAGTACTCCAATCTAGGTCTAACTAAAGCTTTATACAGTTTGACGATCACTTCCTTGCTCCTATGTTTAATATTTCTTTTTATCATTCCTAAGATTGCATTTGCCTTTTTCACTGCTACCTTAACTTGCTCCCTCACCTTACCTGTATGATCTATTATAACCCCTAGGTCCCTTTCCTTATCTATCTTTCTAATATTGTTTTCTCCCATTCTGTAATTATGTTCCATATTGGATCTACCCATGTGGATGACTGTACATTTATCCACATTAAACTCCATTTGCCAGCTTACAGACCATTCTCGGTATGGCCACGTCTCAAGGTTCAAGGTACTTGCAAATACCGTACTACAGGGTACAGGACAAGGCAGGTAAAGATTTGGATGTCCAAGAAAACAATGGGAAGACAACATCCATGAATGGACTAACCTACAACTTAAGGGGAAGACAACATCCATGAATGGACTAACCTACGACCAGAGGGGAAGACTACATCCATGAATGGACTAACTTACGACCAGAGGGGAAGACTACATCCATGAATGGACTAACCTACGACCAGAGGGGAAGACTACATCCATGAATGGACTAACCTACGACCAGAGGGGAAGACTACATCCATGAATGGACTAACCTACGACCAGAGGGGAAGACTACATCCATGAATGGACTAACCTACGACCAGAGGGGAAGACAACATCCATGAATGGACTAACCTACGACCAGAGGGGAAGACAACATCCATGAATGGACTAACCTACGACCAGAGGGGAAGACTACATCCATGAATGGACTAACCTACCATCCAAGGAGACACAAAAAGCAACCGCAGGCAGAGAGGGATGGTGCAGGTTTGTTAAGGTGTCCACAGGGGTGCCACAACGGTCACAAGATGAACTAAACTGAGATTTTAAAATGATCACAGGTAAACAAACCTAACATCCCTGGTTCAAATCACATTGATCTCGGTTTGACAGACCAGACATGGTAAGACTTATTCTCTCAGTCAACCCAGTTGTAAATAGGTACTTGACAAAGTCAAAGGAAAACTTTGAGCAGGAGCTTTGGAGTTTGTGTTCTTTTATCTGCACAAATTGGGCACCCAGATGCAATAAAGTCAGTTCTATGAGCCATTTGCAATCCTCTAACCAACTATTATTGTAACTAAATTTTGGGAATAAGTATTTATAAACAAAATAAATATTTAAAACCAGGAACACTTGGACAGCCAGAGCAATGGGACCTCCACAACCCAACTACATTTCTACATCCCATGGTGCCATATGATGTACTGATTGACCCTTTGAGCCTTCCATCTCACCCTTTGCTGATTGAAAGACAGTCGACCTCTGACCTCTTACATCAGGACTCGTCTAAGAGTGATATAGAAGAAAAGGTATATTCGTTGTTAGTAAGCACATTGAAGATTACATAGTAAACACGAGAAGGAAGACTAACTTTCTAGTCAGACACAATATACTGATCAGATATGTTAGTCATGGTCAGGCAAAATATACTGGTCAAGACCCTCACCTCAGCTTTCTAGTGGCCCTCTTAAGAAACGGGCTGTTTTCATGGACATCATGCCAGGGTCAGGCACAATATACTGACCAAGACCACAGACTCTCTTCCATGTAGCACTCCCTGGAAGCAGGCTGTTTTCATAGCAGTCTGGCTGATTAGATGTGGATCGACGTGATCTCCGTTGTAGTGAGCAGATGAAGCAAAGTATTACACAACCTTCCTGGTGGACTGCAATTCACCTTCATCAGCATGCTCAGGATGTGAGGAAAGCTACTACAATCCACAACTTTACACCCTTTTTAGGGTGCACAAAAAAGTAAACTTACTCATTGTGGGCGTTATTAAACAACAACAACAACAGCAGCAGCAGCAGCTAACTGCAGCAGCCAACAGCTGCAGCAGCCAACAGCTGCAGCAGCCAACAGCTGCAGCAGCCAACAGCTGCAGCAGCCAACAGCTGCAGCAGCCAACAGCTGCAGCAGCCAACAGCTGCAGCAGCCAACAGCAGCAGCAACAACTCTTCTCTGTGTATTTTTTGGTCTACCACTTTTTCTCTTCCCTTGAGGATTCCATGTGAGAGCCTGTTTGGCTAATTTGAACGATGCCTTCTGTAGCATATGTCTTATCAAGCTCTATTTTCTTTGCTTAATTTGTTGTTCCTGTAGCTGTTGTTGGCTCCTTTTCCATAAATCACCATGTCCTGTCACTTAGTGTTCTTTATCCTTCATAGGCATTTGTTAATGAAGGATTGGAGCCTTTGTTGTATGTCCTTGGTCATTCTCCATATTTCAGCTTCACACAGCAGCACAGACTTGACGCTGCTACTTTTGAACTAAAATGCTACAGGAAAGTGCTCAAAAGGCCATGGATAGCAAAAAGGACAATTTCAGATATCCTAAAAGAACTGGATATCGAGGACAATTGGCTAATAAACAATATTTTGTCTAAAACACTAAAATATTTTGGCCACATCAAATGTACTAATGACCTGGCAAGAACGATACTGGAGGGCATGGTGCCTGGAAAGCAAAGCAGAGGCAGATCGAGGAGAAGATGGACACAAGACATCACAGAGGTCCTGAAGATGACAGTAATAGAGTTGGGAGTTCTGGCCAGAGATCGAGAGTCTTACAGATCGGCTGTCATGAGAGCAACATTCTGTAAAGAGCATGCAACATGATGATGAACTAAAATATAACAGCAACATTCTGTAAAGAACTACTACATGATGATGAACTAAAATAAAACAGCAACATTCTGTAAAGAACATGCAACATGATGATGAACTAAAATAAAACAGCAACATTCTGTAAAGAACTACTACATGATGATGAACTAAAATAAAACAGCAACATTCTGTAAAGAACTTCTACATGATGATGAACTAAAATAAAACAGCAACATTCTGTAAAGAACTACTACATGATGATGAACTAAAATAAAACAGCAACATTCTGTAAAGAACTACTACATGATGATGAACTAAAATAAAACAGCAACATTCTGTAAAGAACTACTACATGATGATGAACTAAAATAAAACAGCAACATTCTGTAAAGAACTACTACATGATGATGAACTAAAATAAAACAGCAACATTCTGTAAAGAACTACTACATGATGATGAACTAAAATATAACAGCGACATTCTCATTCTTATTGCCGTAACAAATGTTTTTATAACTTTCGTGTTATTGTTTTTGTTATATTTCTTGCTTATGTTTCATTTGTTAGCTATATGTGTATTGTTGCTTCTTTTTATATGATTGTTTCTAAAATATCCATTTTTTTTTCACTTGAGCGATTGATGCACATATAGCTTTTACCTCCATGACAGATGGTTAGCAATGTTTCGCCTCAAGTGGCCTTCGCTGCAAAGTCTGCTTATGTTGTTGATGATGACCTAATTAAATCCATGCTGGAAGACAGACCTTTTGACCGTGGTACAGGAAAGAGGTACGCATCATTGTGTTTTTCTTTGTTTTGCTAATCTGAAAGAGAAAATAAGTTCCATAGTTGTACTCCCATCAGGGATGAAGGATTAGGGATTGTATTGAAATGGATAACTTAATTAAACTTATCTTAACTTAACGTCTTCATACTGGTTTAGAAGACTCTGCAGAGTCTGTATACATCCAGTTTTATTTACATTTCCTTGCTCTAAAAGCTATGCGCATCCAATCTATACTTAAATGCATTAATTGTCCCTGCCTCTACTACTTTCTGTGGCAATGCATTCCAAGCATTCACCACTCCCTGACTAAAAAAATATTTCTAATATCTAATCTGGGACTTTCTTTTAGTTAATTTGTAGCTCTGCCGTCTTGTTCTTGTAGGTGATTGCATTTAAAAAAACTAAAAACTACAAATATATAAAAATTCAATTCAGTGTTGCATTTGCAATTTGCAATTTTGTTGTGTGTCCTCATAAAGACTGCGCCATGAGAAGAACAAGTTGGCTAAGATGAACACGGCAGGACCTCATGTATGGCAGATGCTGCATTGGTATGCAACGGCAGAGATTCCACTACCAGTTCCACCACAGCCAAAAGTCAACAAGAATGATCCCTTTAATTTCAGTATGGACTAAATTTTGTTGGATAACTAAAAGGGCTAAAGAGACATTTTTTTCTGACTAAATTATTAGAAGCTAGCAATTCAAGTGAAGAGTGTCTCCCCAGCTGTACATTATGAAAGAAACATCAGATTAACAATTAAAGGATCTCTGGATTCTCACACCACCTGTCTGCCGCACATCCCATTGATGATACAATCAAACACTTACATTGATGATACAATCAAACACTAACATTGATGATACAATCAAACACTAACATTGATGATACAATCAAACACTAACATTGATGATACAATCAAACACTTACATTGATGATACAATCAATCACTTACATTGATGATACAATCAAACACTAACATTGATGATACAACCAAACACTTACATTGATGATACAATCAAACACTTACATTGAAGATACAATCAAACACTTACATTGATGATACAACAATCAAACACTTACATTGAAGATACAACAATCAAACACTAACATTGATGATACAATCAAACACTTACATTGAAGATACAACAATCATACACTTACATTGAAGATACAATCAACACTTACATTGAAGATACAACAATCAAACACTTACATTGAAGATACAACAATCAAACACTAACATTGATGATACAATCAAACACTTACATTGAAGATACAACAATCATACACTTACATTGAAGATACAATCAACACTTACATTGAAGATACAATCAAACACTTACATTGAAGATACAATCAAACACTTACATTGAAGAAGCCATCAAACACTTACATTGAAGAAGCCATCAAATTCTTACACTGAAGTTACAATCAACACTTACGTTGGAGATGCAATCAAACATTTACATTGGAGATACAATCAACACGTACATTGAACATACAGTCATACACTTACATTGGAGATACAATCAAAACACTTACATTGTAGTTTTAACCCCAAAGGTTCAATGAAAGCAGCTGAGCTCACACCAAGTGACATGTCAAAGGTAACATTAAGTATATATGTTACTAAGTGCAATCACTACTACACAATGTTCACAATTTGTGAAAGTTAGTTGTAACAGAAATCCACAACAATTGATTATATATTTGACATTCGTTGGCAGATGAAGATATATTGGTTTTTCTCATTTTGACAAACCTAGAAAATTATGTGTATTTATTAACAATCAGCAGTGTTGTTCTAAAAGCTATGTGCATCCAATCTATTCTTGAATGCATTAATTGTCCCTGCCTGCACTACTTTCTGTGGCAATGCATTCTAAGCATTCACCACTCTCTGACTAAAAAAATATTTCCTAATATCTAATCAAAATATTTTTGTTCCATGATATTTAATTGTTTGAATAATCACATCATTTTATGGGAGGGGTGTCCCAATGGAAGTACCAACTTCATTGTACAGCCCTGACTGTAGATAATAAAACGTTATGTCAGTCCTGTTGTTACATGGATCTGATTTGTGGTCCATAAGCTCATACTTATAAATGTTTTGATCATTTACGTCTGATTCTTGGAGAACAAACACTAAAATGTTCTTCTGGTCTCTGGAATAGTCAGTTATTTACTCTTCTGTTCCCTGTATCAAATTTGAGCTTTCTTTCGTACCAAAATGGCTATTCTACACTTAGCTGACTTTTGGCCTGTGTGAATAGCAGAGTACAGTGTGATGTGTTGGAAAGTCTTCTACCCCACTATTGGTTATTGTTGTCTCCTGTTGAGTTCTCCCAGATGTTGAAACTCATTCGCTATTGCACGCTGCTGGGAGTGGATTATAAATTCATCATGTATCGCCAGAAGCCGGTACTAGTGAACTAATATATAAATATGTGAACTTTCTGGTATTTCCCTGGATCTCTGGGTAGTAGAGATAGGACGCCCGTGTGCAGTGCCGCGCACGTTGACAATCCCTCGGCAGTTAGAAATCGAAAAGAGTAGGCTTAACGGCCGCTGGCAAAATTCAAAATTATGTTAAAAATCTAGCCAATTTATAATGTGATCCTCACCGGTGCTACGGAAATCGTGCACTGTACTGAGATTCTCCAAAAATATGGAGAACAGAGCACGTAGGGGTATGACCGTGTGCAATGACGTTGATCCTTCGACTAAACTAAACTGCATTTAAATGTTTATATGATCAAACATGAAAAGGATACATGCTCAGAAAGAAATGCAATAGACACGCGCTGCATTTCAACCAACAAGGAAGAAGAGAGTAAGTCGAAAAACATCTCGCAAGAAACAGTGGAAGTGAAGGTCATGACAGCAGAAGTCTCAGGGTCAGAGTTGAGATCAAGAAGTCCATCAAAAATAAGAATTGATGGAGAGTGACAGCTCCATGCCGATATTATTATGGGATTGGAATGGAAAGTGATAGTTTTATGACTGAAATGTTAATGGAAAGTGATAGTTTTATGACTGAAATGTTAATGGAAAGTGATAGTTTTATGACTGAAATGTTAATGGAAAGTGATAGTTTTATGACTGAAATGTTAATGGAAAGTGATAGTTTTATGACTGAAATGTTAATGGAAAGTGATAGTTTTATGACTGAAATGTTAATGGAAAGTGATAGTTTTATGACTGAAATGTTAATGGAAAGTGATAGTTTTATGACTGAAATGTTAATGGAAAGTGATAGTTTTATGACTAAAATGTTAATGGAAAGTGATAGTTTTATGACTGAAATGTTAATGGAAAGTGATAGTTTTATGACTGAAATGTTAATGGAAAGTGATAGTTTTATGACTGAAATGTTAATGGAAAGTGATAGTTTTATGACTGAAATGTTAATGGAAAGTGATAGTTTTATGACTGAAATGTTAATGGAAAGTGATAGTTTTATGACTGAAATGTTAATGGAAAGTGATAGTTTTATGACTAAAATGTTAATGGAAAGTGATAGTTTTATGACTGAAATGTTAATGGAAAGTGATAGTTTTATGACTGAAATGTTAATGGGAATTTAGTTTTCCCCTCCACTGAAGACTTATTATGATATTTCTAGTGCACTTAATCAAGTGACATGGAACTACATTTTCTATACTTCAATTATTATTATCTGGGATAATGTATAACTTTTGTGTAAAATGTAGGCTTAACGGCCGCTGCCTGGGCAATATTCAAATTAAAAATCTACCCAAGTTATTTGTACCTTCCCCCCAGGTGGTTTGTTAAGAGCAGCTACAGATAGAGCCTAACTGGCTGCGGGTCTACTTAGCTCTAGTGTTTGAGTCTATTAAGATGGACTTGCACATCGGTAAAAAAAACCTCCCTCCAAGAAACTGGTTGTATACAGACACTGTAGAGTCTTCTAAACCAGTTTAAAAACGTTACATTAAGTTAGGTTAAGTTAATTTGCATGGCTGTACACATTTAGAATGCCTGGCCACTCATATAAAAGAAATTGACATGTACTTTGCAGAACGTCGCTTATTACAACCGCCAATCTATTTGGCCGTTATAAGGTTCTTGGCACATGTTCAGTATGTTAGGTGTCCATTACTTTCCGTATACGAAGGAGCGAGATAAAAAAAAAACAATGTCTGTCAAACTGTACACTAGCGTGATTCGAGCCGGGTGCGTTGGGATTGTGAAATGGACGCTTCGCCCCTAGGCCATGCAACATTCAACCATTTATATAGAAACTAGAAAATAGCATCATACAGTGATACCTTGCCATACCTTCCCTTCCTCACTCGTACAACTCAGAATTCGTTCAACTTTTTCAAATAAAATTTGACTCAACATTCGCACATCTGCCTGAGATTCAGACCATTTGAAGGTGGGCAGATGGAATTTGAAGGAGTTGGCAGAAGACCACAAGAATGAGCTGACCACTGAAGAACTCTACAACTTCTTCTTTCTTTCCTTTGTCCCGCTGCTCTTACCTTGCGGCGTCGCAGAGAGGAGGTATGCGTAGATTTCTGTTTTGCGCTAGGAGGGAGGCTTGTGTGGTTGTCATATTGAACTTTTGGAGCGTTTCCTTGACCCCTTCGATCCAACGACGTCGTGGTCGCCCTTTTGCTCGAGGACCATCCACCTTCAAGAAATAGGAACTCTACAACGAGCAGCTGAAAGAAGTGAGGAACTCTTCATACGAAAAGGAAACGAATAAGAGAACCATTTCCACTACAGAAAGAAACTGTGCTATCATTGGGAGAAGACACAGAGTCAGGTGTCAAAATGGCGTCCTAACATTGCAGTGGTCAACGGGAGCATTAATCTGCTCCATGGTAATGTTGTAGACCATTGGCATCCTACCATTGCAGCGGTCAACGGGAGCATTAATCTGCTCCATGGTAATGTTGTAGACCATTTTTGAAACATTTTGAAAAACTGCCGATATCAGGCAGCGTTGGACATGTTTTTATGTAAAGAATAAAAATATTTTCATCTATTTCATATACATTTATTGGCCTTATAGTTTTTATATTTTATTTTATGCATTAAGCGTAATTAAATAAGTAATGATTGGGGGGGGGGGGGGGGGGTGTCTGGAATGGATAATTTCAGCTTACATTATTGCCTTGTGAAAAAATTGATTGAGTTTTTGTAGAAATCACAATTGGACCAGCCTCTTGGAATGATTTGTGTACAAATCCAGAGGTTCCACTATATATTATTCCATGTGGGAATAAATTGTGGGTTTTTTTTTAAATTCTTTAGTTAGAATGATGCACAAGTATGGGATTGCCCTGGGATTGTGATTCCATTAAGGATGCTTAAGAGTTATTAAGGAGTCAACATTGTATGTTGAGGTATCACTTTTAGCTTCTATTTTATTTGAATAGTGGCACAGCGTCTTCCCAACAAAATGTTTCTCATATTTTCTCTTCACAATTGTTCGTTGCATTTACCCGTTGCTTCATGATTAAAAACTTTTGAGCATTTTCTGACTTGAATAGCAACTAAAGAGTTCGTTTGATATGTCTTACACTTAGAAGCAAAAATCAAAGCTACCATTGATATGCATTTACAGTTCGCATTCCATAATTGTGCAACCGCCCCCTCCTTTGAACCCTGGCCAACTGTTAAATTCCATTCCTCTGCACACAATTTCTCATTACTAATGCACAATGTATGTTGTATGTTGAGGTGTTTTCACAAACAGTGGCTCCATTGGTGCGTTTCAGTTGTACAACATTTTACTGCACCAATTGTACAGTCTCTCCATTGTTGCGTTTAAGTTGTACAACATTTTACTGCACCAATTGTACAGTCTCTCCCTTGGTGCGTTTCAGTTGTACAACATCTTACTGCACCAATTGTACAGTCTCTCCCTTGGTGCGTTTCAGTTGTACAACATTTTACTGCATCAATTGTACAGTCTCTCTCTTGGTGCGTTTCAGTTGTACAACATCTTACTGCACCAATTGTACAGTCTCTCCCTTGGTGCGTTTCAGTTGTACAACATTTTACTGCACCAATTGTACAGTCTCTCCCTTGGTGCGTTTCAGTTGTACAACATTTTACTGCACCAATTGTACAGTCTCTTTCTTTCTTTGCACATCTTTCTGGGGTGGCGTGCCAGTGCTGAAAACGTGAATGTAGTTTTGTTTGAATTTGTCCGATCCCATCTGATCCAATTGCTTGGTCTGACCATCATTCCTGTGTGTGTGTGTGGGGGGGGGGGGGGGGTGTAATTACTTAGAGCACACTGTGTACGAGTGCAACAGTAATGACCAGGTATTGTTGAGTCTATCTGCCCTTCATGGTCTCTCCATCTCAGACACCCTGTTTCGTCTGCCTACCGAAGAAAAACGTTGTGAATGCACTCTCCGATCCAAGCAGTGGCATCTAATCAACTGTTTTTATCTTACGCAATTTTACCCACAAAACAAAGTTTTGTAAAACATTAATAAAAGTATATAATTAATCTGATTATGATACAGAATCTTGGCCAGTTAATAATATTTTTGTTTAAATATTTGTTGGGAAGTACTTGAGACTAAGGCCTTTGTGTTGTAAGCGGGTAGCCTGACCATATCATCTTTAGAAGGAACTAACAGTCGAAAGTCACATGGAGATCATCTCTAGGAGGAACTAACAGTCGAAAGTCACATGGAGATCATCTCTAGGAGGAACTAACAGTCGAAAGTCACATGGAGATCATCTCTAGGAGGAACTAACAGTCGAAAGTCACATGGAGATCATCTCTAGGAGGAACTAACAGTCGAAAGTCACATGGAGATCATCTCTAGGAGGAACTAACAGTCGAAAGTCACATGGAGATCATCTCTAGGAGGAACTAACAGTTGAAAGTCACATGGAGATCATCTCTAGGAGGAACTAACAGTCGAAAGTCACAGAGAGCATCTCTTGGAGGAACTAACAGTCGAAAGTCACATGGAGATCATCTCTAGGAGGAACTAACAGTCGAAAGTCACATGGAGATCATCTCTAGGAGGAACTAACAGTTGAAAGTCACATGGAGATCATCTCTAGGAGGAACTAACAGTCGAAAGTCACAGAGAGCATCTCTTGGAGGAACTAACAGTCGAAAGTCACATGGAGATCATCTCTTGGAGGAACTAACAGTCGAAAGTCACATGGAGATCCCATCTTAATAATATTGTTTGATTATTTCGCTGACTGTATGACAGGATGAACGACCAGGATATGCTAGATCAATGACATGAGCTATGATAAGAAGCAGTGGACAACCAGGGTGTCCAAGTTCAATGTCATGACTTAACTAACTTAACTTAACATCTTTATTATGGTTTAGAAAACTGCAGATTCTGTAAACAACCAGTTTCATTTATATTCCCTTGCTCTAAACGGTATGAGCATCCAATCTATTCTTAAATGCATTAACTGTCCCCTGCCTCCACTACTTCCTGTGGCAATGTATTCCAAGCATTCACCACTCTCTGACTAAAAAAAATAGATCCTAATATCTAATCAGGACCTTCCTTTAGTTAATTTGTAGCTATGCCCTCTTTTTCTTGTAGGTGGTTGTATTTTGAAGTAAAAAACATGTTATATCCGTTCTTTGATTTTCTTATAAGCTATGATAGCTAATAAGCTATGACCTATAGTAAGATGCAGTGGGCAACCAGAATATTCCAGTTCTATGACACTACCAATGATGTTGTTTTTGTTTTTCAAATGCCCACATTGAGTAGGATTACTCTTTTGTGCGCCCTGAAAAGGGCAGCGGAAAAGGCACATGGACACACTTAAGAGATCAAGCGCGGTATTAACCATAATGACTAGGAAATTATCGCCACGACTGGCCCAATACTATTACGGAGGGTATTCAGAGACATAAATTATCAAGATTTAAGAATGAATGAGGTTACCAAGTGGCGATCCCTCCATAAGTCAGCTCACAGCAACTCTTCCCCAACCCCGGTGGACGGGTGTGTTCTATTTTCGTTTTATAAAGTGCAACAGACAATTCAGGGCTCTGATTGGCTTAGTCAGCCATCTTTGAACTCATTCCAACAGTGAATGTTGTCAAAGTTGTCCTCGTCGATTACGATGAAGGAACAACACACATTGTTTGAAGAAATATTCTTAAAACGTTCTTCTTCTTCGTTCGTTCTCAAACTCCTGTAACCAAGCCCAGAGAAGGGTTTGGTAAGTAGCAGGATGTAGTCCGGAGAACGGAATGCGTTGTTTCGTAGTTTACAGCTTGACTTCGAAATACCTTTTGGTCCGACACATCCGACTTCAATGTGGCATCTTTAGGTATCAGGTTAGCTTCCCTTCTTCGATCCCTTCTCCTTAGCCAGTTTGCCCTGTCGCAGTCTGTTATCTAGAATCATCACGTGGAAGTCGAGAAGGCTCTTAGCAGCGCTAGGTCGCTGGCCCTGCCGCTAGCAGTCAGCATTGGGTCGCTGGCCCTGCCGCTAGCAGTCAGCATTGGGTCGCTGGCCCTGCCGCTAGCAGTCAGCATTAGGTCGCTCGCCCTGCCGCTAGCAGTCAGCATTAGGTCGCTGACTGCTACATCACATGCGCTACCGATCGTCAAACCAAAATGGCTACATCAAACTGAGCAGGCTAATGTGAATAACACAGTGGGCAACGCTATATATAGGTTTTGAAGTCTTGTACTATAGAAGGCTAGACTAAACTGTTGTCGCTTCCTGTGGCATGCTGTCAGTGTCAGTTATTGATTCGCCGTTTTGCTCCAAATGAAATCAAAAGGACATCGCTAAAGTTGGTCTCTTTGCACGAAACCATTATTCACACTATTGCAGTGACTGCTTCAACAGTAGTGAATCAAGAAATGACGTTGCTAGCCCATGTTTGACCTACTTCCCGATGACGTTGCTAGACCATTTTGACCTACTTCCCGATGACGCTGCTATACCATTTTGACCTACTTCCCAATGACGTTGCTAGCCCATGTTTGACCTACTTCCCGATGACGTTGCTAGACCATTTTGACCTACTTCCCAATGACGTTGCTAGACCATGTTTGACCTATTTCGCGATGAGGTTGCTAGCCCATGTTTGACCTACTTCACAATGACGTTGTAGCCCATGTTTGACCTACTTCCCCGATGACGTTGCTAACCCATGTTTGACCCACTTCCCATTGACGTTGCTAGTTCAAGTTCGACCTACTTTAGTAACTTTAACGACATGCTTGAAATGGTCCAGGGGCCCTATCAGCAAGGATAGCACTTCACCCTAAAGCTCTTGTTATGTCAGTGTGTCAGTAGTCTTATTGTATTCTCTAATGTTCACATGAACTTTTCTCATTGATAGCCAGAAGAATTCAAACAAATAAGTTCAGTTCAAGCTCCGTATTGAAGGTCGTCTGCAATGGGTCTCCAGTGTACTCTCTCTCTCTTGCCGTAAAGGTGCAATCTGAGAAGCTTTTTCCAGTCCATCTCCTGATGTTATCCGCCCACTTATAACGTTGTCTGCCTCTTAAACGACTGCCTTCCACCTTATCCTCCAGTATGGTCTTCAACAAGGAGGTGTGTCTTAGTGTATGGATAAAATAATTTAATTGTATAGCCTTGATTTTATTCAAAGCAATAAGAACACTGACAAGGGAATTCCGTCCGGTTCCACATGTCATAAATGACGAAGAGGATAACACACTAACAGAAACCAAAGACATACTGAATAGATGGAGAGAGTACTGCAGAACCATGTATGGAGACAGCACAAAGCGCTCAGTTACAATCCTACCAAAGGATGAGAAAGAACCTGAACCAACATTGGAAGAAGTACGCTCTGCAATTAAAAGCCTGAAAAAGGGAGAGTCCCCAGGATGCGATGATATCCCAGCAGAGCTAATACAAGCAGGAGGAGAGGCATGTGCTCGAGTCTACCACAAGCTGTGTAAACAGATATGGCACAGTGCAGAGTGGCCAGAAGCATGGAAGAAATCAATTTATATTCCCCTCCCCAAAAAAGGCAACCTGAAGCTGTGCACAAACTACCGAACTATCGCACTGATCAGCCATGCTAGCAAGATACTCCTGCGAATCCTATTAAGAAGGACAGAGAAAAGGTTTGAATCTGAAATTCACGTAGTCCAGGCAGGTTTTAGGAAAGACAGAGGGACCCGGGACCACATATTCAATTTAAGGAATATCTATGAAAAATGTAGAGAGTTTAATGTAGACCTGTACACATGTTTCATTGATTACACTAAGGCCTTCGACACGGTAAAACATCAAAATCTGTGGAGAATCATGAAGGAAATGGGGTTTCCTTTGCATATAGTCCATCTCATTGAAACATTATACCAAGATCAACAAGCCGCTGTCCGAGTATCTGGGCAAACATCAGATTGGTTTGCAGTACAAAAGGGAGTCCGACAGGGATGTATACTCTAACCTTATCTGTACAACATATATGCAGAATGTATAATGAGAAATGTGCGAGAAGATGAGAACATGGAAAGTTTCGACGTATTTACGATTGGGGGGTACGAGATTCCAGAGTTACGATATGCAGATGACACAGTGATACTATCAAGAAGTGCGGAAGGGCTAGAGCAGCTACTTTCTGTTCATAAACATAAACAAAACAAAGATAATGACCACCGATAAAACACGTCAGCATACATTTACAGTGGGTGGTGAGGAAATAGATCAGGTTACACATTTTGAATATCTGGGCTCCAGAATCGACAAAAATGGCGACTGCTCGAAAGAAATCAGAAGAAGACTAGCTATGGCAATGCAGAGACTGAACAGCCTGAAGAAATTATGGCAGGGCACCAACAAAACGATAAAAGTAAAAGTCTTGAGAGCCTGTGTTTTTCCTGTGGCAGCTTATGGCTGTGAAGCATGGACGATTACCAAAACTTCTAGACAAAGAATCGAATCCTTCGAGTCAAAATGTTACAGAAAGATCCTCAGAATACCATGGACAGAGAAAAAGAAAAAATTTAGACATTCGGCAAGAGTTGAGCATAGAGGAGAACTGGTTTATCAATTCCATTTTGGCTAGAAAATGCAAATACTTTGGTCATATCAAGAGACACAACGGTCTTGAGAGGACGGTGATGGAAGGTATGGTGCCAGGCAAAAGAGGAAGGGGTAGACCAAGAAGACGATGGCACCAAGATATCCAGGAATGCCTGGGTGTGACTGTGGCGGAAGCTGGAGTTTTGGCAAGGGAACGAGTTTCTTTCAGACAGACTGTGATGGGAGCGACGTTCTACAAAGGACATGCTACATGATGAGCCTTGATTTTGGTCATTCCTTGCCTAAGGTTATGATGACTCTCTGGTACTCTATCATTCTATCACCAGTGTGGACCCATTCTTCCTCTTTGGCTATCGTCTCAACTGGAGTGACGTGTCCGATTGTTGTCTCAGCCTGTGCCATCCATGACGACCCTCTCTTGATTCTTGATGTCTGAGATACTACTGTACAGAGGGTGTCGCGTGTCTGTGGTGACACGCATATAGGCTTTGACTTGTGCCAGTTTATGTCTGGATGTCACCGATAACAATCCCAACATGTACCGCATCCTCACAATCGGGATATCTCTAGTGCAGCCCAGAACCAGTCGCATACCTTCGTTCTGGGTGCATTCCAACCTTTCACACCTTTCATGAATTCTTTTTTTACCCCCAACTTTCTCAGTACCTCCACATTTGTTTTCTTCTCTTTCCAAGAAAAGCGATCAATTCTTCTATAAACTCATATTTCAAAGTCTTCGATACTCTTTTACAACTTGTTATTCTGTGTCCATGATTCTGTGCTATAAAGTAGTGACGAATATACATAACAGTGACAATTCTCATTTTTAAATAATGATTTATCTGTTTTAATGTCAGTATGTGTCGCATGTTGCCGAAAACCATCTTGGCCATACCAATTCTCTTTCTCATTTCTTTTTCACAGCTGCCATCCTCCGTTATTATATGACCTAGATAGGAGAAACTCTGTAGATGTTTCAGTAATTTATCTTTATTTGTTATCTACATACACGGTTTCTTGTCGTAATTCTAAGCATCATAGTCTCTGTTTTCTTTATGTTAATATCTGATCCAAACTCTTGACTTATTTTGTATATTGTTGACACAAATTCTTGCTAACTTTTTGCCAATAAACCTGTATCATCCGCATATCTAAGGTTATTCATTGCCATTCCCACAATAACAAGTCATGGAACCCCTGCAAATTGTTTGAATATTTGTTCTGTGTAGACATTAAAAAGACAATGAGATAATGCACATCCTTGTCTAACTCCCCCATACAAGAACAATTCAAACAAATAAATACACACACAAACAATAATTGACATACATACCTGACCCAGACAAGATCCCAGATCCATGTTGGGGTCACTTCAGTCTCGCTTGACTGCCCTGCTACGGTGTTCATATTTGAGCTGTCGGTGTTTGTTTTGACAAGGAGAAACGTACGTTGTTTTGACAAGGAGAAACCTACGTTGTTTTGACCGTGTGGTTAGTTTAGGGAGATTGTAATCTGGTACGACAGGGAGACTAATCTAGTACGACAGGGAGACTGTAATCTGGTACCACAGCGAAACTGTAATCTGGTACGACAGGGAGACTGTAATCTGGTACCACAGCGAAACTGTAATCTGGTACGACAGCGAAACTGTAATCTGGTACGACAGCGAAACTGTAATCTGGTACGACAGGGAGACTGTAATCTGGTACCACAGCGAAACTGTAATCTGGTACGACAGGGAGACTGTAATCTGGTACCACAGTGAAACTGTAATCTGGTACCACAGCGAAACTGTAATCTGGTACCACAGTGAGACTGTAATCTGGTACCACAGCGAAACTGTAATCTGGTACCACAGTGAGACTGTAATCTGGTACCACAGTGAAACTGTAATCTGGTACCACAGGGAGACTGTAATCTGGTACGACAGTGATTACCAGCCTGGGGTCCATGATCAGAATGGGGTCTGTGAAGTTTAAAATGAGGGTTCACGAATATTTAGGGTCTGTTGAAAGTCGTGTGGAGTCCATGGCATATGTGGATTTGTGAAAGGCATGTGGGGCTCATGACATATGTGGATTTGTGAAAGTCGTGGGGATCAACAGAGATGGAGGATCACGAGGAAAGGTGACTGCCTAAGCAGATTCACGATGATCCTCAAACAATTTGCTCAGTGATAGCCCACAGGGTTGTGTTGATAAAGTTCAGGAGGGATGGTCAACTTTTTAACCGCAGTAGCCTACAGGCTCAAACCAAGGTCAAGGATACGGCCATCCTCAACCTACTGTCTCCTGATGACTGTACCCTCACTGCCAGCACTGAAAGGCACATGCAGCCATATGTGAACAAGTTCTCTACTACAGCCTGTGGCATGTTCTGTATCACCATAAATACAGAAAAGCAACTGAAGTTGTTTCAATCTGCCTGAGTGGCGCATATGGTAACCCATATATCAGAGTCAATAACAAGCGCACCCAATTAGTATACAACTTGACTTACCTGGCCTGTACTGAGTACTCTCTATGTGGAAACTACCTTTCATTGGGGTCAACAACATAATCTCCAAGGCCAGTGCTGCATTTGGGAGACTGCTCAACAGCGTCTGGGGTTGACGTGGTCTATGCCTTGATACTTCTTCTTCTTCTTCTTCGTACGCTGTCAAACGTCAACCTGTATTTTTTCGAAAAAAGCAGCGGTCATCCTGAGGCTGTCGACACATGCCATAGAGCTTGTCTCGTGTTCCCACTGGTGATGGCCACATGTGCTTTCTCTGGTCCTCGTATTTCGGGCAGTTTTGCAGCAGGTGGTTCAGCGGTCATTTTTCCGGTACCACAGGTGCATTCGTCAGTGCCACCCATCTTCAGCTTATTGAATAGGTGGTACCTCAGTCTGTTGTGTCCTGTGCGGAGTCTGAAGACCACGACCTGCTCTCTTCTGTTCAATTGGTAATAGGCATCATGTTTTGTGTAGCCAGAATGTTCTGTTTCCCATTTGGCCATGTATCTGGCTCTAATGAGCCTTTTTGACTCTTCGTAGGTCACACTAGAATATGGTTGTGGAAGTCTTACACCTTCTTTTGCCAGTCTGTCTGCCTCCTCGTTGCCTTGGATGTTACAATGGGATGGAACCCACTGTACCACTACTCTTTTTGGTGCGGTCTGCTGGCATAGTTGACAGAGTACTGCTCTTAAATAATTAAGTTCAGTATTTTTCTGGCTTTTTAGTGCTGTTGTGACTACGGCCAGAGCATCTGTTAACAGCACTATCTTGGGATGGTTTCAGTGGCTGCTTGCATTATTGCTTTGCTTAGGCTTTCCACCATGGGTTTCATATTGTTATTCCGTGTGTTGATGGTTTCACACAGCCCATCTGTCAGGATTGCAAATCTGTCCCTTCGGCTCGTTTATAATTCCAACGTGGGAGCGGTTTTATTTCCTGTGGGCCTACTTCCATTTCAACTTGTAGCCTAATTGGCCTGTGGTCGCTACCTGCCAATTGGTTTAGCACCTCGCGGCCTATTTTGTGGTGAATATCCACCATGGAAAAGGCCAAGTCTGGAGTAGAGGTGGTATGCCATGTTCTAGAATAGAAGCTAGGGCTGTCCTCCGGCCTATTGATAAGAAAGAGATTTGTGTCTATCTCCCAGTCTTCCACTTCATCACCTCTGTTGTCTGTGTCCGAATATCCCCATCTCTCCGAGTGGCTGTTGAAGTCTCCAACTACTAGGCAGCTGGAGTCCTTGATTTCCATTCTCGAGAGTGACAGGTCTTTGTTTGGTGGGCCGTACAGGGTGAAGATGCGGATCTTAGTTTCTTGTGTCATTATGTCGACTCCTACAATTTCTGCTCGTCCGGTGTGATTGACAGCTACCGCGCTACTCGGTATGCAGTTACGTGTCAGTATCAGAAACCCTCTTTTGTGACCTCTATCCAGACGGAAGGTCTGGTATCCTCTTATTGGGAATTTGTGGTTGTTGTTGAGGTGCGTTTCTTGGATACATGCCACGTCAATCTTACCTTCATGCAGGTGATGTGTTAGGGAAAGCTTTTTGTAAATGACTCCCTCCGCATTCCACTGTAGTATTCTGAGGGTCTTGTGTTTTGGGTTAATAGTTTTTGCCCGATCACCTTGTGCCTTGACTCACAGCACATGGGTGGGTGACCACCAGTAGCATTGGGTGGGCTCCTTCGAGGCGTGAGACCCGGCATTCTCGCTGCCTGGCGGGACTCCACAGGATGAGCGCCACACTTCTTATTTCTGTTAGGTTGTACCGTCATCATTCAGCGATATACGTTGCACTGTTTCGTTAAGCCTGTGGCCCAGTGCATCCGATTTCAACAGGAGTTTCTGTAGGGATGCCCTCCTTAGCCTTTGGCTGTCCCCAGCCTATCTGCAAGGCAGCAGTTGTTTGTGGTCAGAGTTGTCTCACTTAGGGAAGTTGTCTTGCAGGACTATCGAGTCTTCACCACTCGTGTCTATAGGGTGTGGTGATGATATGATATGGTATGACATGATATGATGGACTATGTACTAGTTTGTACTATCCCGGAAGAGAGGCAGTCCAGTGTGTCAGTGTCCCAGGATCGTCACGTCCTGCCAGAAACATAGCATATGCATGTGTGTGGGGTATCTCTTTGCTCCCTTTATTTTCTCGTCTTCTCTGCAGTGATGGTACGCCTAGCATTCCCCGCCATGTGGGAGGCTGTGACAATAGGGCAGAGGTGCAATGTCTGCTGGCCTGCATCTCTTCTGCGTCCATTGGGATGACTGATAGCATCGACGGGACGACATAGACCTCTTTCTGCGGCTCGACCGGGTCGGGCTGAGGCGCGAGCCCCAGGTCCCAACCAAATCGTTGCCTCCCGTCGCAGTGGTGCTGAGATTCGGGGCGGGATTCCGACTTAGAGGCGTTCGGCCTTAATCCCTCAGATGGTAGCCTTGCACCATTAGCTTATCAGCCAGGCACGTGGACCAAGTGTCGAAGATCTGCGATTCTTCTTGGATTGAGCAGGATTACCGTAGCAACGCCCTGTCATTTAGTAGGGTAAAGCTGACCTGTCTTCCGAGGGTCTAATACCAGCACCAATTCACTTTTAGACCCAACGAAAATGCTCTCAGCCTGTCAGTCCTTACAGTGTTGGCGTGTTGAGTTAATTTAGCCGCAGGCTCCACTCATGGTGGTGCCCTTCCGTCAATTCCTTTAACGAACACTGGATGCGAGCCGATCGAGCCACCGAGAGATTAGCCCCAGATTTCCGTGGGTCTAATTCCAGCACATGTTCCCTATTACACCCAACGAAAGTGCTCTCGGCCTGTCAATCCTTACAGTGTTGGCGTGTTGAGTCAAATTAAGCCGCAGGCTCCACTCCTGGTCAATTCCTTTAAGTTTCAGCTTTGCAACCATACTTCCCCCGGAACCCAAACACTTTGGTTTCCCGGAAGCTGCCCGCAGTCATCGAAGCAACTACTGCGGATCGCTAGTCGGCATCGTTTATGGTCAGAACTACGACGGTATCTGATCGTCTTCGCGCCTCTGATTTTCGTTCTTGATTAATGAAAACATTCTTGACAAATGCTTTCGCAGTAGCTAGTCTTGCGACGATCCCAGAATTTAATCGCTAACGCCGCAATACGAATGCCCCCGTGTGTCCCTGTTAATCATTGCCTCCAGTTCCGAAAACAAACAAAATAAAACCGAGGTCCTATTCTATTATTCCATGCACCATTATTCAGGCAGCCGAGGCCTGCTTTGAACAATAATCATTTCAAAGTAAACGCGCCGGCCATCCGGGACGCTCAGCGAAGAGCACCCGCGGGAGAGAGCCCCGCCAGCCTGCGCCTGAGATCCAGCTTCGAGCTTTTTAACTGCAACAACTTTAATATACGCTATTGGAGCTGGAATTACCTTGGCTGCTGGCACCAGACTTGCCCTCCAATAGATCCTCGCTAAAGGGTTTAAAGTGTACTCATTCCAATTACGGAGCCTCGAAAGAATCCCGCATTGTTATTTTTCGTCACTTCCTCCTCGTGCCGGAGTGGGTAAGTTGCGCGCCTGCTGCCTTCCTTGGATGTGGTAGCCGTTTCTCATGCTCCCTCTCCGGAATCCAACCCTGGTAGGCGTGTCACGTACCATCGACATTTGAAAGATGCGTCGCCGGCACATGAGGCCATGCGATCAGCACAACGTTATCCAAAGTCACCAGTGGGGACGCCGCAACCCCGCGAGGGGAAACGACGATTGGTTTTGAACTAATAAAAGCGCTCTTTCCGCGAGGGTCGGAGCTTGGTAAGCATGTATTAGCTCTAGAATTGCCACAGTTATCCAAGTAGGATCGTGTCATCTAAGGAACCTCGACTGATTTAATGAGCCATTCGCGGTTTCACCGCGAGACAGTGTGAACTTAGACATGCATGGCTTAATCTTTGAGACAAGCATATGACTACTGGCAGGATCAACCAGATATCTGTCGGAGACGGACGAACCACACACACCGGTCGGCGAAGGATGGATGTGTAAAAAGCCTCTCCAGGACGGCCGCAGGGACCGACTGACGGACGGACGGTTGTTCCGTCCCTCACTCCGTCGACCTAGGACCGCCTGGCAGGGGCCTGTACACACACCAACCGACTGACCGGGCTCGCTCTGGAATGGATGGCAGCGCTCTGTGCAGAACGGATCCCAACGGCTCCTGGCGATGATTTTCACTGGGACTGAAGACGATTTTTGCCTGCCGGCCTGCCCTTCTCCAACCGGTTGGTCGGGCGAGGACAGGGCCTTTAGGCACGATTCCTGCTTTCCATTTGCCGATCCAAAGCTCATTGCGAGAGAAGGACCACAAGCGAGTCGAACTGTCGAGATTGGCTATACGCGCTAGCCTTCGACGAACCACACGGACTGACAAAGCTTCTCGATACGGACTACAGTAACGCACCGTTACCAGCGGTACGACTCCACCAAATTGGTCCTGCTACAGTGCTACAGTGCCGGGAAGAGGCGGGACTGTGATCGCTGTACGAACACTGGATGCGAGTCAATCGAGCCACCGATAGACCAGCCCCAGATCGCCTTGATACGAAAGTCTTGTGTCTACCTCGCTGTAGTGCTCACCGCCAGTCTGTGATGCCACAGAGACAAACTGTGTACAGCAGCAGACATGTTAGACATACACTAGGATTACAGACCGATCACAAACAGCTTTTCGGTATACATCTGTCACATTCACACAATCCATATGTTCATGTCAAATGGCACAGTCAAGTGTAAGTACCACATAACGTTCTAGGCTGTTTCTGTTTCTAAGAATCGACGTCACTGCACTCCGGGCATACCCATAGGTGCTCAGTCTCTCTCATCGAATGGTGTAAGGTGTGGATACTGATGCTCCCTGTAACTCGCTGGTTGTACACTCTCCTGCGCCTTCCTCTCATGCGCCCCACTCCGCTCGAACCTCGTTTAATGTCGAAAATTTGCAGTCTGTGGATTCCTGCTACATCTATTGCCGTGTCCTCATCCAACAGGCGGTCATTGATTGGTTTCAAAATGTCACTTCTATTCATCACTAATGTGCCCATGATGGGAACTTGTGAAGCCATGATGTCAGCTCTTTCATTGCCCTGAAATATGCTAACACAGAGAGAGGAGAGAGAGAAAGAGAGAAATGAAAGCCCGCCACGGAGCCTCTATCCTCAATAATATTGATAAGCATATAATGAGCCCTTCATATTGAAGTCATTGTGACTGTACTAGTGCACTAAAACGTGAGTCGGCGGTAATTTCTCTATCGCAGGTCAGGACACACTTTGACACTGTATCGAACTGATCTGCCCTAATACTAGTGTGACCCTGTCAGCTACACCATACATCAATCATTTACAACCTTGGGAAAGGCACCCGGTAGAGACGGTATTCCAGCGGAAACCATCAAATGCGGGGGGGGGGGGAGAAAGAGACTTACTTCTTCAATACTTGTACGAACATATCTACCAGTATTGCGATGAGGGAGCGGTATCACAGGACATGAGAGACGCCAACATAATCACACTTTACAGGGAAAAGGCAGACGGAGGAGACTGCAACAATTATAGGGAAATATCGCTCTTCAACACCGTAGGCAGAGTGTATGCTCGCATCATCCTGAGCAGGCTGCGAACCCTGGCCGACAGGATGTATCCGGAGTCTTGAGTGTGGTTTTCGCGCAGAAAGGTCCACCGTTGATAAACGCAGAGAACAAAACGTACCCCTATTTCTTACCTTCACGAGGCATTCGACCTGGTAAACAGAGAGGGTCTTTTTAAAGTATTGTCTAAAGTTGGCTGCCCACCTAAACTACCGAGCATGATTAGGTCTTTTCGTGTGGACATGAAAGGTATGCATGATGATCTGGAATCTAAGGCCCTCGACATTAACAGCGGAGTTAAACAAGGTTGCACGGGGACGGCGTGGCCTAGTGGTTAAGTGGCACGGCTCACAATCCGAAGGTGCTGGGTTCGATCCCCATCACAGCACTGGCCGTTACCCCGGGGAAGCATGCCCTTAGAAAATGCAGGAGGAAGCAAACCCTTACATAAAATGCATGCTGAAATCGGATGCACTGGGCCGACAGGCGCAAAATAAAAACCACAGCGCAACGCACACCGCCTTGGGGATTAGAGAAATAAGGCGAACGCAAAACAAAAAAAAACTAAAAAAAGCAAGGTTGCTCTTAGACACCGCTTTTGGAACTGCAACAGAGGAGGTCTTTCTGCATACTAGGTCAGATGGGAGACTATTCAATCTAGCCAGACTGCGAGCAAAAAGAAAGAGAAGGGAGTCTGTCATTCGGGATATGCTCTTCGCAGACGATGCTGCCTACACGGAAGACGAGTTATAGATCCTCATTAATAGGTTGGTAAAATCCTGTGATCTGTTTGGACTCACCATCAGCGATCAAATGACGAAAGTGATGGCCGAGGGTGCAGATCCTCTAGACATTGTCTTAAACGATACAAATCTGGAGGTAGTAAATCACTTCAACTACCTCGGATCTATCATCATAGACAACCTGTCACTGGACGCAAAGCTGAAGAAACGATTAGGAATGGCCTCATCAGCACTAGCCAGACTCTCACAGAGAGTGTGGAATAACAACATGCTGACCATCTCCACAAAGGTTGCTGTGTACAGATCATGTGTGATTAGCACCCTGCACTATGGCAGCGAAACACGGACTATGTATGTTTCAAATGAAAAAATGCTAAATACTTGGAATTCCATGTAGTGACAGAGTGACAAACAACGAAGTGTCAGACCGTCCAAAGATTGTCAGCTTAGTTACGATCCACCGTCAGCGCCGCTTGCGGTGGCTTGGTCACGTGTGCAGGATGGAAGATGGGTGAATACCGAAATATATCATTTACGGAGAGCTGACCACGGGCTAGCGTAAAAAAAGGTAGACCCTTCCTCCGCTACAAAAATGTTTGCAAGCGTGACCTGAAGGCCTTGGATATAAAAACCGGCAATTGGGAGGAACTTGCCAAAGACAGACCTGGCTGAAGCCAGGGGAAGACAGGATGCGTCAAGATGCAGACTCGAAACGTTTTCGACGAAATCAAGTGCAAGAACTGACTGTCTCCTCTCAAGCGTGAAGACTATTGTCTCGAGAGACTGATAGGATGCCAATCAAGTACACGATACTTGCCATTTCATCGCTGGACACATTCGTTGGAATGATAGACCGTTGTCGCTTGAACAAAGGAATATGTCTCTTCCTTATTCATTTGTTAGGTTGTTTCTGAGGGACTTCTTGTGGACACAGTTTTGACAGGCCGATCCCGGAAACTTCAGATGAGGCGATTCCAAGTATAGAAATAAATGAGAAGGTTAGACAAACGTGTGTGCTGGCCAGTTTAATATATACACATACATGTTATTACGAATTAAAAGAAATGCCTGGATTGAATATTGGAGTACGAAGTTTCAATAATAGCAGACATGTGGATGGTACATTGTTGATAGCAGAGAATCTAGTACATCTGGATAACCTAATTAGTACTTCTTCTTCTTCATCGTACGCAGTCAGACATCAACCTTAATTTTTTCGAAAAAAGCAGCCGTCATCCTGAGGCTGTCGACACTGCCATAGAGCTTGTCTAGTGTTGCCACTGGTGATGGCCACATCTGCTCTCCCTGATCCTCGTATGTCGGGCAGTTTTGCAGCACATGTTCAGCGGTCATTTTCCCGGTACCCCACGGGCATTCGTCAGTGCCACCTATCTTCAATTTGTTGAATAGGTGGTACCTAAGTCTATTGTGAACCTAATTAGTACAAGAGACAGCAAGGGTCAGCAATGTGGGTCGGGAATCTTCTTCTTTTTCTTCTTCTTCTTCGTACGCAGTCAGACAGTAACCATTATTTTTTCGAAAAAAGCGGCGGTCATCCTGAGGCTGTCGACACTGCCATAGAGCTTGTCTTGCAGTTCCACTGGTGATGGCCACATCTGCTCTCTCTGATCCTGGTATGTCGGGCAGTTCTGCAGCAGATGTTCAGCGGTCATTTTACCAGTACCGCACGGGCATTCGTCGGTACCATCTATCTTTAATTTGTTGAATAGGTGGTACCTCAGTCTATTGTGGCCAGTGCGAAGTCTGAAGACAACGACCTGCTCTCTTCCGTTTTTGGTGTAACCAGTATGTTCGGTTTCCCATTTGGTCATGTATCTGGCTTTGATAAGCCGTTTTGACTCTTCGTACGTCATACTGGTATCTGTTTGTGGTAGTCTTGCACCTTCTTTTGCCAGTCTGTCTGCCTCCTCGTTGCCTTGGATGTTGCAGTGTGATGGGACCCACTGTACCACTACCCTTTTTGGTGCGGACTGATGGCACAGTTTGCAGAGTGCTGCTCTTAAGTCATTAAGCTCAGTGTTTTTCTGGCTTTTTAGCGCTGTGACTACGGCGAGAGCATCTGTAAGCAGGACTATATGGCTTTCATGTTCTTTGTGTGTCACCATTTCTTCCACTGCCGCCCTCAGTGCCTCTGCCTCCGCTCTGAAATTGCTTGTGTACTTACCAGTAGCGAATGACAGTGTTATTTTTCTGCCATTTGGTAGGTTCAGGAATGCTCCTGCCCCTCCGTTCTGTGTAGTGTTTGTTACAGAACCATCGGTGTATGCATGGGTCCAGTCCATGCTTGGGTAGTTTTTCGATATGGGTCGGGAATCAACATAAACAAGAATAACGTTTCAGTATTCAATAAAAGAAAAGAAAGTCTATCAGCTGACATCCACATAAATGGAGAATGTCTGGAACGTGTCAAGCTATATATACCTTGATCAGCTAATAACGGAGGATGGCACTTGCGAAAGGGAGAGAGAATTACAATGGCGAAGAATACATTTAACAGCACGAGGAATACACTTCTGTCGAAGCAGATCTCTCAGAAACTAAAAATGAGAAACATTAAATGCTATGCCCATTCAATTTGATCGTATTGAGTAGAAACCTTGACCCTGACAAAGAAAATGGAGAAGAGTATTGGCGCCTTTGGCATGTGGGTTTCATATAGACTTGGGCGAGTTTCTTGGAAAAAAAGAAAAACAAATAGTGAGGTCCTGGAACAACTCAAACAGAAGAAGATGCTTGTCAAGCAAATAAAAAGCTAGAAAAACCAAATATTCTGGACATCTCAAGACACATAACAGTCTGCTGATACATTGGAAGGAAGAGTGGAGGGTCAGAGGTCAGCAAACGTACAGACAGATTGACAGGCGTCAAGAAGCGGTTAGGACACAGTCTGACTGAGTGTACAGATTGACAGGGGTCACGACACAATCTGACTGAATGTACATATTGGCAGGCGTCAAGATGGGGCCAGGACACAGTCTGACTTAGTGTACAGATTGACAGGCGTCAATATGTGGTCAGGTCACAGTATGGCTGAGTGTACCGGCCTGGCACGGGACAGAGACAGCTTGAGATCCATAACCGTCAACATCCGGTGCGGAGACGACACTTGATGATGATGATGATCCCGGGCCTCAGTATTGACTGAATGAACAGAGGAGACATCCATGGTAGGGAGGAGTGAACAGAGGAGGGATTCGCGGTAGGGAGATGTTTAACTCGACTACACGAAGACAGTGTCGGTGAGTAAAGTGGACGCTAATAGAAAGGAACATAGATTAAGGTGGACACTCTGGTAGAAAGAAATGGCGAGTAAGGTGGACACTCTGATAGAAAGAAATGGCGAGTAAGGTGGAAACTGATGGAAATTGACGGCGAGGTGGAAACTGATAGAAAGGAATGGTCAGTAAGGTGGAAATTGATAGAAAGAAATGGCGAGTAAATTGGAAACTGATAGAAAGAAATGGCGAGTAAATTGGAAACTGGTAGAAAGAAATGGCGAATAAATTGGAAACTGATAGAAAGGAATGGTGAGTAAGGTGGAAACTGATAGAAAGGAACGACATGTAGGTGAAAACTCTGATAACAAGATTTGCCGAGTAAATTGGAAACTCTGATAGAAAGGTTTGCCGAGTAAAGTGGAAACTCTGATAGAAAGGTTTGTCGAGTAAAGTGGAAACTCTGATATAAAAGTTTGCCAAGCAAAGCGGAAACTCTGGTACAAAGATTTGCCGAGTAAAGTGGAAATTCTTTCAACCATCAACTAGTCCTGATACAACCCTAGAACCATCAACTAGTCCTGATACAACCCTAGAACCATCAACTAGTCCTGATACAACCCTAGAACCATCAACTAGTCCTGATACAACCCTAGAACCATCAACTAGTCCTGATACAACCCTAGAACCATCAACTAGTCCTGATACAACCCTAGAACCATCAACTAGTCCTGATACAACCCTAGAACCATCAACTAGTCGTTATACAGACCTCGTACCATTAACTAATCCCGATACAACCATCGATCCATCATTCAGCCTTTGTGCCATCATCTAGTCGTTATACAGACCTCGTACCATTAACTAATCCCGATACAACCATCGATCCATCATCCAGCCTTTGTGCCATCATCTAGTCGTTATACAGACCTCGTACCATTAACTAATCCCGATACAACCATCGATCCATCATCCAGCCTTTGTGTCATCATCTAGTCGTTATACGGACCTCGTACCATTAACTAATCCCGATACAACCATCGATCCATCATTCAGCCTTTGTACCATTAATGAGTCTTCATACAACCGTTTTACCAATAGCTATTCCTTCGTTATGACCAGAAATATAATGTGTTTTGCAGCTTCTCTGTATTTGGCTTCTGAAGGTCCGTATCGTGGAGAGCTTGGTTCTGGTTTCAACACTTTTATGACTAGACTGCAGGTAAATGGAGTTCATTTAAAGGATGAGCGCCTTTTGTAAGGTACATTCTCAGGTTTGACAACTGCTTACCGCTGCACGAGAAATGCCTTTGCTGCGTCCGTGGTTTAGGCTCCTCTACAGATGTCATCACTGGATGTATTAACTTGTGACTCACACATATACTGTCAGTTTTGTATCCTCTGCACGAGAGTAAGAACAATACAGACCTAAATGACCTGAGCTTAGTACTCTGTCAACTATGCCAGCAATCCACACCCAAAAAGAGTTGTAGTACAGTGCGGCCCATTCCATTATAACATTCAAGGCAATGAGGAGGCACACTGGCGATAGAAGGTGGAAGGCTACCACAACCAGATTCAAGTGTGACCTACAAAGAGTCAAAAAGGTTTATTAGGACCAGATACATTGACAAATGAATCACAACAGACTGAGGTACCATATATTCAATAAACGGAAGATATGTGCTACTGACGAGTGCACCTGGGAAAATTATCCGACATACGAAGACCAGAAAATAACATATGGCCATCTCCAGTGCCAACACTAGACAAGCTCTGTGGCAGTGTCGACAGCCTCGTGATGATCGCTGCTTTCTTCGAACAAATTCAAGTCGACGTCTGAAAACGTAGGAAGAAGAAGTATCATCTTCCCCATCTGCAGGTATTAAATTAAGCTGTCATTTTGGACCATGCAAGAGCTGTAATCTGCTCCTCTCTGCCCCATCTCCAGCTTTTCTCCATCAGCGTCTGATTCATTGTATCCTCCATACAGTGCTATCACAGTTCAAATCCCACATGGCTATTTAATTGTATTGAAGATAAAGATGTTGTTGGACGATTGATATATTGATGATAGTGTGCATGAATGGGTTTCAGTTGTGAGGATCTCTGTATCTCCTGTGGAAGTTGGGCTCACTTCACGAGCTGACAGCTGATGCCAGGGCCAGTGAACCAGAGCTGACTGCTGATGCCAGTGAACCAGAGCTGACTGCTGATGCCAGGGCCAGTGAACCAGAGCTGACTGATGATGCCAGGGCCAGCGAACCAGAGGTGACAGCTGATGCCAGGGCCAGTGAACCAGAGCTGACAGCTGATGCCAGGGCGAGTGAACCAGAGCTGACTGCTGATGCCAGTGAACCAGAGCTGACTGCTGATGCCAGGGCCAGTGAACCAGAGCTGACTGATGATGCCAGGGCCAGCGAACCAGAGCTGACTGCTGATGCCAGGGCCAGTGAACCAGAGCTGACTGCTGATGCCAGGGCCAGTGAACCAGAGCTGACAGCTGATGCCAGGGCCAGTGAACCAGAGCTGACTGCTGATGCCAGTGAACCAGAGCTGACTGCTGATGCCAGGGCCAGTGAACCAGAGCTGACTGCTGATGCCAGTGCCAGTGAACCAGAGCTGACAGCTGATGCTAGGGCCAGTGAACCAGAGCTGACTGCTAATGCCAGGGCCAGTGAACCAGAGCTGACAGCTGATGCCAGGTCCAGTGAACCAGAGCTGACTGCTGATGCCAGTGAACCAGAGCTGACTGCTGATGCCAGGGCCAGTGAACCAGAGCTGACAGCTGATGCCAGGGCCAGTGAACCAGAGCTGACTGATGATGCCAGGGCCAGCGAACCAGAGGTGACAGCTGATGCCAGGGCCAGTGAACCAAAGCCGACAGCTGATGCTAGGGCCAGTGAATCAGAGCTGACAGCTGATGCCAGGGCCAGTGAACCAGAGCTGACTGCTGATGCCAGTGAACCAGAGCTGACTGCTGATGCCAGGGCCAGTGAACCAGAGCTGACAGCTGATGCCAGGGCCAGTGAACCAGAGCTGACTGCTGATGCCAGTGAACCAGAGCTGACATCTGATGCCAGTGAACCAGAGCTGACAGCTGATGCCAGGCCCAGTGAACCAGAGCTGACAGCTGATGCCAGGGCCAGTGAACCAGAGCTGACAGCTGATGCCAGGGCCAGTGAACCAGAGCTGACTGCTGATGCCAGGGCCAGTGAACCAGAGCTGACTGCTGATGCCAGGGCCAGTGAACCAGAGCTGACAGCTGATGCCAGGGCCAGTGAACCAGAGCTGACAGCTGATGCCAGGGCCAGTGAACCAGAGCTGACTGCTGATGCCAGTGAACCAGAGCTGACATCTGATGCCAGTGAACCAGAGCTGACAGCTGATGCCAGGGCCAGTGAACCAGAGCTGACAGCTGATGCCAGGGCCAGTGAACCAGAGCTGACAGCTGATGCCAGGGCCAGTGAACCAGAGCTGACTGCTGATGCCAGGGCCAGTGAACCAGAGCTGACTGCTGATGCCAGGGCCAGTGAACCAGAGCTGACAGCTGATGCCAGGGCCAGTGAACCAGAGCTGACTGCTGATGCCAGTGAACCAGAGCTGACTGCTGATGCCAGTGAACCAGAGCTGACTGCTGATGCCAGGGCCAGTGAACCAGAGCTGACTGATGATGCCAGGGCCAGCGAACCAGAGGTGACAGCTGATGCCAGGGCCAGTGAACCAGAGCTGACAGCTGATGCCAGGGCCAGTGAACCAGAGCTGACGCCAGTGAACCAGAGCTGACTGCTGATGCCAGGGCCAGTGAACCAGAGCTGACTGATGATGCCAGGGCCAGCGAACCAGAGGTGACAGCTGATGCCAGGGCCAGTGAACCAGAGCTGACAGCTGATGCTAGGGCCAGTGAATCAGAGCTGACAGCTGATGCCAGGGCCAGTGAACCAGAGCTGACTGCTGATGCCAGGGCCAGTGAACCAGAGCTGACAGCTGATGCCAGGGCCAGTGAACCAGAGCTGACAGCTGATGCCAGGGCCAGTGAACCAGAGCTGACAGCTGATGCCAGGGCCAGTGAACCAGAGCTGACAGCTGATGCCAGGGCCAGTGAACCAGAGCTGACAGCTGATGCCAGGGCCAGTGAACCAGAGCTGACAGCTGATGCCAGGGCCAGTGAACCAGAGCTGACTGCTGATGCCAGTGAACCAGAGCTGACAGCTGATGCCAGTGAACCAGAGCTGACAGCTGATGCCAGGGCCAGTGAACCAGAGCTGACAGCTGATGCCAGGGCCAGTGAACCAGAGCTGACAGCTGATGCCAGGGCCAGTGAACCAGAGCTGACAGCTGATGCCAGGGCCAGCGAACCAGAGCTGACAGCTGATGCCAGGGCCAGTGAACCAGAGCTGACAGCTGATGCCAGGGCCAGAGCTGCCAAGACCCTTCCCTACCTACAACGCGATGATCCTTAATAACAGGCTGTAACAGAGCAGACTGGCTAAGAAGAGATTGAATAGGGAAGACTTACCCTCTGCTGAAGTCAGACCGAAAGGTGCAAATATCGCAGTCAAGCTTATACACTACAATATATTCCTCTCTCTGATCGCAGTCAAGCTTATACACTACAATATATTCCTCTCTCTGATCGCAGTCAAGCTTATACACTACAATATATTCCTCTCTCTGATCGCAGTCAAGCTTATACACTACAATATATTCCTCTCTCCAGACTACATCCTACATGCAGGGCCTGGTAGCGGCAATTTGAAAATGAACGACGATGAATTCCCATTTTATTGTAAACATGACAATTTATTGATATTAGTTTCAGAAATTAGCCCGGCCTGCCAAAGACGAAGTGTGCCAACATCAGGGCATACACTCAACAGGATATGATCATGCGACAGTCTACCCTATCATCATAGTGTTGCTCCTACAAGTTAGAACCGGTGACGGGCCCCAGCCTCAAGGGGACTCACCCAAGCAACCGGTGCCGAGCCCCAGCCTCAAGGGGACTCACCCAAGCAACCGGTGCCACTTATAACCTAATGGTGAGGCAGAGTAATGAGATACCAGACCTAACCAGAAGGCAGGGAGCTGTGGGTGGGGCAGCCGCTTCGACCTGTGAAGACTACAGACTTCACCATGGAGACTGGCCTGCAGATATAGCATGACCAAAGATCCTGAACGCAAAGAAGAACAAGTTTTAGAAATGAAACAACAAACAAGAGATCTTTTAGTCAATGTCTTTTATTATATTCATAAATGAAAATTACTTTACAACAAACAAGATTAATTAAGAATTGATTATTTAAATGCCGTTGATTCCTCGACTTGTTTTGAAATGCCCACCTGACACTTCAAATCTGCTCATCTCATCAGAATTGCCAGTTAAGCTAATCAAACGGAATATTATTTGTCATCTGTTTCAATGAATCCATTTCTTCAGCGTTTACGCACAAATAGGCATTTCTGTATACCACACACATACACAACAGTCTGTCTCAGACTTGACTCATCAACAGACAGTCTGTCTCAGACTTGACTCATCAACAGACAGTCTGTCTCCAGCCAGCATGTCTCATCACCAAACAATTCATGCTCTCCCCAACCACATCTATTCCCATCATAAACTTGACAGTCTGTCTCAGACTAGACTGCCTCCCTTAACATTCATTCGTTGATTGGGCTCAACAACTTCCCTTATTCTTTGTCCTCCCCACACATGAACATGTCTGGATGTCCCATTTTTCACTGATTTGCCGAACAAATAATTCCTAATGCCCATCGCAAGCAATGATGGCCCCAACATCAGGAGGTTTTGTCTTAATAATGTGATGTGCGCTGTATCTGAGTTATAGTTAGGAAGAAGCTGTGCTTCTCATCAATCTCACTGTTATCCCGAGTTACCTCGGATCAGTGGCAAGACTATTGGTCGAGACGACTGGAGGTAACTCGGGATGCAGGCACTCTGGCCTTACCTCCTGTGAGACCAGGGGTCGCTTGAAACTTGTGGGATTAGATCTCCCACCGTTTCCGTTCATCACTGTGAGATGCGAGTGTCTTAACCTCTTGACTACAGCGACCCCCCTGAACAAATAACCTGTTCCCAGTATGTGAGTATTGTCCCTGGATCACTTCTTACTAAACATATAGTAATATGTTTCTGTTATACGAGACTCCCAGCTATTCTGTATATAATACGAGACTCCAGCTATTCTGTGTATAGTCTGTCTCTAAGACAGCTTTCAAAAATCGTTTTTACTTCTTTATATGTGAAATCTATCAGTGCTACCAGAGTCCGAAAGAGGAGAGGAGACTAACGTCTGATCATGCAAGAACATACTGATTGGGCATGTTAGTCACGGACCTCTCGAAGTAAGGTATTCGCCTCGGGTGCTGGAGGTAGCGAGTTCAAATCCCTTTGGAAACCGTGAGAAAGGGGAACACCTGTCAGGTACATCGTAAGAGGTGTCTAAGGAAGGTTGTGCATTAGACTGGCTAGAAATCTTGTAGAACTACAAGTCATAAGAAGAGTAAAATAGACCTCTGCGCTAAGCGGTAGAAGAAGCGCAACAAAGTGAAATGTGGATCTGATAGATCCCTCACAACAAAGTGATCACCTCAACGAAGTCAAGTGAAATGTGGATCTGACGGATCTCTCACAACAAAGTGATCACCTCAACGAAGTCAAGTGAAATGTGAATCTGACAGATCACTCACAACAAAGTGATCACCTCAACGAAGTCAGTGAAATGTGAATCTGACAGTAGATCACTCACAACAAAGTGATCAAGTGAAATGTGGATCTGTCAGATCATAGTCTTAGTCGACCTGTACTTCTGCAAGGGCAGATGCCCCTGCACAGGTTCTGGCTCGGCCGTGAGCTGGATGTAGCCTGGAGGATAATTTCCAGCTTTGCAGGCTAGGCTCGAGTAGATAATTACTCCACTGTGCTGGAACAAGTGCCCCGGAGAGGGGTTAACAAATATGCGAATCCATCTTAATAGAATCAAACACTAGAATTATCAAATTATGTTACATGGTCAGCATTAGCTGCAGCGGTCAATAGCGTCAGGGCCAGCGAACCAGAGTTGCCAAGGCCATTCTACACCTCCATGTGGTGATCCTGGATAACAGGCTGCAGCAGAGCAGACTGGCTAAGTAGAATGGATCAAAGAGAGAATGCTAACCAGGTACTCAAAAAATGCTTGTTGAAGTCGGATGCGTTGGACCGAAAGATGCAAATACCAGTCAAGCCGTAAACTAGCGACACAACGCATACCGTTCTCTGGACTAGGACTACATCCTGTTACTTGCAAAGCCCTTTTCAGGGCTTGGTGGCGGGAGATTGAGAACGAACGAAGCCAAACACAATAACAAAGTATACCAGCAGCCTGCTAGACACCATCTCTTAACAAACGACCTAACTCTCAACAAACTGATCCCCAACTCGGCACTTTCATGACATCTGAAACGACCTGGCACTTTCATTACATCTGAAACGACCCAGCACTTCTTGTGTGTGAGACAATTTACTTCATCATGTCAATGTTCCTCTGAACATTATCTACAATAACGGCAAATCAGGTTATTTTGACAATGATGAAGGAAGAAACACCAAGATTAGCAACATCCTGATGAGCTATCAGCTTTCATTGCTCAACATAGAGAACCGTTGCATTCTTCAACGAAAGCATGGTAAGGTTTCTTCTTCGTACGCTGTCAAACGTCAACCTGTATTTTTTCCCAAAAAAAACAGCGGTCATCCTGAGGCTGTCGACACTGCCACAGAGCTTGTCTAGTGTTGCCACTGGTGATAGCCACATGTGCTTTCTCTGGTCCTCGTATGTCGGGCAGTTTTGCAGCAGATGTTCAATGGTAAGGTTTGACAAAACTAGTGTCAAAGGGGAAATCTATAAAAGACAGGACAGGAGGGTGATCCCCATAGTAGTTAGCGACGCATAGATGAAGCCAAGCATAGCACAACCATCTCGAGTACCCCGGTCAACTTTCAGCAGCACACTCGGGATGTGAGGAAATCTACTGCAAAACATTTAGCCTAGAGTGATGGAGTCTTATGTGACATAAGGACAAGAAGCCTAGAGTGATGTTGGAGCCTTATATAACATGAAGGAACACTAAGCCTAGAGTGATGTTGAAGCCTTATGTAACATAAAGAGACACTAAGCCTCGAGTGATGTTTGAACCTTATGTGAGATGAAGGAACAAGATGCCTAGAATGACGTTGGCAACATCCAAACCCCCACAATTTGCGGAGAGTGACTTAGGGTTGTCCTAGACAGTAGTGTGTACAATCAACAAGCTACTGGAACAATCAGTATCCAGATCCTCTCTTCATCATTTGCTGAGACTGAGACAGACTGTACATAACGGTCTTTCTGGAGTGATTGTGTATCTCCAGCATCATCGTCATTCAGTCTTGAGACTGGCTTGCGAGCTCAGGAGCCTTATGCGGCCCTCTTCAGCTCAGCAAGTCTTCACCGCCATGTCTCTGCATGCTCATGCCACAAAGGTATTTCTTGGTCTGCTGCTTCCTCTTCTCCGTGTCTAAGACATTCTTCTGTGGGCCCTCATGACGTAGGTTGTGGTCTAACCAGGCCAGCGGTTGTTTTCATTTCTTTTATACCAGTTTTCTTTCCTCTCCCACTTCCGCCAACCTCCTTTCGTTTGACTTCCTCTCCACCCAGCTCTCGTCATCCCTCTTTCAGAAAACCACATCCCAAAAGCCTCCAAGTAATCCTTCTCTCTTTTATTGACAATGTAATGTAACATGAATACGACATCAGCAACATCCCCAGGAAACACAATACAGCTGGATCTACAATAATGTGGATGAATAATGACAGACTGAGTGATGGCCTCCTTCGACCTGAGCAAACACCAGACATAGGAGGCCACAAACGTGGTGCACAAACTGAAGGCAAATCACTTAGGACCAGCCGATACTAATTATCATCCAGGTCAATGGCATCCTCTGGCTTGTTGCTGATTGGATTATTCACAGCTTTTTGGCGTGGTGCTCGGACCGTGGATGTAGTCGGATGCCCACCCATGTGTTGTCCGCCCTGGAAGAGATGAAACAGCCATGTTATATGACAACTATCAATAAAACTTTGTTACATCCCAACCATAAAGACATCTTTGAGGCAGCTTTGTTACATCCCGGCCATAAAGGCAGATTTGTTACATCACAAACATAAGGACAGCTTTGTTACATCACAGCCATAAGACAGCTTTGTTACATCTCTGCCATAAAAACAGCTTTGTTAAATTAGAACTATAAAAAATGCTTTGTTATAGCTTTATATGACAACTATCAGGCAGTGTCTTTATGTGACAACTATAGAGACAGTGTCTTGATATCAAAACTATCAAACAGTGTCTTTATATTACAACTATCAGGACAGTGTCTTTATATCAGAAGTGTCTTTATAACACAACTATCAATACAGTGTCTTCATATCACAACTATAACAAAAGTGGTTTTATATCACAACAGTGTCTTTATAGCACAACTATCAGGACAGCTTGGAGAACTGAGACGCTAGTCCAGTCAGGCACAACATGCTGACCAGGACGTCAGGGTCAGGCACAACATGCTGACCAGGACGTCAGGGTAAGGCACAACATACTGACCAGGACGTCAGGGTCAGGCACAACATGCTGACCAGGACGTCAGGGACAACATGCTGACCAGGACCACAATCTCTCTTCCATGTAGCGTTCCCTGGAAACAAGCTTTTTTAAGGCAGTCTGGCTGACGAGATGTGGATCGGGTGCTCCCTGTAGTAGTGAGCATTATGCAGATGCAAAGTAGCCAAATGGATAGAAAATTGGTTAACGGGAAAAAGACAGTGAGTGGGCATAAATAAGGAGTATTCTGAGTGGTGTGAGGTCAAAAGTAGAGTGCCACAGGGCTCGGTTTTGGGTCCAATTTTGTTCTTGATATATATAAACGATAGGATCCATGATTGCAAAATTTGCGGAGGACACAAAACTATGCAGAAGTGCCTCATCTAAAGGTTGATATATTGAGGTCGGATGTAGATAAAATCCAGGAATAGTCTGAGAGCTGGCAAATGGAGTTTAATGTAGATAAATGTACAGTCATCCACATGGGTAGATCTAATATGGAACATAATTGCAGAATGGGCTAGAACAATATTAGAAATATAGATAAGGAAAGGGACCTAGGGGTTATAATAGATCATACAGGAAAGGTGAGTGAGCAAGTAGAGGTAGCAGTGAAAAAGACAAATGCAATGTTAGGTATGATAAAAAGAAATACTGTGTACAGGTGTGGAGTCCGTATCATAGAGGGGATATAAACATGCTGGAAAGGATACAAAAAAGAGCGACAAAGCTGATAGTGGGATTCCAGAGTTGCAGTTATGATGAAAGACTCAGAAAAAACCGGCCTACAGTGTCTAGAAGAGAGAAGAATTCGTGGTGACTTAATACAGGTATATAAGTTAATCACAGGAAAGGATAAATTAGACTATAACAAGTTTTTCTAAATACAACCACCAACAAGAACAAGAGGGCACTGCTACAAATTAATTAATAAAGAAAGGTCCAGATTAGATATTAGGAAATATTTTTGTAGTCAGAGAGTGGTGGATGCTTTTGGAATGCATTGCCACAGGAAGTAGAGGAGGCAGGGACAACTAATGCATTTAAGAATAGATTGTATGCGCATAGCTTTTAGAGCAGGGAAATGTAAAAGAATGGTTGTATACAGCCTCTGCAGTCTTCTAAACCAGTATAAAGACACTAAGGTAAGTTAAGTGACGTACCAGTACGAGGTTTAGATTTCAATTGTTGCTCAATATTAATTTAATATAACTTCGGAGTACGAAATTCCAAACTTGACCGCGCCTCAAAGACATAAATGATCCAGGTCTGGTACGGGTTAAAAGGCTTACTGTATCTGACAATCGCTCATGCTGCGTCTCTTACCATAACCATAGGATTCTGCTGCATGGCTCTGAGATGTTGCATCTGCATCCAGGGAGACATGTTCTGCATGGCCTGGACATGAGACTGGCCACCTTGTTGTTGCTTCATCATGTTCAGGTAGTTCATCTCTTGGAGTCTCAGAAGGTCCATCTGGGGAGAGTATGTGTACCAAATGACATCAAATCAAATCAGAAATACCCCTACCACAGCGCATGTCAATCCTGGAGACCAACCGTGGTGGGACCTTTGTAAATGTGGCACTCTTTTCGTCATAGGGGCAATCAACAGACAGAGAGACACGTGGCTCCTAGGAAGAATGCTAAATAATCATTGGATACGTAAGAAATTCATACAGACAACAATAGGAAAAAACAACTAAGGTAACAAGATGACAGGTGCGGTTTTGCACTGTGCAGCCTGGTTCACCCGAATTCAGCACCAATTTTAATGGGTTGACTTCCCATAAGGGTACGTACGATCTTGCTGGTTTATGAATGCATATGTTTAACTGTGACCATCTCCCTCATCAGACTAGGAGAATGGGAGGTTTGTGTTTGACTCTGGCCATCTCCCTCATCAGACTAAGAGAATGGGGGTGTGTGTTTAACTATGGGCATCTCCTTCATCATATGAGAATGGGAGTTTGTGTTTAACTGTGACCATCTCCCTCATCATAGGAGAATGGGAGTTTGTGTGTAACTATGGCTACCTCCCTCATCAGACTAGGAGAATGGGAGTTTGTGTTTAACTATGGCCATATCCCTCCTCAGACTAGGAGAATGGGGGGTTGGGGGGGGGGGGGGGTTGTGTTTAACTATGGTCATCTCCCTCATCAGACTAGGAGAATGGGGGGTGTGTGTTTAAGTGGGACCATCTCCCTCATCAGACTAAGAGAATGGGGGGTTTGTGCTTAACTATGGCCATCTCCCTCATCAGACTAGGAGAATGGGGGGTTTGTGCTTAACTATGGCCATCTCCCTCATCAGACTAGGAGAATGGGGGGTTTGTGCTTAACTATGGCCATCTCCCTCATCAGACTAGGAGAATGGGGGGTTTGTGCTTAACTATGGCCCTCTCCCTCATCAGACTAGGAGAATGGGGGGTTTGTGCTTAACTATGGCCATCTCCCTCATCAGACTAGGAGAATGGGGGGTTTGTGCTTAACTATGGCCATCTCCCTCATCAGACTAGGAGAATGGGGGGTTTGTGCTTAACTATGGCCATCTCCCTCATCAGACTAAGAGAATGAGGGTGTGTGTTTAAGTGGGACCATCTCCCTAATCAGACTAGGACAATGAGTGCCTACCTCTCACACTGTTCAATCCCCAGGCTCATCGTTTCAGTCTACCTAGCTGTAAACTGGTACTTTACTTACGATGTACAAAGAAGTAATGTAGGGAACTGATCATCATCATCAGGCCCGTAACCTGAAAGGTCATTGGGGCACCAATACTTCAGATTGTTGGACCGGTTCCCGCCACTCCTCTCGGTTTTGTGCCAGGATATCGAATCTTCCGTCTGAACAAGTTAACCTCGGTGGTATGATTGTCACTGTTGTGTATTGAGAAGGCTGACGCATTTCTGATTTTTCTCAACGCTTTCTGCAAGATCGGTTTGTGTCTTGGCCCGTTTTATACCTGGCGGAGCCCAGGCACCGTGTCCCTCCACATTGTGAATTTTCCTATGATGTCCCCGTCTACCCCAAACATGGCATCACAGGTTCTCTCTGAAGATGATGCCTTTCTGTTTTATTTTTTCGGCCTCTTTATCGCCTTGACCGCTTGCTTTTAATCGCTCTTGTGTATTCTGTGTTCCGACTCTATGCTATAATATGTCGATTGAAATACATCTCAGCACTTTGTTGGGCACAAGTGCAATTGGAAAAACACACATAAAACAAGTTATCCAAGAGGAATGTGTAACACTGCAATTGTAGGCCCAAAGATCACCACAAAAAAACACACATGATTCAGGAGTGATCTGATCAGCAGCCATGTTGCCGCTCGACCCGGAAGGACACCGGCACCGGTCAACCTATTTTTTTAAAGACCTAGCATGACATCTTTAACAACTCATTCCCCAACCGCAGCATCTCCTATCAGATCCCCCTTTACCATAAGGAAGAAGGCATGTAGTGTGTCTACAGATGCTCAACACTTGCCAAAGAAGACTCTCCACTCACCCTTCTAATCTCCTCTTGCTTGATCTGCACCTGTCTCTTCAGGGCTTGTTGGAAGTGCAACTGAAACTGTTCCTCTGGGACGTCGGGCAGCTGAAATGTCAAGTATGTGGTCATGGATGTTCTCAAACACAAGCAGACAGATTGTAGATATGGTATGAACTCACAGATGTTCACAAACACAAGCAGACAGATTGTAGATAGGGTATGAACTCACAGACGTCCACAAACACAAGCAGACAGATTGTAGAGAGGGTATGAACTCACAGACGTCCACAAACACAATCAGACAGATTGTAGATATGGTATGAACTCATAGACGTCCACAAACACAAGCAGACAGATTGTAGATAGGGTATGAACTCACAGACGTCCACAAACACAATCAGACTTATTGTAGATTGGGTATGAACTCACAGACGTCCACAAACACAAGCAGACAGACTGTAGATGGTGTATAAACTCACAGACGTCCACAAACACAAGCAGACAGATTGTAGATAGGGTATGAACTCACAGACGTCCCCAAACACAAGCAGATAGATTGTAGATGGTGTATAAACTCACAGACGTCCACAAACACAAGCAGACAGATTGTAGATAGGGTATGAACTCACAGACGTCCACAAACACAAGCAGACAGATTGTAGATAGGGTATGAACTCATAGACGTCCACAAACACAAGCAGACAGATTGTAGATAGGGTATGAACTCACAGACGTCCACAAACACAAGCAGACAGATTGTAGAGAGGGTATGAACTCACAGACGTCCACAAACACAATCAGACAGATTGTAGATATGGTATGAACTCATAGACGTCCACAAACACAAGCAGACAGATTGTAGATAAGGTATGAACTCACAGACGTCCACAAACACAATCAGACTTATTGTAGATTGGGTATGAACTCACAGACGTCCACAAACACAAGCAGACAGATTGTAGATAGGGTATGAACTCACAGACGTCCACAAACACAAGCAGACAGACTGTAGATGGTGTATAAACTCACAGACGTCCACAAACACAAGCAGACAGATTGTAGATAGGGTATGAACTCACAGACGTCCCCAAACACAAGCAGATAGATTGTAGATGGTGTATAAACTCACAGACGTCCACAAACACAAGCAGACAGATTGTAGATAGGGTATGAACTCACAGACGTCCACAAACACAAGCAGACAGATTGTAGATAGGGTATGAACTCACAGACGTCCACAAACACAAGCAGACAGATTGTAGATAGGGTATGAACTCACAGACGTCCACAAACACAAACAGACAGATTGTAGAGAGGGTATGAACTCACAGACGTCCACAAACACAATCAGACAGATTGTAGATAGGGTATGAACTCACAGACGTCCCCAAACACAAGCAGACAGATTGTAGATAGGGTATGAACTCACAGACGTCCCCAAACACAAGCAGACAGATTGTAGTTGGTGTATAAACTCACAGACGTCCACAAACACAATCAGACAGATTGTAGATAGGGTATGAACTCACAGACGTCCCCAAACACAAGCAGACAGATTGTAGATGGTGTATAAACTTACAGACGTCCACAAACACAAGGAGACAGATTGTGACTTCCATTTGTTGGGACCCTTAAAAATAGTCTGAAGAGACAGATTCGACTCCAATGCAGAGGTCTTGGCCTCAGTGACCAAGTGGTTCAAAGAGTAGCCAAAGTCATTTTTTTAGGACGCCATCCGCTATTTACCCAAGCAGTGGTATGTATGTCTGAATGCCTATGTCGACTTTTTCTAACTAACCCTGTGGGATGTTTGCTTTATAACAATTGCTATATTTAATTCTGTCACACTAGATCATGTAACTTTCATGTTTGAGGAAAGCGTGGGCTAGTGGTTAAGTGATGCAGCTCCCAACTCGAAGGTGCTGAGTTCGATCCCCATTACAGCACCGGCCTTTACCCCGGGGAAGCAAACCCTTAGAAAATGCAGGAGGAAGCAGACCCTTACATAAAATGCATGCTGAAGTCAGATGCACTGGGCCAACAGGTGCAAAATAAAATCTGCCTTGCAACGCAAACCGCCTTGGAGAATTAAGAAATAAGGCGAACGCAAAAACATTAAAAATGTTTGTAATAACGCCACTGGATCCGGTTTCATTTGAACATGCCTCATACTATCAATATTTACCGTAATGGCTATGTCTGTCACTTCGACTATAAACGTAATTATTGTATCTACATAAACAAACTAAATAGATCTACCTCAGAAAAATGTGTTGCAGAAACTTAACTCCCCCATTCTCAATAATGGTGAATCTTCAAATCCAAGTGAAAAACAAAAGAAATCCTTTCCAAAATCTTAAACAAATTTTTGTTTAATCACCTTTGTTTTAATCTAACCACATATGATGGAAATTGGAACTCTCTACAATCAAAAGAACAGTATGTGCAGCCATTACTATGGCATTAACCCAGTAGTTTTTATACTATAAAGCAATGACCCTAGAGCTTGCAGTGAGCAACATCAGTTGAACAGAGCCAAACCATCATAATCTTACGCAGTTGGGCCGGACAAAGTTAAAGGTTAATCCAGCCCACATGGATAATGTCGACGACAGAAAAGAGTTAGTGGACTATATCTGACCTGTTGCTTGAGGGCCTGGAATGTAGCGGTGATCTGTTCCCTGCTTAATATCTGTGCCGCTGCCATCATCGGCCAGGTGGCCGCTCTATCCATGCCTGCACCTGGAAATGAGTGAGAGAATCATTAATTTGGCAAGATACTAATCTGTGCTAGCATGTCATGGCAGGTTGAAGAGGAGATTGACAGAAGTGGAGAAAGGTTGTCCCAGAAAAGATACTGCCAAACAGGATGAAGTGTTAGGGTGTTCAAGATGCATCATCTTCATCTTTATCAAGTCGGGGTTAGCAACCTTCCCTGCTGCCTATTGCCTTCCCAAGCTTAGAGCTGGTACCCATTTTACTTTTGCGAGTCATAATCATCATGTAGCATGTCCTTTATAGAAAGTTACTCCCATCAGTCTGTCTAAAAGAAACTCTTTCCCTTGACAAAACTCTAGCCTCCACCACAGTCATACCCAGATATCTTGATGCCATCGTCTTCTTGGTCTACCCCTGTCTCTTTTGCCTGACATCATATCTTCCATCGCTTTGTTCTCTCAAGATGTGACCAAAATATTTCAATTTTCTGGCCAAAATGGAATTGATAAACCAGTTATCCTCTATGTTCAACTCTTACTGATTGTCTACATTTGTCTTTCTCTTCGGTGAGGGTATTCTGAGGATCTTTCTGAAACATTTTACTCTGAGAATTTGATTCTTTGTCTAGAAGTTTTGGTAATCATCCATAATTCACAGCCATATGATGCCGCAGGATTTTACAGCGGATATGGGAGCAAATACTTACAGCAGGGTCTGGTGAAACATGTTTACTACGACCCTCCTATTGTTCTTGTCAGGCTCCTGGAAAGCCAGTGTTTCAGCCGTCTGTTCCATAAAGTGGAGATCTACATTAAGACTCCAATGAGAAGCTTTGCATTGAATTAAAGTGAGGGTGTCAAAAGTGACAGATTCAGCACAAACCACTTTGGACAACAACAGCTGGACATAATGAGGCATTTCATAACCGAGATTTGAAACCAGTCCTTTGCGTTCAGGATCTTTGGTCATGTTATATCTGCAGGCCAGTCATCAAGATGAAGTCTGTTGCCTTCACCGGGTCAGAGCGGCTACCACGCGGCTTTTGTCTCAGCTCCGCACCTTCTGACCAGGTCTGACATCTCATTTCTCTATAGATTGGGCATTCCTGTAGAATATGCTCAGGGTTCTGGCCTCCTGTCCCACATAGGCACTCATCGGTGTGTGAGATCTTAAGTCAGTATAGATGTTCTAGTAGTCTGTAGTGACCAGTTCTCAGGCAAAATTAGTTTGTTGGTTTCTTTTGGCTTGGGCTTGGCTTCGTTCGTTCTTAATCTCCCGCCACCAAACCCTGTAAGGGCTTTAAGAAGCAGAACGTAGTCCAGAGAACGGAATGCGTTGTGTCGTAGTTTACAGCTTGACTGCGATATTTGCACCTTTCGGTCCAACACTTCTGACTTCAGCAAGCATTTTTTGAGTACCGGGTTAGCATTCCCTCTTCGATCCCTTCTCCTTAGCCAGTCTGCTATGTTGCAGCCTGTTTTCCTGGATCACTGTGTGGAGATGTAGAAAGGTCTTGGCAGCTCTGTTTCGCTGGCCCTGATGCTAGCAGTAAGCTATGGGTCGCTGACCACTGCAGCTGATTGGTTTCTTTTGAGTTGGTAAATTGGGTCTGGTGTACTGCTTATGTTTCTGTCTTCTCTTCATTGGTGTGATACACTGATTTCTGATGATGTTCTTGATCGCTCTGTATGGTACTCGAAACCAGTTCTTTAGCGGTAAGAGACAAGCATTACAGGGTCTTTGTCAGTTGTCTGTTCTCATATGTGTAGTTTCGGGATCGAAGATGCAACATGATGAATGACCTGACAGCAGCCAACCAAAACTGACTGTTCCGCCTCCAAGTGCCAGACCTGGAAACAGGTTGCACTACTGAAAAAAATAGGGATTAAAGTGGGAAGGCAAACACAGCACCCAAAAACTTGCTGAAACTGGATGTGGCGGTCCGAAAGGCGCAGATAACACAGCTTTACTGTAAACTATGACACACTGTCCATTTCAGGACGAGCACCAACGAAGAGTGTAGTTCCTTGACCCTGTCGAAGATCTTCAGGTCGAAATGTTGGTAACTGTTTTTGTGACCATGTAAAACAATCACAGTCTCTGGAAAGAGAAAAGAGGCCGCCCCAAGAAATGCTGGACAGATGATATTCGGAAGTGGACAGGAAATTCCCAGGAGGACACAGAAATTATGGCGCTGGACAGACAAAAATGGCGTGAATTTGTTCATGAGGCAGTGGCATGACGCGATGCCAAAAACGACCTCACACAGACCAACGATGAATCACACACCGCCCAGAAGAGGATTGGGCGCCCCACACCGGCTAACAACATACTCAAGATACATCACTCACAAGTGGAGGGATGCCCCTACGACCTTTCTGAGGGTTACGGGAAAGACGAGACGAGAAAACAAACATGTCAGACAAGTACATTTGTCTATTCACTTCTGCACAAGTCGTTTACATTAGTTATTCTATATTATATGTCCTATCTCTGATGAAGATCTTTTGGTTGGCTGTTTTTTAAATTTTTATTCAGTCTGAACTGACTTATACTTGATTATGCTACCCCTGTAAGAGCTGTTAATGCAGCAACTCAGATTCTTATCAGCCAAAACATAACTACAATGAAAATGGTCATTATAACAGACTCCAGGAGTGTACTCCAAGCCATCTCAAGCCCCAAACAAGATAGACTCCAGGAGTGTACTCCAAGCCATCTCAAGCCCCAAACAAGATAGACTCCAGGAGTGTACTCCAAGCCATCTCAAGCCCCAAACAAGATAGACTCCAGGAGTGTACTCCAAGCCATCTCAAGCCCCAAACAAGATAGACTCCAGGAGTGTACTCCAAGCCATCTCAAGCCCCAAACAAGATAGACTCCAGGAGTGTACTCCAAGCCATCTCAAGCCCCAAACAAGATAGACTCCAGGAGTGTACTCCAAGCCATCTCAAGCCCCAAACAAGATAGACTCCAGGAGTGTACTCCAAGCCATCTCAAGCCCCAAACAAGATAGACTCCAGGAGTGTACTCCAAGCCATCTCAAGCCCCAAACAAGATAGACTCCAGGAGTGTACTCCAAGCCCCAAACAAGATGGACTCCAGGAGTGTACTCCAAGCCCCAAACAAGATAGACTCCAGGAGTGTACTCCAAGCCCCAAACAAGATGGACTCTTAACATGAAATAAAATAATAAAATACAACAAAGGATTGCTGTCTCCAAAAAAATGATTTCCGGCCCACTGTGTGATCCCTGGAAACGAGAAAGCAGATGAGCTCGCAAATACTGGAAGTGGCGGTACCCAGACTCCACATCCACATTCACAGAGAAGCAAAGACACTCATCAAACGATCCATGAGGACAGAATGGAGAGAACAGCACAAAGAATACAAGTCAGAAAATGACAGCATAGACAAACTTGGCAGAGATGTGCAGACAAAGATCTTCGTACTCAGAACAGGACATTGTAGACTCAAGGGCCAACTCCGCAGAATGGGTCTCAGAGACACTGCCACTTGCGATTGTGGAACACCCAAGCAAACACCGGAACATATTCTGCAAGAATGTCCCACCTAAGCAGACCAAAGAGAGGCAGTCTGGCCTGGAAGAGAGGCAGTCAGGTCTGGAAGAGCGGCAGTCTGGCCTGGAAGAGAGGCAGTCTGGTCTGGAAGAGAGGCAGTCAGGCCTGGAAGAGAGGCAGTCAGGCCAGGAAAAGAGGCAGTCTGGCCTGGAAGAGAGGCAGTCTGGCCTGGAAGAGAGGCAGTCAGGCCAGGAAAAGAGGCAGTCTGGCCTGGAAGAGAGGGAGTCAGGCCAGGAAAAGAGGCAGTCTGGCCTGGGAGAGAGGGAGTCAGGCCAGGAAAAGAGGCAGTCTGGCCTGGGAGAGAGATGATGCTCGAAAAGCTGTGGGGGACCGGCAAAAACCTGAAAAGCAGTCTCCTTGGTGAACCTCATTTATATCCTACGTTTTATTTTTCTGCAATCCTTCTTTCTGTACCATTCGATTAGAATGTACAATGCGAGGACAAACAACTGCTTACCTCGTATACCCTTCTTTTCATTCTCGTACTCCTCCCAAGCTGCTTTCTTCTCCTCCTCTGTTAGCGTCTGCTCTATCTGGTTCTCCAGCAGTGAGTCGTGCTCGTGGAAAGAGACCACACAGTGTCTGTTAGCTGTGAAAATCTCGGCTAGCAGTGGATCCTACGGATGTTAAAACAAGTATATAATAGGACGGTGTCTGATTGTTGGAAACATACACCAACTCCCCACGTCATTTCATTCAATATAATTTCATTACGACGTTGAAGAGAAAAAAAGATATAAATATACGATAATATAAAATATTCTGTACGAAGGTGCTCCACACCTGACCGTTTTAATGTGTTGTCGGCAGTCAATAAACTAAATTCATGAACAGATTGTTGTACTGGCATAGCAAATTAATCAATGAATCCTTTCATTGCATAGTCCAACGACAACCCTCCTCCAGTATGTTCGGCCTTGAGCTACCCTCTCTGCCTATCTCCAGTTGAGGTTTCATTTATATATCTCTTCTGGTGTTTCTTGGGATGCCTCTCTTCCGCTTTCCCTGTAGATTCCATGTCAGGGCCACGTTTGACGGTGCTTTCTGTAGCGTGTGTCCTATCCAGCACCATTTCCTACATTTGATCCACTGGTTGTTGTTGGCTCCCTTCCCATAGGCCTTTGTTCTTCACCATGTCTTGCCAGCCTATAACCATTATCCTCAATAGACATTTAGTGATGAACGACTTGGGTTTCCTCTGTATTGCCTTTGTTGTTCTCCAAGTTTCTGCTTTGCTCAGGAGTACTGACTTAACCTTGACATTTGGCATAGCAAGCTGGGTTAACCTTTTCCGTTAAACGGATTGGGATTACGACGATTTGGCTCCATTCCACTGGCGTTGCACGCCGCCAGCTCTAGGGTCATCGCTTTATCGTATATAAACTACTGGATTAATGCCATAGAAACGGCTGAAAATACTGCTCTTTTGATTGTAGAGAGTTCCAACTTCCGTCATATATGGCTTAGACGAAAACAATGGCAATTATTTTATATTTTGTAGATTCTGGAAATGATTTCTTCTGTTTTCCGCTTGGATTTGAAAATTCACCAATTATTGAGAATGGGGGAGTTAAGTTTCTGCAATGGATTTTCTGAGGTAGACCTATTTAGTTTGTTTATGTAGATACAATAATTACATTTATAGTCAAAGTGACAGACATAGCCATTACGGTAAACATCAATAATAATAATAGTACATTTTTCTACAAATTGCTTCTAGCCAAAAGACACCGCTAGTGGTAGTCTATATGTTTGTGCTATTATTCACCACTATCACCATGTTCTTGTATCTGAGACACTAAAATAAACAACAATACTACCAACAGGTTCTTTATTGACCTTTAGCACACCCTGGTCTAGTTTGGCAAGACGAACTCCACCTACAAAATCAGAATTTAAAGTCCCAAAAAATATTTTTTTTGCACGGAGACCCTACCCATAGCCATTTTATTTTTATGCTGAATATGTCACCATCTAAACACAATATTTTGCCAGCAAAAGTATCGTATGTTAGATTACAAATCGATTTTGAACAATTTTTATTCTAATACGCCGATTGGAGCAAGCCGACCTTTTGCGAAAGGTGAAGTAGGTTGTTGGGAAAGATCTTCTTTATCGGGTAGATCTATTTATTTTGTTTGTTTATATGAAAGAACGTTTGAATTGGAAACTAACAGTTGTATCGATATTGTAAACACAGTATCAATACATTGTTGTGGCACAGTATCAATACATTGTTGTGGTTTCCATGGATTTCTATCGGAGCGACTAGGCCTAGCCATCGAGTCAAATTTGTTTCAAGATTTCCATAAATTTTCAACTTCATCTTTTTGTATCTCGGAAACTAACAAACACATAACAAAAACAATAACATCCACAAGTTCTTTATTCAATAGTGTCTCTACACACAAGAAAATCATATTTATTAACAAACAAATAAAAAAGTTAAAAATTTTTAAAGTCGACTACCATAGCGAGGTATAAAGTTAATTAATTTGTGCAAATTTTCTTAATAAATTATGTAGCGTGATAAAGGTTAATATCTGTCTCTAGACACAGCAACAACAACAAAAATATAACAAAAATATCAGAGGTTCGCAAAATCAACAACCACGTTGGGGCATGATGTGTTGAAAAATAAATCAGATGCCGGAGGTTAACTTAACTTTTGAATCTGGTATGATAAAGGTTAACCGTGTAACATATTGCCCTATTCTGATGTCACAGAATCGGAAATGTTCAGAAACACAGCGAGCAGAACCCAGTGCATTTACTGGGAAATTGCCAGAAGAAATGGGATATGTAATTTTCACGTTTCTATAGTTCATTGTTGGAGGGCGTGAATCTTTTTGCATATTTATTATATATACTCAGGAGGCTGCGTGGCCTAGGAGTGAAGCGTTCGTGCCACAATCCCAAACGCACCTAGTTCGAATCACGTGCTTGTGTTCAGTTTGGCAGACATGGTTTTTTTTCTCGCTTCCCCACGAATGGGAAGTAATGGCAACCTGCCATACTGCAAGGAGAGGAAGACTAATGTCTGGTCAGGTAAAATATACTGATCAGACATGTTAGTTAGGGTCAGGTAAAATATACTGATCAGACACGTTAGTCAGGGTCAGGCAAAATATACTGATCAGACATGTTAGTCAGGGTCAGGCAAAATATACTGATCAGACATGTTAGTCAGGGTCAGGCAAAATATACTGATCAGACATGTTAGTCAGGGTCAGGTAAAATATACTGATCAGACATGTTAGTCAGGGTCCGGCAAAATATACTGATCAGACATGTTAGTCAGGGTCAGGCAAAATATACTGATCAGACATGTTAGTCAGGGTCAGGTAAAATATACTGATCAGACATGTTAGTCAGGGTCAGGCAAAATATACTGATCAGACATGTTAGTCAGGGTCAGGCAAAATATACTGATCAGACATGTTAGTCAGGGTCAGGCAAAATATACTGATCAGACATGTTAGTCAGAGTCAGGTAAAATATACTGTTCAGACATGTTAGTCAGGGTCAGGCAAAATATACTGATCAGACATGTTAGTCAGGGTCAGGTAAAATATACTGATCAGACATGTTAGTCAGGGTCAGGCAAAATATACTGATCAGACATGTTAGTCAGGGTCAGGTAAAATATACTGGCCAAGACCCTCACCTCGGCTTCCTCGTAACGCTGCCTGAAAACGGGCTGTTTTTATGGCAGCCTGGCTAACAAGATGAGGGATTGACGTGATCCCTGTAGTAGTGAGTGATACACAGTTGAAGCCAAGCATAGCACAAGCGCCTGGAGGACCCCAGTCCACCGTCATCAGCATGCTCGGGATGTGAAGAATGCTACAGCAATCCGCCACTTGACATCCTTTTCAGGGCGCACAAAAGAGTAAACCTACACATTGTGGGCATACGCAAACAACCGTACTGCCCACTTGTCAAGAAACCTGTAATAGCCAAATGGGTTGGCGTTTGTAAGTAGCAATATTCAGCACAGGATGCTACTTACTTCACTTTTTATTTGATATACTCGAGTGCAGATTAATATTTGTCTTGTGATCATTACCCCAAACATTCTCAGCAGTTGAAGTTTACAAAACATCACGAACAACAATACTTTGTAACTGATTGACAAGGCCTACCTTAGGCAACGCCAGTGTCGGCTTATCTACTCCATCATCCCACCTGTCGGGACGGAAGTTGTACAGCTCCTTGAGATCATTGGCCGAGAAATGTCTCTCAATCTGATGCTCGTCCACGACACGCTGGGACAGGGACAATTTCATCACCTGCCTCTCGTAGATTTTCTCCTCCATTGTACCCTACAGAGCACAGACAGACACAACAGCAGAGTTAGAGAAAATCGGTAGCCAAGTCAATAAATAGGCCACGATAGTGAGTTAGTACAGCTCAATCCACGTTACTTCAAAATGTTTGGTCAAAAAAATTACCCCCAAATATACAGTGAGTCCTGCCTAAAGGACAGATGTGTCGGACCAAAAGGTGCAAATACAGCAGATAAGCTGTTAACTAGCGACAACGCATTCCGTTCTACATCCTGCTATTTGCAAAGCCCTGTTCAGGGATTGGTAGTGGGAGATTGAGAACGAACGCAGAAGAAAAAGAATACAGTGAGTGAGACAAGTGGTTTTTGGTAGAGCATAACAGATGAGAATTAGGCCACTGCCACACTCAGAACATGTCATAAACAGTGTTATTTAACCCCTTTAGACTAGATTACTAACCCTCTTTAGGGTAGAAGTCTCTACAATGCATGGTTAGCACAATCGCCACAAGTCAAAAGTCTGCTGGCTGAGTGTGGGTTAGACGTCTGGGTATGAAAGAAATCTCTAGAAACAATACACTATAATGTACTACCTATCTATCTTCAGTCCACTTGTGTCGTTAGATGCCCTGAGCAGATGTGACCTCATTTGTTGCATTTATTTTTGGCAGGCGAAAATCCGCTGGTGACTTGTCAGGTTAATCCCAGTATCTATTACCAAACGTTAGGTCGTAGCCCCTGAAATTTACGATCGCCTATTTTTGGGACGTGGTGGTGGTGGAAGAGTAAATTAGAGCAAGGTAGACCCACAGCCTGTTAGGTGCCATCTATGATGCTTCTCTAACCACATAACCAAGACCTGATGTTAAAGCCAGACAGCCCCCTTTTTGCGATATATTCTATGTGGGGCAAGAATCCCTAGAATAATTTGAGTAGATTTCTAACTTGAATTTTGCCCGAGCAGCGGCTGTTAAACCCACTCTTTTCGATTTTCAAGTGCCAAGGGATTTTTAACATGCGCACCCCAGCACGCAGGTGTCTGATCTCACTACTCAGAGAAAATGTTTTACTGGATGATCCACAAGAAAAAAATCACGACCTCCAGTAAACTGCGACCTCCAGTACCCGAGGTGAACACCTTACCTCAAGACCACTAGGCTCCTTTTGTACAACACAGAAATAAAAGTGAACAAATCATCTCTCCAAGCACTGGAAGAAGAAAAAAGCAATGGAAGTAGCATAAGTGGTCTCTGGAATTTAGGACAGCAGCTGTGACCAATAACTAGTGTGGGGGCCATCTGGAGGTGGGATGTGTGGGCCACAGCAGATCCACTACAACAATGCTCCGGGCCCGTACATCCTACAGCATTTTATTTTGCTGGAACACGGTATCGGAGAGGCTATTTTTACCACTATCACCTTTATGTATCTCAGTAACTAACACTCACGCAATGAAAATAACACTAAGTTCTTTATCCATGTATGTCTCTACACACAGCAAAACCATATCTATAGACCAACTAATAACAAGTTTACAGGCTCTCAATGTCAACAACCACAGTAAAAAGTGACGTGCAAAAAAATAATGTGGCTGCAGGGGAAATTCCACCAATTTTGTATGTGGTTTGGTAAAGGCCAAGCTCAATTTGCTGAAAATTAATTCATCTGATTTCACACAGAAAAAAAATCATATCTGACATATGGAGTTACTTGCTGTGGACTGCAGGACATAAGTCTGCAAAATTAGGCTGGACTGGAAATGGTCGATGTATAATTTATCTCATGTCTAATTGTTTTTTTAACTGTTCTATTTCAACCATTATCTGTATGAAGTTTTACTGCAGTTTTTTTTTATATATCTTCATCTTGATTACCTGTTCCTCAGATTACCTGTTCCTCAGATTACCTGTTCCTCCAGTGTAGCTGTGGGTTTTTACTTCATCTACAGCGGGTCCTGTCTTGGGCCACGGAAGTCCAGTGAGTAGTAAGCACTCCACTAGAAGCTTCTACTGTGTCATTGCGAAAAGCAAGGGAGTCTAACCAACGCAATGTAGGTTTTACCTGCTATCTCTTTTTGTCTCCGGAGTACCAGATTGCTGTCGATACACTCCAGACTTTCGTAACATCTGTTTTGCCTTGTCTGCATGGATTACTGCATCATCCACTATGGACAAGCGACTTATGTCAGAATTGTGAAGACTTTGCATACGTTTGCTTCGGAGAGTGATTCCGACCAAGCGTCTGTCAAGGGAGGCCTGGGTCACTCTCAATTTGTTCTCCAGTGATTCTGTTAGTGTCCACGTTTCGGCACATCGTCTAGGAGCACAGTAGAATTGAAGAGAGAGGTGTGTAGTAGGTTCTGGTCTTGGCAACCGTCCAGGACCACGTTGATGGGCAAGAAGGCTGCCCAGCCCACGCAGGTGCGTCTTGTTAGTTCAGGTTCCAGATTGTTCTGTATATTGAGTAGGCACCCAAGATAAGTGTACTGTTCAACATTCTCTAACCTTACAGCACAATTCAGAACAAAATTCACAAGTTTTCACAACTGCACTACTTGAGCGCTAACACCAGTCAAATGGATCCTTACCTGAGCCAAGAATCTGTATATATAACACGGCTTGGTCTGGCCAAAACGGTACACTCTAAAAATAGACTGTACATCGTGGGAGGGATTCCATGAGGCATCAAAGATGATGACACGGTTAGCTGCAACCAGGTTGATGCCTAGGCCACCTGCCCTGGTTGAGATCAGGAACAGTCTTGCTCTGGAAAGTGTATAGAAAGGAGGGCAATGGAATCAGGAAGCTCAGTTGTGTACTTTAGGTTTTGTTTAAAACTTTGTTCATCCTTGGCTACTAAATCAACACGTTTCCCTCACAAACGGGCAATCTGTCTCAAGTTCATCTCATTAACATAGTCTATGCTCTAAAATAACATCTATTTCCCTCACAAATGGGCAATCTGTCTCAGGTTCATCTCATTACCATACAGTTTGCTCTGAAATAACCACATCCATTTCCTTCACCAAACAGGCCATCTTCTTCTTGGTTCGTCCTCAATCTCCTGCTACCAAGTCCTGAACAGGGCTTTGCAAGTAGCAGGATGTAGTCAGGAGAACGGAATGCGTTGTGTCACTAGTTTACAGCTGGACTGCGATATTTGTGACACATCCATCTTCAGCAGACAGACAATCTATCTTGTTTCGAACAGTTTGCTCTCAAATAGCCACACATATTTCCCCCATACAACAACCCGTCCGTCTCATCTCTCTCTTGTATCAAGCAGTTTGCTCTCAAATAGCCACACATATTTCCCCCATACAACAACCCGTCCGTCTCATCTCTCTCTTGTATCAAGCAGTTTGCTCTCAAATAGCCACACATATTTCCCTCATACAACAATCGTCAGCCCGGTTTCATTTCAACACGCCTCGTAGATATGTTTAATTTCTTTATGTAGATGTAATAAAGTCATTTGTAGCGGAAACTAACAGATAAAACGATCTTGTAAGAAACACTATCAGTGTTCTGTGACAATTGTTAAATTTTCTTCTTCCTCTTCTTCTTCGTACGTTGTGAGATGTCAACTTGAATTTGTTCGAAGAAAGTAGCAGTCATCCTGATGCTGTCGACACTGCCATAGAGCTTGTCTAGTGTTGGCACTGGCCACATGTGCTTTCTCTGGTCCTCATATGTCAGACAATTTTGCAGCAGATGTTCGGCGGACATTTTCCCTGCACCACAGGTGCATTCGTCAGTATCACCTATCTTCAGTTTATTGAATAGATGGTACCTCAGTCTGTTGTGGCCTGTGAAGAGTCTGTTTAAAATTTTAAAGGTCCAGATTCCCCATCGAAAGGTCTGCTGTTCTTCACCTATCTCAGAAACTAACTATAAAAAAAACTAAAAAAAAACATGCACGCATGCACACACACACAAACAAACAAACAACAAAAACAATAACACCAACAAGTTCTTTATTCATTTGTATCACTGTGTGTCTCTGTGGTCAAGCCGTTTACATCGTGTTCTGACGATATCAATTTTTCAGAGGTACCTGTGTCCATCGCTGGAGCTACGGAGTCTGTGCTTTCTGCGATGCTCTCGACAGGCCGATACTGTTCTGCGGAGTGAGATCGAGCCATATTGGGAAACCTGCTGTGGTGGAGTCGAGCCCTAGCCTTTAACCTTTTATCTACACACAAACAAATCATATCGATAGTGTAAAGTAAAGTAACCCATAGCATTACTGTCGTAGGGGTGTGAGGTGTTAGAGATCTCACATTTCAAAGGCTTGGCTATATGAGGGCGGTAGCCATTTTCTCTCCATCGTCGCTTTTACTTCCTGGACTGAACCAGTACCCATTTAAGGCTGGGCTGACCCGGGAGCCGTTGCAGTCTGAAAAAACATTACTGCCTCAACTGAGGAATGAACCGAGGACCACTCAGATGCAAAGTCAGCTCACTAACCACTGCGCTACGCGGCTCCCTCTATATCTATAGACAATCAAATAAAAAAGATACACGCTCTCGAAATCAACAACCTACAAAAATGTGAAGAGCTGAATGATAATAATACAGTGCCAGGGGAAATTGCGTAATTTTTTTTATTGAGTGAGGTTAAGGTTAAAACTGGAGATCCAGATTCTACACAAATAATTATCAACTGACCTGTAGTTTTCTAAATCGTTGAAATTTGAAGCCCAGATCTGTCTGTTCTGGGCACTTGTAGAGCCGTCCATGCGGTAGTAGTCCAGGTTTTTGGTCCAGCTTCGGCCAAAGACTCCTTCCCCCTGCTGCTCTTTCTCCTCCTCTGTCATGTTGTCAGACTCTTGCTGGAACTTGGAGTCAATGACTTCCAATAAGCTCTCAATAATGTTCAGCGACAGAATGCTCTGACTAAAGATAAGCCTAAGAGAATAAAGGAAATCCATATATTGATAAATGTTCATTTTCTCTTTGGTGTACGCCCTGAAAAGGATATTGCGAAGTTGTGACTTAACTTGTTGCGAAGTTGTGACTTAGTTTGTTGCGAAGTTGTGACTTTCTTTATTGCGAAGTTGTGACTTAGTTTGTTGCGAAGTTGTGACTTAGTTTGTTGCGAAGTTGTGACTTAGTTTGTTGCGAAGATGTGACTTAGTTTGTTGCGAAGTTGTGACTTAGTTTGTTGCGAAGATGTGACTTAGTTTGTTGCGAAGTTGTGACTTAGTTTGTTGCGAAGTTGTGACTTAGTTTGTTGCGAAGTTGTGACTTAGTTTGTTGCGAAGTTGTGACTTAGTTTGTTGCGACTTTGTTTGTTGCGAAGTTGTGACTTAGTTTGTCGCGAAGTTGTGACTTACTTTACTGCGAGGCCATCTACACAGGTCTTTGTGCCAGTAAAAGTATCGAATGTTAGATTACAATGGATTTTGAACGATTTTTCTTATTATTATGCCGATTGGAGCAAGCCAACTTTTTGCGAAAGGTGAAGTCGGTTGTTAGGTTGTTGGAAAAGATCTTTATCGAGTATATCTGTTTATTTTGTTTGGTTAGATGAAAGAACTACGTTTGAATTGGAAACTAACAGTTGTGTCGATATTGTAAACACAGTATTGATACGTTGTTGTGGTTTCCATGGGTTTCTATTGGAGCGAGTGGTCGAGTCCAAATTTTTTTTGGGGTTTTCCATAAATTTTCAACTTCATCTTTTTGTATCTCAGAAACTAACAAACACACAACAAAAACACCTACAAGTTCTTTATTCAATTGTGTCTCTACACACAAGAAAATCATATTTATTGACAAACAAACAGAAAAGTTACAAATTTTGAAAGTCAACTACCATAGCAAAATATAAAGTTGCGCAAATTTGTGCCAAAAAAATGTCGCCTGGTAAAGGTTAAGATGTGCATTAACCACAAACAAATTTTTGGCCCAGCCATGGGAAATGTCATGTACTGGCTTTCCACGTTCGTTTCACCGTTGAATGAAAATGCGAACCTTTCAGTTTCCATCGGTTAGAGGAGACTAACGTTTGGTCAGACAAAACATACTGATCAGACATATCAGGGTCAGGCAAAAATTCCCACCTCGGCTTTCTCGCAGTTCTCCCTGGTAGCCTGGCTAATGAGGTGAGGGATCAACATGATCCCCATAGTAGTGAGCGACACACAGATGAAGCTAAGCATAGCACAACCGCCTGGAGGACTCCGGTCCACCTTCATCAGCCAGGCTGCCATGAAAACAGCCCATTTCCAGAGAGGGCTACGAGGAAGCCGAGGTGAGGGTCTTGGCCAGTATATTTTACCTGACCCTGACTAACATGTCTGACCAGTGTGTTGTGCCTGACCTGATGTTAGTCTTCCTCCCCTCACAAAAGAGAAATCTTACTCATTGTGGGTAGCAGCATGAACAACAACATTTCCATCCGACCATGATCATCCATTTCTAACAGATGAGTTATGATGTCATCTATTTTGCAGAATATCAGGTATAAAAGGGACGTAAAAGATGGCTGCAGATCCGCTCATGCCCAGTTGTTTAATGTGGTCATTTAAGAACGTGTTGAATATATAAAGTTGTCCTTTCTTAGCGATGAAACTTGGACGCCAAGATCCGAGACATGATTTATTACATGATCAGGGGTCTGTATTAAATATGGAAGTCCAACACAGAAGAAAGCGATTGTGGTATTTTTGTTTTCCTTCGCCTTATTTCTCTATTCCCCAAGGCGGTGTGCGTAGCACTGCGGTTCTTATCTTGCACCTGTTGGCCCAGTGCATCCGACATCATCACGCATCTTATGTAAGGGTCTGCTTCCTCCTGTATTTTCTAAGGGTTTACTTCCCCGTGGTAACGGCCGGTGATGTGATGGGGGAGTGGTAATGAGATTGAGAGATTAGTGCAGAAATACACATGCTAACATTGGTAACCAAAACCTTAATTTCACGCCTATTTTTGTCATCAAACTTAAAATAGAGCCTGCGATATGAGTTACGCTCTGTGATCTGAGCATCTTGTGCGATGCTCGCCCGCCAGGTGGAGCAGTTCTGTGCAATCATCTCCCAGGAGGTGACATTTCAAAAACACTTTCAAGGAGTCTCTGTAGTGTTTCTTCTGTCCTCCCTCCTGAGGGTCTGCCTGTTCTGACCCCACTACAGCTGCTTGTGGACGCACTCATCGGCATGAGAATATTTCCCGTCCATCTGATGTGGGCTTTTTGCAGAAGTCTATGGGTACTACTAAAAATGTTTTGACTTGCGAAGAATTTCAGAGTTAGAGCAATACACAGAGACAACAGCCAGGAGAGCAACATGGACAATAGAGGGAGACAACAGCCAGGAGTGAAACATGGACAATACACAGAGACAACAGCCAGGAGAGCAACATGGACAATAGAGGGAGACAACAGCCAGGAGTGAAACATGGACAATACACAGAGACAACAGCCAGGAGTGAAACATGGACAATACACAGAGACAACAGCCAGGAGTGAAACATGGACAATAGAGGGAGACAACAGCCAGGAGTGAAGCATGGACAATAGAGGGAGACAACAGCCAGGAGTGAAGCATGGACAATACACAGAGACAACAGCCAGGAGTGAAACATGGACAATAGAGGGAGACAACAGCCAGGAGTGAAACATGGACAATAGAGGGAGACAACAGCCAGGAGTGAAACATGGACAATAGAGGGAGACAACAGCCAGGAGTGAAGCATGGACAATACACAGAGACAACAGCCAGGAGTGAAACATGGACAATAGAGGGAGACAACAGCCAGGAGTGAAACATGGACAATAGAGGGAGACAACAGCCAGGAGTGAAGCATGGACAATACACAGAGACAACAGCCAGGAGTGAAACATGGACAATAGAGGGAGACAACAGCCAGGAGTGAAGCATGGACAATACACAGAGACAACAGCCAGGAGTGAAACATGGACAATAGAGGGAGACAACAGCCAGGAGTGAAGCATGGACAATACACAGAGACAACAGTCAGGAGTGAAACATGGACAATAGAGGGAGACAACAGTCAGGAGTGAAACTTGGACAATACACAGAGACAAGTCAGGAGTGAAACATGGACAATACACAGAGACAACAGTCAAGAGTGTAACAATGGACAATTAGAACTGATGTTAGTCATTTCAACATATACCACCACACAGAGACATCTGTGACGAATTCAAAAATAGACGTACACTTTGTCCCCAATCTCCTCACACATCCTGAGTATCTCAAATAGTAGGTAGAGTTTATTGCTGAGTTCAAGTTTCGCTCGGTCATCCTCCGTCACATATGGAGCCCACCAATCTTTCGTCACAGACTTGTCAGGTTCTTCAACCTCCCCATCTTTGCTGGAAGACGCCTTCGACTTCCATTCTGTGATAACACTGTCAGAGTCACTGCCCTCCCCTGCCTGCTTCCTGTTTGAAAAAGCAAATGAACAAAAAAAAATAAGATGTGCAGCTTTGTCTGTTTGGGAGGTAACACTGAAATAGATTTTAGGAATTAACCAAGATGTTAACGCTAAGAGGGTTGTGCATGCATGCAGCCAGAAACGTCTTGATGGAAAACTAAAACATAAACCACTACTTAAACCACAAATTTGCCGGGGCATTGTCTGTCGCTTTTATCCGAATGACTTTACGTTCCACGGCAGGCGTTTTTTTCAAAGCGTTTTAATCATAGACAACCTGGTTACCATAGAAATCGGCTGAAAATACTGCTCTTTCGATTGTAGATAGTTCCACTTCCTTCCTGTCAGGTTAAAAATAATGGCAATTTTGACATTTGGAAATGATTTCTTGTTTCTTTACTTGGATTTGAAGATTCACCATTATTGAGAATGGGGGAGTTTTTGCAACGTATTTTTCTGATACCGTTTAGCTTGTTGATGTGGATACAATAATTACAGGGGAGGAAGACTAACGTCTGGTCAGGCAAAATATACTGATCAGACATGTTAGTCCGGGTCAAGCAAAATATACTGATCAGATATGTTAGTCAGGGTCAGGCAAAATATACTGATCAGATATGTTAGTCAGGGTCAGGCAAAATATATTGATCAGACATGTTAGTTGGGGTCAGGCAAAACATACTTCAAGACCCTCACCTCGGCTTCCTATTAGCCTTCCCTGGAAACGGCTGTTTTCATGGAAGCCTGGCTAACGAGGTTAGGGATCTACATGATCCCCATAGTAGTGAGTGACACGCAGATGAAGCCAAGCATAGCACAACCGCCTGGAGGAACACGGTCCACCTACGTCAGCACGCTCGGGATGTGAGGAAAACTACTGCAACCCGCCACTTAACATCCTTTTCAGGGCGTACAAAATAGCAAACCTACTCATTGTGGGTATTTGCAAACAACATTAATTACGTTTAAAGTGGAAACTGACAGATGCAGTCATTTGCAAACAACATTAATTACGTTTAAAGTGGAAACTGACAGATGCAGTCATTTGCAAACAACATTAATTACGTTTAAAGTGGAAACTGACAGATGCAGTCATTTGCAAACAACATTAATTACGTTTAAAGTGGAAACTGACAGATGCAGTCATTTGCAAACAACATTAATTACGTTTAAAGTGGAAACTGACAGATGCAGTCATTTGCAAACAACATTAATTACGTTTAAAGTGGAAACTGACAGATGCAGTCATTTGTAAACATTGATAATCTGTTCTCTGTGGAATTTTTGTTTCTTTTTTTTTTTTATAAGTAAAGGATGTCTGCAAACAACAAAAATATTAAACCAAAAAATTCTTTATTCATTTATGTCTCTACACAGAATCACATAAAATAAAATCTCTCGCATGCACGTACAAAGAGAAAGGGAGAGAGAAATAAAAACATGAACCAAACATGTGCAGATATTATCACGTGGCATTGAGTCAAAGGGTGAGAGCCTAGATGCTGCTGGATCCATAACAACCTATAGTTTATTCCTTCTTCGTCATTTGTCCTGAAAATGACTGTGTCGTAGTCTACAGCAAGACTGCGATATAAATGCGCCTTTTTGGCCTGACACATCCGATTTCAGCTTTCATTTTTTAATACAAGGTTTGCCTTCCTACTGTGATCCCTTGGCCAGACTACATTAGTGACTAGTACAGCTTGTTTCTGGGGCCGCCACGCTAAGACGACATTAGGTCTTGGTCAGCTCTGACCTCGATGCAAGCAACCAGCTATGACGTGCTGTCAGCTCCTTAACCTTAAGCACGCCCTTGTCCGATCCCTTCTAACCAGCTCGGCCTGCAAAAACGGTGTGCGGAAAATTTTTTTTTTTTTTTTTTGAACGGAGTCACTCCTGACAGCCATTTTTTACTGCTGAGTACGTCCTCCATATATACACGATATTTTGCCGGTTAAAGTATCGTGTGTTCGATTACAAATGGCTTTTGAACAGTTTTAATTTTGTATACGCCGTTTGGAGCAAGCCGACTTTTTGCGAAAGGGGAAGTAGGTTGTTGAGAAAGATTTTTATCGAGTAGATCTGTTTATTTTGTTTGTTTAAATGAAAGAACTACGTTTGAATTGAAACTAACAGTTGTGGCGATATTGTAAACACAGTATCGATACGTTGTTGTGGTTTCCATGGTTTTCTATCGAAGCGACTAGGCCTAGTGGTCGAGTCCAAATTTTTCCAGAGATTTTCATAAATTTTCAACTTCATCTTTTTAAATCTCAAAAAGTAACAAACATACAACAAAAACAATAACACCCACATGTTCGTTATGCTATTGTGTATCTACACGCCAGAAAATCATATTTATTGACAAACAAACATAAAAGTTACAAATTTTCAAAGACGACTACCACAGCGACTAATTAAGAAAATTAATTAGGTCAAATTTTTTTCAAAAATTATGTAGCGTGCCTAAGGTTAACTGCTGCCTCTTGAAACCCGACCTTTGCTCTAAGAACATCTTTCAATGAGAATTTCTGATTATCCTGACCTGGCTTTGGCTCTGGTCCTCCTGGTTCCCCTCGTTGGGCCACTGGGTTTAGCTTTACTTGTTTCACCACCACTGCCCCCTGAACTCTTGTTATCGTCGCTAGAGGAAGATGAACTGGACATTGATTCCTCTTCATCTGAGTCTTCATCATCAATGAATGAGTCTTCATCCTCATCATCATACTTTGCCTGCAAAGTAAAGAAGTAAATTTTTTTAAGATTCCATGAAAATAAACATTTTTTCAATGAACACGCTAACTCTTCCGGAAATGAAAAGCACAAAATCTGGACTCCCGTCAATAACCAAAATAAAACATTTAAGAGAAATTGAAATGGGAAAATATGTAATTTTGTGAACACAGTTGCAAAAGTTTGTTCATCGGCTCCTGGGTTTTCTGAAAAAAAATCAGAAAGCCGATACATTGACTCGTGGGAATGAATGCATTAACTCAAAAATCAGAAACCAGCATAAAAGTTATGGATACATTGTTTTCATCTAGAGCAGGGCTTGTCAACCTTTTTATACATGGCGCCCACTTTTATCACTTTCCTGAGGGTAAATTTTCCTTACTACCCACTAAATCTAAATATAAGAATATTTTGCGATCGTCCACTGAGTCTGTGTATTTTTGATGTTTTTAATACATCATTATCATCAAGTGTCATGCCCTTTGCAGAATGTCGCTCCGTTACATCCCGTCAACAAACATCATCTCTTGCCAAATCTCCAGCCTGCTTCAAAGTCATGCCCAAACATTCCTTGACATCTTGATGACATCATCTTCATGGTCTACCTTTGCCTCTCTTGCCCTGCCCAGAATCATACCTTCCATTAGCGTTCTTTCAAGACCGTTTTGTCTTTTTTGATCTAGCCAAAGTATTTCATTTTTTTTTGTACACGGAATGGATGAACCAGTTCTTTTCTATTCCCAACTCTTGTCAAATGACTTCATTCTTCTTTTTTCTAGTTCATGGTATTCTTAGAACTTTTCTATAACTTTTCCATCCTTGAGATCTGGGTAACTGTCCATATTTCACAACCGTATGCTGTTACAGGAAAAACACAGGTTCTCAAAATGTTCACTTTTGTTGATATTAAGCCATAGTTTCTTCAGGTTGTGTAACATCTGCATTGCCATAACAATAATAATATATTCTAAATACAGAATGCAATTATTCTGCTACTGCCCACCTAGAAAGCTAAAATCGCCCACTAGGGGGCGTTACCGTCCAGGTTGAAGAGCACTGATCTGGAGTGAAAACTTCAGCTCTCCACAAAGTGTGGACCAAAAAGAGTTTCCTGAAACAGACTACCTGATCAGGCTGTCCCATCTTCAACAACATTTAGTAGCAGCCCTAGACCCACGTACAATTTATCGACCAAAAGAAAGCTCTGACAGGGTTGATAGAAATAGAAATCTGGACTATGATGGAGTATGGAATACAAGACAGTTAATTGACGATATAAGGGCTGTGCACCACAGGAACTGAGGACAGTGTCATAGATGCTTTTGTGATCACCAAGGGCGTGTGTTCAGGGCTTGGAAGCAGGGGTTTGAGAACGAACGCAGAAGAAGAAGATTGGTATGCCATCAGCACATCTAAGATGACAATTCTGAGCGTCGGCAGAACACAGGGGTCACTTAATTTAAGCATTCAGAACGTGGCTCTCCAGCAAACTCGGGCCAGGTATCTGGTCAGCATTTGCTCGTACAACAGTAGAAAATGGAGACCAGATGTCAGAAAGCAGCGAAAGTGACAACTGGCGCTAATGCTACATCCCAACATTAGTCTGGCAACCTGCCAAAGACGGATGTGTCGGACCGAAAGGTGCAAATATCGCAGCCAAGCTGTAAACTAGCGACAATGCATTCCATTCTCCAGACTACATATTACTACTTGCAAAACCCTGTTCAGGGCTTGGTAGCGGGAGTGAGAGAACAAACGCAGAAGATATTAGGAAATAATTTTTTAGTCAGAGAGTGGTGAATGCTTGGAATGCATTGCCACGGGAGGTAGTGGAGGCAGGGACAATTAATGCATTTAAGAATAAATTGGATGCGCATAGCTTTTAGAGCAAGGTGATGTAAATGAAACTGGTTGTATACAGACTCTGCAGGGTCTTCTAAACCAGTATAAGGACATTAAGTTAAGTAAGTTAAGAAGAAGCAGCAGCAGTCTGGCAACAAAGCAGCAACTTATCCACAGTATCTACCTACCAACCCTGTGCTACGAGTGCAAGCATAGATGATGTCCATGGCATGAGACAGCAAAATCTCAACCCGCAAAAAGAGATGTCTGCGAATGGCCACCAGCGTCTCCAGGAGAGACATATTGACAAATGTGGACATTCGCAGCAAAAGGGTTGGTGACATCCCATGTGTTGAATATATGTTCCTACAGAAGGTATGGTGCTTCCATTATCTCATGAGAATGTTACTTGATCAGGTTCCCTTGCGAGCTTACAATGCCTCATGGTCTGGCTTCCGAGCGAGAGGGTGGCTTTCTAACAATACGGGTTGACGAAGTCTGATGCAACGCATCTGGCCCAGGGGATGCGAATTGCGCACCCCACGCCATGAATCAGGGTTTAAGTGCACTGATAACTCCAAGTCAACTAAAACCATTAACTTAAAATTTGTTTACTGGTTTAAATGACTGCAGAGTCTGTATACAACTAGCTTCTTTTACATTCACTTGACCTAAAAATACCTATGGGCATCCAATCTATTCTTGAATGCATTAGTTGACCCTGCCTCCACTATTTCCTGTGGCAATGCATTTCAAGCATTACTTTCGTCTCCTCCCTTATTTCATCCCCCACAAACGCCTCCCTCCAACAACCACACTGGACCCGAAGTCCAACTAAACCAATTACCTTCATCTCGTCTCTGATTTCAGCCAGCTTCAGCACCCACGGATGGGTCCAAATTTTCATGAGATTCTGATAATCTGTGAACATCCGAGCTCCCTTATTGTTGAACACACCATCAACTCCTTGTCCTGTGAGTTCCAGGTACTTATCGTAAAGCTCAATCTGTATGTTGGTCAGACGTACTGAAATGACGTACTCTTGCTTGGGAGGAAGAAACTTTGTCAGTGCTGAATAGTCTCTTCTCTGAAACAGGAAAAAAATGGACTAGAGACTAGATTTCATTAACATATTAAATAATAATAGGGGGATCAAGATGTTGAGCAGCGTATGAGCTGCAGCAGTCAGCGACCCATAGCTGACTGCTAGCGTCAGGACCAGCGAACTATAGCTGACTGCTAGCATCAGTGCCAGCGAACCAGAGCTGCCAAGACCCTTCTACACCTCCACCCGGTGATCCTGGATAACAGGCTGCAGCAGGGCAGACTGGCTAAGGAGAAGGGGAGGGAATGCTAACCCGGTCAAGTCCGGAGATGGCTGTATAGTTCAATTCTGCGTTCATCCAGAGGAGGACATTGTGGCATAGTTTACCCCAAGGCTGTGATATCTGTGCTTTCTAGCCAAAAACATTCAATGTAAGCAAGGCATTTTTGAGACCAGGTTTGCCTTCCATGTTCAATCCCTAATATCTTAACAAGGCAGCATGGTTGCAGTCTGTTTCCAGGGCCACCACTTGGAGACAGAATAGGTTAGTGGTCTGTTATGGGTCATTGACCTTGATGCAAGCAGCCAGCTATGTGTCACAAGCTGCCGTCACCTCATTCACTCTTCTCACCTCATTCCCTGCTGTCACTTCATTCACTGCCGCAACCTCATTCCCTCCTGTCACCTCATCCACTGCCGTCACCTCATTCACTGCTGCATTTTCATAATTATGGGTGAAATACTAAACAAACCCCGTCTAAGGAAGAATGCTCCCCCACATTAGCACACTGGTTGAGGAGTAGACAAGTGGGGTTGAAATACTAAACAAACCTCGTCTAAGGAAGAATGCTCCCCCACATTAGCACACTGGTTGAGGAGTAGACAAGTGGGGTTGAAATACTAAACAAACCCCGTCTAAGGAAGAATGCTCCCCCCCATTAGCACACTGGTTGAGGAGTAGACAAGTGGGGTTGAAATACTAAACAAACCTCGTCTAAGGAAGAATGCTCCCCCACATTAGCACACTGGTTGAGGAGTAGACAAGTGGGGTTGAAATACTAAACAAACCTCGTCTAAGGAAGAATGCTCCCCCACATTAGCACACTGGTTGAGGAGTAGACAAGTGGGGTTGAAATACTAAACAAACCTTGTCTAAGGAAGAATGCTCCCCCACATTAGCACACTGGTTGAGGAGTAGACAAGTGGGGTTGAAATACTAAACAAACCCCGTCTAAGGAAGAATGCTCCCCCACATTAGCACACTGGTTGAGGAGTAGACAAGTGGGGTTGAAATACTAAACAAACCTCGTCTAAGGAAGAATGCTCCCCCACATTAGCACACTGGTTGAGGAGTAGACAAGTGGGGTTGAAATACTAAACAAACCTCGTCTAAGGAAGAATGCTCCCCCACATTAGCACACTGGTTGAGGAGTAGACAAGTGGGGTTGAAAGACAACAATAACGCCCCAACTATTTTAAAATATAGGGAATGAAAGATAATAATAGAACTGGCTTTTAAACCACATTATGTCTTGGAAACTGAGGTTTTTCTGCCCCATCAAGCGCCATGAGGGACTGGAAAAACTAGTTCTGGACTGAACTGTTCCTGGAAGATGAGGCAGAGGTTGACCAAGATGTAGATGGACACAGGACATTAAAGACAGCAGGCTGACCGACTGCTGATCGAGATCCCTATCGAATGGCTGTGATGAGAGCGACATTCTGCCAAGGACATGCTACATGATGATGAGTAAGAATGGCAAACCTGAACACATCCAGCCAACATCTCGTGCAGCACATGAGCTCTAGCTTTCATGAGCTTGACGTCCCGCTGCGTGCTGTCCGTACACTGGCCGTTCTGGATGGGGCTGATGAAACGGTTGGTAAACTCTCTCCTTGTACCCAGCAGGTTGGGCTTGACAAAACTCAACATGCAGTGGTCTGTATGGAAGAGATAACGGATACTTGAAACTTCACTTGAAGAAAGTTATCAAATCAGTTCAGTTTTGTTCTAATATTTGTGTGCCCTTATCTTTGTAGTTCAGTTTTGTTATAATATTTGTGTGCCCTTATCTTTGTAGTTCAGTTTTGTTATAATATTTGTGGCCTTATCTTTGGAGTTTTGTTTTGTTATAATATTTGTGTGCCTTATCTTTGTAGTTCAGTTTTGTTATAATATTTGTGTGCCCTTATCTTTGTAGTTCAGTTTTGTTATATTTGTGTGCCCTTATCTTTGTAGTTGTGTTTTGTTATATTTGTGTGCCCTTATCTTTGTAGTTCAGTTGTTATAATATTTGTGTGCCCTTATCTCTGTAGTTCAGTTTTGTTATAATATTTGTGTGCCCTTATCTTTAGATGTGTGTGTGTGTGTCTCTTGATGTCTTAGTTCTTAGTCGATCTGAACTTCTACAGGCGCATGTGTCCCTATGTAGATCCCAGCTCTGGCGCTAGCTGGGAGGAGTATTTCCTCCTTAGTGGTATAGGTTCAAGCATCTTATTACTCTGCTGCGTTGGGACAAGCGCCACAGAGGATGGATTAACCGAAATGGGAGTCCATATTAATAGACTAAAACACTAGAGCAAAGTAGACTCATAGCTTGTTAGGTGCCATCTATGCTGCTCTCAACAAACAATCTAACCATGGCCAGTGTTATGCCATGTCACACAGTTAGTCACCTCTTGCGACATGCTCTCTGTGTGGCAGTGGTGTTATTCTTATCCTTGTCATACACAAAGATCCCGGCAGACCACTCGGCCTCTTAATATTTGTTTGTGTTTTTTCCATATTTTTATCTGTTTTTTTCATGTGTGCAATCATATCGACCATATCTTGTTTGGTCCACTATATTTTATAAATGGCAAGCAGTGTCTCAAAGTATCCTGGTACAAATGGCGGTGAACTTAATTAGCTCATTTTACATGTCTGGTTTTTTTTGTTTTTTTTCAGTGGTCTCAAGGTACGGTGTCTGCCTTGTGTGCTGAGGTTGGGGTTTCAAAACATGGTGGAGACCAGGATTTTTTTCATGTGGATCTTCTGGTAAAAATTCACCTGATCTCTGGGTAGTGAGTTTCCGTATTCAGTGTCGAGCACGTTAAAAATCCCTTGGCAGAAATAGAAAAGAGTAGGCTTAACAACCGCTATCTGGACAACATTCACAAATTCTATTTAAAAATCTACCAAAACTATTTGTACCTTTCCCCAGGCCTAGTAAGTCACAGGAAGTTTAAAATATATACTGTGGGGAGGAAGATTAACGTCTGGTGAGGCAAAATATACTGATCAGACATGTTAGTCAGGATCAGGCAATATATACTGGCCAAGACCCTCGCCTTGGCTTCCTAGCAGTCCTCCCTGGAAACGAGCTGTTTTCATGGCAGCCAGGCTAACAAGGTGAGTGATCAGTGTGATCTCTGTAGTTGTGAGCAACACACGGTTGAAGCCAAGCATAACACAATCGCCTGGGGCACCCCAGTCCACCTTCATCAGCACGCTCAGGATGTGAGGAAAGCTACTGCAACCTGCCACTCAACGTCCTTTTCAGTGCACACAAGAGTAAACCTACTCATTGTGGGCATTCCCAATCAACAACAAAATATCTACTTCAGATTGGCTTCGGCTACCTGGCAACAGACATCAACAACATGCCTGTTTGAATACTCAGATTCCACGTTATTTGTTTTTGTTCTTTTTTTGTCCCTGATGAAGGCCTTGCGGACACAACGTAGGTGCCATTTTATTTTTTGTCCTGGTGAAGTCTCTGAGCCATTACCTGTATATATTTTTATCTCCTTTATGATCACTGCATGTGGATGCCCCACACCAATATTGAAATCAAATGAATAAGTCCTCTTCGCTGCACTTTGCATGCTGCCCTTCTGAGGGCAATAATGACTACTTGGTGGTAGTCTGTCATTTTATCACCCTGAAGAAGGCTAACATCAGTGTCAAATGACCAAGACCACACCTCGTTGCCATGCTGTGCATCTGAAAATCAGCTATGTTACAGCAGTCTAGCCAATGAGGTGGGGATCGATACTGTGTGGCTAAATTAGACTATAACAAGTTTTTCAAAATACAGCCACCTACAAGAACAAGAGGGCATTGCTAGAAATTAACTTAAGAGAGGTCTAGATTAATATTAGGAAATATTTTTTTAGTCAGAGAGCGGTGAATGCTTGGAATGCATTGCGACAGGAAGTAGTAGAGGCATGGACAATTAATGCATTTAAAAAAAGATTGTTTTAGAGTTTTTAGAGCAAGGAAATGTTAATGAAACTGGTTGTATACAGACTTAACATCTTTGTACTGGTTTAGAAAACTGCAAAGTTAAGTTATAATACTTGCCCGCTGCATACCTCTATGCATTCCATTCCTCTTTTGAGGGCAATGACGACTACTTGGTGGTAGTCTGCCATTTTATCATCCCTCGCTTGCATGCTGTGCACTTGAAAACCAACTGTTACAGCAGCCTGGCAAACAAGGCGGGGATCGACACTGTGTGGCAACAGCTGGGCAAGCGGCTTTAATATCCTAAGTCATCCAAACCCTGCTATCAGTCAGGAGGAAAATGTGCCATGCTAGAAGCGACTGGCCGAGTGGAACTAAAGAACAAATCTCGGTAACACAAAGTTCTATTATTACTGAAATTGATTAAAGGAACATAGTCTGTCTGAGCCGCACGTAGTCACAAATCCTCTTCTCATGTTCAAGAAATGGGAAACAATATCATAACAATAACAGAACAGTGAGTGAAATTCTCGCTTTTCTTGGGTTAATAATCGTCGTCTTCTTCTGCGTTCGTCCTGACTTTTGTAACGTTGTGTCATAGTTCACAGCGAGGCTGCGATATCTGCGTCTTTTGTCCTGCCCCATCCAATTTAAGCACAGCATTTTTTGGACCGGGTTTGCCTTCCCTTTGCAAATCCCTACTATCTTAGCTAAGCTGCACGGTTGCAGTCTGTTTCCAGGGCTGCCACATGGAGGCAGAATAAGGTCTTGGTCAGTTATGGATCACTGACTGATACAAACAGCCAACAGTTGGCTACTGTCAGCTCCTTTGCTGCTACATCTTTAGCCCCAGGTATTATAATAATACACAAGAAGAAGAACAGGAGAAGTGGTGAAGAAGGAGAAGAAAGAAGAGACAATGAAACATGTACATACATTCGGTGAGATTGTTCTGTAGAGGTGTACCGGTAAGTACAACCCTCCGCTTGGTCCTCATCTGGTTCATGGCTTTAGAAATGGCTGAGGCCTCATTCTTCAGGATGTGCCCCTCGTCACATATCACCAAATCTGGTCCTGAAATCCACAAAAGTATTAAGGCTGCATTTCTGCAGGTCAAAGGAGAAATACTTCACAGAAATCACACAGCGTTCTGCTCTTACAACAATCGCAGACTCTACAGTAAGGTCACGTTTAGCCAGGGATTTTTGCTCCGGAAAAATGCTGTCATAAAACATTTTAATATTGTAGAGAAATTTGTGTTTTACAGTATCACATTATCATCAGCGTCAGTCCAGCAGATGTGCCGTAAGCGAGGAAGCCAACAATATTCTGTACGTGACCCGATCTTTTGCAACGCTGTACCAATGTGAGAATAGGCCATTATTATTATAAAACACTATTATTATAAAGAAATTTGTGTTTATTTTTAACAATGAATCTTTCATCTTTTCCAGACTACAGAAGCCGGCACTGACTGCCCAGGTAAATTTCTGCCAAATTCGACTGTCATCGACTTCTGACATATACTTTTATGTTTCGTCATTTAGTTTGATGGCACTACCAGATATGTTTGATCAATGCATGCAGAGCTGGTATTTAACTGTAGAGTTATTTCCAATAGGTACACATTTGAGAACATTTGTAATGTTTCAAAGTCGACACACTTCGCGCAACAAAAGTTAACATTTACCACACGTACCTTGCGGTGATTTTTCACGCCACAAAATAATGTCAGCTTTACTTAAAATGACGTCAAAAAAAGCCGAGCGATGACAAAACTATCTTAGAGCATTGTCATTTACACCGGTTGAACATCCGGGTATTTGAATCTAAAATTAGACAATTCTGTCATGAAAGATGTTAACAAGAAACATGGCTGCTTTAGTTTGAAAAAGAATTTTGAAACGATTTCTCTTTTTCAGTCTGACTGGGAGATTGTCCCATTATTGAGGGTGATGAAGTTAAGTTGTTGGGGATTACGTGGCGAAGTGGTTAAGCTGTCAGCCTCGTGATCAGGTGGTGTGGGTTCGACTCCGGACTCCGCCGTCTTATTCACGGGTGCTTGATGCAGAGTCCCTTGCATCTCATAAGCGCCCCCTAGTCGTCTTGTCCTTGACTTGCCACTGGAGTCGGGTGGCACAAGACGAGAGAGTGAGGATAAAAAGTAGCCCAGTTAATCCTTACTAAAAATAGCGCTAGCAAAATAAATTATGCCATCATCGTCTACGGTGGACGGCGGCCTTTGCTTTGAAGTTAAGTTGTTGCAACAGATTTGACTGAGGTAGATCTATTTTATTTGTTTATTTTGAAGTAATAAATACGTTTGTAAGGGAAACTAACAGATATAAAGATCTTGCAAGGAACACTATCAGTGTTCTGTGATGATTAATAAATTTAGGATTCCCTCTGAAATTAATGTGTAAAGGTTTGTGCTGTTTCTCATTTTCCCCTTCATCTTCTTGTACCTTAGAAACACACACAAGAAAAACAATAACACCAACAAGTTCTTTATTCATTTATGTCTCTACATAGAAACAAATCATATTAGACAATCAAATAAAAAAGATACAAGCTCTCAAAATCAACAATTTAGAAAAATGTGAAGAGTTTAAAATAATTTTGTCGCAGGGGAAATGGTGTCATTTTTTTTATAGTGTGGTAAAGGTTAATCGAGACTGTCTGCCACAGCCAAACTTGACTCACTTTAAAAAAAAATTGTTTAATTTTTTTAAATTAAGCACGGAGACCCTACCCTACCAATAGTCATTTTTTTTTTTAACTGCTGAATACGTAACGTCCATCTACACAGGCTTTTTCCTGGTAAAAGTATCGTCTGTTAGATTACAAATGGCTTTTGGACGATTTATTTTCTTATTATGCCGATCGGAGCAGGCCGACTTTTTGGGGAAAGTAGGTTGTTGGGAAGGATCTTTATCGGGTAGATCTGTTTATTTTGTTTGTTTAGATGAAAGAACTAGGCTTGAATTGGAAACTAACAGTTGTGCTGATATTATAAACACAGTATCGATACGCTGTTGTGGCTTCTATGGATTTCTATCGGAGCGACTAGGCCTAGCCGGGAAAGTCCCAATTTAATTTTTTAATTTTCACATTCATCTTCTTGTATCTAACAAACACACAAGAAAAACAAAAACATCAACAAATTCTGTATTAATTTATGTCTCTACACACAAGAAAATCATATTTATTGACCAACAAACAAAACTGTTAATATTTTTGAAAGTCAACTGCCAGAGCAAAATATAAAGTTGCGAAAAATTTTCTAAAATTGTTGTCAGCGTGATGAAGGTCAAGGCCTAACTCTTATAACCATCAATACACTACTTACCTGGGTCTACCAGTGCCTCCTGGAAAATCTTCTTCTTATAACCATCAATACACTACTTACCTGGGTCTACCAGCGCCTCCTGGAAAATCTTCTTCTTATAACCATCAATACACTACTTACCTGGGTCTACCAGTGCCTCCTGGAAAATCTTCTTCTTATAACCATCAATACACTACTTACCTGGGTCTACCAGTGCCTCCTGGAAAATCTTCTTCTTATAACCATCAATACACTACTTACCTGGGTCTACCAGCGCCTCCTGGAAAATCTTCTTCTTATAACCATCAATACACTACTTACCTGGGTCTACCAGTGCCTCCTGGAAAATCTTCTTCTTATAACCATCAATACACTACTTACCTGGGTCTACCAGTGCCTCCTGGAAAATCTTCTTCTGCCTCTTATTCTTGCACCTGTTGCCAATTGTCAGGTTCCGGTACATCTCATAGCCCATGATCATGACACCTCCACTCTCCTGCCACTCCTTCAAGGCACCTGCACGGGCAGCATTCTGCTTGCAGCAGGCCAGTTCCCATGACTACCACAGGATGAGTAATAAGTATATATTAAAATACATTTTTCGGTACAAGCTTATATTTATATTAAAACATTTTTTTTTTTGGTTTCTGGGCTGCATGAGTGTAATCTTGATTAACAGGTCGCACTAGTGGGGATAAGTACACAATTTTAGCTCTCTAGGTTTTGGGGGAAGTTGGATAAAATAAGAGAAATGGAAGTCCACTCAAATGGACAACAGTCAAGTCTGAATAAATTTATTCAAAATGGTGCAGAGAGCTCTCGTCTGCAAAAAATGTCAGTTTTACAACTGTAGACCCAACCATGCACCGGTTTATCATATATGAGCAACCGTGCTGCCATAGAAATCGACCCAAATCGAGGCTGTTTGTTACAACAAATACGTCACTTCCTTGTTCACAGAACCGAACTGTGCATTTGTAGGGAGTCAGCTCATTATTGAATATGGTGAATTAAAGTTTCTGCAAAAGATCTTTGTGAGGTTGATCTGTTTAGTTTGTTTATGTAGATGTAATAAATACGTTTGTAGTGGAAACTAACAGATATGCCCATCTTATAAAAGAACAATATCAGTGCTCTGTAATTATTTCAAAATTAAGGACCTTAATCGATCAGTCTAAATGTTTGTGTAATTTAAAAAATATTATAACCATCTTCTTGTATCTCAGAAACTAATACACACACAACAAAAACACCCAAAGTTCTTTATTAATTTATGTCTCTACACACAACAAAACTATTGGTAGGAAGACTAACATCTGGTCAGGCAAAATATACTGATCAGACATGTTAGTCAACATCGGTCAAAACATACTGGCCAAGACTCTCACCTTGACTTCCCCCAGTTCTCCCTGGAAATGAGCTGTTTTCATAGCAGCCTGGCTAACGAGGTGAGGGATCCCGTAGTAATGAGAGACACGCAGATGTGGCCAAGCATCACACAACCTCCTGGAGGACCCCGGTCCACCCTCATTAGCACGCTCGTGGTACAAGGAAAGCTATGACAACACGCCAATTAACATCTATTTTAGGGCACACAGAAGAGTAATCCTTCTCATTGTGGGCATTCAACCTCAACAACAAAATCGTATCTACAGACGGGATCCAGATACTGGGCAGCGCATGAGCTGCAGTGGTCAGTTACCCATAGCTGACTGCTAGCGTTAGGGCCAGCGAACCAAAGCTGCCAAGACCCTTCTACACCAAAGCCAAGCCATATCTACAGACCAACAAATAAAAGGGCTCTCAAAGACAACAACCAACTGACTTGCTGAAAACTAGTGTCATTGCAGGAGACATTTCCTACATTTTTAGTGTGGGGAGGTAAAGTTTTAAGACCGAAACCTGTTTAACCTTTAGCACGCTAATGCTAGAAGAAAACCACCCTTCCTGGCCAACAAAAACGGTGTGTGGAAAAAAATTTTTTTTTTGTGAACGGAGTCACTCCCGACAGCCATTTTTTACTGCTGAGTACGTCCTCCATATATACACGATATTTTGCCGATTAAAGTATCGTATGTTCGATTACAAATGGCTTTTGAACAGTTTTAATTTTGTATACGCCGCATGGAGCAAGCCGACTTTTGCGAAAGGGGAAGTAGGTTGTTGGGAAAGATCTTTATCGAGTAGATCTGTTTATTTTGTTTGTTTAAATGAAACAACTACGTTTGAATTGGAAACTAACAGTGGTGGCGATATTGTAAACACAGTATCGATACGTTGTTGTGAAAGATCTTTATCGAGTAGATCTGTTTATTTTGTTTGTTTAAATGAAACAACTACGTTTGAATTGGAAACTAACAGTGGTGGCGATATTGTAAACACAGTATCGATACGTTGTTATGGTTTCCATGGTTTTCTATCGGAGCGACTAGGCCTAGTGGTCGAGTCCAAATTTTTCCCAAGATTTTCATAAATTTTCTACTTCATCTTTTTGAATCTCAAAAACTAACAAACACACAACAAAAACAATAACACCCACATGTTCGTTATGCTATTGTGTATCTACACGCCAGAAAATCATATTTATTGACAAACAAACATAAAAATTAAAAATTTTGAAAAACCACTACCATAGTGACTAATTAAGAAAATTAATTAGGTCAAATTTTTTTCAAAAAGAATGTGGCGTGCTAAAGGTTAAGAAAACCATAGACTGATTTGTTTCCTGTTTTCAGTGCTCTAAAAAGAACGAGACATACACACAGAAACCTGTAAATATACCAAGACAATGACTCACCGGAAGCTGATCTTTCTCTTCCAGCCACATGCTCCACTCATTCTTCCAGTTAAGGACTGTGTTAAGGGGCGTGACCACAAGGCATGTTCTGTGCTTGAGTATCTTTTCATGGGTCAGGACGGTGTGGACGAAGGCAACAACCTGCATCACCACACATACAAGTGAAGACAGTTGTATTAGAAGGCACAGAGATGTGGCACTACAGACAAATGTTAACTAAACCATGGACAGTTAAGTTGGATAGGGGGGAGGAAGCCACAAGAAAACCAAAATTCTATGTTAGTGAAATTGGTGTAGACTGTGATAAACCACACATCTCATTGTTATTACTCAACGGATGGGCTACATACACAGATTGGAACTCTCGCTCAACGGATGGGCTACATACAAAGATTGGAGTCCTCAATTCAATAACATACAGGTTACATAAACAAATTGGAGCTCTCATTTAACCATTTAACAGATGGGCTACATACAAAGATTGGAACTCTCACTCAACGGATGGGCTACATACAAAGATTGGAGTCCTCAATTCAATAACATACAGGTTACATAAACAAATTGGAGCTCTCATTTAACCATTTAACAGATGGGCTACATACAAAGATTGGAACTCTCACTCAACGGATGGGCTACATACAAAGATTGGAACTTTCACTCAACGGATGGGCTACATACAAAGATTGGAACTCTCACTCAACGGATGGGCTACATACAAAGATTGGAACTCTCACTCAACGGATGGGCTACATACAAAGATTGGAACTCTCGCTCAACGGATGGGCTACATACAAAGATTGGAACTTTCACTCAACGGATGGGCTACATACAAAGATTGGAACTATCACTCAATGGATGGGCTACATACAAAGATTGGAACTCTCACTCAACGGATGGGATACATACAAAGATTGGAACTCTCACTCAACAGATGGGCTACATACAAAGATTGGAGCTCTCACTCAACGGATGGGCCACACTCAAAGATTGGAACTCTCACTCAACGGATGGGCTACATACAAAGATTGGAGTCCTCAATTCAATAACATACAGGTTACATAAACAAATTAGAGCTCTCATTTAACAGATGGGCTACATACAAAGATTGGAACTTTCACTCAATGGATGGGCTACATACAAAGATTGGAACTCTCACTCAACGGATGGGATACATACAAAGATTGGAACTCTCACTCAACAGATGGGCTACATACAAAGATTGGAGCTCTCACTCAACGGATGGGCCACATTCAAAGATTGGAACTCTCACTCAATGGATGGGCTACATACAAAGATTGGAGTCCTCAATTCAATAACATACAGGTTACATAAACAAATTAGAGCTCTCATTTAACAGATGGGCTACATACAAAGATTGGAACTTTCACTCAATGGATGGGCTACATACAAAGATTGGAACTCTCACTCAACGGATAGGGCTACATACAAAGATTGGAACTTTCACTCAACGGATGGGCTACATACAAAGATTGGAACTCTCACTCAACAGATGGGCTACAAACAAAGATTGGAACTCTCACTCAACGGATGGGCTACATACAAAGATTAGAACTCTCACTCAACAGATGGGCTACATACAAAGATTGGAACTCTCACTCAACGGATGGGCTACATACAAAGATTAGAACTTTCACTCAACAGATAAGCTACATACAAAGATTGGAGTCCTCAATTCAATAACGTACAGGTTACATAAACAAATTGGAGCTCTCATTTAACAGATGGGCTACATACAAAAATTGGTGCCCTCATTCAACAGATAGGCTACATAAAAAAACTGAAGCCTTCAATCGACATAATACAGGTTACATAAACAAATTGGAGCTCTCATTTAACAGATGGGCTACATTTTTTTAAAATCGGAGCTCATTCACCAACACACAGGCTACATTACAGAAAATCAGAGCTCTCATTCGCCAAATGGGCTACATACAAAAATTGGAGCTCTCATTCAACAGATGAGCTACATGCAAAATTGGAGCTTTCATTCTATAACGTACAGGTTACATAAACAAATTGGAGTTCTCATTCAACAAATGGGCTACATACAAAAATTGGAGCCCTCAGTTTAATGTAGATAAATGTACAGTCATCCACATGGGTAGATCCAATATGGAACATAATTACAGAATGGGCGAGAACAATATTAGAAAGATAGATAAGGAAAGGGACCTAGGGGTTATAATAGATCATACAGGAAAGGTGAGTGAGCAAGTTAAGGTAGCAGTGAAAAAGGCAAATGCAATGTTAGGTATGATAAAAATAAATGTTAAACATAGGAGCAAGGAAGTGATCGTCAAATTGTATAAAGCATTAGTTAGACCTAGATTGGAGTACTGTGTACAGGTGTGGAGTCCTTATCATAGAGGGGATATAAACAAGCTGGAAAAAATACAATAAAGAGCAACAAAGCTGATAGTGGGATTCCAGAATTACAGATGATGAAAGACTGAAAAATCGACCTAGTGTCTAGAAAAGAGAAGAATTGGATGTGACTTAATGCAGGTTTATAAGATGATCAGAGGAACAGATAAATTAGACTATAACAAGTTTTTCAAAATACAACCACCCACAAGAACAAGAGGGCATAGCTACAAATTAACTAAAGAAAGGTCCAGATAAGATATTAGGAAATATTTTTTTAGCCAGAGAGTGGTGAATGCATTGCCACAGGAGGTAGTGGAGGCAGGGACAATTAATGCATTTAAGAATATATTGGTCGCGCATAGTTTTTAGAGCAAGGTAATGTAAATGAAACTGGTTGTATACAGACTCTGCAGGGTCTTCTAAACCAGTATAAAGACGTTAAGTTAAGATACAGGCTACATTACATAAAATAGGAGCTCTTATTCAACAACATAAACATATAGGCTACATTTTAACAATTGCAGCTCTTTTTTTTTTTTTTGTGTTCACCGTATTTCTCTATTCCTCAAGGAGATGTGCGTTGCACTATGTTTTTATTTTGCGCCTGTCAGCCCAGTGCATCCGACTTTGGCATGCATTTAATTTTCTTCGTCCTGCATTTTCTAAGGGTTTGCTCCCCCGAGGTAACAGCCAGTGCTATGATGGGGAGCAACCCCATCACCTTCGGTTAGTGAGCTGTGTCCCATAACCACTAGCCCACGCCACCCCCAATTCGAACTCTCATTCAACAACAAACAGACTACCATACAGGCCAAACACAAAAATAATCTACGACATATCTCACCGAGAGGGTTTTGCCCAGACCCATGCAGTGAGCTAGAATGCAGCCAGCTCCCTCTTGTTTCTTGGACCTCTTCACACTCTCATACAAGCAATCCCACAAGAACTGGATAGCTGAAATAGAAAGTCATCATCATTATATGTCATACTCTTCTACAAGGTAATCTCATTGATTTTTATGGAATGTCAGGTTTGGCAACACTACAAGATACAGATTACTGCATTCTCAGTCGGTGTTTAAATGTAGAGCTATTTCTAATTGGCAAATATTTGAGAAAGTTGTACGGTTTCAAAGTAAAAAAAAACTTTTCAAACTAACACACACAACAAAAACAATTACACCAACAAGTTCTTTATAAACCTATGTCTCTACACACAATAAAATCATATTTTTATACAAACTAATAAAAAGGTTACAGGCTCTCAAAGTCAACAACCATAGTCAAATTGACTTGTAAAGTGCTTTACAATGTTTATCCACGTAGTGAGACTTCAACTTCTGAACAAGCTCCTTTCTGATTTCCACAAGTTGATAGAAACACATGTAGCTAATTGTTCAGTGACCGCACAAAATCAAAACAATACATTCGTTACAGCCATAAAGGGCTTCATCAGTAAGAAAATAATGAACAAAAACAACTAGCAAATTACAACATAAAATAAAACATGATGTAAAATGAGCAGTTTAATCTTTAGCACGCTACATCTTTTTTTTTAAAGAAAAGTTTGCATCTCGCTACAGTAGTCAACTTTCACAATTTGTAACTTTTTTTGTTTGTTTGTCAATAAATATGATTTTCTTGTGTGTAGAGACACAATTGAATAAAGAACTTGTGGGTGTTATTGTTTTTGTTAGTTTCTGAGATACAAAAAGATGAAGATGAAAATTTATGGAAAACCAACAAAAATTTTGACTCGACAGCTAGGCCTAGTCGCTCCGATAGAAAACCATGGAAACCACAACAACGTATCGATACTGTTTTTACAACATCTACACAACTGTTAGTTTCCAATTCAAACGTAGTTCTTTCATCTAAACAAACAAAATAAACAGATCTTCTCGATAAAGATCGTTCCCAACAACCTACTTCACCTTTCGCAAAAAGTCGGCTTGCTACAAACGGCGTATACAAAATTAAAACTGTTCAAAAGCCATTTGTAATCTAACATACGATACTTTAACCCGCAAAATATTGTGTATATATGGATGACGTATTCAGCATTTTAAAAATGGCTGTCGGGAGTGTCTCAGTTAGAAAAAAAAAATATTTTTTTTCCGAACACCGTTTTTGTGTATGGAACGTGAGTATCGACATTCTTGACCAGTGCGCGCTAAAGGTTAAGGCACAAGTCAAAACAATAGGTCTACCAGGACTACTAGGCTTATGGACTGGGGAGCATATCAAATGGGGATCTGCCCGGACGGTTGTCAATGATACAGATAAATGGAGGGAGTAGCAAGCTCTTACCAGATCAAGGATGGAGCTGTGTGCCTAGACATTACTGACATCATGTGATGGATAGAATGAAAGGTTGTTTAGTTGTTAGCGACCCTCAACAACGTATTGGTCCTTGCACCATACTACTTTCGTTCCTTCCTTGTCAGCAAGTTTGATAAGATCGTCATGCGGACAATAGCTGGAAAAGGCGAAAGTTGCCAAGTATCGTAGGCGCCAGGGACGAAGACTCTCAATGTCTTGTATGGTCCTCTTTTTTGTATATTTTAGGTTATAAGGCACACAAAAACCAACCGTGTAATAAGGTCTGTGCCATGTTCTCACCTTCCACTTGGTGAGGCTTCAGCTTCCGAACAAGCTTTTTGTTGACTTCCACGACAGGATCGTCATCTTCCTCCTTGCCTGCTTCTAAGACCAGCTTGGTTGTCATTAGGCTGTTCAAAGGATTATTGTCATCTGTCATTGTTTCTATGTTGAACTGAAAACAATATTCAGACAAAAAGGCACTTGTAAGAGTTTCATGGTTATAATCGATACACACACTTTCACATCCAACAACTCATACACTACTTTGTTGTTAGGGAAATTTTTTGTCAAATGTTTTTGCTAAATTCCTAGTTTCATTATATACACCAATAGTGTACAACCTTAATGTGTGTGGACCCAATTATGTATTATTTAAGGAGCCTTATTTACACACCAACTAAGTATTATTTAAGGGCCCTTAACGTGTACACGACCCAACTATGTATTATTTAAGGACCCTTAACGTGTACACGACCCAACTATGTATTATTTAAGGGCCCTTAACGTGTACACGACCCAACTATGTATTATTTAAGGGCCCTTAACGTGTACATGACCCAACTATGTATTATTTAAGGGCCCTTAACGTGTACACGACCCAACTATGTATTATTTAAGGGCCCTTAACGTGTACACGACCCAACTATATATTATTTAAGGGCCCTTAACGTGTACACGACCCAACTATGTATTATTTAAGGGCCCTTAATATGTACATGACCCAACTATGTATTATTTAAGGGCCCTTAACGTGTACACGACCCAACTATGTATTATTTAAGGGCCCTTAACGTGTACATGACCCAACTATGTATTATTTAAGGGCCCTTAATATGTACATGAACATCAGTAATCCGTTGTCAGCTGATTTTTTATTTTTCCAACCAATGGACGCTGAAAGTGGGAGAGTGTGTGTTGTTTTTCAACACTATCACCTTAATTTTATTTTATCTCAGAAACTAGCACACACACACAACAAAAACACCAACAAATTCTTTATTTCTCTACGCACAAACAAATCAAACCAATATAAAGTCAAATCAAAACGTTACAGGCTCTCAAAGTAACAACCATAGTTAAACAACATGACATCCTTAAAAATAATGCAGCTGCGAGGTAAATTGTGTGTAGAGTGGTAAAGGTTAAGGAGCCTTAATATGTACGCAGCCCAATTAAGTATTATTTAAAGACTACATACCATCATGTCAAAATTAAGGACAAAGAAAGACATTTCTATAGACATTTGTTAAAGAAATAAGTTTTATGTTCATCGACATTAGTTAAATTCAACAACTGAGTTATCAAAATGTTGAACCAAACTAGAATTAGTTTCTAGGATATTTTACACACACAAAACAACGACACTATTTTCTTCTTCTAAGCATTCGATTTCAATCTCCCGCTGCCAAGCCCTTAACAGGTCTTTGCAAGTAGGAGGATGTAGTCCGAAGAACGGAATGAATTGTGTCGCTAGATTACAGATTGACTGCGATATTTGCACCTTACGGTCCGACACATTGTCTTCAGCAGGGATGAAACTATTAATAAATTGGTTAAAAGATTTACACAAAAATTTTGAAGATACTAATGTCAAATTTGAACTTCAAGCTTGAAAATAATATAATTCTTGGATTTATATTGGAAATTGTTCTGAGATCATCGTAAACTTTCACTTGACATCTGTATTTGGTCCATAAAGCAATTGCTATTGAAACCGACCCTGCCAATATGCCTCACTTGGAGTGAAAAAGTGAACCATCCTTATCCACAAGAGACCATCCTTATCCACAAGAGACCATCCTTATCCACAAGAGACCATCCTTATCCACAAGAGACCATCCTTATCCACAAGAGACCATCCTTATCCACAAGAGACCATCCTTATCCACAAGAGACCATCCTTATCCACAAGAGACCATCCTTATCCACAAGAGACCATCCTTATCCACAAGAGTCAACCTAGATAATGGTTGACAATATCACAACAGCAACGGACAAACATTACTGTCATACAAAGTATGTAGAAAAGATGGCGGCCCTTCCGCAGGCTTACCTCTCGCTGTTTGGCAGAAATACGTTTCCTTCTCTTTTCCTCGGCTTTGGCAGCAGCTCTTGTTGAATCCTCCAACTTCTTGTTGGACATGACCTTCCTAATTTGTCTTCTCTTGCCAGCCTTGCTGTTATTTGGGTCGTCCTGAAGATAGTATTACAAGAATTGAATTATATCGCCTCAAATATATGCTAGGAGGTGTACAATTATACCTTGAAAAACAATATGCCTTTTGAGAAATTGAAGTATATATTTAGATTACATGGAGTAATGAAGTTATGCACTGTAAAAAATATAGATGAATGAAATTATGCATTAAAAAAATATGGTGGCATGAGTTTATACCTTTTAAAATATGGAGTAATGAAATTATGCATAGAAAATATGGAGTAATGAAGTTATGCATTAAAAATGTGGAGTAATGAAGTTATGCAAAACAAATATGGAGGAATGAAGTTACACCTTTAAAAACATGAAGTAATGACCTTTTTGCATTTTAAATGTACAGATATATGAATGAATTCTTCGTCGACGTTTGTCCTGAAAAGGGCGCGTGCCGTAGTTTACAGCGAGGCTGCGATATCTGCGCTTTTCAGTCCAACACATGCGATATCAGCTGACCTTTTTCAAGTTACTGAGTTTGCCTTCCCACTGCGACTCCTATCTCTTGACCAGACTACACTAGTGTAGCTTGTTTCCCGAGCCACCACTTGGATGCGGAATAGGGTCCTGGTCAGCTTTGGCTCACTGACCCAGGTGTCTGCTCATGCATTGCTGCATCTTGGCCCCATATGAATGAATGGAAGTATATACCTGCCCCAATCCAAATGACAGTATAAATCAACTCACAAGGAAGGATCGGAGGACCCTTCTCAAACAGAGAACCCAACACATCCCAGTTAACAAGCACCTGAACAGAATCCAATCACAACACACTCACGAGTGTACACCCATATGGAACCGTTGATCATCATCTCTTTGAGTGCTCAACGATGTTAGGAAAATGCTTTTTCCTCCGAGGCCAGATAAATGGAACACTTTGTATGACTCTAACAACAACTGATACACGTGCAGATACCATTACATGGCATTAATTCAAAGGGCGAAAACCCAAACGCTGCTGGATCAATAGCAAGAAGTATATACTTCTTGGGGGACTGGGCGGTCTCGAGATAAGACATCAGCCTCGGGTGCTGGAGGTCACTGATTCAAATCACGATGGAGACAGATTTTTTAATGTTGACTTTCTGGTATTTCCTCAGATCTCTGGGTAGTAGAGATCGGACTCCTGTGTGCAGTGTTACGCACGTAAAAAATCCCTAGGGAATTGGCGATCGAAAAGAGTATGCTCAATGACCGCTGCCCGGGCTAAATTCAAAATTTCGATAGAAATCTACCCAATCTATTATGGAATACTCGCTGGTGCTACGAAGTCCGTCCATTGTGCTGAGATTCTCCAAAAATATGGAGAAGAACAGAGAACTTATGGGTTAAACCGTGTTTAATGACGTTGAATTCTTCGACTAAACTAAACATATACTTCTTGGGCATCCATTGGGGACCTAATGCTTCTCGGGAGCTAAAAGACAAAGAATGCGGAAGCAATGGGTGTGGTCCCTCCCATCTGGACAGACGCGCTCGGAAAGATCTGACTCGGAACAAAACACATGAAGTACATAATAACACAGGAATACTTACATCATCCTCGTCGTCCTGTGAGCCGCCTTCATCAGATGAATTACTCATCTTCTTGATCCTTCGCCTCTTCTTTCCTTTGCCCTTTTTGCTCTTCTTTTCCCCATCTTCACTGTCTTTGTCATCATCGTCATCACTTTTTTTCTTGCCCTTTCCTCTTTTCTTCTTCAATTTTTTCTTCTTTCCTTTCTTCTTTGACTTTGTATCACTGTCATCATCACTGTCGTCACTGTCATCACTATCATCATCATCATCTTCAGAAAGATCAGAACCGCCAGAGCTAGAGCCTGATGATTTGTCTGCCTTGAACGATTCCTCATCTTCCTTTTTTCTGAACAAAAATGTCACAATTTACAGAAAACATAAGTACACTTCTTTATGACTAAATTAAACTTCTAGTTAACTAATTCATTAACAGTCTTTGTGTTATTAATATCAGAAAGGGCAGCAAGGAAGATTAACAATGTAACATGCCAGGTATGCTGTATGATGGTTGGGGATGGTCTAAAAAAAATTGCATTAAAAAATGAAGCGGGAGTGGAAATTGCGTGAATTGTGTATGCAGAGTGGTAAAAGTTAAGAAGGTATGAAAAATTGTCCAAACCATTTGGCACGAGACACATTGCGGTTCAATAGATAAACCAGCAATCCTAAGATTGCAAATCAAATATAAGTCTAGCAGGGAAGGTGAAACAGAGATCAAGAGTGTGCACATTCAGTGAGCTACAAAAACAACTGACATCATCAGCATTCGCCATGAGCTGAAAAAGATAGCACACCTATGGATTTATCCTAAGTGCACTAATGTCGTCCATTCTGTTTAACATATCTTCTTTGGCGAACATCCTGAAAAGGACGTTTCGTAGTTTACAGTGGGCTGAGATATCTGTGCCTTTTGGTACTACACATCCAATTTCAGTTTTGGGTACTGGTTTTGCCTTCCCACTATGATCCCTATTCTCTTTTACTGAACCATTAGCAGAAACATTTGTCTGGGGCTTTGTCTCTGTATACTCACCGGTGCACCGGTTGTGTTAACATCGGTTGTGCTATAGAAACGGCTGAATATATAGTGAGACCATTTCCGCCCGTCCCGGTAACAATACAATGGTCGTTTTGACTTTAGACAATTTTTTAACGATTTTATTCTGTTTTACATGGATTTGGAAGGTTATGGTTCCATAATTGAGGGGAATGAAGTTAAGTTGCTGCAACAGACTTTTCTGAGGTAGGTCTGTTTAGTTTGTTTATGTAGATGTTATAAATATGTTTGTAGTGAAAAATTAACAGATATGCCGATCTGGTTAGGAACACTATCAGAGCTTTTTGACAATTTCATGGATTTACAAGACAGCTGGTGTATCCAATGTGGAAACTAGAAGGTTAACAGACTACACTGGTGCAGCACGTTTCCAGGGCCGCCCCTGGGAGACAGAATAGGGTCTTGGTCAGCTCTGGTTTGCTGATCTTGATGCAAGCAGCCAGCTCTGGTTGTCTGGCTGCTGTCCAATCATCCACTGTGCTGCATCTTTGGCCCCTAAAGTAATATAACACAAAAAAACCATACAAAAGACTTACTTTTTTTTTTTACCGATATCAGAATCACTATCAGACAACTTGGCATCTAGAAGCTTGTTGCGTATCTTTTTCCGTTTACCAATATTCTCATCGCTGTCATCACCATTTTCTGATTCAGTGCCATCTTCTTTTTTTACCTTAGGCTGTTTTGGCTTCTTTTTCATGGGTTTCTTGTCAGCATCTTTACATGTCGGAGAAAAGTAGTAAATAAACGTTATTAGATATATTTTTTTTCTTTATTCATCTTAATCTTCGTATTCTTATCACTAAGATAATCTCTCCTCTATCATGTCATTACATTGTTGTCTGCTCTTATGAAATGCATGTCCGCTTGTAAGGACACCCAGAATTGCCGCCTCCCTTTTTTTCAATGTGCATTGTATCAATGCTTAGCTACTTTGTACTGGTTTGTTTTCTTCAGAGTTTATTATGACAAATTTTGTAAATAAAAATATTGATTTTCAAAGGTGATGAAAGGCGGAAAATGAATCAGGGACCTCAAAGACAGAACAAAGAAAGATGGTACAACAAAGGTCAAGTTGTGTGTAATGTTTTAGTTCTATAATATTAAGTAGCCAAAATGGACATACAGCTGCAGCAGCACCAGTGGTAGTAGCAGTAGAGGCACCAGCAGTAGTAGCAGCAGCAGCACCAGTGGTAGTAGCAGTAGTAGTAACAGCAGCACCAGTGGTAGTAGCAACAGCAGCACCAACAGTAGTGGCAGCAGCAGCAGTAGCACCAAAAGTAGCAGCAGTAGTAGTAACGAACTTAATGATTTAAGAGCAGTACTCTGTCAACTATGCCAGCAGTCCGCACCAAAAAGAGTAGTGGTACAGTGGGTTCCATCCCACTGTAACATCCAAGGCAACGAGGAGGTAGACAGACTGGCAAAAGAAGGTGCAAGACACCACAACCAGATTCTAGTGTGACCTACGAAGAGTCCAAAAGGTTTATTAGGGCCAGATACATGGCCAAATGGGAAACAGAACATACTGGCTACACAAAAAATCATGCTTATTACCAGTTGAACAGAAGAGAGCAGGGGGTGGTCTTCAGACTCCGCACAGGCCACAACAGACTGAGGTACCATCTATTCAATAAACTGAAGATAGGTGGCACTGACAAATGCACCTGTGGTACAGGGAAAATGATCGCTGAACATCTGCTGCAAAAATTGCCCGACATACGAGGACAGAGAAAGCACATGTGCCCATCACCAGTGCCAACACTAGACAAGCTCTAAGGCAGTGTCGACAGCCTCAGGATGACAGCTGCTTTCTTCGAACAAATTCAAGTTGACGTCTGACAGCGAATGAAGAAGAAGTAGTGGTAGTAACAGTATAAGTAGTGGTAGTAACAGTACAAGTAGTGGTAGTAACAGTATTAGTAGCAATTGTAGTAGCAGTAATAGTAGCAGTAGTTGTAGTAGGCGCAGCAATTGTAGTTGTAGTAGTAGCAGTAACAGTAGCAATAGTAGTAGTAGTAACAGTAGTAGTTGTAGTAGTAGAATAATATCAGTAGTTGTAATAGTATTAGAGTAGTTGTAGTAGTAGTAGTAGTAGCATTACTAGCAGCAGTATTAGTAGACTTTGAAATTCTTCCTTCCAGTAATGTTTGTAATTCTTCACTCCAGTAATGTTTGTAATTCTTCACTCCAGTAACGTTTGTAATTCTTCACTCCAGTAACGTTTGTAATTCTTCACTCCAGTAACGTTTGTTGCGGCGACATATTTCACACACATCCACTGTCAACTTTATTGGCCAGTGGACACTGCCTGCTAGTTGAATATCACATAAGGCTTCCCTACTGGGAAAATCTCGGCCAATTTTAGGACAAGGCACTACTACAGACACTACAAATTTTCACCAGATCAGACGAACACCCGCAAATTTGGATTGTATTCTTCGCAGATTTCTATGATAAGCAATACAAAACACCAGAAGTGAGCAAATGCTGCATCGAATCAGATCAGAGCTCAATAAAATCCAAAGAATCTCAACAGTTGCTCTTCAGTGGCTACCCTCCCATTGTGGAATCACTGGGAACATGAGAGCTTATGCCTTGTTCAAAGCAGGTGGCTGGATGGAGCAGCTTACCCACACAGCGTCTTACCGAGAGACAAAAACTATCATCAACAATTAGTAGAACTCCCTGCCAAAGGCGGATGTGTCAGACCGAAAGGTGCAGATATCACAGTCAAGCTGTAAACTAGCGACACAACGCATTCTGTTCTTCGGACTACATTCTGCTACTTGCAAAGCCCTGTTCAGGACTTGGTAGCGGGAGATTGAGAACGACCGCAGAAGAAGAAGCAGCAGAACTCAAGTCCATGTGGAGCTGGAGTCCAGACCCTAAAACACATCCCACAGGACTGCCCAGCACACAGAGTTGGTGCAAAGTCTGGCCAGAGGGAGACAAGCTGGAGTCCAGACTCTAAAACACATCCCACAGGACTGCCCAGCACACAGAGTTGGTGCAAAGTCTGGCCAGAGGGAGACAAGCTGGAGTCCAGACTCTAAAACACATCCCACAGGACTGCCCAGTACACAGAGTTGGTGCAAAGTCTGGCCAGAGGGAGACAAGCTGGAGTCCAGACTCTAAAACACATCCCACAGGACTGCCCAGCACACAGAGTTGGTGCAAAGTCTGGCCAGAGGGAGACAAGCTGGAGTCCAGACTCTAAAACACATCCCACAGGACTGCCCAGCACACAGAGTTGGTGCAAAGTCTGGCCAGAGGGAGACAAGCTGGAGTCCAGACTCTAAAACACATCCCACAGGACTGCCCAGCACACAGAGTTGGTGCAAAGTCTGGCCAGAGGGAGACAAGCTGATGCAGAACCTGTGGGACTACTGGTTTAGAAGACTCTAAAGAGTCTGTATTCAATCAGTTTCTTGGAGGGTGGTTTAACCGATGTGCGAGTTCATCTTAATAGACTCAATGACTAGAGCTAAGTAGACCCGCAGCCTGTTGGGCGCCATCTATAGCTGCTCTTAACCTTTAGCACGCTTTGTCTGATCCCTTCTAACCAACTCGGCCTACAAAAACGGTGTACGGGAAAAAAAATTTTTTTGTTGAACGGAGTCACTCCCGACAGCCATTTTTTACTGCTGAATACGCCCTCCATATATACACGATATTTTGCCGGTTAAAGTATCGTATGTTCGATTACAAATGGCTTTTGAACAGTTTTAATTTTGTATACGCCGTTTGGAGCAAGTCGACTTTTTGCGAAAGGGGAAGTAGGTTGTTGGGAACGATCTTTATCGAGTAGATCTGTTTATTTTGTTTGTTTAAATGAAAGAACTACGTTTGAATTGGAAACTAACAGTTGTGTCGATATTGTAAACACAGTATCGATACGTTGTTGTGGTTTCCATGGTTTTCTATCGAAGCTACTAGGCCTAGTGGTCGAGTCAAAATTTTTTCCTGAGATTTTCAAAAATTTTCAACTTCATCTTTTTGAATCCCAAAAACTAACAAACACACAACAAAAACAACAACATGTTCGTTATGCTATTGTGTGTCTACACGCCAGAAAATCATATTTATTGACAAACAAACATAAAAATTTTCTAAGACTACCAAAGCGAGAAATTAAGAAAACTAATTAGGTCAAATTTTTCAAAAAAACTGCTAGCGTGCTAAAGGTTAAAAACCCACCTGGGGAAAGGTACAAATAGCTTGGGTCGATTTTTAATTTGAATTTGGACGGGCAGCAACTATTTACTCTTTTTGATTTCCAACTGTCAAGATTTTTAACGTGCTCAACACCGAACACAAGAGTCTGATCTCACTACCCAGAGATCAGGGGAATTTTTACCCGAAGATCTACGTGAAAAAAATAAGTCTACACCGTGATTCAAACCCGCCATCTCCAGCACCCGAGGCGGACGGCCACCTTACCTCAAGACCACTGAGTCCCCCCAGAAAAGAAGAAGATGAAGAAGAATGCACACATTGTGTAACTGTTTCACTTACCAGACTCTTCTTCACTGGATGTATTATCTTCTTCGTCTTCATTGTCATCATTGTCGCTCTCCATATCCTCGAGCAATCCATTTTTGGCCATCTCATTCTCATCAACCACCAGATCCTGAAAGACAAAGAACCAACATTGTCACACAAAACACATTTGAGCAAACTGGGTATCACTGCATTCAAGACAGGCTCACAGGTGTTTATTCTCTTTTAGCAGACAGTGAACGACAAACCTGTTGCAGCCACCGAGGACTTCGTCTACCTCGGCAGCAGGCAGTGCGCTGATGCATGCAGCAGTCACGATATCATCGGTAGGATGTGTCTAGCGGCTTCATCCATGCACTAGCTCTGCAGAGTCTGGTCCCAGCGAAAGCTCTCCCTGGAGACCAGGCTTCGTATTTACTCCTCCTGCATTGTCCCCGTTCTCTTGTATTGCTCCGAGTCCTGGACACTACTACAGCGGGACCGACAGTCTCTTGAGGCATTCTACCTGCCCAACCAGAAGCACATCCTTGGGATCGTCTGGCATGACACGGTTTCCAACAGTGAAGTAGTTCAGCGTACTCAACTCGCAGGCATTGTCTCAATGATTTAGTGCTGTCGTCTCACCCTCTTCGGTAACGTTGTTCGTCTTTCCCGGAAAGTCCCAGCCCATGAGATGCTCCGATTGGCCGTTAGAGTTACAGGAAGAAGCCGTGCTCATCCTGGAGACGGCCTCAGGGTCATCCTCGCAACACCTGTCTAAAACAGATCGCCACCTCCCCAACAGAACTGCAGGCCGCCTGGGACGTGGCCATCAGATGTGGTCATGGACATGGTCATTCGACACGAATGGCTCTGGTCGCCTAAGCGTACTATTGGCCGATTGAGCCTGTGAAGGGTTTAGATACTGAAGCAGTAGATGCCCCATCCTGGATTCCCATCATTCTACAGATTCATATCTATATACGTATGACGTACGAAGAGTCAAAACGGCTTATCAAAGCCAGATACATGACCAAATGGGAAACAGAACATACTGGTTACACCAAAAACGATGCCTATTACCAGTTGAACCGAAGAGAGCAGGTCGTCGTCTTCAGACTTCGCACTGGCCACAATAGACTGAGGTACCACCTATTCAACAAATTGAAGATAGGGTGTACCGACGAATGCCCGTGCGGTACTGGTAAAATGACCGCTGAACATCTGCTGCAGAACTGCCCGACATACGAGGATCAGAGAGAGCAGATGTGGCCATCACCAGTGGAACTGCAAGACAAGCTCTATGGCAGTGGCGACAGCCTCAGAATGACCGCCGCTTTTTTCGAAAAAATAATGGTTACTGTCTGACTGCGTACGCAGAAGAAGAAGATATCTATATACAACAGCATCATTTTCCAGAGTATTATATCTTATTCATTTAACTTTTTCCAATTTTGTAGAATTCATCTTCTTTTACGTTCATTCTCAATCTTCCACTAACAAGCCCTGAACATGGCTTTGCAAGTAGCAGGATGTAGTCCAGTCAACGGAATGCGTTGTGTACCTATTTTACAGCATGACTGCCATATTTGCACTTTTCGGTCCGACACACCCGTCTTCGGCGGGCTTGAATTCATCATCATCAAGTGCAATCTCCACATCGGAGGTTGATTGTAATGGATCTCCAACTGTCTCTGTCCAGTGCCAGGTTGGTACACTCAGTCCAACTGTGTCTCGACCACATCTTCTATCTGTACCTCTGCCGCCCCATGGCCCTCCCCTATTCCCTCCAATATAACTTTCAGCAGACTGTTATGTCACTTGACATACCAAAATAATTTATTTTTCTGCCTTTTATCTCCAGGACCTCATTATTTGTTTCCCTATCTTTCTAAGAAACCCGTCCACATTTCAAAGACACCAAGATCATTCTCTATGTTCTTTGTCACGGTACAAGTTTCTGCTTTATACAATAAACTGAATGTACATAGTAATTTATGATTTTCATTTTAAAATTTCTCGACAGAAGAGTATCTCTCGTGCTGTTAAATCTATTATTTGTTATTTGTCATTATAATTCTCCTTTTAGCACACAGTGTGTCTCAGAAGAGACCCAAACGGTCTGCCATACTCTAAAATCTTAGGACTGATCAACCACATGATAGGGTCCAATGGAGAGATATGCTCAGACAACCTTACAACCAGTCTCAGGACTGATCAATCAGAGGATATGGTCAAATGGAGAGACATTCTCAGACAACCTTACAACCAGTCTTAGGACTGATCAACCAGAGGATAGGGTCAAATGGAGAGACATGCACAGACTTTACACTGAAATTCAAGATGAGCAACTGCCTAAAATATTACCTTTTGAACTGATGTGTCCATATCATTGCCAAAGAAGGTAACTGGGAGCTCATCTTCCTCTTCATCAACATCATCATCCTCGGCTTTCTTTTCATTATCATCTGACGATAGATCATCATAAACCGCACCTTTCTTTGAGCACTTAGGACCTAAAACAAAAATGACAGATATTAAGTATCTAGAATTCACAGAATTGAATATGGCAATATTTGTGGACAGTTTAAGTGTCTTGTACGAGGATGAAGACTAACATCTGGTCAGGCACAATATACTGATCAGACATGTTAGTCAGGGTCAGGCAAGACATACTGGCCAAGACCCTCACCTCTGCTTCCTAGTAGCCCTACCTAGAAATAGGCTGTTTTGAAGGCAGCATGGCTAATGGGGTGAGGGATCAACGTGATCCCATAGTAGTGAGTGACACGTAGATAAAGCCAAGCATTGCACAACCGCCTAGAGGACCCCGGCTCACCTTCATCAGCACGCTCAGGATGTGAGGAAAGCTACTGCAACCCGCCACTGAACATCCTTTTCAGGGCATTGCTAAACAACATCATCAATAAGTGTCCTGGGGGGACAGTTTAAGTGTCTCTTGTGTGGACAGTTTGAGTGTTTTGGGGGGACAGTTTGAGTGTCTCTTGTGTGGACAGTTTGAGTGTTTTGGGTGGACAGTTTAAGTGTCTCTTGTGTGGACAGTTTGAGTGTTTTGGGGGGACAGTTTGAGTGTCTCTTGTGTGGACAGTTTGAGTGTTTTGGGTGGACAGTTTAAGTGTCTCTTGTGTGGACAGTTTGAGTGTTTTGGGGGGACAGTTTGAGTGTCTCTTGTGTGGACAGTTTGAGTGTTTTGGGTGGACAGTTTAAGTGTCTCTTGTGTGGACAGTTTGAGTGTTTTGGGTGGACAGTTTAAGTGTCTCTTGTGTGGACAGTTTGAGTGTCTCTTGTGTGGACAGTTTGAGTGTTTTGGGTGGACAGTTTAAGTGTCTCTTGTGTGGACAGTTTGAGTGTTTTGGGTGGACAGTTTAAGTGTCTCTTGTGTGGACAGTTTGAGTGTTTTGGGTGGACAGTTTAAGTGTCTCTTGTGTGGACAGTTTGAGTGTTTTGGGTGGACAGTTTAAGTGTCTCTTGTGTGGACAGTTTGAGTGTTTTGGGTGGACAGTTTAAGTGTCTCTTGTGTGGACAGTTTGAGTGTTTTGGGTGGACAGTTTAAGTGTCTCTTGTGTGGACAGTTTGAGTGTTTTGGGTGGACAGTTTAAGTGTCTCTTGTGTGGACAGTTTGAGTGTCCTGGGGGGACAGTTTAAGTGTCTCTTGTGTGGACAGTTTGAGTGTCCTGGGGGGACAGTTTAAGTGTCTCTTGTGTGGACAGTTTGAGTGTTTTGGGTGGACAGTTTAAGTGTCTTAGGCGGACAGTTTAAGTGTCTTGGGCGGCCAGTTTAAGTGTCTTGGGCAGCCAGTTTAAGTGTCTTTGGTGGACAGTTTATGTCTTGGGTGGACAGTTTAAGTGTCTTGGGCGGACAGTTTAAGTGTCTTGGGTGGACAGTTTAAGTCTCTTGGGCGGACAGTTTAAGTGTCTCTTGTGTGGACAGTTTGAGTGTCTTGGGCGGACAGTTTAGATGTCTCTTGTGTGGACAGTTTGAGTGTCTTGGGTAGACAGTTTAAGTGTCTTGGGCGGACAGTTTAAGTGTCTTGGGCGGACAGTTCATTTGTACATAAAGGCTTGATGAAGAACTTGAAACTAGATTGTAAAAAGGTTAAGCAGTAACGATCTGTCATCAGTACTCATCTTTTACTGAACCATTGGCTGAAAATACTGTTCCTCCATCCTGTCCAGTTATACAATGGTGATTTACGGTATAAATTGGCTGAAAATACTGTTCCTCCATCCTGTCCAGTTAAACAATGCCGATTTTGAAATTTGTTTGAGACATTTGAAAATGATTTCTTGTTTTTCACTTGGATTTGAAGATCCACCCATTATTGAGAATGGGGAAGTTAAGTTTTTAAAATGGGTTTTTTTCTGAGGTAGATCTGTTTTGTCCCGGTACCAAAAAAAAAGAGACAGAGGGCGAGGACGTCCAAGGAAGAGATGGGTGGACAACATCACTGAGTGGTGTGTCCTTCGTCCCGGTGAGATATGACAGGCGGCGACAGAGAGGGATGGCGTGGGATTTTGGGAGTGTCTTCATGTGTGCCCCAACGACCTGATAGGTTACGGGATGAACTGAACTGATCTGTTTCGTTTGTTTATGTAGATATAATAAATACGATTGTAGTGGAAGGTAACAGATATGCTCATCTTGTTAACATTGATTTTCTGTCCTCTGTAGAACTTTGAACCTTTTTTTTTTTTTTTTTTTTACAAACAATGGACAGCAAAAAAGAGGTCTATATATGTGTGCTGTTTTTCAACATTTTCAGCTTCTTCTTTTAGAAGAACCTAACACACACACACAACTCTAACAAGTTCTGTTTTTAATTTATATCTCCACACACAAACAAATCATATCTCTACACGGGGATGGCGTGGCCTAGTGGCACAGCTCACAACCGAAAGGTGCTAGGTTCGATCCCCATCACAGCACCGGCCGCTACCCCGGGGAAGCAAACCCTTAGAAAATGTAGGAGGAAGCAGACCCTTACATAAAATGCATGCTGAAGTCGGTTGCACTGGGCCGACAGGTGCAAAATAAAAACTACAACTACAGTGCAACGCACACCGCCTTGGGGATTAGAGAAATTAGGCGAATGCCAGAAAGAAAAAAAAATTACACACAAACAAATCATATCTCTACACACAAACAAATCATATCTCTACACACAAACAAATCCTATCTCTACACACAAACAAATCCTATCTCTACACACAAACAAATCCTATCTCTACACACAAACAAATCCTATCTCTACACACAAATCCTATCCCTACACACAAACAAATCCTATCTCTACACACAAACAAATCATATCTCTACACACAAACAAATCCTATCTCTACACACAAACAAATCATATCTCTACACACAAACAAATCACATCTCTACACACAAACAAATCACATCTCTACACACAAACAAATCACATCTCTACACACAAACAAATCATATCTCTACACACAAACAAATCAATCATATCTCTACACACAAACAAATCATATCTCTACACACAAACAAATCAATCATATCTCTACACACAAACAAATTATATCTCTACACACAAACAAATCATATCTCTACGCACAAACAAATCATATCTCTACACACAAACAAATCAATCATATCTCTACACACAAACAAATCATATCTCTACACACAAACAAATCATACATATACATCAACAAACAAAAATGATACAGGCTCTCAAAGACAACAACCTAGAAAAATTTGACTCGCTGAAAAATAATGCATTTGCAGAAACAAATTGTGTATTCCTAAATGGTTAACACTGTACTAATATATAATCTTTACTATGAATACTTCATGTCATAGATAATTTAAATATGTGTCTTAAGACGTTTAGATCATAATTTTAGCTCAATTTGTTCAATAATAATGAATTTTCTGTTGAATAAAACTGTGAAGCACGGAATTCTTGCAATTTGGCCCGATTAAAAGACACAAATTGGTAAAATTTGCCCAGACTGAAAAAGGTTAAGACCACACTGTAACAAGATGCAAATCACTGCCCCTGATAGCTTCGTTAGTCTTTGGTCAAATTTCCACGACAATTAACCTTTAGCACACTCCTGCTGGATACGTTCCACCGTATTCGGCTTTCATTTTTTATTTTCGAATAGGAAAATCTAGAGATCGCAAAAATTTACATTTCGTTATGTTGAATGTCCATCTGCACATGTTTCCAGCCGGTTAAAGTATTATATGTTAGGTTACGAAAGGATTTGAAACGATTTATCTTCTTATTACGTGGATTGGAGCCAGTCCATTTTTTTAGAATGGTGAAGTAAGTTGTTAATGATCTTTATGAGGTAATCTGTTATTTCATTTATTTAGATGTAATAAATACGTTTGAAGTGGGTGGAAACAGTTGTGCTGATATTATAAACACAGTATTGATACGCTGTTTTATAAAAGATCTTTATGAGGTAGATGTTATTTCGTTTATTTAGATGCAAACTATGTTTGAAGTGGAAACTAGCAGCTATGTTGCTGATATAAAACACATTTTCGATACTTTGTTGTGATTTTGATGGATTATATGAGGATGTTCCCTAACAGGCGAGTCCAAATGTTTGTGCTTTGTTTTATACATTTTCCCCTTCATCTTCTTGTATCTCAGAAACTAACATATACACAACAACAAAAACAATAACACCAACAAGGTCTTCATTCCTTTATGTTTCTACACACAACAGAATTTTATTTATTGGCCAACAAACAGAAAGGTTGCAGGCTCTCAAAGTCATCAATCATAGTCAAATGTGAAGTGTACACAAAAAACCATGCCTATTACCAGCTGAACAGAAGAGAGCAGGTCGTGGTCTTCAGACTCCGCACAGGCCACAACAGACTGAGGTACCACCTATTCAATAAATTGAAGATAGGTGGAACTGACGAATGCTCGTGTGGTACCGGGAAAATGACCGCTGAACATCTGCCCGACATACGAGGATCAGAGAAAGCAGATGTGGCCATCACCAGTGGCAACACTAGACAAGCTCTATGGTAGTGTCGACAGCCTCAGGATGACCGCTGCTTTTTTCAAAAAAATACAGGTTGACGTCTGACAGCGTACAAAGAAGAAGAAATGTGAAGTGCTGAAAATTTGTTGAGCATTGTCAAGGTTCAAATGGACAGATGCTTACCTGGTTTTGATCTTTTTGGAGCCTTTTCTGCCACAGTAGAAACAGCAGACTCCTGTTCTTCAGTTGTTTCCTCATTGTCACTCATGTCTGCCGCCTTTCTCTTCCTCATTGTTGGCAGTTTTGACAGTTTAGCAATTTCCTTATCAATTTCCTCCTCTTCGGAAGAAGAAGATTTGGAAGATGGTTTTCCATCTCCTTTTGATTTTTTCTTATGTTTCATGGCAGATTTTTCTGCTTTGGCCTCTTTAAGATTCTTTTCTGCAGGTTTGCGCTTGTCTCTGCCTGTAATTAGGTCAAGGTTTGTTTGTAAGTGAGCTGCAGATATTTATAAGTGTGATCTGCTACCTCTAACAGACAAAATTCTTATAACAAATCAATGAAAACCACAAGGGATCAAGATGTTGAGCAGTGCATGAGCTGCAGCGCCCCATACCTGACTGCTAGTGTCGGCGCGCCAGATGACTGTTCGTGACAGTGCCTCATAGCTGACTACTCGTGTCGGGGTTGGCGCGCCAGTTGACTGCTCGTGACAGTGCCTCATTGCTGACTGCTCGTGTCGGGGTCAGCGAACCAGAGCTGTCTGCTAGTGTCAGCACCCCATTGCTGACTGCTGTGTCAGGGCCAACGAACCAGAGCTGTCTGCTAATGTCAGAGCCAGCGAACCAGAGCTGCGAAGATCCTTCTATACCTCCATATGGTGATTCTAGATAACAGGCTGTAACAGAGCAGGCTGGCTAAGGAGAAGGGATCGAAGAGGGAAGGCTAACCCGGAACTCAAAAATGCCTACTGAAGTCTGATGTGTCAGACTGAAAGGTGCAAATATTGCAGTCAAGCTGTAAACTACGACACAACGCATTCCGTTCTCCGGACAACATCCTGCTACTTGCAAAGCCCTTTTCACGACTTGTAGATTGAGAACAAACAATGAAGAAAACCACAGCTGGATGAATAAAATGCACACATTCAAAATGATTGACTGGATGATTGTGCTCGTGTCTGTCTGTATGTGAGAAAAAATCATTAAGCATAAATATATAATCTAGCCAGCCTGCAATGTGTACTCTTGGTATTCATTCAGGCAAACAAAGTGTCTGATGCCAGGTAGCTAAATGTTGTCTTTTACCCTGGAGTACAATGTTAGCCCAAGGTTTTACACAAGCCATCTCTCCATCTCATCGATAGATGTTATGTGGGTGCTTTTAAGTTGTATTGGCCACCAAGATGTCACCTTTCTTGACCATCTGTTGTCTGACATAAGTTATTGCCCATCAGTCGGTTGTGTCTTAATAATGTGATGTGCGCTGTATTTGGATTATAGTGAGTGAGAATATGTGCTGGTCATCAATCTCACTCTTATCTTGAGTGATCTTGGAACAGTAGCAAGAAAACTGGTCGAGGCGACTGGAGGTAACTGGTCTTACCTCCCTTGAGACAAGGGGGCGCTTGAAACATCCCGGATTCGATCGCCCACCGCTTCCGTTCATCACTGTGAGAGACGAGTGCCTTAACCTCTTGACTACAGCGACCCCCTTGACATACACACTGGATATATTTAATAATACTGCATCTACAACGTCATGAAGGCTGTTAAGCGTTTGTTTCTGTATTATGAATTCAGTCCCATAGAGATACTGTCAATGCTCTTCATGACTCACAAGCTTCTCTGGATATGCTTTTTGTAGCTTCCATACCTCGCAGCCATATACCATGGCTGGAATAACCATGCTGTTAAAGGTGTGGGCTCCTACCTTGTCGGTTCTCACCTGTTGAAGTATGGTTTTGATGTTTGAAGCTCAACTATCCTACTGTTATCCTACATGGAATCTCACCATTTGTTTGGGGCCCAGTTTAACGTTTTCAAGATTAAAATACAAGGCGTGTTCAAATGTAACCAGACCAAACTGCAACAAGTAAACATACGTAAAATGTGCATGATGTCACTTCTGGTATAAACAGCACATACCAACCATCAAGTTTTCAAAATTTTCATTATCCTCCGACTCATAGTTTCCTCAGCACACCGTTGAAATCATGAAGACAACAGTGTAGTTCTGGACGATATTTAAAGAAGGACGTGAGTTAACTCAGCAATATGCACTTGACCTGGTCTGGGAAGATCTTCTTTTAACCCACGTCCTTTAAACACCGTTATCCAGTTCTTCAGTTGTCTTCTACACACTTGTATCCCTATACACTGCCTGCATTCTGTGATGAATGTCAACTGGTGAACATCCTTCAGCTGTTAGAAACCAAATCACGGCTCGCTGATCAACTCTGGACGGATTCCGTATCACATCCGCCATGTTTTCAACGGTTTCCTGAGGAAACTATGAGTCGGAGGATAATGAAATTTTGCAATCTTTACAGTTAGTATGTGCTGTTTACACCAGAAGGGACATCATCATGCGCATTGTACGTATGTTCCCTTGTTGCAGTCTGGTCCGGTTTCATTTGAACACGACTCGTACATGGAATCTCACAATTTTTTGGGGCCCAGTTTAACATTTTCCAAATTTATATAACAATTCCTGAGAAATCCCTACTGCCTACAGCAGGAAATCAAACTGGGAGATGAATTTATCCAGGATGTCAGATCTTAGGCCAAGGCATAAATGTCACCCACAATATTGATCCCAAAATCACTGTGTAGAGAACAGTGGCTTAGAATAGCTTCATTTGCATAAAGCCGATACTCCAGCAGATCAGAAACACCATAGCAAGAGCACACACCTTTAATTCCGAAGTCATTCCAGCCGTGATTTATGGCTGTGGTGTGGCAGTTACACAAAACAGACACTGTAAAGAAACGAGTTATCTAAAGTGCTATGTTGTTGTTGTTAATGCCCACAATGAGCAAGTTTACCCTTTTGTGCGCCCTGAAAAAGATGTTAAGTGGCGGGTTGTAAAAACTTTTCTCACATCCTGAGCATGTTAATGAAGGTGGACTGCAGTCATTCAAAGTGCTATGGAACGGTTGGTGCTAAATATATTGATCTATCTATCTTTCTTCAGTCCACTTATGTCGTTAGACGTTGTTGGGAGGTGTGACCTCCTTTGTTTCATATTTTATTGGAAGGTGAAAATCCACTGGTGACTTGCCAGGTCAATCTCAGCATCTGTTAGCCCCTGGAATATAAGATCACTTATTTTTGAGACTGTTGGAGGTGAAAGCGTAAATTAGAGCAAGGTAGACTCGCAGCCTGTCAGGCACCATCTAAGCTGCTCCGCTAACCACATAACCAAGACCTGATGTTGTAGTCACACAGTCCCCTTTTTTTAACGACATATTCTCTGTAGGGCGAATATCCCTAGAATAAATTTAGTCGATTTGTTAACTTAAATTTTGCCAGAGCAACGGCCGTTAGGCCTACTGTTTTCAATGTCCAACAGCTAAGGTATTTAAAAAATATATTGATACAGGATCATGTTCGAAATGAGAAAATTTTACACCAAACACTACTCCGCACGTCATAGAAACAGCATTATCACGCAAATACCCCTAGGCTGTTCATGTGGTACACATGCCTGATAAATAGAGGGACATGCAAATTATGTTTTAAACAACTATCATTTTACACCTCCACTGGGCCATCCGTCCACCTATGCGGTTGGTGGGATGGTTTAAAAACGTTAACAGATTCACATACCTTGGAAGTACTCTATCTCAAGTTATTCAAATAGATGAGGTGAATACAAGAATAGCTAGGACAAGTGCGACATTCGGTAGACTTCGTAGTAAAGTGTGGGATATGCGAGGGATCAGGACTCCAACAAAAATGAAGGTCTATCTCTTATGTACAAGTGAGACCTGGACCATCTACAGTCATCATGTCGGAAAATTAAACCACTTCCACGTGCACTGTAAACTAGTGAGGATTAGATGGCAGGACATGGTGCCAGATACAGATGTGTTAGTGCGATTGGGTATGTCCAGTATACACACCATATGTACAGCACAGCTAAGATGGGCTGACCATGTGGTGTGCATGTCGAATCAACGTCTACCAAGAGAGTTGCTCTATGGTGAACTGCAAAATAGCAAGAGAGCAAGCAGTGGGCAGCGGAAAAGATACAATGACACGCTGAAATTAATGATCCACTGCGGTATTAACCAGGAAGACAGAAAGATTCCCCACCAGTCGCAGCACTATTGCGGAGGGGGTTCAGAAACACGAGCTAGCAAGAATAAATGAGGCTATCTTCCGACATGGTTTCGTTGCGATATTTGACTGTTAACCAAACTGAAAATGCAGCCCTGGGGCACTTGATTTTTTTTTTGTTTTTTTTTTTGAGTTCTCCTTATTTCTCTAATTCCTAAGGCGGTGTGCGTTGCACTGTGGTTTTTATTTTGCGCCTGTCGGCCCAGTGCATCCGACTTCAGCATGCATTTTATGTAAGGGTCTGCTACCTCCTGCATTATCTAAGGGTTTACTTCCCCAGGGTAACGGCCGGTGCTGTGATGGGGATCGAGCCCAGCACATTCGGCTTGTGAGCCGTGCCACTTAACCACGCCGCCCCCTGGGTACTCGATTTGAGTCATGAGAAGACATGCGGGACGCGACAGCCCAGCTGTACTCTATTTCCAAAAAGGCCTTCCTCAAATGCGTCCTTCCTTCAGACTGCCGTAAGATGCAACTAGGGAAGGTTGTGTATGGGGCTGGCAACCTCATCATGTAAAAACCACAGATACTGAAACCACTCTTATAACTGTATTCAGGCTTCCTTAAAGCAGGTTAGAGTAAACACTGAATGTATCACATAATACTGAAGGTGTGATATTTTGTTTGGTTTACTGAATGTATCACATACTCAAGGTGTGATATTTTGTTTGGTATACTGAATGTATCACATACTCAAGGTGTGATATTTTGTTTGGTATACTGAATGTATCACATTCTCAAGGTGATATTTTGTTTGGTATACTGAATGTATCACATTCTCAAGGTGTGATATTTTGTTTGGTATACTGAATGTATCACATACTCAAGGTGTGATATTTTGTTTGGTATACTGAATGTATCACATTCACAAGGTGATATTTTGTTTGGTATACTGAATGTACCACATACTCAAGGTGTGATATTTTGTTTGGTATACTTAATGTATCACATATTCAAGGTGTGATATTTTGTTTGGTATACTGAATATATTGTGATATTTTGTTTCGTATACTGAATGTATCACATTCTCAAAGTGTGATATTTTGTTACCTATACTGAATGCATCACATATTCAACACGTGATATCAATACTTGAGGAGCGGTGACAGAACAGAATACCAGTCTACTTGTCAGGAGGACATTGGTTCAAACACCAAGTAACAACCTAATGTTTCTTATATTGGAAGTGCAAAAAATAAAATAGCCTGCACATGTGTGAGCTGCTGGAACAAGCAGCTTTTATTTCTCAACTCCATAAACTCTCAGACTGTTTAACCTGCAGCACCCCTCAGTCCAGATCATCTTGACACAAAAACGGTGTACGGAAAAAAATTTTTATTTTTTGAACGGAGTCACTCCCGACAGCCATTTTTTACTGCTGAATACATAGTCCATATATACACGATATTTTGCCGGTTAAAGTATCGTATGTGCGATTACAAATGGCTTCTGAACAGTTTTAATTTTGTATACGCCGTTTGGACCAAGCCGACCTTTTGCGAAAGGGGAAGTAGGTTGTTGGGAAAGATTTTTATCGCGTAGATCTGTTTATTTTGTTTGTTTAAATGAAAGAACTACGTTTGAATTGGAAACTAACAGTTGTGTCGATATTGTAAACACAGTATCGATACGTTGTTGTGGTTTCCATGGTTTTCTATCGAAGCGACTAGGCCTAGCGGTCGAGTCCAAATTTTTTCCGAGATTTTCATAAATTTTCAACTTCATCTTTTTGAATCTCAAAAACTAACAAACACACAACAACGACAATAACACCCACATGTTCGTTATGCTATTGTGTGTCTACACGCCAGAAAATCATATTTATTGACAAACAAACATAAAAATTATAAATTTTCTAAGACGACTACCATAGCGAGAAATTAAGAAAATTAATTAGGTCAAATTTTTTCAAAATATGACTGGCGTGCTGAAGGTTAAATCAATGAAGAAAACACAATTATCGATAGTTAAATGCATCCCTAGTGACTCGCTGGGGCCTTTGTGTATGATAAGACAAGAATAGCACCACTGCCCCACAGAAAGCATGTCGTAAGAGGCGACAAACTGTGTGACATGGCATAAAACCGGCCATGGTTAGGTGGTTTGTTAAGAGAAGCATAGATGGTGCCTAACAGGTTGCGGGTCTATTTTGCACTAGCGATTGAGTCTATTAAGATGAACTTCCACATCGGTTAACCTTCCTCAACAGCATTTGTCCCAACGCAGCGAAATAATAGGCTGCTGAAGCCTAGCACACTAAGCAGGAAATCCTCCTTCTGGGCTATATCCAGTTCATACAAGAGCTCGGCCTGCACAGGAGCATCCGTCCCTGTAGAAGCACAGATCGACTAAGGCTAAAAACTTGAATGCATAAAACAAAATACTTACTCTTTCTTTTCTGTCTTCTAGTAGTCAGGTCAACATCCTCAGCGTCGCTCATTAGTAGGTCAGAACTCGAGACATCCGTCACTGCTCCAGCATCTACAGATTTCTGTTCCGGCTTTTTATCAGTTTTTCCCTGTTTCTTATTCTCATCCGATACCTTTTTTCGTGAAACTTTGGCATCTGATGCTTTAGACTTCTTTTCTGAAACCTCTGTGTCTGTGTTTTCAGACAATGAAACTTGTGATTTCCTTCTTTTAGGGTTGACTTTTGTGGCAGCTGTGTCTGTTTGATCTTTTAGTGCTTCTTTAAATGTTAGAGGTAGGTCGTCTTCGTCATTCTCTTCATTTTCATCATCAGTACATCTGCCATCTTTCAGCATTTCATCTGCAAGTTCTTTAATTAAGTCAAATTTTGCAGCCAAGTTTTCTTCGTCGTACATGCCTTTATTAGAAGATGTTTCTCCTTGTTCTTTCTCACTGCTGCCTTCTTCTGACTGACTTTTGAGCAGATTTGTTTCATCTTCCGTTTGATTATCATCGATGGCTAATTTGTCTGAATGAGACTCAGAACTAGCCTTTTTCTTTGATGATTTTGTCACAACTTTTGGAACATCTTCGGTTTCTTTCGAAATATCTTCCGTTTCTTTCGGAACATCTTCCGTTTCATTTGGAACATCTTCAATTTCTTTTGAAACATCATCCTTTTCTTCCAGAACATCATTTTCTTTCAAAACATCATTTTCTTTCGGAACATCTTCCTTTTCTTTCGGAACATCTTCCTTTTCTTTCGGGTCATCTTCCTTTTCTTTCGGAACATCTTCCTTTTCTTTCGGAACATCTTCCTTTTCTTTCGGAACATCTTCCTTTTCTTTCGGGTCATCTTCCTTTTCTTTCGGAACATCTTCCTTTTCTTTTGGAATGCATTCCTTTTCTTTCGGAACATCTTCCGTTTGTAATTCAGTCTTATTCTTTTTAGACACTTTCTTACTAATATTCACTTCTGAATCATTTGTCTTTTTCCTGGAACTTGGCTCCTCAGATGATTCGGAACTTTCGTCTTCAAAATTATCTTTACTATTTACAACTTCACCATTGGTATTATTTACAGTTTCACTAGTTTTATCTTTGGAGATATTATCAATGTCATTTGATATGTCTGTAGTGTTAACAGAAGCTGTGCTTTTGTCCTTTGTCGGCAGAGAAGTACTTTTTGCTGTTTCAGAATTACTTTTTGCTGTTTCAGCCTTTGTCGATTGAGAAGTACCTTTTTCTGTTTTAGAATTACTTTTTGCTGTTTCAGCCTTTGTCGGTTGAGAAGTACCTTTTTCTGTTTTAGAATTACTTTTTGCTGTTTCAGCCTTTGTCGGTTGAGAAGTACCTTTTTCTGTTTTATAATTACTTTTTGCTGTTTCAGAATTACTTTTTGACATTTCAGAATCTTTGCCAACCTCTTTTAAAGACTTTGATTTAGAACTAGCAGAATCTTTCTCTTTTGTCAAATCCCCATTGACATTGCATTGGACAGTCTTTTTCTTCTCTTTGTTGCCACGATTTGGTAAATCTTCCATTTCCTGCTCAACTTCATTTGCAGGCGACCCTGGCGAACTCTGCTGCGGATGGCCTGGTTTTCTGGAATCCTTACAGTTGACATCAGTGATGACAACTCGAAGAGTGGTGTTGGGATTAGATGAGTGTCTAGACGATGAACTAGTTTTTGATACTGAAGGTGAAAGTGTCGATTCTTTGGTATTTAATTTGTCCGGGGATGTCTTTTTTGTGCTGGTTAGCTCCCCCTCGTCTGTGCGTCGGCACTCAATCAGAATTGTCTTCAGCGATTTCAGATACGTTTCTAAACTTTTGTTTAATGCTCTGGCATGCTGCTGTCTCTTTTGAATGGTCACAGTTTGAATCTGTGACTGCGACCGTAGAGCTTGCAATACTTCTCTGAATGTGTTTGTCGCGGTGGACAATTTCACTATCGTGGCATCCACATTATCTGATTTGACGTTCAAGTCTTCTAAAGTCGGCAGTGGCGAGATTGTTGAATCGGTCAATTTACTGGGAGCAGAAACCACAGCTGGGGTGGAATTAGATGAAGTGGCTTTAGCGCTTGGCCTGGAGCTACTCAGTCTCCCTGACTGCGGTGTACTCAGTCTCCCTGACTGCGGTGTACTCCCGCTTGTGGTAGGTGTTCCCGACACTTTGGCTTTTTCCTTTTCCTGTATGGCCTTGAGTGTTCCCCTGATCTTTTTGTAGTTCTCTCGCAGACTTTGGATGGGTGCCTTGTTGCACAAGTAGCACTGCCAACTGTCCTGGTTGTCTGTGGAAAAAAACGAGTGATGTCAGAACTGAGATGTAAAACAATTGTGGAATTATGGGAGAGCCGATGCACTATCCAAAGTAGTTGCAAAAATGGAACAATACACCCATAAAGTGCCATATAAGGAGGGGACAACCATCATTTACAGCCAGTAACGAATAAAATTGGAGAAAGAAATGGGAGAGAGTAACAGTTCAGACCCAATCCACCAGCAAACTACAATCTTCCGCATGAGAACGGGCCACATCAGACTACTGGGCCACCTATATCGTCTAAAAATCTCCCAAACAAATGAATGTCCATGTGGGACAGGAGACCAGACCCCTGAACACGTACTTCAAGAATGCCCGGTCTACGACTAACTAAGATGCCAGACCTGGCCAGATGTGAGCAGAACTGAGGCAGAAACTTTGGAGTCACCGCTCAGAAAGGACTGTGGAACATTCTGGCAATAGGACTGAAGATTTAGCATGATGAGAAAAACCCAAACACAGAAGAAGTAAAACAATTGACATAACACACAAGAGTTGGTCAGAAAGTAGCGATTCACATTTTTTTTCTCCGTCATCGCAGAATAAAGATAGCAAAGTGAACATTTACAGGTTGTATCACTGATGATTAACTTTTAACAAACCTTCGCAGCTAAGCGACGGACAAAATGGTATGTTTTGTGGACGAAATCATATATAACCAAACCAGGCTACCGTAGAATACACACGCCATGCCTCTGACAGTAGTGCATTTTTTCTTAGGAAGAAATAGAATAATACTGTGTAAGTAATACAATATATTTTGGTTTGGTACGCATTGTTATATAGAAATAAAGGTGAATTAGTGCCTAGTTTAAATTTGTTAACATAAATTGCATGACTGTAGTCTGACAATTTTTGACTGACCATTACGGAACCCTAAAAATTTGTCACACCCTGGTCATAACGTATGTTTCGTTTCTATTTTCGATAACCGCAGTATCTGACCATCTATTTACACGTTGGCGCATAGTTTGGTAATCCCTGACACAAGTGACAACTGCATCAAAACAGACTTACTGATATTATTAAATTCAGATCTGCCAAAGTTTCTCATGACACACGATTTGCAGAAGGCGCTACTGCAATCATCACACACCAAGAGTCGTCCTCCTTGCCCACACCAACGGCACTGCTCGTCTGCCCCGTCATCATCCTTAGAGATCTCACCACTGGACAGAAATTGTTCACAATGCTGAAAATGAAACCAAAAAAATGCTGATAGGTCACGTGAGAAGGTCTTCATCCTTAGAGATCTCACCACTGGACAGAAATTCTTCACAATGCTGAAAATAAAACAAGCAAATGCTGATAGGCCACGTGAGAAGTTCCTCATCTTTAGAAATCTCATCATTGTACAAAAATTGCTGTTTTTATGACAGCCTGGCTAACAAGGTGAGGTATCAACGTGATCTCCATAGTAGTGAGCGACACACAGATGAAGCCAAGTATAGCCCAACCACCTGGAGGACCTGGTCCACCTTCATCAGCATGCTCGGAATGTGAGGATAGCTACTGCAACCCATCACTTAACGTCCTTTTTAGGGCACACAAAAGAATAGAACTCATTGTGTGCGTTCAAAACAACAACAACACTTCCTACTAATATATATTTTCATTATGAATATCTCATATCATAGACAGTTTAATTATGTGTTTTCCAATCTTTAGATCCTAATTTAAACTATTAATTTATTTTATTTTGAAAAAACTATTTGGTATACAAGTTGTGGCACCAAGCCATAACCTGAACACACATTTTGACAAAATTAGCACAGACTAGAAAGTTATAAAAACCAGCTCGTAGCATTACAATGCAATCTTTTATCTGGAATCCCCAGGTAAGAGTATTAAAAAATGAAAACAGGGAAGAAACAGCTCTAGAAACATACAAATGATAAAGGATTTGTGGGGAAAGCTATAACAGACAGCAGCAGGACAAGAGAACTTATTGTATATTTTTTTTAAACCGTTGCTACATAGGGACCTGAAATGTATGGTTTGACTTATCTTTTCCGCTCCATGGCATGAGATTTCGACAAACTGGCTCCGTTAAACTGACATTGCACACTGCCAGCTCTAGAGTCATCGATTTATCGCATATAAACTACCGGGTTAACCTTTTCCATTCCAACAGCGTGAGATTACGATGATTTGGATCCGTTCCACTGGTGTTGCGCGCAGCCAGCTCAAGGGTCATCGTTTTGTCAAATTTAAACTACAAAACTATCCGGTTAACCTTTTCCGGTCAACAGTGCGAGATTGCGACGATTTGGATCCGCTGCACGCTGTCAGCTCTAGGATCATCGCTGTGTCATATATAAACTATCGGGTTAGCCTTTTCCATTTCAAAGGCGCGAGATTACGACGATTTGGCTCCGTTCCACTGGTGTTGCGCGCAGCCAGCTCTAGAGTCATCGCTTTATCGTATATAAACTATGGTGTTAACGTTTTCCGTTTCAACGGCATGAGATCACGATGATTCGGCTCATCTACACTGGTGTTATACATCGCCAGCTCTAGGGTCATCGCTTTATCATATATATGCCACTGGGTTAATGCTATAGAAACGTGCTATATAGCACATACTGTTCTTTTGATTGTAGAGAGTTCCAACTTCCGCCATGTATGGTTAGAAAATGGCGATTCTGAAAATTTGTTTTAGATTTTGGAAAAGGTTTCCTGTTTTTCGCTTTAATCTGAAGATTCACCCATTACTGAGAATGGGGGAGGGGAGTTCAGTGTTTGCAACTGATTTTCCAAAGGTAGATCTATTTAGTTTGCTTATGTAGATACAATAATTATGTTTATAGTCGAAGTGACAGACATAGCCATTACAGTAAACATCGATATTAGTATTAGCACGTTTACTGGGTGAATCTATATGTTTGTGCTATTTTTCACCCCTATCACCTTAATCTTCTTGTATCTCAGAAACAAACATACACACAATAACAACAACAAGTTCTTTAACAACCTTTAGCGCGCTATGGCAAACCAATTTTAACACTCGGCCTACAAATTGGAAATCGCCAAATAAAATTTGTTTATGGACTGAGTCCCTTTCAATGGCCATTTTTTCAATGCTAACTACGTCACGTCCACCTACATTGGTTTTTGTGCCGGTAAAAGTATTGTAAGTTAGATTACAAATTGATTTTGAACGATTTATCTTCTTTTATGAGTATTGGACCCGGCTGAACAAGGTTGTTGGGAAAGATCTTTATCGGGTAGATCTGTTTATTTTGTTTGCTTGAATGTAATAACTACATTTGAATTGGAAGCTAACAGTTGCGTCGATATTATAAACACAGTATTGATACGTTGTGGTTTCCATGGATTTCTATCGGAGCAACTAGGCCTAGCGGTCGAGTTCAAATATTTTTATTTGTCCATATATTTTCACCTTCATTTTCTTATATCTCAGAAACTAATAAACACACAACAAAAACAATTACACCAACAAGTTCTTTATGTCTCTAAACACAAGAAAATCATATTTATTGACCAACAAATAGAAAAATTACAAGCATTGAAAGTCAACTTAAAAAGTTTTTTGCAAAATGTATACAGCGTCTCAAAGGTTAATATAACTCACACATTTTTTTTAAAATTAGAGGTTCTCAAAATCAAAAACCATGTCAGGGCATGACTTGCTGAAAAATTATGCAGATACAGGAACAGGAAACAGACGTAATTTATTCACCTGAAAAGCAAAAAGTAAAAGGTACTAACCTTACATATAGCAACCTTTAACTCGTAGTGTTTCTGAAGTGCACCACTCTTGTAAGGGTTTAGCTGTCGCCCGCAAGCTGTGCAACTCACACTTTCTAGCACTGCAGTGTCAATGCGCACTGGAACTTTAAGAAAACCAGTAGCATACGATCATTTATCACAACAAAAAAGGAACACAAGATGCAGGCACAACAAGCTCACACAAAAGTTATAGCATGTTCTAGATACTTATTCTTTCTTCTTCTTCTGCGTTTATTCTCAATCTCCCACTACCAAGCCCTGAACATGGTTTTGCAAGTAGGAGAATGTAGTCCAGAGATCTGAATGCATTGTGTTGCTTGACTGCGATATTTACACCTTTCGTTCCAACACATCCATCTACGGCAGATCCGACTTATATTTTTGTTTTGCAACTCAGCTGTACGTGCAGCAACCCAGATTCTTATCAGCCAAAACACAACTAAAAGAAAAATAGTCATTCTAACAAGACTCCAGGAGTGTACTTCAAGCCATCTCAAGCACCAAACAATATACACCCACACATAATAAAAACAAGGAGTTGCTGTTTTAAAAACAGTGGATTTCGGTCAACTATGGGATCCCTGGAAAACGAGAAGGCAGATGAACTCGCAAAAGCCAGAAATGGCAGTATTTGCACCCACAATCTACAGAGGTATAAAGAAGCACTTATTAAACGATCCATCAGGGTGGAATGGAGAGACCAGCATAAAGAATGCAAGCCAGAAAATGACAACATAGACAAACTTGATAGAGATGGGCGGACAAAGATCTTCAGACTCAGAATAGGACATTGCAGACTCAAGGCCCACCTCCACATGCAACTGTGGAGCACCCAAGCAAATAGCAGTATTACACTGTGTCGAGTTTCTCAAACTAGGCATTGCATTGAGCTGAGCTTGTCCAACTCGACATTCAAAAATGTTTAGTCTCAGAACGGGACATTACAGACTCAATGTCCACCTCCGCAGAATACGACTAAGAAACACCGCTACGTGCGATTGTGGAGCAACCAAGCATACACAAGAACATAACCCTGCAGGACTGCCCCACTTATGCAGACCAAAGAGAGGCAGTCTGGTCCGAGGAGATGATGCTCGAAACTCTGTGGAGGAACCAGCAAAGATCTCTACTCTTTTGTGAACCTCACCATGCTAGTAGCATAGCATCAGTTGATCGAAGAAGAAGCTTAGCTACTATACGTTATGCTATCATGTGGACTTTGCTTATTCTTCTTTGCCCTTATCACCTTGGAGTACATAAGCCATCAACCAATTCTCTTCAACCAGACCTGTCCTGTGCTATTTTCTCAAATTCTTTCCAGCTTCTCCATGTTCTATTTGTATCAGCTTCTAGGTCTCTTCTCTGTGTGCCGTGTGGCCTTCCTTTGATTCTCTCTCCATGTGGGTTCCATGATACGGATTGTCTTTACAACCATAATTAGGGCTTCATCAATTAATCTGTCAATTCGTAGATTAATCAACACCGGCTTTTCGATCAGTTAATCAGTTTTTATAATCAGTAATTGTTTTTTATAATTTTTTCTAACCATGATTGTGCCAAGCAGCATTCTCGTCCATTACAGTTGCCAAGACAAGAACCTATGAGCCTCTCTCTTCTATTCCACTGTGCTCTCTGCTATGTGCTACAGTGTTGAGACATGGACACTAACAAAATCACTGGTGGACAAATTGAGAGACGCTTAGTCGGGTACACTCCAGAACCAACGTATACAAAAGCTCCACAATTCCGACATAACGATTGTCCTTGGTAAATAATCTGCAGACAAGGCAAAGCATAGATGAGCAGGTCACACGTTGCAATGAAATGATGGTCGATGGAGCACAGCGACAGAAATCTGGTACGTCTGAGGTTAGAAGAGACCACGGGAAAGACCTCCAATGCGTTAGTCAGACTACCTTGCTGTACACAACAACATTCGAGATGCCTTTGGAGGAGGGCTTACGATGCACTGGACTTTCATGGCCCAAGACAGTGTCCGCTGGAGACAAAGTTGGGACTCGCAGCTACGCTGAGTAACAGGTCATCAAGATCATTGAGTATTAGCACAGGTACCTAAATCACAGTTATGTGAATGGGCACATGGGTGACAGCTGTCGACCAGCTTACTAATATGTTGTATCAGTCCGAAATTCCCTGTTTACAGATGCCCTGTCCGTGGTTACAGCACTAAAAAGCCAGAAAAATACAGAACTTAATGATTTAAGAGCAGTACTCTGTCAACTATGCCAGCAGTCCGCACCAAAAATAGTAGTGGTACAGTGGGTTCCATCTCACTGTAACATTAAAGGCAACGAGGAGGCAGACAGACTGGCAAAAGAAAGTGCAAGACTACCACAACCAGATTCTAGTGTGACCTACGAAGAGTCCAAAGGGTTTATTAGGGCCAGATACATGGCCAAATGGGAAATAGAGCATACTGGCTACACAAAAAATCATGCTTATTACCAGTTGAACAGAAGAGAGCAGGGGGTGGTCTTCAGACTCCGCACAGGCCACAACAGACTAAGTACCATCTATTCAATAAACTGAAGATAGGTGGCACTGACGAATGCACCTGTGGTACAGGGAAAATGACCACTGAACATCTGCTGCAAAATACCCTGACATACGAGGACCAGAGAAAGCACATGTAGCCATCACCAGTGCCAACACTAGACAAGCTCTATGGCAGTGTCGACAGCCTCAGGATGACAGCTGTTTTCTTCAAACAAATTCAAGTTGCCGTCTGACAGCGTACGAAGAAGAAGTAGTCTGAAATTCTGATATAAACTGCCGTTCAACCAACACAGACCTCCAACAATTGACGCTTCTTGGAAGGTACTGGGACAGAGAAGGTTCCAGATTAAAATATAGTAGAAAGTCAACGTAATAAAAAAAAACGATGAGTGAAACGTGTCAACCGTACGCTGACTCCAGGGTTAAGTAGCATTACTTGTTGCATACACGGCGGTGCAATTACTAAACACGTCGATGGCTGTCGCTTTTTTTTTTAAAGTGAGGCGGATGTGCTGTCTCACTCTCTGCCTCACGTATGCTCAGAAAATATTGATATTTCTTTACTTAGCTCACCTGTTACACATTATAAGATCATTTTGTTGACACCATTGGCTTAAGCAGTCTGCCGAAGTCGGATGTGTTTGACCGAAAGGTGCAAATATCGCAGTAAAGCTGTAAACTAGCAACACAACACATTTCGTTCTCCGGACATCCTATTATTCACAAAGCCCTGCTCGGGGCTTGGTAGTGGCAAATTGAGAGCAAATGCAGAAGAATTAAGCAGTGATTGCGCAGATATAAGACAGACGATCAGGGTTCTTCTTCTTCTTCGTTCGTTCTCAATCTCCCACTACCAAACCCTGAAAGGGTAAGTAGCAGAATGTAGTCCAGAGAACGGAATGCGTTGTGTTGTAGTTTACAGCTTGGCTGCAATATTTGCACCTTTCGGTCCAACACATCCGACTTCAGCAAGCATTTTTTGAGTACCGGGTTAGCATTCCCTCTTCGATCCCTTCTCCTTAGCCAGTCTGTCCTGCTGCAGCCTGTTATCAAGAATCACTGCTAAGAGGTGTAGAAGGGTCTTGGCAGCTCTGGTTCACTGGCCCTGACGCTAGCAGTCAGCTATGGATCGCTGACCGCTGCAGCTCATGCGCTGCTCAGCTTTGGTTCGCTGGCCCTGACGCTAGCAGTCAGCTATGGGTCGCTGACCCCTGCAGCTCATGCGCTGCTCAGCTCTGGTTCGCTGGCCCTGTCGCTGGCAGTCAGCTATGGTTCGCTGGCCCTGACGCTAGCAGTCAGCTATGGATCGCTGACCGTTGCAGCTCATGCGCTCCTCAGCATCTTGATCCCTATCAGGGTTTAATCTCCAGCTGGTACAGGATTTTTTGAATATATCATCCACATTTAATATTGTGTAGAGCGCATGAGCTGAGCAGCGCATGAGCTGCAGCGGTTAGCGACCCATAGCTGACTGCTAGTGTCAGGGCCAGCGAACCAGAGCTGCCAAGACCCTTCTACACCTCCATGCGGTGATATTGGATAACAGGCTGCAGGAGGGCAAACTGGCTAAGGAGAAAGGATCGAAGAACGAGTGCTAACCCGGTACTCAAAAAATGCTTGCTGAAGTCGGATGTGTTGGACCAAAAGATGCAAATATCGCAGTCAAGCTGTAAACTACGACACAACGCATTCCGTTCTCTGGACTACATTCTGCTACTTAAGCCCTTTTAGGGTTTGGTAGCGGGAGATTGAGAACGAACGAAGCCAAGCCAGCAGCCATTATTGTGTAATTAATCCCACTTTTTACTTATTATTGATAGCAGCACCATAATTTTGATTAATTATTAAATATTATCATAAATTACCTACAATTACAATACACATTTCATACTACAATACCTAATTACATCATAAATATTCACTGTCCGTTTAATTAGTTTCGGCTAAGGTGTGGCAGATCGGTAATCAGTCAATTTGCTGATCAGCTCAACCCTAACCACAACCAAATGTAAAATCAAATAAATAATCTTACTGAATTGTCACTGAAATTATGTCTGAGGGTGCACAGAGAAAAAACTCAGATTATGAGAATAAAAGCAACGAACGGCATTCAGATTATACTGGGAGACACGATACTACAAGAGGTAGATTCATTCATATATCTTGGTATAGACAAGGCCAGAGGTACAGATAGAGATAGAGAGGCTGGCTAAACATATATCTCAGAAAAATCCATTGCAGAAACTTGACACCCCCCTATGTTTAGACTATTGCTACATAGTGTTCATTTTTAGTTTGATTAAAACGGCCGTCGCTATGCACAGATAACGTAAGTCAATCGCCGCTTCTCGATAAAAATGGAGGCGCTGCTTTGCTCTGACTCCTGAGTCGTAAAGGTTAAGGAATACAGACTTCTGGTCAAGAGTCATCATCATCATGTAGCATGTCCTTTATAGAACGTCGCTACCATCAGTCTATCTGAAAGAAACTCTTTCCCTTGCCAAAACTCCAGCCTCCGCCAGTCAGACCCAGGCATTCCTGGATATCTTGGTACCATTGTCTTCTTGGTCTACCCCTTCCTCTTTTTGCCTGGCACCATACCTTCCATCACTGTTCTCTCAAGACCGTTGTGTCTCTTGATGTAACCAAAGTATTTACATTTTCTGGCCATAATGGAATTGATAAACCAGTTCTCCTCTTTGCTCAATTCTTGCAGAATGTCTGCATTTGTCTTTTTCTCTGTTCAGGGTATTCTGAGGATCCTTCTGTAACATTTTGACTCGAAGGATTCGATTCTTTGTCTAGAAGTTGTGATAATCGACCATGATTCGTAGCCATACAGGAAAAAAACAGGTACTAAAGACTTTTACTTTTGTCGTTTTGTTGGTGCTCTGCCATAATTTCTCCAGGCTGTTCAGTCTCTGTCTGCGTTGCCATGGCTATTCTTCTTCTGATTTCTTTTCGAGAAGTAGCAAATCTTGTCAATTCTGGAGCCCAGATATTCAAAATGCGTGACCTGATATAGTTCCTCACCATTTATGCTGAAATTGTGTTTTGTCGGTGGTCATTATTTTTGTTTTGTTTATAAGCAGGTTTTGATCTTTAATGTGTCCATTTATGGCTGAAATTAGCTGCTCTAGCACTTCTGCACTTCTTGATAGTATCACTGTGTTGTCTGCATATCGTAACTCTGGAATCTCGTACCCGCCAATCGTAAATGTATCAAAACTTTCAATGTTCTCATCTTCTCTAACATTTCTCATTATACATTCCGCATAGATGTTATATAGATAAGGTGAGAGGATACATCCATGTCTTACTCCCTTTTGCACTGCTTGCCAATCTGATGTTTGCCCAGATACTCGGACAGCGGCTCGTTGATCTTGGTATAATGTTTCAATGAGATGTATAATGTGCACCGGAAACCCCATTTCCTTCATAATGTTCCACAGATTTTGTTGTAATCAATCAAACATGTGTACAGGTCTACATTAAACTCTCTACATTTTTCGTACATATTCCTCATATTGAATATGTGGTCCCTGGTCTTTCCTAAAACCTGCTTTTAGATCAAGAGTACAACAACCAATACAGCTGGAGAGAAAGACCATGAGCAGACGGACAGAACACACACTCAGCAAGACCAACTCAAACAATATAACCAGACATTCCGTGAAGTGGAACACACAAGGCAAATGCAGCGTGGGGATGACAAAGAACAATGAGGAATCTAAAGCAATTATATTCCTATGCTCTGAGCTCTAGGGGTCAACCTCAAATTGGAATGTGCGGTGATCAACTGTTACAGCCATGTGTTTCTCAAAGTTACAGGGAAATAATGAAGTCAAATGTAGCTTACCATCTCGCTTCTTCTTTGCTGGGGTATCTTCAACTCCTTCCGGCTGAACAACAATGGTACCTGTTGATAGAAGAACTATCATCAACAGTCTAAAACATTCAATGAAAACTATGTTCACTGGAAGAATGGCAATTTTGACTTTAGACAATTTCTAAACGATTGTTTTCATAGATCTGGAAGGTTATCCTATTATTGTGGTGAAGTTAAGTTGCTACAATGGATTTTTCGGAGTTTATTTGTTTATGTCGGTCAATGTTCTTCAACCTTTTTATACATGCCGCCCACTATAACTTTCGTGAGGGTAAATTTTCCTGACCGCCCGCTAAAATCGAAATTGAAGAAACTTCTGCAATCGTCCACTGAGTCTGTGTATTTTGGATGTTTTTAATCATTATGTAGCATGCTGATTGCAGAACGTCGCTCCCATGAAAGTCCGCCTGAAAGAAACTCGATATCTTGTCAGATCTTGAGCCTGCTCCAGAATCATAACCAAGGATTCTTTGACATTTTGGTTGGATTTGAAATTGCATTCAATTTTTTTAATGTAAAGGTTTTAAGACTAAAATAAAGGATCAGTGAATATTTATTTTAAGTTTCTCGATTCTAAGATGAATTAAAGTACTTGATAATGTTGACACAGTTCTGATAATATGCACAAAGACATTACACAATAATACCAACCTTCGGGCAGATTATCTGGTACTCCATTACCAAATGCTATAGGCAACTCATCATCGTCATCACCGCCATCTTCAGCCTCTAAGTCATCATCATTATCATTGCTGACTTTTGAGGACTTGCTTTTAAACTGAAAACGAACCTTTCCTGGAGCCTCCAGCTTCCTATTGATTTAAAAAGCACATTTACTAACACAAATTCTTGCGGAAATGTATCGCTATCTATGTTCTTTGCTCGTTAAATACAGCGCATAAGGCAGAAACAAATGATCTCCAGTTGGAACAGTGTGTCGCCACAGTTTTGAAATCTTGAATGGAGCTGAGGCCCATAGTTGAGCTCTCCTTGGGTCTCCCTCTTTTCCGAACGCCCCTTAGTGTCCATTCGAGTGCTTGCAATGGAAGGCGGTTGTTTATTCTAAGGACATGTCCAATGTATGTCTATTGTTTTTTCCGGATGATGGTCAACATGTATATTTGGTTTGTCTCTATTCTTATAGAGTCATTGGTTATGAACTGGTCCCAGCGTATATTCAATAATTTTCTCAAAACATTTATTTTTAAAGATATTTAGTTTGTTTTCTAGCGCTTTTGTTGTCTTCCAGTTTTCACATCCATATGTCAGGACTGATATTACAATTGAGTTGAATAAGTCTGAGCTTGGTATATTTGCTCAGCGTCGTTGATTTCCAGATGGAGAGTTGATTAAAGACTCACGAGGCCAAAGCAATTCTAGTGGAAATTTCTTTCGTGACATCTCCATCTTGTGTCATTTTGCTTCCCATGTATGTGTAGTGTTGGACACTTTGTAGAAATTTCCCCTGTATCTTGATATCAACCGTTGTGGTTGTGGACGCCATGATTTTTGTCTTTGAGGTGTTTCCTTGAAGTCCTATATGTTCTGACAATTGGCATAGTCTGTCTATATTTTCTTGTGTTTTTTCATTAGTGGTACTTATTAGCGCTAGGTCGTCTGCAAAATCAAGATCTTCTAAGATCTTGTTATCTATCCATTCTATGCCTAAATGCTTATCATGGGCATAGTGTTTCATAATCCAATCTATAGCTTTGCCAAATAGTAGAGGTGATAAAATGCATCCCTGTTTTACTTCTGTTTTTATGTTAAACCATTCAGTGTTGTCATTGGTTGTTCGAACACAGCATCGTGAATTATCATATAAGGCCTTGATAATATTTATGTATTTTGAGGGTAAGCCAGAGTTCTTTAGAATTGTCCATAATGTTGGACGGTGTAGACTGTCAAAGGCCTTCTGGAAGTCAATGAAGTTGATGATTAGTGGAGATTGAATTTCTACTGATTCTTCTATGATAGTTCTGAGTGTGAAAATGTGATCAATGTAAGAACCCTTTGGTCTAAAGCCAGCCTGTTCTTCTCTTATGATGACATCTACCTGTTCCCAGAGTCGTTCTAATACCATGCTGCAGAGTACTTTCCCAGGCACTGACAGGAGTGTTGTACCACGCCATTTGTTACAATTGGATAAGTCTCCTTTCTTTGGTATTTTTACCATAATACCATCTTTCCACCGTTGGGGTGGATTTTCTTCTTTCCCCACATCTTTTATGATAGATAGGAGATGAGGATGGTATCATCTGCGGCTTTTAACATTTTACCAGTTATTTCATCATCCTCTGCTGCCTTGAAATTCTTTAGTTTGTGGATGGCTCTTTTGATTTCTGCGAGTGTAAATGCTGCGCAGGAAACTGGTACGAGTGGCATGTCTGTCTGGTTTTTAGGGGTTGTAGTCTATTCAATATCTCTGTAAAATGTTCTGCCCAACGTTTCACCTGTTCTGTTTCTGTAGTAAGAAGGTTGCCTTGTTTATCTTCTTCTTCTTCTTACGCAGTCAGACAGTAACCATTATTTTTTCGAAAAAAGCGGCGGTCATCCTGAGGCTGTCGCCACTGCCATAGAGCTTGTCTTGCAGTTCCACTGGTGATGGCCACATCTGCTCTCTCTGATCCTCGTATGTCGGGCAGTTCTGCAGCAGATGTTCAGCGGTCATTTTACCGGTACCACACAGGCATTCGTCGGTACCACCTATCTTCAATTTGTTGAATAGGTGGTACCTCAGTCTATTGTGGCCAGTGCGAAGTCTGAAGACAACGACCTGCTCTCTTCGGTTCAACTGGTAATAGGCATCGTTTTTGGTGTAACCAGTATGTTCGGTTTCCCATTTGGTCATGTATCTGGCTTTGATAAAACGTTTTTACTCTTCGTACGTCATACTAGTATCTGTTTGTGGTAGTCTTGCGCCTTCTTTTGCAAGTCTGTCTGCCTCCTCGTTGCCTTGGATGTTGCAGTGTGATGGGACCCACTGTACCACTACCCTTTTTGGTGCGGACTGCTGGCACAGTTTGCAGAGTGCTGCTCTTAAGTCATTAAGCTCAGTGTTTTTCTGGCTTTGTAGCGCTGTGACTACGGCGAGAGCATCTGTAAGCAGGACTATATGGCTTTCATTTTCTTTATGTGTCACCATTTCTTCCACTGCCGCCCTCAGTGCCTCTGCCTCCGCTCTGAAATTGCTTGTGTACTTACCAGTAGCGAATGACAGTGTTATTTTTGTACCATTTGGTAGGTTCAGGATAGCTCCTGCTCCTCCGTTCTGTGTAGTGTTTGTTACAGAACCGTCGGTGTATGCATGGGTCCAGTCCATGCTTGGGTAGTTTTCCGATATAAAGCTTAGGGTAGTATCTCTCCTTTCTTTTTCAGTCTGGTCGTTTTTGTTTCCAATACCTGGTATATTTTCTACCACCTCAGAAAATATATCCTGCCTCCAGGTAGGTTTTCGTACAGTAGTGATGGGTTTTGGTGTTGTTAGTGCGTTTATGGGATCTTTGTGCATCTTTGCTTTGGTTATTTCTGCAAAGTTTCTCCGCTTTAGTTTCCCATTTCCCAAATTGTTTAGTCTCTGGTGCATTGGATGGTCAGTCAGTCTTCGGAGTTTCTCTGACTGCAGCTGGGCTCTGCAGTCTCTTCTATCGGTCATGGATTGCAGTTTTGTAATCTTTTCCAGTTCTACAATTGGCGTTGACTTCATGCCTCCTGTTATTACTCTCATGGCTTGGTTTTGAAGTTTGCTAACTTTATCGAAGTTCCCCTTTGCTGCTGTTGTCCATGCCGCAATGCCATACTCGAGAACTGGTCTCACTCTTCCAGTGTACAGTTTCTTTAGTATGCTTTCGTCTGCTCCCCAGCTTGTGCCAGCAAGTTTCCTCATGATTGCCATTCTTTCTCTGGCTCTCATTCGGTTTCTCTCGATCTGACTTTTCCATGTCATGCGCCGATCAAATGTGACTCCCAGATAGTTTGGGTTGTCGTTTGGCTGCAGGTATTTGCCATTTAGACTCAATTTGGTATTTTGGGGTCTGATTGAAAGCGAGAATATTGTGCCTGTGGTTTTCTCCTCGTTTATTTTGACCAGCCATGAGTTCGCCCACTCTTCCAGCGATGTTAGGGCCTGCTGCATCCGATTTCTTGCTATGGTGAGATTCTTTTCAGAGGTCCACATAGCCAGATCGTCTGTTATTTCATCATCCTCTGCTGCCTTGAAATTCTTTAGTTTGTGGATGGCTCTTTTGATTTCTGCGAGTGTAAATGCTGCGCAGGAAACTGGTATGAGTGGCATGTCTGTTTGGTTTTTAGGGGTTGTAGTCTATTCAATATCTCTGTAAAATGTTCTGCCCAACGTTTCATCTGTTCTGTTTCTGTAGTAAGAAGGTTGCCTTGTTTATCTGATTGGTGTATTTGTAGTAGCTGGTTTATTGCATACATGGCCTGTGATCTGGTGAAGGTATCTGCTGTTGCCCACTTTTGCTGCACTTTCAGCTGTTGCGTCCAGTTCCGTGAAGTGCTGCCTCTAGTCTTTGCGAGAGTTATATTAACCATTTTATTAAGCGAGTCATACGCCATCTTGCAATTCTCATATGCAATAGGTGTTGTTGCTGCAAGGAGCTTTCATTTTGCTGTCTTTCTTTCTGGGATTTTACCCCATGTGTCATCATTCAGCCATTTTACTTTTTATGTTTGGAGTATCCAACTATCATTACAGCTGCGTCTTTCAATGTAGAACTAAACTTTTCCCATTTGTTATTAATCGTGCCAAGTGTTGTATTATCAGTTAATGTTGGTAGTGACTCAATATGCTGATGTATCTTGGCACTGTATTCTGTTCGGATTTCTGTTAATAGCAGTTTCTGTAGATCAATTTTCTTCTTGCTTTTCCAGTTGAATCTTTAATTTGGCTATGCAAAGATTGCTGTCACCGCCAATGTCTGCACCACGATAAGATCTAACATCCTGAATTGATGAACGGAACTTTGTGTGGATACAGAAATGATCTATCTGATTTTTTGTTTTACCATGGGGAGAATTCCAAGTTATCTTGTAGATGTCTTTATGATGGTATGTGATACAACAAGATTTGATACTTCACAGAATTCTAAAATCCGTTCACCATTCTCATTTATTTCTCCTTAACCATATGTGCCTAAATGCCTTTGTACTCCATCATTGTTGTTACCTTGTTTGGCATTGACATATCTAACAACTTTCTTATTTTCTTGGAAATGTATACATGTACTAAAATGTAATCCTGTTTACAATACAATATACAGTACTTGCAGCAAGCAATCACAGAATCATATTGTCGCACAAATCATGACATTAACAGAAACATATTGTCGCACAAATCATGACATTAACAGAAACATATTGTCGTACAAATCATGACATTAACAGAATCATATTGTCGCACAAATTATGACATTAACAGAATCATATTGTCGCTCAAATCATGACATTAACAGAATTTAATGCAAATTAAATACATAACAACTTTATATGGTTCAGAGGACTCTACATAGTCTGTTAACAAGCAGTTTCACTGAGTGTGGTTTTTACCTATGTGCGAGTCCATCTTAAAAGACTCAAACACTAGAGCTAAGTAGACCCGCAGCCAGTTTGGTGCCATCTATAGCTGCTTTTAACAAACCACATGGAGAAAGGTACGAATAACTTGGGTAGATTTTTAATTTGAGTTTTTTAATTTGAGATCATTAACGGGCAGCAGCCGTTAAGACTACACTTTTTTATTTCCAACTGTGAAAGGGATATTTAACGTGCTCGGCACTGAACACGGGAGTCCGATCTCACTACCCAGAGATCAGGGGAATTTTCACCAGAAGATTTACGCGAAAAAAAACCTGGTCTCCAACATCAGAGGCAGATTTCAATGACTTTATACTTGGAACCAGAATCTATTTTCTGATTGACTGACACTATAGCTTTAGGTTAAGAGCTTTCGTCAGGTAAACCAAATTTGTAAAGGCCTTAATCTATCAACTATGCGTGTTTGTAACTGGTTCTAAATGTTGTTATAGCTGGGGGTGGGGTTGAGGATGAACTCTCAACACCAACTAAATGCTCTCATGGCCTGTGTCTCATATAGCCTCTGACAACAAAGTCCATCTCCTGGCCTTTGCACGGCAGAACTGTTTTGACTAACAGGAGAAGGGGCAGAAGGCGAGCCACTGGTGCCTTAAAACCAGTAGTTTCAGGCAGGTTGGGCTCGAAAGCCTAGGAAGGCAGTTCATCCAGGAGAAGGAAAACTCTTGATTTCAAACCATCTGAAGCATTGCAGATAAGATACTGGCGTATCTTCCTGGGTTTCGTCAGATATGGCTGTGCAACCTGTTTTCTGATAATTCTGAAGGTTGGCCAGCGTCTGCCAAACCTGACAACCAATGATGTGCGAAGGAGCACACGCAAAAGGATACAATTTCTTATCCTAGAGCAAGGAAAGGCAACCTCAGCTGAGTGTTCTGGCAAGGCAGACCAAGCCCTTAGCCTTGGTTGGTGGCTGGTCCAGGAGTGAAGCCCCAACCGATGAACAGATAGAGCATTACTCTGCTGATCCGGCAGCTTCTGAGGTTGCCTTGTTCCAAATGTATTGGTATCACCTTTCCCTTGGAGCAAACAAGGCAGACTGAGAAAGGAACCATACTGCATGTGCAACATATGGCCTCTATATTTCTGCCCTGGCTTTGTGCTAAAAGCACTATTACTATCGCCTAACAAGACGAAAAGAGCCAATGATATGTGTAACCTCATGGCCCATGTAAAACTGGATGTGTATGTGTCAGTGGTATGTATGTGCATGCGTGCGTGTGTGTGTATATATATATATATATATATATATATATACACACACACACCAACACACTCACACGCTGAGTGATGCCCCCACAACCTCTTGTGGCTGTGGAAAAAGCACGACGCACAACGTTAGATGTCATCCCCACTCCGCTGCCTTGCGGGATACATGTTTACGGGAAAGGCTTCGGGAGTAAACTCTGAGGAAAAATCTGCATCTTATGATATCTGCAGTCGTCTCAATAAATACCTTGCCACTGGCCAAAGGTAGCTCAGGACCAGAGAGTGAGGTAGACAAAAGGTGCAGTATCTTCCTCACTTTAATCCAAATCACTGCGCAAGTCACCCATTTCAGCAAACACAGCAAGAGAAAAAACTGTCCACGCGGATGAACAATGAGAGTGGTCTTCACGTGGGATAGACGAACAACATCACCATATACACATATATATGTTAGGAAAACTACTGCAACACGCCAGTTAACGTTCTTTTCACAGCGCACTAAAGAGTAACCTACTCATTGTGAGACACTTGTACACGTTACACAACCCTATTCATTTTACCTGGGGCATAGACCCTAAACAAATTAGTCTAGTATAAGTAGTTGAAAATATAAACACCAACCAACTCACCTGCGTGATGATCCACTCCTGAACATGGACTGTATGAAGGGGAACAAATGGAAGAGACAGGATGATTAGTTATATGTACTACAATAAACTGATGCTATCTATCTATTCTCTATCTTCAGTCCACTTGTGTCGTTAGACGTCGTGGATAGGTGTGGCCTCTTTTGTTGCATTAATTTTTGGCAGGTGAAAGGCCGCTGGTGACTTGCCAGGTCAATCCCAGTATCTATTACCTAACGTTAGGTTAGTTACCCCTGGAATATGGAATATATGATCGCCATTTTGGGACTGGTGGTGGTGGAAGCGTAAATTAGAGCAAGGTAGACCCGCAACATGTTATATTTGCAACTTTCAGTCCGACACATCCGACTTCAGCAGACATTTTTGAGTACCAGGCTGCCTTCCCTCTTCTATCCCTTCTCCTTAGCCAGTCTGCTCTACTGCAGTCTGTTATCCAGGATCACAGCGTGGAGTTGTAGAAGCGTCTTAACAGCTCTGGATCGCAGGCCCTGACGCTAGCTCATCCGCTGCTCAGCGTCTTCATCCCAGTGGTAAATTTAAGGCGCAGGACTGTCGTTAGTTTTTGCAGACTTCTGAAAACGCCCGCCACTGAGCACCTCTGAGGGTTTACATAAACAGATTGTCAAGTACTAGCAAAACTGATTCAGATGGATATATATTTGATAAATATAATTTAATTATCATTTCATTTCTTGTTTATTAACAACACATTTCCATTAACATTTTCAATCGCAGACATTGTGTATTATTGTAAACACACAGATAATTCATTCCTGAACATTTTCATTTTTGGAATAAGATATTTAAAGGTTAAGGTAAAGGTTAAGAACCACTAATCTACATAACTTGATTCATGCCTTCCTTACAACCAGCTGCCTATAAAAATTATGTTGGTACAGATACAACTTGACTTAATCATTTTCTACACACCAACAGTGTAGCAATGATTGCTCTTCTGCAATTCTCATTCTGTGTGTGTGTGTGTGCTTTGCGCACATCTCTCTCCCTCTTTAGCTCTACCCATCTTCCACTGTTCTTTATCATGCTTCTTTGCCTCCCCACTTTTTTCTTCTCCTGTGGATTTCAATCCAGAGCCTGTCTAGTGATACTGTTAGGCATCAACCCAAGAGTGTATCCTATCCATCTAGACTTACTCTCTTCTCTAATCTGTATATATTTGGATGTCTAAGACGTCACACCTCATGAACAAAATGACATATCGAGCTGAAATTTTCACTGAACATTTTATGGCCGAATTCTAGAACCGCAACTTATTTCACGTTACTATGTCCAGTTATGTGCATATGATTATACGGTTGCAAGAATAATATTGTTTACCAGCAAATATTGACTATTCTTTATACAACCAGTCCAGCGATCTAAACCAAGGAGTGAGTAGTGGGGAGGGCAGTAGGCGGGCTGGATTAAAAGATGGATTAATGAGGACGAGTTTGAGGGCGAATAAAAATGGACGGAGGGATGGGTTGGTTGATTTATATATCTATCCCGAGCAATGCCAGGCAATAGTTACAACAACCATGCTTTTGTATTGTAACTTGATAATATGGTTGCTAGGTATCAAGATGCTGAGAAGCGCATGAGCTGCAGTGGTCAGCGACCCATAGCTGACTGCTAGCGCAGTAGAGCAGACTGGCTAAGGAGAAGGGATCGAAGAGGAAATGCTAACCCGGTACTCTATAAATGCTTGCTGAAGTCGGATGTGTTAGACCGAAAGGTGCAAATATCGCAGTCAAGCTGTAAACTACGACACAACGCATTCCATTCTCTGGACTACGTTCTGCTACTTAAGCCCTTTCAGGGTTTGGTAGCCGGAGATTGAGAGCCAACGAAGCCAAGCCATATGGTTGCTAAGGATGTCAAGAGTGTTCTGCACGTGCCATCATGGTGCAGACAACACGACGTCATAATTGCAGTTAAAAGATGGCCGCCCCACTATTCAGTTCAGTTCATCCCATAACCTCTTGAGATCATTGGGGCACCCCTGCTAACACCTCCATAATCCTGCACCATCTCTCTCTGTCTGCGGTTGCTTTTTTAGCATCTCCAAGTCAGAGGTTAGCCCATTCATCGATGTTGTCTTTCCATTGTTTTCTCGGACGTCCTCGTCTTCGCTTGCCCTGTACTATGCCTTGAAGTATGGTATTTTCAAGGCCCTTGGACATCAAGATGTGAGCATACCAAGTCAGCTTTCGCCTTTTGATCGTTGTGAGAAGGTCATTGTACAGTTCCCTTGCAGTCTTGATTCTTCGTCGTACTTCATTGTTTGTGATACGGTCTTTGTAGGTGACATTTAGGAGTCTTCTAAAATATTTCAATCCTATGGCCTAGATTCTTCTCTGGAGGTCTGCTGTAATGGTCCATGTTTTGCAGACGTAGAGGAATATCAAAAGACTGAGTGAGCGCATTAGTCTGACCTTTATGGCGAGGGAGAATCGTTTATCTTTCCATATATGTTTCAATCGCGCAAGCGCTGCTATTGTTTGTGCTATTCTGGACAGGACATCTGGTTTTGATCCCTCATCACTGATTGTTGAGTCCAGATATTTGAAACAGTTCACTGTTTCAAGCTCCTGTCCATTTGCTTTGATCACAGCGTTGATTCCTTCAGTGTTGTTGGTCATCAACTTTGTCTTTTCTGCGTTTATCATTTCTTCGCTTGCCTACATTTTCAATATTTGTGCATGCCTGTGAGACTTGGACCATTACTGCGGATATCCAGTGGAGAATACATGCAATGGAAATGAGGTGCTTTAGAAGACTCTTAAATGTTACATATAAGGATCGTGTCACAAACATAGAAATAACATGAAGATTGGAAAACGCAATTGGGCCTCTTGATGACCTGTTCACGGCTATCAAAAGGCAAAAGATGGTTTGGTATGGGCATGTCACAAGGTCCAGCGCAATTACAAATTTGATACTGCATTGTTCCGTACCAGGAAAGAGAGGGCGGGGTCGTCCAAGGAAGAGATGGGCAGACAACATCACTGAATGGTCAAACCTTCGTCCCGGTGAGGCACGACTGGCGGCAGCAGAGAGAGAGAGATGGCGTAGGATTGTCTTCAAGTGTGCCTAAACAACCTGATGGGTTAGGGGATGAACTTACTTACACAACTGCCCAGAATATGATATACAGAGAAAATCTCACTGGCCCATAGAAACAACACAGGAACAGAAACTTTATGGACCTGTACATGAACTACAAAAGACAGTGAAGTTTTTACAAGAGACAAAATTGCAGATATAGACAATATTTTAAAGCGAACGAAAGAGGAAGAAGAAGGGGATGAACTCAACAGAACTGATACATTTTAAAGTTTCAATATTTGACGGAAAAATTCCTAGAATAGCCAGATTGTTGAAGCTCAGAATCATAGTCACTGTTACTAAGTCTCCTGATGGCAGTTACACGCCAACAAATTAAATAAATAATAATATGCTGTCTAGTTCACCTTGTACTGTACTGTGTTTGGCGCCAAATAACCCAATGTATCTGACTTCAGCATTTTTGTTAATTGAAATTCCAACACAAGCAGGTTTGAGTTGTGACAGCTTCGCCAAATCAAATCTCCTAAATAACTCAAATGAACTAAGTCAACAATGTCAAACACACATAGTAAATAGTTTGTAACTAAATTCACTACTGGAAGATGATTGGCTAGCACAGTATAGTGCAATGCTGATTGGATAGCAGCTTTGACATTTTTCTCCTTGTAGTATGCACTCCTGATTTTCTTTCTATATTTTTTTTTGGTGTGCGCTTGCCTATCTCTATTCCCAAGGTGGTGTGCGTCGCACTGTTTTTATTTTTGTGCATGTCTGCCCAGAGCATCCGACTTCGGTATGCATTTTATGTAAGGGTCTGCTTCCTACTTTTTTTAAGGGTTTGCTTCCCCTGGGTAATGCCTGGTGCTGTGATTGGGAAGCGAACCCAGCACCTTCGTGTTGTGAGCCGTGTCACTTAATCACTAGCCCATGCCGTCCCCGATTTCCTTTCTATGGTTGACTACATTGCTTGTAGTGTATTGTAAATAATGTGAAAATTCAAACAATAAGGCTGAGTCAGTTACTATGATAGTGAAGAAACTTAGTCATAAGATAAAGGATGTCCTTCAGCCGACTTAATCGCTGGTCAGGAATGAAGTGTTAAGAGACTTCAGTATACTAAGCCTCAGCTTGTGAGATGGGGTTGTCAGTTCCCTTCAGCAGACTTAACCGCTGGTCAGAAATGAAGTGTTAAGAGACTTCAGTATACTAAGCCTCAGCTTGTGAGGTGGGAGTCGCCAGTTCACTTTTTCGCTGCCTTTTCATTCCCTAACCGTAATCCAGGTACCCATTTACAGCTGATTAGCGCAGTGCTAGAGGACTCGCTTTTCATGACAAATACAGTCAACTTGGCCATTAAAGTAAAAATTCAGCAAAATTAACCGCTGGTTGGAGATGGATGTTTTGAAGACTCCATTGTACTAATCCGCAGCCGGTAAGAAGTGGAGTGACCAGTGCCCTTCCTTGCTGTTTTTACGTTCTCTAACTTGTGCGTCAGGTTCCCATTTACAGCTGGGTTGACTAAAGAAGCGGTCAGCGATCAAAATTCCAAACCGGATTTTTAAGTCTCCAGAGGCGATTCGAAACGAGGCACGCCGTCAAACACAGACAATAACGAATTGCTTGTTATGAACTGTGCTAATGAACCCCCCTAAGACATTAGAACATTCCAACCCCTCACGGAGCCATTAGAACATTCCAACCCATCACTTAGCTATTAGAACATTCCAACCCCTCACGGAGCCTTTAGAACATTCCAACCCCTCACGGAGCCATTAGAACATTCCAACCCCTCACTTAGCTATTAGAACATTTCAACCCCTCACGGAGCCATTAGAGCATTCCAACCCCTCACTTAGCTATTACAACATTCCAACCTCTCGTGTAGCCATTAGAGCATTCCAGTCCCTCTCTTAGCCATTAGAACATTCCAACTCCTCGAGTAGCCATTAGAGCACTCCAGCCCCTCACGTAGTCATTAGAACATTCCAACCCCTCTCGTAGACATTAGAACATTCCAACCCCTCACTTAGCCATTAGAACATTCCAACCCCTCACGTAGCCATTGGAACATTCCAACCCCTCACTTGGCCATTAGAACATTCCAACCCCTCACTTGGCCATTAGAACATTCCAACCCCCCATTTAGCCATTAGAACATTCCAACCCCTCAGGTAGCCATTAGAACATTCCAACCCCTCACTTGGCCATTAGAACATTTCAACCCCTCACTTGGCCATTAAAACATTCCAACTCCTCACTTGACCATCAAAAACTTCCAACTCCTCACTTAGCCATTAGAACATTCCAACCCCTCACTTAGCCATTAGAACATTCCAACCCCTCACTTAGCCATTAGAACATTCCAGATAACTCATAATGAGCTCTCCCTTGTCACATGGGAAGTCTTTTAAGATCTAGATAATGTTCGTCTTATCTATATATCCTGAACAAAAATGAGCTTACCGCCATGGTTTAATTCCCCAGCAACGCTGTTTCACCTGCAATGAGATGGAACATATTTTTGGTTTAAAAGCAGATGAGCATCAATATTTTCTCAAAGCACCAACAAACAACAATTATGCTTTACCTCTTTACTTATTTTCTCCTTCGGTGTTCTTCTCGTAGTTCTTAGTTGACTTGTGCTTCTACAGTGGCAGATTCCCATGTGCAGGTTCCAGCTCTGGTTTTTTTTTGCATTCGCTTTATTTACTATTCCCCAAGGCGGTGTGCATTGCATCCAACTTCGCCATGCATTTTATGTAAGGACTCCCTCCTGCATCTTCTAAGGGTTTGCTTCCTCGGGGTAACGGCCGTTGCTTTTTTTTTGGGGGGGGGGGGGGGGGAACCTTTGGATTGCGAGACGTGGCAAACGCTAGCCAACATCTTCCCCAGCTCTGGTATAAGATGGATGTAGTCTAGAGAAGGATTGACTCTGTTGTGTTGAGAAAAGTGCCACAGAGGGTGGTTTAACCTATGTGCAACTCAATCTTGATAGACTCAGAACACCAGAGCAAACTAGACCCGCAGCCTGTTAGACGCCATCTTTGCTGCTCTAAACAAACCACCAAACCTTGGCTGGAGGTCTGCTATGTCACACAATTAGTTGCCTCTTACTTATTCGTTCGTTCTCAATCTACTGGTACCAAGCCCTGATAAGGGCTTGTAAGTAGCAGGATGTTGTACGGAGAACGGAATGCGTTGTAGCTTGTACAGCTTGACTGCGATATTTGCAATATTCTGTCCGACACATCCGACTACAGCATGCATTTTTGAGTACTGGGTTAGACTCCACTCTTCGATCAATTCTCCCTAGCCCGTCTGCTCTATTGCAGTCTGTTATTCAGGATCACCATTTGGAGATGTAGAAAGGTCTTGACATCCCTGGTTCGCAGTTGCTTCCTCCCATTTTATTGTTGTGTTCACCTTATTTCTTTATTTTCCAAGGCGGTGTGCGTTGCACTACGGTTTTTATTTTGCGCCTATCGGCCCACTGCATCCAACTTCGGTATGCATTTTATGTAAGGGTCTTCTTCCTCCTGCATTTTCTAAGGGTTTGCTTCCCCGGGGTAACGGACGGTGCTGTGATGGGGATCGAACCCAGCACCTTCGGATTGTGAGCCGTGTCACTTAACCCCTAGCCAACGCCATCCCCTTTTTCTTCAATATGATGATGGTTGATAGCCCTCTAGTGGTTTTTAAACACACTTGGGAGGTTACAGTGGCCATATTCTTTCTTCCCGAGGTAAGATTTGGGTGAGTTGTTTCCTCATTTCCACAATGACTAGGTTACTCTTTTGTGCGCCCTGAAAAGGACGTTAAGTGACGGGTTGCAGTAGCTTTCCTCACATCCTGAGCATGCTGATGAAGGTAGAACGAAGTCCTCCAGGTGGTTGTGCTCTGCTTGGCTTCATCTGCGTGTCACTCACTACTACGGGGATCATGTCGATCCCTTACCTCGTTAGCCAGGCCGCCATGGAAACATCCCGTTTACAGGGAGGGCTTCTAGGAAGTTGAGGTGAAGGTCTTGGCCAGTACATTTTGCCTTACCCTGACTAACATGTCTGATCAGTATATTTTGCGACCCTGACTAATATGTCTGATCAGTATATTTTGTCTGACCAGACTTTAGTCTTCCTCCCCACTTAACATATCTTTATACTGGTTTAGATTACCCTGCAGAGTCTGTATACAACCAGTTTCATTTACATTACCTTGCTATAAAACTATGCGCTTGGGTGAGTTAGGACACTACTAAAATACATAACAAAATTTCGCTGTCAAATCAACACTCATTAATAAGCCCTTAGTCCTTAATTCCTACCTAGCTATAACTTATACTATTCAGGAAGCTTGTAAATCATTTCATACATATAATTAGTGCAGAAATGAGGCACTGCTATATTTACCTGCACAATTTTTCCTGTAACAATATGTTATTAATTTATAACCTGGCGTAAACATGTTCATGAGGGTACTAGTAACTTGTTATGGGCATACATGAAGGCACACTATAAGCAAGGGGATAGGAGACATTCTATTGATATGAGAGGGGAGCGATCTAAAAAAATTTTTTAATAGCCAATGGGTACAGGATGTTTACCAAGGAGTGTAGGGTTGTTTTCTTTCTGTTTTTTTTTTCATTTTGGCGTTCGCCTGATTTTTCTATTCCCCAAAGATGGTGTGCTATGTTTTTATTATTGCTCCTGTCGACCCAGTGCATCCGACTTCCGGATATATTTTATGTAAGGGTCTGCTTCCTCCCGCATTTTCTAAGGGTTTGCTTCCCTGGAGTAACAGACGGTGCTGTGATTGGGGAGCGAACCCAGCACCTTCGTGTTATGAACCGTTTCACTAGACCACGCTGTCCTCAAAATGTTTACTAATAACCAAGGAGCACAGGAATATAATCTACTAAGTCTTCTTCGGCACATATCCGGTATGGCACACCAGATTTCAGCATTTTTTTTACCAAATGTTCCTTCCCTCTTCAATCCCCAATCTTCTCTTACGCTGTGTGGTTGTAGTCTTGTTTCCAGTGCCGCCATCTGGAGGCAGGAGAGCTGGCGTGGGTTAGTGGTTAAGTGACACAGCTCACAACTTAAAGGTGCTGGGTTTGATTCCCATCACAGCACCATCCGTTACCCCAGGGAAGCAAATTCTTAGAAAATGTAGGAGGGAGCAGACCCTTACATAAAATGCACTGGGACAACAGGCGCAAATAAAAACATAGTGCAACTCACACCACTTTCGGGAAAAGAAAAATAAGGCGAACGGAAACAACAAAATTCGGAGGCAGAATATGGACTTGGTCATTTATAGGTCACTGAACCTGCTGCAAGAAACCAGGCTATGAGTCTTTGGCTGCTGTCATCTCATTTACTGAATGCTACAACTTTGGCCGTGGATTAGTGCTTTCATTTTTACCGCTTTTAAAATGGGACCATGCGTGGAGCTTGACGTGATTGCTTTGTAGTTATAACCTTCTAGTGATATATGCTGCAGCTCATATCGGCATGTAATGTTGTACATGCTGGTGTTGGTGTCATGTTTTTTTTCAAATGTGGCTCGTTTTAGATCTCACTTTATATTCTGTGATTAAGTGAACTAAGATGTTCATAAATTGTGTCTTAGCTTGCATGTAATTAAAATATAAAATAGCTTCATTTAAAATTTTCTTCTTATTCTACGTTGTTCGTGTCCCACTTCCAGTTGGATGTAGTCAGGAGAGCGAAATGCATTGTGTTGTAGTTAACAGCTTGACTGTGATATTTGCACCTTTCAGTCCGACTTCAGCAGGCATTTATGGGTACCGGGTGGTTGTTTGAGAATGCCCACAATGAGTAGGTTACTCTTATGTACGCCCCGAAAAGGACGGAACTTGTGGTAGGTTGCAGTAGCTTTCCTGATATCTCGAGCGTGCTGATGACATCAACGGGGTCCTCCAGGCGGTTGTGGAATGCTTGGCTTCATCTGCGTGTCACTCACTACTACAGGGATCACATCGAACCTCCCCTTGTTAGCCACACTGTTGTCCTCGACACCAGCCCGTTTCCAGGACGACCAACGAGGTCAGGTGAGGGTCTTGGCCAGTATATTTCTCCTGGCCCTGGCTAACATTCTCTGATCAGTGTGCTTTTCCTGACCAGACGTCAGCCTAATCGTCCAGTCAGGTGAGGATCTTGGCCAGTATATTTCTCCTGGCCCTGGCTAACATTCTCTGATCAGTGTATTTTGCCTGACCAGACGTTAGCTCCATCGTCCCGCCAGGTGAGGGTCTTGGCCAGTATATTTCTCCTGGCTCTGGCTAACATTCTCTAATCAGTGTATTTTGCCTGACCGGACGTTAGCTCCATCGTCCCGTCAGGTGAGGGTCTTGGCCAGTATATTTCTCCTGGCTCTGGCTAACATTCTCTAATCAGTGTGCTTTTCCTGACCAGACGTCAGCCTAATCGTCCCTGATTAGCTTTTCCTCTTCTTCTTTAGTTTGTCCGCAGTATGTCTACATCTACAAAGTTGTCTCTTGTATGAACCTCACTTGCCGCTTGAAGTATGTCTACATCTACAAAGTTGTCTCTTGTATGAACCTCACTTGCCGCTTGAAGTATGTCTACATCTGCAAAGTTACCTCTTGTATGAACCTCATTGTCTTCTGCCGCTTGGAGTATGTCTACATCTGCAATGTTGTCTCTTGTATGAACATCATTGTCTTCTGCAGCTCACACATAGGTCCATATAGTTTCCCTTCCAGTGTTGTTTCTCCTGGCCAGTATGTTCGCATCAGTATCTCATACTCTGGACAGTCCTGAAGTATATGCTCCGCAGCCTGGGATGCATGTCCACATGTACACATACTTGAGCCAACAATCCTAAATTTTGTATACATGTGGCTGCGGAGTCGGTTGTGTCCCGTTCTGAGCCACAGTATGACAATCTGCTCTTGATTACTTATATTATGATAGTCATAGCTTTCCCTATTGCATCCCTTCTTCTTAGCAGTCTGTCCTTTAGCATCCTGTTATCCAGGATCACCACGTAGAGGTGTAGAAGGGTCTTGTCAGATCTGGGTGCTGGCCCTGAGACTAGCAGTCAGCTATGTGTCCTTGACCACTACAGGTCATGCACTGCTCAGCAATTTGACCCCTTAATATACTGTAATATTAAAAGCTAAAGGAAAACATGTAATGCTGTTATATGCATTAGCAGGGCTTTACAAATTTTAGGGTGGCTCATCAGTCAGTAAAAAATTAGCAAAAAATGTCATGTGTGTCCTTGAACATGCTTGATAGTTTTAACACTTAAGTACCATTTACTGATAGCTTTAGTAAGTTTAAACAGTGGAGGTCCAGTTAGATTCACCACCATAAACTAACTTGGTCTACCCCTGCCTCTTTTGCCTGGCACCATACCTTCCATCACTGTTCTCTCAAGACTGTTGTCTCTTGATGTGACCAAAGTATTTGCATTTTCTAGCCAAAATGGAATTGATAAACCAGTTACCCTCTATGCTCAACTCTTGCAGAGTGTCTACATTTGTCTTTTTCTCCGTCCATGGCATTCTGAGGAACTTTCTAAAACATTTTGACTTGAAGGATTTGATTCTTTGTCTAGAAGTTTTAGTAATCGTCCATGATTCACAGCCATAATCTGCCACAGGAAAAACACAGGCTCTCAAGACTTTAATTTTATCATTTTGTTGGTGCTCTGCCATAATTTCTTCAGGCTGTTCAGTCTCTGCATTGCTAGATTTATACATACTATTGTCACTGTGCATGAAAAAAAAAAATAATTTACTGATGTAGTGGAATGGAAATACAAAACAAATGTCCATGGAGTAGCCTTCTTCTTATTCTGCGTCCGTTCTCAATCTTCCATTACCAAGCCATGAACAGGGCTTTGCAAGTAGCAGGATATGTAGTCTAGAGAAGGGAGTGCGTTGTGTCGCTAGTTTACAGATTGACAGTGATATTTGCACCTTTCCATCCGACACATCCAACTTCGGCAGCATCCATGGAGTGATTGTACAACAAATGAGCAATGAATGGCTCAGATAGTTGAATTATGTATTATCTATTATATTGGCATTTATTTCAGTTAATGTAATGGTATTATTCAGTTAATGTTCGGGGTCGCTGTGGTTGAGAGGTGAGGCACTCACCTTTCAAGAGATTAACGGAAACAGTGGGCAAACAAATCCCAAGTTTCAAGCAACCCCTGATCTCATGGGAGGTGGGACCAGAGTACCTGCATCCTGAGTTACCTCCAGTTATCTTGGCCTACCTTGCCACTAGTCAAAGGTAACTTAGGGGATGGCATGGGCTCGTGATTAAGTACGCGGCTCACAATCTGAAGGTGCTGGGTTCGCTCCCCATCACAGCACCAGCCATTACCCCAGGGAAGCAAACCCTTAGAAAATGCAGGAGGAAGCAGACCTTTACATAAAATGCATGCTGAAGTCGGATGCACTGGGCTGACAGGCACAAAATAAAAATATGGTGCAACGCACACCGCCTTGGGGAATAAAGAAATAAGATGAATGCAAAAAAAAAAAAGAAGCTTTTCATATGAGGTGCTATCACAGTATGCAAAGAGTTGGCCGACAGAAAAAAAATGTCTAAACGAGAAAATTCTTAACGATATTGGGGGACAACTTAAGTAAAATATACAAAAAGGTAGATAGACTGTTTGACCACAATCACAATATGAGAGGTCTGGTCTACTGCTCAATGTGATGATGGATTTGTAATACACGACAGCAAACATCAAATGATGGCCGCGCCAGACTGGCTGCGCTCTCAACTCGTTCCGGTGTTTGTGACGTTTTCTGCTGTTCGCTAGTTCCTGTTCGGATTATAATTCACGGCTCTTCACAGGTGGTATCAAGGACTTTCTTCTTTGGAATTTTTGTGCTTTTATTCGGTTATCCTGTTGTTATGCTGCATCTTGCTGCGGCTGTGCCTGGCTTAAACCATGAGAAAATAGTCCAGGATGGCGTTAGATATTTTGCTTCACTGCACCCCAGAATACAGCCCAGGTTTTCACTACTCAGCCTTCCTGCTTTCGACTTCCTCCTGTCCCCCTCCACCAGAGGTTACACCATGCCTCTCCCATTCCCATATACTCAGCACAGCAAGAGTCACGCTGACCCGAAGGTGGGCACAATCTAGAGGCCACGGGGGCGGATTGTGAAGAAACAGGGAGTCAGACATGGACAGACAAGGAAAGTCGACACCTACATTGGTTCAACACACACTCCTCGCGGCCCTCATCCCGAGGGCTGTGGATAACTAGGTTCCACCTGGGGAGTCTGTAGGGATTTCGGTTGACACACTACGCATAAACAATCCTCAGTAGATGGACTTGGTAGTGGTCGATTGTCCCAACTGGTCTTTGGCGCCTAAGCGAACATTATTATTATTAAACGCAAAATCTCATTTGACACAATAAACACACTGTGATCCTTTTCTTTACCATAAATTAACAAATGTCGATTCAATAGATAATGTTCTGAAGATGACAAGCAAAGCAAAGTATGAGATTTGTCTAAATAAATTCAACAATCTTAGTAATTCAACAAAGTGTTATTCAATTGTTCCCTCCATGCTTCAATGTTAAAGTTGAAGTGGAGCAAAGATAGCACTTAACAGGTCGCGGGTTTAATCTTGATCTCGTGTTTTAGTCTATTATGGATGCTGCCAGGCCACAGATTTAATGGGAATTCACACTAGTCGACAGCTGACAATTGTGTTTTTTTATTTGGACTAGCTAGTTCGCTTATTTTGTGGTCTTTTTCCTTAGATTATCCTGGCACGGTCATCAGCTATTTGAAATAGTATTTAGGTTAGACTACCATGTGTCATATTTGCACATCTTGTGCACACGACTGAGCTTCGTTTGATTGGCGCCCTTCGCCCTGTTTGTTGACAGTGCAGGTTTTGTTGTGGCTGGGAAATGTACACTACTAGATGACTCATTCTTCAGCAGTGGTTACACCATTGCGGATCCCAACTTCTCTTTTCTTTAGCCACGGTGGACCAGTGGATAATGAGTCACCCATACGTGGCATCGTGAATGTTGTTGAGGGATGCAAGGTAGTCAGACCAACATGTTGGTGCTTGTTTCTTGTCTCTGGGGTACCATATCGCTGCTTCTGTGCTCCAATGATCATCCGTTCTTTGCAGTAAGTGTGTGTGTTCTTCACACACACACCCCCCCCCCCCCAACAATGGTTCATCTTGTCTGTATAAATAACTGCATCTTCCATCAGGGACAATTAACATATGTCTGAGTTGTGAAGACATTTTGTGAGCTGGCTATGATGAGCGATCATGCGTCTCTCGAGGGAGGCTTGGATTGCTCTGAGTTTGGACTCCATCTATTTCGTGAGTGTTAATGTTTCCGCAGCATAGCATATTGCAGGTAGTAGTGTGGAGTTGAATAGAGAGGTGTACATGATCTAGTCGTGGATGTTGTCTAGTGCCAATTTTATCGAAGGGAAGATTGAATTTGCACATCAGTTAACCCCACTTCGCAGCACTTGTCCCAACACAGCGGAGTAATAAGCTACTCGAGCCTAGCCCGCTAAGCAGGAAATCCTCCTCCCAACTACATCCAGACCATACCAGAGCTGGAACCTGCACAGGGGCATTAGCCCCTGTAGAAGTACAGGTCGACTAAAAACTCAAAAGAAAGCTGCGCGATGCTGTCTTGTCAACTATGGGCTTATGTCTTTCTACATGTATAAGGTAGATGTACTAGTCCACGTCAACAAGTCTCTCTCTATCTAGAAAGACTGGGTCACAGGAAGCGAATCGATTGCACATGACTTTCGTCTTGGACGTGTTCACTTTGTCCCGCTTTCTTTCCCTCTCGGTGAAGCACTGCTAACATTTCATTGGCGTCTGTGGCTGCCTCCATGATGAGTACTACTAGATCATCTGCAAAGCGAAGGCGATTTCATTTAGCATGGACAGTACAAAGACTCTATGGGTCAATAATGGACAATGAAACACATCGTCAGAGCAGGGAGAGATTTAACCGTGTCCAGTAGCTAGCAACATGCGGCATGCCAATGACTGCTCACACGCTGAGTGATGCCCCTACGACATAGGCCCTATTAAGTTTTACAGGAAAAACAAGACAAGTAGAAGAAAATGGCTGTTTACACTTACAGATTCTGCCGAGTCTTCTAAATCAGTATTGAAAGCCAAGCGAAAATCATACTCATATTGCTAATACTCATAGCACAATAGGTAGTCTACTCATTCTTGATAGTTAGTAATGATTAATGATACTTACTTAGTAATAAAATATAAAATAATGTAATTGTCGTTGATAATGATGATAGTTGATACATTGATAGTATATAAATAATAGTTAATTATTAATACTGTTAATAGTCGTCCATTATGATCAGATTATCATCTCAATTTGGGTTTTTAATCTTATCATATTTATAAATGTTTGTTAATATTCTTTACATCAGAATTTTAAAACATATATAATTTAAAGTTGTAGGGAACAGATTATAACAGAATTTTTTTTACATTTTTGAAGAGAACAGCGGCGTTTTCCGATATCATGGCCGGTTCTATTTTTAGAAGAATCGTCTGGATCTATCATCAATCGTTGCCACTTTCCGCTTCAATTTATATTTTGGCTCACTCAACCTTGTTACAACTCTTCACATTTACAACTCGCTGGTTAGCATATGATGAACCCTTAATCATTTATATGTATGAATAGTGTGCGGTTCCAGTAACATAACATTTCGAGACAAAACTTACTGTGATGTGTAGTATTTCCCACCACAAGTAGTTAACATGGCGCCCAATAAGGGGGAAAATTTGTTTTAACACACACACACTCACACACATTGGTCACGTGATAGCCTCGCTTTCAAAATATTAACATAATTGTATGCATAAAAAATTTGCATAAATTAGCATATATTTGCATATTTAATAATGCATGTACCATAGGTGTGAGATATTATATGGTATCATTATATCCCAGAGTGTATCTACGTACAACATGGTCATGTACATTGGGGGATTCCCCCAATATCCGAACCAGCTGATTAGATTAAAGATGGGCGCAGCGGTATATGGAATGGTGTTTGTTGAATGCCCACAATGATTTGTTGAATGCTATAAATGGGATCAAGACGCTGAGCAGCACATGAGCTACAGCGGTCAGCGACCCATAGCTGACTGCTAGCGTCAGGGCCAGCGAATCATAGCTGCCAAGACCCTTCTACATCTCCACAAGGTGATCCTGGATAACACGCTGCAGCAGGGCAGGCTGGCTAAAGAGAAGGGATCGAAGAGGGAATGCTAACTCGGTACTAAAAAAATGCTTGCTGAAGTCGGAGTGTGTGGACCGAAAGGTGTAAATATCGCAGCCAAGCTGTAAACTACGACACAACGCATTCTGTTCTCTGGACTACATTCTGGTACTTGCCCTTTCAGGGTTTGGTAGTGGGAGATTGAGAACGAACGAAGAAGAAGAAGAATGCTCTAAATGAGTTATTTTGTTGGATGTCAACAATAGGTCGTTGTTGAATGCCCTAAATGGATAACTTAGACTATAACAAGTTGTTGTTTTTTTTAAATACAGCCACCCACAAGAACAATAGGGCATAGCTTCAAATTAACTAAAGAGAGGTCCAGATTAGATATTAGGAAATATTTTTTTAGTCAGAGAGTGGGGAATGCTTGGAACGCATTGCCACGGGAGGTAGTGGAGGCAGAGACAGTTAATGCATTTAAAAATAAATTGGATGCACATAGATTTTAGAGCAAGGTGATGTAAATTAAACTGGTTGTATACAGACTTTGCAGAGTCTTCTAAACTAATATAAAGACGTCAAATCAAGTTAAGTTGTTGTTTTGTTGAATGCCCACAATAAGTTATTGATGAATGCCCTAAATGAATTGTTGTTTTGTTGAATGCCCTAAATGAATTGTTGTTTTGTTGAATGCCCACAATAAGTTATTGATGAATGCTCTAAATGAATTGTTGTTTTGTTGAATGCCCTAAATGAATTGTTGTTTTGTTGAATGCCCTAAATGAGTTGTTGTTTTGTTGAATGCCCTAAATGAATTGTAATTTTGTTGAATGCCCACAATAAGTTATTGTTGAATGCCCTAAATGAATTGTTGTTTTGTTGAATGCCCTAAATGAATTGTTGTTTTGTTGAATGCCCACAATAAGTTATTGTTGAATGCCCTAAATGAATTGTTGTTTTGTTGAATGCCCTAAATGAATTGTTGTTTTGTTGAATGCCCTAAATGAATTGTTGTTTTGTTGAATGCAGACAATAAGTTATTGTTGAATGCCCTAAATGAGTTGTTGTTTTGTTGAATGCCCTAAATGAATTTTTGTTTTGTTGAATGCCCACAATAAGTTATTGTTGAATGCCCTAAATGAGTTGTTGTTTTGTTGAATGCCCTAAATGAATTGTTGTTTTGTTGAATGCCCACAATAAGTTATTGTTGAATGCCCTAAATGAGTTGTTGTTTTGTTGAATGCCCTAAATGAATTGTTGTTTTGTTGAATGTCCACAATAAGTTATTGTTGAATGCCCTAAAGGAGTTGTTGTTTTGTTGAATGCCCTAAATGAATTGTTGTTTTGTTGAATGCCCACAATAAGTTATTGTTGAATGCCCTAAATAAGTTGTTGTTTTGTTGAATGCCCTAAATGAATTGTTGTTTTGTTGAATGCGCTAAATGAATTGTTGTTTTGTTGAATACCCACAATAAGTTGTTGTAGTTGTTTATGGGCGCTGAAAAGGATGTTAAACATTCCGAACGTGCTGATGAAGGTGGACTGTGATCATTCAGGCGATTGCGCTATGCGTGGCTCCATCTGCGTGTTGCTCACTACTACGGGGATCACGTTGATCCCCTACCTTGTCAGCCAGGATGCCATGAAAACAGCCCGTTTCCAGTGAGAACTTCGAGGAAGTAAGGTGGGGGTTGTGGCCAGTATATTTTACCTAACCCTGAATAGCCAATCCGATAGTACGTTTTACCTGACCAGACATTAATATCATCTCTTCATGTGGGGTTGTTAGTAAAGGCAGTTCTTCTGGTGGGTAACAAAGAATGCTTGTTTTGCCTCACAATAAGCCTGAATAAAACAAATGTGCTGGGTCAAGACGTAGATACCCCCCCAACCATCACTATCGATAACTGTGAGCTGGCAACTGCCGACCAGTTCACTTACCGGGGGTATCTAATCATTATAAGCTCTCCCTAGACCCTATACACCATAAATGCGGAATGTATAATGAGAAATGTTAGAGAAGATTGAAAGTTTCGATCCATTTACTATTGGCGGGTAAGAGATTCCAGAGTTACGATACGCAGACGACACAGTAATACTATCAAGAAGTGCAGAAGGACTAGAGCAGCTAATTTCAGCCGGAAATGGACGCAGTAAAGATCAAACCCTGTTTATAAACATAAATAAAACAAAAGATATGACCACCGACAAAACATAATGTCAGCATAAATTTACAGTGGATGGTTAGGAAATAGATCAGGACACGCATTTTGAATATCTGGTCTCCAGAATTGTCAAAAATGGCGATTGCTCGAAAGAAATCAGAAGAAGGCTAGCTATGGCTGAAATTATGATAGAGCACCAACAAAACGACAAAAGTAAAAGTCTTAAGAGCCTGTGTTTTTCCTGTGGCCGCTTATGGCTGCGAATCATGGACGATTACCAACATTTTCAGACAAAGAATCAAATCCTTCGAGTCAAAATGTTACAGAAAGATACTCAGAATACCATGGATAGAGAAAAAAACAAATGTAGACATTCGGCAAAAGTTGAGCATAGAGGAGAACTGGTTTATCAATTCCATTTTGGCTAGAAAATGCAAATACTTTAGTCACATCAAGAGACACAACGGTCTCGAGAGAACAGTGATGGAAGGTATGGTGCCTGGCAAAAGAGGAAGGGGTAGACCAAGGATACGATGGCACCAAGATATTCAGGAATGCCTGAGTATGACTGTGGCGGAGGCTGGAGTTTTGGCAAGGGAAAGAGTTTCTTTTAGACACTGTGATTGGAGCGACGTTCTATAAAGGACATGCTACATGATGATGATGACGAGATCCCGAATTGGGCAATCACATTGCTATTAAGTTCTGCAGATGTACTGGATTATCTGTCATTAACACTGTATCATCATTATATCTGATAGTATTGGAATGGCTTGGCTTCGTTCATTCTCAATCTCCCACTACCAAACCCTGAAAGGGCTTAAGTAGGAGAATGTAGTCCGGAATGCGTTGTGTCGTAGTTTACAGCTTGACTCCGATATTTGCACCTTTCGGTCCAACACATCCGACTTCAGCAAGCATTTTTTTAGTACCGGGTTAGCATTCCCTCTTCGATTCCTTCTCCGTAGGCAGTCTGCCCTGCTGCAGCCTGTTATACAGGACCACCCTGTGGAGGCGTAGAAGGGTCTTGGCAACTCTGGTTTGCTGGCCCTGACGCTAGCAGTCAGCTATGGGTCGCTGACCACTGCAGCTCATGCGCTCTCTGATAGTATTGATACTTCGTCCTCGTATATTCAACGCACGCATTTCTTCTAATTATTTATAATTGTTTTCTATATTTTAAATAAGCCAGGGGACAGTACACACTCTTGTTTAACCCCTGTTTAAAAAAATGTTTATACTTGGTGGCGCATCATCTCTATTTCTCAAATATAAAATATCCGTCAAATTGTAAAGAATAAGCTCACAAAGCTCTCGGGGAATGACATGCACAAAAATTCCAAACAAGACCATGCACCAAAAAACCTGGATGTGGAAACAATCAAGGGGTTCGTTCACATAATGCAACCTTCGAGGCTACTCGTGTGCGCTTATAATGTACGGCGACCCGGCTTCCATAACCATTGAAGACCGAGAACCAGGTGGATAGAAAATGTTAAGAGATATTCTAAATCACGATGGGATGTTAACAACTAAAGCGACAAGCCTGGCCCATCTCGGCACAAGGGGAAAAGGCAAGAGAGAGAGAGAGAGAGAGAGGGAGAGAGGGGGAGAGAGAGAGAGAGAGAGGAAGAGATATATGGTTCGAAAGGGAAGAAGCAAAGAATAACACTGTAAACCTTTCAATCATGTCAAAAAGGCGACTAAAGAGGGTTGGTCATGGAGCCGACAAGCGATGCAGGGAAAGCTGCAAAGAACATGCGTCATTGACTTGACTATTTTTTTTGTTTTTTAAAGAAGAAATTAAGTTTTAGTCGATGATACATTTGTGCGATGTACGAACAAGGAGAAAGCAGAAGAGACAGAAGAGTGAAAGGAAGAACTACAGAACTGATATTCTAGGACTGGCGAGGTAGAAATGATACAATCGAGCGTGCTGATGAAGGTGGACCGAGATTTCCCAGGCTGTTATGTTATGCTTGGCTTCATCTGTGTGTATGCTCACTAACACGAGGATCACGTCAATCCTGCACTTCGTTAGTCAGTCTGTTATGAAACAGCATGTATTGTTTCCATGGAGAACTGAATGGAAGTGAGGCACGGGTTGGAAAGAATATGAACTTGGCTTTCAGAAACTTTGTCTGATCAGTATTTTTTTTTCGCCTCGACTAGATGTTGTATTCTCTTCCGAGATAGTTAGATGTTATACTTGTTAACTATCGACACAACGCATTCCGTTCTCTGGACTACATTCTGCTAATTGCAAAGCCCTGTTCATGGTTTGTTAGCGGGTAATTGAGAACGAACGCAGAAGAAGAAGAAAAATGTAGTTGTGAATGCCCACAATGAGTAAGTTTACTCTTTTTTTTGCGCATTGAAAAGGACGTATAGATAGATAGGCAGATATATATACATATAGATAGACAGACAGATAGATAGATGCCGAAGACGTATGTATCGGACATAAAGGGCCCAAATATCTGTCAAGATGTAAACAAGCGACACAACTGACAACGCATTCCGTTCTCCGGACTCCATCCAGCTACTTGCAAAGACCTGTTCAGGACTGGGTAGCGAGAGATTGAGAACGAACACAGAAGAGATATATATCTATATAGAAAGAAAGATATGTAGTTAGAAAGATATATAGTTAGAAAAATAGATAGATACTAGATAAATAGATAGATAGATACTAGATAGATAGATAGACAGACAGATAGTTAGATAGATAGATACTAGATAGATATTAACAAAATGAACTCTTGGCCCGGAAGTTATTGTTCTCAGTTTCCCCACGAAAACAAACATGGTGGTGAGTTGGGTTTTAGACTTTGGAACTGAACATTTTCATCAAGAATAACAATTTCCGACTTACATCATATTTACACTAGTGGCCGTGGAACTTAGCTATTCCCCTTTCTTATCTTTTCAGATGAACGAACAAATTCGGTACATCAGAGAAAGCTTTCACAAGAAATATGCCGGTCAGTATTAGTAATTTACTTCTTCGTTACGTTAACACTCAAACACAGTAGACAAGAAGTACTACTACTATACTAGTACTACATAACATACTCATAGTCATACTATTACCATAGTTAATAGAATATACCCTATTCCAACTATATGTTTAATATAATAATTATAGGACTATGAGTATCAGTAGTCTATGTAGTGTACCTGTATTAGTATTGAGCGTGTTTACAATATATTATTATTATACAGATACACGTCGCTCCGATGTTTGTTTGTTTTTTCTAAATTCGAAAGTGTCTTACCCTCGCCCTCAACATATTGAAACTCACACCAGCGATAACAGGCTACACTCAAGGGGGGACACAGACATATTCTCTGGGAGAAATTATTAGGACATTATGTACTTGGATATATTAATTAGAAACGATTTGTGAGGTGTTTTTGTAAGCCATTGGCATTGGTGATACTGAATAGATTATAGTCTATAGATACATCGAAAACGGCCGGAATACGCTGTTCACACACCTACCAACACAGAAGGTGAAAACAAAAAAGACGGCACAAATACTGGATTGACATGTGATCACTCGGCTTGGCTAGAAACATGCCTAAGATACATCACTCACACATTGAGCAACAAGCAGTAGCGAGATGTAATGTCAATACATATAACATCTTAGGGTTACAGGAAAGATGAGACGATATATATATCATCATCATCATCATGTAGCCTGTCCTTCGCAGAACGTCGCTCTCACAACAGCCGATCTGTAAGACTCTTGATCTCTAGCCAGAACTTATGCCTCTGTTGTTATCATCTTCAGGATGTCTGTGATGTCTTGTGTCTATCTTCTCCTTGGTATGTCTCTGCCTCACTTTCCGGACACCATATTCTCCAGTATCGTTCTCTCGAGGCTTAAATAACGTTTGATGTGGCCAAAATATTTTAGCTTTCTGGACAAGATATTGTTTACCCTGTAATTGTCCTCGATATCCAGTTCTTGTAGGATATCTACATTTTTCCCTTTTCTTTATCCATGGTATTTTGAGCATCTTTCTGTACCATTTTAGTTTGAAAGATTCAGTCCTTTTCTTAAATGTTTGTGTGGTGGTCGATGTTTCACATCCATACGTTGCCATTGGGGAGATGCAAGTGCAGGATTTTTATGTTCGTCATTTTATTAGAGTTCTGTCATAAGTTTCTCATTTGATTTCTCAATATATCTTGATCTTGATTGTCCTTGGTGGGATAAAAATGCTAAGCAGTGCATGAGCCGCAGTGGTCAGCGACCCATAGCTGACTGCTAGTCTCAGGGTAAGCAAACCAAAGCTGCCAAGACTCTTCTACACCTCTACGTGATGATCCTGGATAACAGGCTGCAACAGGACAGGCTGGCTAAGCAGAAGGTATCGAAGAGGGAAGGCTAACTTGGTATCCAAAATTTCCATGGTGAAGTTGGATGTTTTAGACCAAAAGAAGCAAGTATCGCAGTCAAGCTGTAAACTATGACAACACATTCTGTTCTCCAGACTACATCCTGCTACTTGTAAAGCTCTTTCAGGACTTGGTAGCGGCAGTTTGAGCACGAGCGAAGAAAAAGAAGAACAGACTTTACGTTGGAGTTCGGATAACTGAGACGCTAGTCCAGTTAGGCACAACATACTGACCAGGACGCCGCGTCAGGGTCGGGCACAATACACTGATCAAGACCACAATGTCCCTTACATGTAGCTTTCCCTGGAAACACGCTGTTTTCAAGGCAGCCTCTCTGATATGTGGATCGATGTGATCCCTGTAGTAGTGAGCACCATGCAGATGAAGCCAAGCATAGCACAACCGCTTGGAGGACCGCGGTCCACATTCATCAGCATGCTCAGGATGTGAGGAAAGCTACTACAACCCGCCACTTGATGTCCTTTTCAGGGCGCTCAAAAGAGTAAACTTGCTCACTGTAGTATTAAACAACAACATTGGAGCTGAAGATTTATATTTCTGAGGTGATTTTAATTTCTTTGATTTGGCTTGGCTTCGTTCGTTCTCAATCTCCCGCTACCAAACCCTGAAAGGGCTTAAATAGCAGAATGTAGTCCAGAGAACGGAATGCGTTGTCGTAGTTTACAGCTTGACTCCGATATTTGCACCTTTCGGTCCAACACATATGACTTCAGCAAGCATTTTTTTAGTACCGAGTTAGCATTCCCTCTTCGATCCCTTCTCTTTAGCCAGTCTGCCCTGCTGCAACCTGTTACTCAGGATCACCTTATGGAGGTGTAGAAGGGTCTAGGCAGCTCTGGTTTGCTGGCCCTGACGCTAGCAGTCAGCTATGGGCTGCTGACCACTGCAGCTCATGCGCTGCTCAGCATCTTGATCCCATTTCTTTGATTTCAGTAAGGTCCCAAATACAATGAAAACTTCTCTTGCCTTATGTATTCTTAACATCATTTTCTGTACCTCCTAATATGTCTATATTGCTACCAAGATATATGTAAGATGTTACGTTCTGAATTTACGTTATTTTCAGAAAACATTGCCAGAGGCATATATGATATTCGAGATTTACAGAGACTGCAAAATGACACAACATTTGTTAAAACAAACATCCGAAGTGAAGAACGATTGGACGAAGCTGCTGATCTCATACATTCCTCTTTAAAATTTAGAAAAGAGATGAAAGTTAATGGTAAGAGCGATGAAAGTTGATAAGAGAGATGAAAGTTGATAAGAGAGATGAAAGTTGATAAGAGAGATGAAAGTTGATGGTAAGAGAGATGAAAGTTGATGGTAAGTAGGTTGAAAGTTAATGGTAAGAGCGATGAAAGTTGATGGTATGAGAAATGAAAGTTGATGGTAAGAGAGATGAAAGTTGATGGTAAGAGAGGTGAAAGTTGATGGTAAGAGAGGTGAAAGTTGATGGTAAGAGAGGTGAAAGTTGATGGTAAGAGAGATGAAAGTTGATGGTAAGAGAGGTGAAAGTTGATTGTAAGAGAGTTGAAAGTTGATTGTAAGAGAGTTGAAAGTTGACTGTAAGAGAGTTGAAAGTTGATTGTAAGAGAGTTGAAAGTTGATTGTAAGAGAGTTGAAAGTTAAGGGTAAGAGAGATGAAAATAGATGGTAAGAGATGAAAGTTGATGGTAAGAGAGATGAAAGTTGATGGTAAGAGAGATGAAAGTTGATGATGGTAATAGAGATGAAAGTTGATGGTAAGAGAGATGAAAGTTGATGATGGTAATAGAGATGAAAGTTGATGATGGTAAGAGAGATGAAAGTTGATGGTAAGAGAGATGAAAGTTGATGGTAAGAGAGATGAAAGTTGATGGTAAGAGAGGTGAAAGTTGATTGTAAGAGAGTTGAAAGTTGATTGTAAGAGAGTTGAAAGTTGATTGTAAGAGAGTTGAAAGTTAAGGGTAAGAGAGTTGAAAGTTAAGGGTAAGAGAGATGAAAATAGATGGTAAGAGAGATGAAAGTTGATGGTAAGAGATGAAAGTTGATGGTAAGAGAGATGAAAGTTGATGGTAAGAGAGATGAAAGTTGATGATGGTAAGAGAGATGAAAGTTGATGGTAAGAGAGATGAAAGTTGATGGTAAGAGAGATGAAAGTTGATGGTAAGAGAGATGAAAGTTGATGGTAGGAGATTGTTGATGGAAATCAGGGTCAGGTGAAACATGCTGATCAGACTGTTTGTCAGGGTCAGGTGAAACATGCTGATCAGACATGTTAGTCAGGGTCAGGTGAAACATACTTATCAGACTGTTCGTTAGATCATTTGCAGTGGCGGTTTCAGTAGCAGTAGTTTTACATGATGATTTTGCTAGCATGTTGCACAACAACCCTCTTTAGTCACATTTTACTACATGCTTGGAAGGTTACAGTGGTCCTGTTCTGTTCAGCCCGGACACCATTGGGATGGTTGACATTAAATTTAATTCATTTCAGATTTGCACGAGGACATGTTTGACAGAGAACTACTTGAGCTTGGAGGGATGTATTTTCACAATAAGGACATCAGTGGACATAGAATATGTAAGTAGGGGAAGGGAGGTATTTCTTGTGTGTATGTCTCACGAGTGCACATGTGGGTCCAGTTATGAGTCCGTGTCCACGCGTGAGTCCATGTTTGAAGTTACAGCCGTTTTAGTAAACCAGCACTTTTTAGGTTGGTTGGTTGGTTTCTAATGCCCACAATGGGTTGGTAACCCTTTTGTGCGCCCTGAAAAGGACGGAACTTGTGGCAGATTGCAGTACCTTTCCTGACATCTCGAGCGTGCTGACGACGTGGACCGGGGTCCTCCAGGCGGTTGTGGAATGCTTGGCTTCATCTGCGTGTCACTCACTACTACGGGGATCACATCGAACCTCACCTTGTTAGCCACACTGTTATCCTCGACAACAGCCTGTTTCCAGGACGACCAATGAGGTGGTCAGGTGAGGGTCTTGGCCAGTATATTTCTCCTGACCTTGGCTAACATTGTCTGATCAGTGTGTTTTGCCTGACCAGACATTAGCCTCATCGTCCAGTCTGGTGAGGGTCTTGGCCAGTATATTTCTCCTGACCCTGGCTAACATTGTCTGATCAGAGTTTTTTGCCTGACTAGACGTTAGCCTCATCATCCAGTCAGGTGAGGTTCTTGGCCAGTATATTTCTCCTGACCCTGGCTAACATTGTCTGATCAGTGTGTTTTACCTGACCAGACATTAGCCTCATTGACCAGTCAGGCGAGGGTCTTGGCCAGTATATTTCTCCTGACCCTGGCTAACATTGTCTGATCAGTGTATTTTGCCTGGCCAGACGTTAGCCTCATCGTCCAGTCAGGTGAGGATCTTGGCCAGTATATTTCTCCTGACCCTGGCTAACATTGTCTGATCAGTGTGTTTTGCCTGGCCAGACGTTAGCCTCATTGTCCAGTCAGTGAGGATCTTGGCCAGTATATTTCTCCTGACCCTGGCTAACATTGTCTGATCAGTGTGTTTTGCCTGACCAGACATTAGCCTCATCGACCAGTCAGGCGAGGGTCTTGGGCAGTATATTTCTCCTGACCCTGGCTAACATTGTCTGATCAGTGTGTTTTGCCTGGCCAGACGTTAGCCTCATCGTCCAGTCAGGTGAGGATCTTGGCCAGTATATTTCTCCTGACCCTGGCTAACATTGTCTGATCAGTGTGTTTTGCCTGGCCAGACGTTAGCCTCATCATCCAGTCAGGCGAGGGTCTTGGGCAGTATATTTCTCCTGACCCTGGCTAACATTGTCTGATCAGTGTGTTTTGCCTGGCCAGACGTTAGCCTCATCGTCCAGTCAGGTGAGGATCTTGGCCAGTATATTTCTCCTGACCCTGGCTAACATTGTCTGATCAGTGTGTTTTGCCTGGCCAGACGTTAGCCTCATCATCCAGTCAGGTGAGGGTCTTGGCCAGTATATTTCTCCTGACCCTGGCTAACATTGTCTGATCAGTGTGTTTTGCCTGACCAGACATTAGCCTCATCGTCCAGTCAGGTGAGGATCTTGGCCAGTATATTTCTCCTGACCCTGGCTAACATTGCCTGATCAGTGTGTTTTGCCTGACCAGTAATTAGCCTCATCGTCCAGTCAGGTGAGGATCTTGGCCAGTATATTTCTCCTGACCCTGGCTAACATTGTCTGATCAGTGTGTTTTGCCTGGCCAGACGCTAGCCTCATCATCCCAGCACTTAAAAGAGAAAGTATCGCACAATTTGTTCCACTGTTGTTGTAAAAATTACTATTCCCCTTCCACTAACAGAAATTAAAGTTGAAGCAAATAAATTCATCTATCACACACAGAGCTCTCTATGAAAAAATCAAGTCAAAGACATTCAGCAAACTTGTGTAATAGACATTTCTGTGTGGATAAGTCCGATCAGAAATCTTATTTTGTTTTGCAAAGAATACACAACCAGCTGATAATGGATCACAACATCAAAGCGCAAATGAGATGTTTAAGTGACTTTTGCCGAATATGTGGAGGACAAACATTGCCCAGGAAAGACAAAGAACTGTAGACAAAACCCACTTATGTAGAGTCTTTTAAAGGGGTTTGTCTGTTTTTAGCGTTGACATCAATTCAGTCGGGTATGTAAAATTTTCGGCCACATTGTCATTTTAAGGTGATTAATTTAAAAGAAGGCATAGTCAAACTTGTCTAATTCAGGCTAAACTGCTTGTTGATAACAGTGTATGTATTTGAATGGAGTACAACCCAGGCATAACTATCCAAGAATGCTCAATTTGTAGCCATCATAAAAGTATGAACTGTGGCAACAAATTTCATAAGGAAGATAAGGAAACTGGTGCCAAGGATAATATCCAGCGAATGTACAGATTCGCCTGTCAGTCGTCACGACGGAAATGCGTTCTTCTCAACTACATTCCTACCTTCAAGACTCCACGGAGGGTGGTTAACCAATGTGTGTGTCCATCTTAATAGACACTAGAGCAAAGTAGACCCTCAGCTTGTTAGGTGCCACCTATGCTGCTCTTAACCTAACTATGGCCGGTGTTATGTTATGTCGCACAGTTAGTCACTTCTTATGGTATTCTCTCTGTGGGTTAGTGGTGCTATTCGTGTCCTTGTCATACACAAAGACCCTGCGGACCACTCCGGACTACAAAGGTCAATTTACATTTGAAGATGTTTTTGGGCTTGGCTTTGTTCATTCTCAATCTCCCGCTACCAAACCCTGAAAGGGCTTAAGTGGCAAAATGTAGTCAAGAGAACGGAATGCGTTGTCGTAGTTTACAGCTTGACTGTGATATTTGCACCTTTCAGTCCAACACATCTGACTTCAGCAACCATTTTTTGAGTACCAGGTTAGCATTCCCTCTTCAATCCATTCTCCTTAGCCAGTCTGCCCTGCTGCAGCCTGTTATCCAGGATCACCTCGTGGAGGTGTAGAAGGGTCTTGGCACCTCTGGTTCGCTGGCCCTGACGCTAGCAGTCAGCTATGGGTCGCTGACCACTGCAGCTCATGCGCTGCTCTGCATCTTGATCCCTTAAGATGTTTTTAAAACTAATCAGAAGTTGTCTTTCTATTTGTTACAGTTCAATTTTATTTTGTCATTCAGTGTGGCTGAAGATAAAAGTCCATAGGAAAGATGTGCCTACTGAAAGACTTGCAATGGAAAAACTGGCCTTTATCTTCTTCATAGAGAAAGCCTTCACAGAATCTCCACTACATCAAGTAGTGGTTCTTCTAGATATGACATCCTGTGGTTTGAGTAATCTGGTAAGCTTCATATTTTTCACTTTCACACACGTTTCTTTCCCTGCTGGTTATATTGTACGTTTGATTACTTGTGTTTTCATTTAGAATCTTTAAGGACATAATGCTGTAATAATTACACCCAAACTATTTTTATATTGGGCCGACTGTTTCAGTTCTGCTCCCCCTTCCCATATTGAGCAGACTGTTTCAGTTCTGTTCTGCTCATCCCCTTCCCATATTGGACAGACTGTTTCAGTTCTGCTCCTCCCCCTTCCCATATTGGACAGACTGTTTCAGTTCTGCTCCTCCCCCTTCCCGTATTGGACAGACTGTTTCAGTTCTGCTCACCCCTTCCCATATTGGACAGACCATTTCAGTTCTGCTCATCACACTGCCTTTATTGATTTTACTTGGAATCCTGGTATTCAAACAGGCATGTTACTGTCAGTTGCCAGGTAGCTGAAGGCTATCCATAGTAGATATTTAAAACTTCCTGGGGCTTACTAGGCACGAGGGAAGGTACAAATAATTTGGGTAGATTTTTAACTTCAATTTAGAATTTTGTTAAGTCTATTCTTTTTGATATCTAACTGCCGAAGGATTTTGAGTGTGCTTGACACTAAGCACGGGGGTCCCATCTCACTACCCAGAGATCAGGGGTCCGATCTCACCACCCAGAGATTAGGAGTCCGATCTCACTACCTAGAGATCGGGGGTCCGATCTCACTACCCAGATATCGGGGGTCCGATCTCACTACCCAGAGTTCGGGGGTCCGATCTCACTACCCAGAGTTCGGGGGTCCGATCTCACTACCCAGAGTTCGGGGGTCCGATCTCACTACCCAGAGTTCGGGGGTCCGATCTCACTACCCAGAGTTCGGGGGTCCGATCTCACTACCCAGAGTTCGGGGGTCCGATCTCACTACCCAGAGTTCGGGGGTCCGATCTCACTACCCAGAGTTCGGGGGTCCGATCTCACTACCCAGAGTTCGGGGGTCCGATCTCACTACCCAGAGTTCGGGGGTCCGATCTCACTACCCAGAGTTCGGGGGTCCGATCTCACTACCCAGAGTTCGGGGGTCCGATCTCACTACCCAGAGTTCGGGGGTCCGATCTCACTACCCAGAGTTCGGGGGTCCGATCTCACTACCCAGAGTTCGGGGGTCCGATCTCACTACCCAGAGTTCGGGGGTCCGATCTCACTACCCAGAGTTCGAGGGTCCGATCTCACTACCCAGAGTTTGAGGGTCCGATCTCACTACCCAGAGTTTGAGGCTCCGATCTCACTACCCAGAGTTCGAGGGTCCGATCTCACTACCCAGAGTTCGGGGGTCCGATCTCACTACCCAGAGTTCGGGGGTCCGATCTCACTACCCAGAGTTCGGGGGTCCGATCTCACTACCCAGAGTTCGGGGGTCTGATCTCACTACCCAGAGTTCGGGGGTCCGATCTCACTACCCAGAGTTCGGGGGTCCGATCTCACTACCCAGAGTTCGGGGGTCCGATCTCACTACCCAGAGTTCGGGGGTCCGATCTCACTACCCAGAGTTCGGGGGTCCGATCTCACTACCCAGAGTTCGGGGATCCGATCTCACTACCCAGAGTTCGGGGGTCCGATCTCACTACCCAGAGTTCGGGGGTCCGATCTCTCTACCCAGAGTTCGGGGGTCCGATCTCTCTACCCAGAGTTCGGGGGTCCGATCTCACTACCCAGAGTTCGGGGGAATCTGTACCAGAAGATCCACGTGAAAAAATCCTGGTCTCCACCACAATTCAAACCCGCGACCATCAGCACTTGAGGCGACACCTTACCTCGAGACCACTGAGCCTTTCCTCAGGATTTTAAACATTGTTTATTATAAATGTGAGCCGTGTAGCGCAGTGGTTAGTGAGCTGGCTGCGCATCTGAGTGGTCCTGGGTTCATTCCCCAGTTGAGATGGAAATGTTTTTTCAGACCGCAACGGCTCCCGGGTCGACCCAGCCTTAAATGAGTTCCGGTTCAGTCCGGGAAGTAAAAGCAGCGAGGGAAAGGAGATGGTGACCTCATATAGCCGGCCTTTGAAATATGAGATCGCTAACATCTCACACCCCTACGGCAGTAATGCTATGGGTTTACTACTTTACTTTACTTTATAAATGTTAACTTAATTTCATAAATTCCACAGCTTATTTAAGGCAACATTTATTGTCTGGAGACATCATGTTGAAATTAACCATTTTTTATTGTCTTCTTCCATCAGGACATTGACTTTGTAAAATACATCATCTCCATCTTCAGATATTACTACCCAACATTCTTAGGTACAAGTTTTTCTTGTGTATTTTTTGTTGTTGTTGTCTGCATCCATGTGCCTGCATTTGTTATATAGTTTGTCAAATTTATATATAAGTTAAGTAATATTCTAATCATAATTTTTTGTTCACTGGTAATGCGGATCTTAGCAACAGTTAGTTACTTTTCTTTCCACTTCTGCCGTTGAGCGTCGGGGGGGGAGCTTAAATCGTCTGTCCTGCGCCAAGTATCTTGCGTCGGTCAATGTGAGCCCTTGTCGCTGCACAATCACTCTAATGAAATCTATCCAACTGCCTTGCGGTCGTCCATTTGCCCTGAAGCCAGATCTACCAGCGATGTAAGCCATCAGTGGAAGTTGATGAGGCTACATTCTCATGACATGACCAAACCAACTTATTTTCTGCCTGAAAATGTATTCGACACAAGACGTAGTGCCTACCATACTTCGAATGTCGTCGTTCCGCATTCTGTCTTTCCTGGTAACACCGATAACCTTCCTCAAACACTTCATTTCACATGTCGAAATTCTACTTTCTTGCGCCCTGGACAGAGGTCATATTTGGCACTTGTAGCACAGAATCAGCATAAAAATACTGTTTATCAGCTGTTGCTTTGTTGCCAAGCTAATGCTTGGGTGTCTAAGCTGTGGGGACAGCAGATACATTCTGATACCTAGTTGCAATTTTCCGCAATTTCTTTGCGATAATGATATACACATTTATCATTGGGCCTTTCCACCTTCACTGCCGATAGTAAGTTGTGCTTTTGAAAAAAAAAAAAAGGGATGTATCTACAGTCCATGGCGACAACGAATGTGACTCATAACACCAATCTGTACATGGAGAAATTGGAAACACAGTATACTGGCTACACAAAAAATGATGCTTATTACTGGTTGAACAGAAGAGAGCAGGGGGTGGTCTTCAGACTCCGCACAGGCCACAACAGACTGAGGTACCATCTATTCAATAAACTGAAGATAGGACCTACTGGAAAATAACCCCTGAACATCTGCTGCAAATGTGACCAACATACAAGGACCAGAGACAGCACATGTGGCCATCACCAGTGCCAACACTAGACAAGCTCTATGGCAGTGTCGATAGCCTCAGGATGACCGCCACTTTCTTTGATCGAATACAAGTTGACGAAGTGATACAACTGAGCAGAGAGTGGGGCGGCACTAGGACAGAAGCTTCAATACAAGAGCTGATCCAGCAACACTCAGGACCACAAGACCCAATTCTATACACAGATGGCTCCGCCGGCAGAGATGCAATCAAGTGTGGTTTGGGTTTTGTCAGCTACCAAAATGGTAAGGAGGTGGTGGAGAAATAAGCTGCCTACTCCACTGTCACATGGAGTATGAGGATGGAGATTGAGGCGGTAAGTGCGGCCCTGACTTGGTTGGTGACGCTACCGGTGACACACGCAATGATACTGTCAGACTCGCAGGGCATGCTCCATAAGATATAAAAGTGCATGCTAAGAAGGAAGTTCGCTTCTTTTCTCAACAACTCTGATATACAAGGTGTCCTCTGGATCTACTGCCCAGGACATGCAGGCATCTGGGGCAACGAAAGAGCTGATACAGTGGCGAGACGAGCTGTGGTGAACGACGTGGTGATGAGAGACAGGGTTGAATTGATAAGGGCAGTCATGGACAGTCTACAGAATGATGAAGAGACAGAAGGTCGCGAAAATGCATATGTGCAGAGGATAATAGATTTGGGAGTGACTAAAGGAGAAGGGAGAAAGTGGGTTCTGTTTGGAAAGATCTAAAGGAGAAGGGAGAAAGTGGGTTCTGTCTGGAAAGATGTGAAGAACAACACAAAATCAACACCTGACTGGGACTGAGTATATATACGCTTGGCTGGCTGCTTTGACGGAGAACAGAGCACTTATGGGAATGTCCCCTGTATGATGATGTTGGTTCCTAGAATCAAGAATCAAGTTGACGTCTGACAGCGTACGAAGAAGAAGACCAATCCGAGCAGAGAAGTGTCTTCCACGGTGTGTGCAAGGAAAATACGGACCGTTTGCAGCATCACATGATGTGACGTATCTTCTCAAATGCTGAGTATTTAGCCTATCTGCAATCAGTATCTCTTTTGTCTGGATGCTTAATCCTGCCCCTCCTTGCAACATGGTACATGGAGTCCTTTTCTCATGATTCCAAATTGATGCCCGCATCATTCTTATCCCTCTGACAAACATCATTGTACCGAAGTAGTGGCTGGCCCTGAGACCTTTTCATCAACTGTAATTCTCTATAGAGAAGATCCTTTGGCAAACTGCCACCCGACATCTTCAGAATGTGTCCTCTACATGTAAAAGATAGTTACAGTGCATGTTCTCTCCAACACCTCTGCGTTAGTGATATTGTCCTGCCACCCAACTCCCAGGATTCTGCCGAGGCACCTCATGTAAAACCTGTTTAGCCGCCTCACCTGGTGCTTTATTATATTAAAGGTAATTTTTATTAATGAAGATACTTGGAATTCTACTTGAGCCCAGTCCGCTAAGCAGAGAAATGCACCCTCCAGCTACTATCAACTCGCACAAGAGTTGGGGCAAATACCCTTGTAGATGCACAGGTTGACTAAGACTAAGAATTGAAATCCTAGTATTCAAACAAGCAGGTTTACAGAGAATATACCAAGAAGAGTCCATAGCTCAATGTTTGCAGACGATCTGGCTATGTGGACCTCTGAAAAGAATCTCACCATAGCAAGAAATCGGATGCAGCAGGCCCTAACATCGCTGGAAGAGTGGGCGAACTCATGGCTGGTCAAAATAAACGAGGAGAAAACCACAGGCACAATATTCTCGCTTTCAATTAAACCCCAAAATACCAAATTGAGTCTAAATGGCAAATACCTGCAGCCAAACGACAACCCAAACTATCTGGGAGTCACATTTGATCGGCGCATGACATGGAAAAGTCAGATCGAGAGAAACCGAATGAGAGCCAGAGAAAGAATGGCAATCATGAGGAAACTTGCTGGCACAAGCTGGGGAGCAGACGAAAGCATACTAAAGAAACTGTACACTGGAAGAGTGAGACCAGTTCTCGAGTATGGCATTGCGGCATGGACAACAGCAGCAAAGGCGAACTTCGATAAAGTTAGCAAACTTCAAAACCAAGCCATGAGAGTAATAACAGGAGGCATGAAGTCAACGCCAATTGTAGAACTGGAAAAGATTACAAAACTGCAATCCATGACCGATAGAAGAGACTGCAGAGCCCAGCTGCAGTCAGAGAAACTCCGAAGACTGACTGACCATCCAATGCACCAGAGACTAAACAATTTGGGAAATGGGAAACTAAAGCGGAGAAACTTTGCAGAAATAACCAAAGCAAAGATGCACAAAGATCCCATAAACGCACTAACAACACCAAAACCCATCACTACTGTACGAAAACCTACCTGGAGGCAGGATATATTTCCAGAGGTGGTAGAAAATATACCAGGTATTGGAAACAAAAACTGCCAGACTGAAAAAGAAAGGAGAGATACTACCCTAAGCTTTATATCGAAAAGCTACCCAAGCATGGACTGGACCCATGCATACACCGACGGTTCTGTAACAAACACTACACAGAACGGAGGGGCAGGAGCATTCCTGAACCTACCAAATGGCAGAAAAATAACACTGTCATTCGCTACTGGTAAGTACACAAGCAATTTCAGAGCGGAGGCAGAGGCACTGAGGGCGGCAGTGGAAGAAATGGTGATACCCAAAGAAAATGAAAGCCATATAGTCCTGCTTACAGATGCTCTCGCCGTAGTCACAGCGCTAAAAAGCCAGAAAATCACTGAGCTTAATGACTTAAGAGCAGCACTCTGCCAACTGTGCCAGCAGTCCGCACCAAAAAGGGTAGTGGTACAGTGGGTCCCATCACACTGCAACATCCAAGGCAACGAGGAGGCAGACAGACTGGCAAAAGAAGGTGCAAGACTACCACAAACAGATACTAGTATGACGTACGAAGAGTAAAAACGTTTTATCAAAGCCAGATACATGACCAAATGGGAAACCGAACATACTGGTTACACCAAAAACGATGCCTATTACCAGTTGAACAGAAGAGAGCAGGTCGTTGTCTTCAGACTTCGCACTGGCCACAATAGACTGAGGTACCACCTATTCAACAAATTAAAGATAGGTGGTACCGACGAATGCCTGTGCGGTACCGGTAAAATGACCGCTGAACATCTGCTGCAGAACTGCCTGACATACGAGGATCAGAGAGAGCAGATGTGGCCATCACCAGTGGAACTGCAAGACAAGCTCTATGGCAGTGTCGACAGCCTCAGGATGACCGCCGCTTTTTTCGAAAAAATAATGGTTACTGTCTGACTGCGTACGAAGAAGAAGAAGAAACAAGCAGGTTATTCCCTAGTGCCAGGGAGCTGAAGCTATCTGTAGTTCTTCATCTTAGCTTTATTATAGCTACAGGAGCAGAAGCCCCTGTGCAGGTCCCAGTTCTGGTATGGGCTGGATATAGCCAGGATAAGGATTTCTTGCTTAGCGGTCTAGACTCGAGCAGCTTATTGCTCTGCTGCATTGGGACAAGTGCTGTGAAGGGTGGCTAAGCATTGAGGAAGAACATCTTAATAGACTCAAACATTAGAACAAAGTAGAGCCGCAGCCTGTTAGGCGCCATTTACGCTGTTCCTAATAAACCACCTAACCATGGCCGGTGTTATGCCATGTCACACAGTCGTCTCTAATGACATGTCCTCTGTGGGGCAGTGGTGTCTGTCTTGTCCTTGTCATACACAAAGACCTTGGTGGACCACTCGGTAGTACATTATTTTTTAAAATTATTTTACTTCTCTTGGTTTACTAGACTGGGTAAGGGAAATTGACATGCTTGCCCATCAAGCACAATATACTGACCAAGATAACTGAGACAATGGACACATGTTTTGGTGCAGGTGTCGGAGGGTTCAGGCAGAGTTCAGCACATCTGCCAGTTCTAATAAAGCTAGCGGGGATTTTCATTATCCATGAATCGGATCGTGGGACAGTCAGAGGGCAAGATTTTACTTTCGCTGTTATCGAGGAAATTATTGTATAAGCTTAGGTTGCTAGTTTAACATGAGTTCTGTAGGCACTACACATTATTGCCCAATGGAAGGGACAGTGAAATTGACCTCCAGCAATTGAGACAGAAAACTTATCACTTCAAGTTCCTCAGTTGGTGGCAATGAATCTCTGAATATCACAGAAATCGGAGCTTGATGATCTGCTGAAAATGACAGAAAACTGAATACTTCGAGTGACTCAGTTGGTGGCAATGTAGGATTTTACAGACATCGGCGCTTGATGATCTGCTGAAAATGAAAAAAAAACTGAACACTTCAAGTGACTCAGTTGGTGGAAATGTAGGATTTCACAGACATCGACACTTGATGATCTGCTGAAAATGACAAAAAAACGGAATACTTCAAATGACTCAGTTGGTGGCAACGTATCTGTGGATTTCACGGAGATCGGCTCTTGGTTATCTGCTGAAAAGGACAGAAAGCTGATCACTTCGAGTGGCTCAGTTTGTGGCAATGAATTTGAATTTCACATAAATCGGCTGTTGATGACCGGCTGAAAATGACAGAAAGCTGATCACTTCGAGTGACTTGGCTTGGGTTGGTTTCATTCGTTCTCAATCTTCCACTACCAAACCCTGAAAGGGCTTAAGTAGCAGAATGTAGTCCAGAGAATGGAATGCTTTGTGTCGTAGTTTACAGCTTGACTGCGATATTTGCATCTTTTGGTCCAACACATCCGACTTCAGCAAGAACTCGAGTGACTCAGTTGATGGCAACATATCTGTGGATTTCATGGACATTGGCTCTTGATTATCCGCTGAAAAGGACAGAAAGCTGATCACTTCAAGTGACTCAGTTGGTGGCAACATATCTGTGGATTTCACGGCATCGGCTCTTTATGATCTGCAGAAAATGAAAGAAAACTGATCAGTTCAAGGGACTCAGTTGGTGGCAACGTTTTAACAGAGTAAGTTTTCCTTGTTCACAATCTCTGCCAGGTTCGTCACAGGCAACCGTTTGTGTTCTGTATTGTGGTCTTCTGAACCTGGTCACATGGACTGAAGGGAATTGTCTGGTACTCTTCTATTTATGTCCCTCACAAGGTAATTCTAACTCAAACTGGAGGAATCCTCCTACAACTCGGCCATGCACAAAACAATAGGAAGACCGAGATCCGCTTATGGATGAATAACAATGATTCTTTATTTCACTTGTGCACTCAGCTTCCTATCACTATCCAACCTCAGTGGCTCTCGTATATTTCTGTCTCTTTACACTTCTATACGGGGAGGAAGACTAGCGTCTTGTCAGACAAAATATCTGCTGAAGACGGATTTGTCAGACCGAAAGGCGCAAATATCGCAGTCAAACTGTAAGGTAGCGACACAACACATTCCATTGTCCGGACTACATCCTGCTACTTGCAAAGCCCTGTTCAGGGTTTGGTAGCGGGAGATTGAGAACGAATGCTGAAGAAGAAGAAGAAAGCAAAATATAATGATCAGACATGTTAGTCAGGGTCAGGCAAAATATACTGATTAGACATGTTAGTCAGGGTCAGGCAAAATATACTGGCCAAGACCCTCACCTCGGCTTCCTAGTAGTCCTCCCTGGAAACGGGCTGTTTTCATGACAGCCTGACTGAGTTGAGAGATCGGCGTGATCCCCGTAGTAGTGAGTGAGACGCAGATGAAGTCAAGCATATCACAACCACCTGGAGGACCCAGGTCCACCTTCATCAGCACACTCGGGATGTGAGGAAAGCTACTGCAACCCGCCACTTAACATCCTTTTCAGGGCGCACTTTAAAAGGGTAACCTACTCATTGTGTGCATTCGCAAACAACAAACCTAGGGTAGATGGATAAACCTAGGGGAACCAGACGGATAAACCTAGGGGGACAGAATGGATAAACCTAGGGGAACATGGATAAACCTAGGGGAACAGGGCGGATAAACCTAGGGAAACCAGATAGATAAACCTATGGGAACCAGACAATAAACCTAGGGGAACCAGACAATAAACCTAGGGGAACCAGACAATAAACCTTAGGGAACCAGACGGAAAAATCTAGGGGAACCAGACGGACAAACCTAGGGGAACCAGACGGACAAACCTAGGGGAACCAGACGGACAAACCTAGGGAAACCAGATGCATAAACCTAGGGAAACCAGATGCATAAACCTAGGGGAACCAGATGGATAAACTTAGGGGAACCAAATGGATAAACCTAGGGGAACCAAACGGATAAACCTTGGGGAACCAAACGGATAAACCTAGGGGAACCAAACGGATAAACCTAGGGGAACCAAACGGATAAACCTAGGGGAACCAAACGGATAAACCTAGGGGAACCAAACAGATAAACCTAGGGGAACCTGACAATAAACCTAGGGGGAACCAGATGGATAAACCTAGGGGAACCAGACGGATATACTTATAGAAACAAGATGGCCCTATCCCCCCCCCCCCCCCCCTCCCAATACAGGTTTATAAGATAAAGGAAAGGATAAATTAGACTAACAAAAAAATACAACCATCTACAAGAACAAGAGGGCACAGATACAAATTAACTAAAGAAAGGTCCAGATTAGATATTAGGAAATATTTTTTAAGACAGAGTGGTGAATGCTTGGAATGAATTGCCATAAGAAGTAGTGGAGGCAGGGACAGTTGATGCATTTAAGAATAAATTGTATGTGCATATCTTTTAGAGCAAGTAAATGTAAATGAAACTGGTTGTATACAGACTCTATAGAGTCTTCTAAAACAGTATAAAAATGTTAAGTAATGTTTACTAATTAAATCTATTGATCTATAGTAAACTCAATACAACTGTATTCTTTCTTGATGTTACCTGTGTTACTTATTAAATCTGTTGACCTGTTTTAAAAAATACTTTACAGAGTACATGCTTATCTACGACATGCCTTGGATTTTTAACGGTGAGTACAAATAATTTAGTAATCTGTTGTTGGTGTTACGAATGCCCACAACGAGTAGATTTGCTAAATAGTAGAAGAGACAGCAGAGTCCAGCAGCAAGCAGAGAAATTAAGAAGACTGACAGACCACCCAATGCATCAGGGATTGAATGGATTAGGAAAAGGGAGACTTAAGTGGAGAAATTTGGTAGAAATAGCCAAAACAATGATTAGCGAAGACCATATGAACGTCATGTCAACACCAAAGCCCATCCTTACTGTACACAAAACAATCTGGAAGCAGCAGATCTTTCCAGGGGGGATAGAAAATATACCAGGTATCGGATACAAGAATAGCCAGACTGAAAAGGAAAAAATAGACATAACCCTGAAATACATAGAGAAAAACTACCCAAGCACAAATTGGACCCATGCATACACTGACAGTTCTGCAACAAATGCAACAGAAAATGGAGGGGGAGGGGTATTTCTGAGCCTAACAAACGGTAGAAGAGTGGAGGCTGTGAGTGGCAATGGGAAAACTCTCAGAGAAGAGGCATTGAAAGCTGCGGTAGAAGCTATGCTGACAGGCGAAAGCAATGAAAGCCAGATTGTTTACAGATGCCCTGTTCATTGCTACAGCACTAAACAGGCAGCAAAATACAGAACTAAATGACCTAAGATCAGTACTCTGCCAACTATGCCAACAGCCTACACCCAAAAGAGTCATGGAACAGTGGGTCCCATCCCACTGTAACATTCAAGGCAACGAGGAGGCAGACAGACTGGCGAAAGAAGGTGGAAGGTTACCACAACCAGATTCAAGTGTGACCTACGAAGAGTCTTATAGGATTGGTGCAGCTCAGTGCATATACTTCTTCTTCTTCGTCGTTCGTTCTCAAACTCCCGCTACCAAGACCTGAAAAGGGCTTTGCAAGTAGTAGGACGTTTGGAAAACGAATTGTCGCTAATTTACAGCTTGACTGCGATGTTTGCACCTTTCGGTCCAACACATACGACTTTAGCAGACATTTTTGAGTACTGGGTTAGCTTTCCCTCTTTGATCCTCTCTCCTTAGCCAGTCTGCCCTGCTGCAGCCTGTTATCCAGGATCATCACGTGGAGGTGGAGAAGGGTCTTGGCAGCTCTGGTTCGCTGGCCCTGACGCTAGCAGTTAAATATGGGTTGCTGACTGCTGCAGCTCCATGCACTGCTCAGCGTCTTGATCCCAGAGCGTATACAACTCACAGATGGGTCCTTCAGCTACACCTACAAGGCACCAACTTCTCTTAAGTCCCCTAGCCCGACCTCTCCCTAAGATCTATCCGGCTTGGGTGGCCTTCCTTGCAGGAAGCAAAACTCCTGTCGGCATTGCTCCTGGGATCAATAGGGCATGAAAAATCTTAGCCCTCGGCCAGGTAGGCTTTCATATAGAGTTCACGTTTCTGAGTGTCTTGTAACATCTGGATCTATTTATCTCCGAAAGTTTTTGAAACAAAGTAGCGACAATAATCTCGAGGACATTACAACAGAACAGATTAGAAAGTCAAGTAATAGGAAATTAGGATTTGAACTACAGACCTCCAAGTGGCTGATATATTTTGCTGTAGAAAAGAAAAGTTATTATGCAGTAGTTTTCCTCACATCCTAAGCATGCTGATGAAGGTGGATCTGCGTCCTCCGAGCGGTTGTGCTATGCTTGGCTTCATCTGCGTGTCACTCACTACTATGGGGATCACTTTGATCCCTCACGTTGTTAACCAGGCTGCCTGAAAACAGCCTGTTTCCAGGTAGGACTACGAGGAAGCCAAGGGTCTTGGCCAGTATGTTTTGCCTGACCAGACGTTAGTCTTCCTCCCCATTCCTTGTGAGTTAATTTATACTGTCATTTGGATTGGGGCTTGCCATATGTCTGTAGACCTTCATCCCTGTATTTCCCATGGCCCATCTGCTCAGCCAATATTCTTTGTTTGCTGTTCTTATGAACTGTTTGGCTGTTTATAAAGTTGTTGCTGTATGTTACTTAATGTAGGTTTATAAGATGATCCATGGAAAGGATCAATTAGACTATAACAAGTTTTCCAAAATACAGTCACCTACAAGAGGGCATAGCTACAACCACCTACAAGAACAAGAGGGCATAGCTACAACCACCTACAAGAACAAGAGGGCATAGCTACAACCACCTACAAGAACAAGAGGGCATAGCTACCATATAACTATAATTAAAGAAAGGTCCAGATTAGATATTAGGAAATATTTAAAAAAATCAGAAAGTGGTGAATGCCTGGAATGCATTGCCACAGGAAGTAGTAGAGGCAGAGTCAATTAATTAATTAAAGAATAGATTGGATGCACAATATGTTCTATTTAGATCAAGTGAATGCAAAAAAAACTGGTTGTATACACACTCTGCAGTCGTCTAAATCAGCATAAAGACTTTAAGACATTAAGTATGTGGCTCCTGCTGAAGACTGATGTGTCAGACCGAAAGGTGCAAATATCGCAGTCAATCTGTAAACTATCGACACAACGCATTCTGTTCTCCGGACTACATCCTGCTACATGTAAAACCCTGTTCAGGGCTTGGTAGTAGGAGATTGAGAAAGAATGCAGAAAAAGAAGAAAGTATGTGGCTGCCCTTGTCTTGAAAAAAACCAAAAAAACATGAGTTTGAGAATTTGACCAACTTGCAAGGTCAACACACCGATCGGAAGTTTTAAATATATTCATTTGACTGATTCCATAGTGGCCTGGAAAGTCATCAGGGCATCACTGAATGCAGAAATGACAGCCTTAATCAAGTTTGTGACCAAAGCAGATATACAGAGTTACATCGCGGCAGCAGATTTACCGCCACGCATGGGGGGTACGGTGAGTAGTCTGCATGTTACCTGCATCCTTGTCTCGGGTTGTACTACCGCCACGCATGGGGGTATGATGAGTAGTCTGCATGTTACCTGCATCCTTGTGTCGGGTAGTACTACAGCCGCGCATGGGGGTACGATGAGTAGTCTTGTCTCGGGCTGTACTAAACAGAGTTTGGTCCCCTTCAAGAATGATAAACTACCAGAGCCTTAAAAGGGGGTCGCTGTTATCAAGAGATTACGACACTCGCCTCTCGTAGTGATGAACGGAAATGGTGGGTGATCGAATCCCGCAGTGGGATCAAGATGCTGCAGTGGTCAGTGACCCATAGCTGACTGCTAGCGTCAGGGCCAGCGAACCATAGCTGCCAAGACCCTTCTACACCTCCACGTGGTGATCCTGGATAACAGGCTGCAGCAGGGCAGACTGGCTAAGGAGAAGGGATCTAAGAGGGAATGCTAACCCGGTACTCAAAAAATGCTTGCTGAAGTCGAATGTGTTGGACCGAAAGGTGCAAATATCGCAGCCAAGCTGTAAACTATGACACAACGCATTCCGTTCTCTGGACTACATGCTGCTACTTGAACCCTTTCAGGGTTTGGTAGTGGGAGATTGAGAACGAACGAAGAAGAAGAAGAATCCCGCAGTTTCAAGCAGCCCCTGGTCTCACTGGGATAAGACCAGAGTGCCTGCATCCCGAGTTACCTCCAGTCGTCTCGACCACTAGTCTTGCCACTGATCTAAGGTAACTCAAGATAAGAGTGAGATTGATGACCAGAGCATATTCTCCCTCACAATAAACCAAATCCAGCGCACACCACATTATTAAGACAAAACCATCTGATGCTGTGGTCATCATTGCTTCACGATGGGCAATAACTTTTTTTTAAAAAGTCTTTAGATGAACTCCGTCATTGTTTGTTGTCAAACTTGCACTACCAACCCCAGAAAAGGGCTTAGATGAACTCCTTGATTGTTTGTTGTCAAACTTGCACTACCAACCCCAGAAAAGGGCTTAGATGAACTCCGTCATTGTTTGTTGTCAAACTTGCACTACCAACCCCAGAAAAGGGCTTAGATGAACTTCGTCATTGTTTGTTGTCAAACTTGCACTACCAACCCCAGAAAAGGGCTTAGATGAACTCCGTCATTGTTTGTTGTCAAACTTGCACTACCAACCCCAGAAAAGGGCTTAGATGAACTCCGTCATTGTTTGTTGTCAAACTTGCACTACCAACCCCAGAAAAGGGCTTAGATGAACTCCTTGATTGTTTGTTGTCAAACTTGCACTACCAACCCCAGAAAAGGGCTTAGATGAACTCCGTCATTGTTTGTTGTCAAACTTGCACTACCAACCCCAGAAAAGGGCTTAGATGAACTCCTTGATTGTTTGTTGTCAAACTTGCACTACCAACCCCAGAAAAGGGCTTAGATGAACTCCGTCATTGTTTGTTGTCAAACTTGCACTACCAACCCCAGAAAAGGGCTTAGATGAACTCCGTCATTGTTTGTTGTCAAACTTGCACTACCAACCCCAGAAAAGGGCTTAGATGAACTCCGTCATTGTTTGTTGTCAAACTTGCACTACCAACCCCAGAAAAGGGCTTAGATGAACTCCGTCATTGTTTGTTGTCAAACTTGCACTACCAACCCCAGAAAAGGGCTTAGATGAACTCCTTGATTGTTTGTTGTCAAACTTGCACTACCAACCCCAGAAAAGGGCTTAGATGAACTCCTTGATTGTTTGTTGTCAAACTTGCACTACCTACCCGAGAAAAGGGCTTAGATGAACTCCTTGATTGTTTGTTGTCAAACTTGCACTACCAACCCCAGAAAAGGGCTTAGATGAACTCCTTGATTGTTTGTTGTCAAACTTGCACTACCAACCCCAGAAAAGGGCTTAGATGAACTCCTTGATTGTTTGTTGTCAAACTTGCACTACCAACCCCAGAAAAGGGCTTAGATGAACTCCGTCATTCTTTGTTGTCAAACTTGCACTACCAACCCCAGAAAAGGGCTTAGATGAACTCCGTCATTCTTTGTTGTCAAACTTGCACTACCAACCCCAGAAAAGGGCTTAGATGAACTCCTTGATTGTTTGTTGTCAAACTTGCACTACCAACCCCAGAAAAGGGCTTAGATGAACTCCTTGATTGTTTGTTGTCAAACTTGCACTACCAACCCCAGAAAAGGGCTTAGATGAACTCCGTCATTGTTTGTTGTCAAACTTGCACTACCAACCCCAGAAAAGGGCTTAGATGAACTCCGTCATTGTTTGTTGTCAAACTTGCACTACCAACCCCAGAAAAGGGCTTAGATGAACTCCTTGATTGTTTGTTGTCAAACTTGCACTACCAACCCCAGAAAAGGGCTTAGATGAACTCCGTCATTGTTTGTTGTCAAACTTGCACTACCAACCCCAGAAAAGGGCTTAGATGAACTCCTTGATTGTTTGTTGTCAAACTTGCACTACCAACCCCAGAAAAGGGCTTAGATGAACTCCGTCATTGTTTGTTGTCAAACTTGCACTACCAACCCCAGAAAAGGGCTTAGATGAACTCCTTGATTGTTTGTTGTCAAACTTGCACTACCAACCCCAGAAAAGGGCTTAGATGAACTCCTTGATTGTTTGTTGTCAAACTTGCACTACCAACCCCAGAAAAGGGCTTAGATGAACTCCTTGATTGTTTGTTGTCAAACTTGCACTACCAACCCCAGAAAAGGGCTTAGATGAACTCCTTGATTGTTTGTTGTCAAACTTGCACTACCAACCCCAGAAAAGGGCTTAGATGAACTCCTTGATTGTTTGTTGTCAAACTTGCACTACCAACCCCAGAAAAGGGCTTAGATGAACTCCTTGATTGTTTGTTGTCAAACTTGCACTACCAACCCCAGAAAAGGGCTTAGATGAACTCCTTGATTGTTTGTTGTCAAACTTGCACCACCAACCCCAGAAAAGGGCTTAGATGAACTCCTTGATTGTTTGTTGTCAAACTTGCACTACTAACCCCAGAAAAGGGCTTAGATGAACTCCTTGATTGTTTGTTGTCAAACTTGCACTACCAACCCCAGAAAAGGGCTTAGATGAACTCCTTGATTGTTTGTTGTCAAACTTGCACTACCTACCCGAGAAAAGGGCTTAGATGAACTCCTTGATTGTTTGTTGTCAAACTTGCACTACCAACCCCAGAAAAGGGCTTAGATGAACTCCTTGATTGTTTGTTGTCAAACTTGCACTACCAACCCCAGAAAAGGGCTTAGATGAACTCCGTCATTCTTTGTTGTCAAACTTGCACTACCAACCCCAGAAAAGGGCTTAGATGAACTCCTTGATTGTTTGTTGTCAAACTTGCACTACCAACCCCAGAAAAGGGCTTAGATGAACTCCTTGATTGTTTGTTGTCAAACTTGCACTACCAACCCCAGAAAAGGGCTTAGATGAACTCCTTGATTGTTTGTTGTCAAACTTGCACTACCAACCCCAGAAAAGGGCTTAGATGAACTCCTTGATTGTTTGTTGTCAAACTTGCACTACCAACCCCAGAAAAGGGCTTAGATGAACTCCTTGATTGTTTGTTGTCAAACTTGCACTACCAACCCCAGAAAAGGGCTTAGATGAACTCCGTCATTGTTTGTTGTCAAACTTGCACTACCAACCCCAGAAAAGGGCTTAGATGAACTCCGTCATTGTTTGTTGTCAAACTTGCACTACCAACCCCAGAAAAGGGCTTAGATGAACTCCGTCATTGTTTGTTGTCAAACTTGCACTACCAACCCCAGAAAAGGGCTTAGATGAACTCCTTGATTGTTTGTTGTCAAACTTGCACTACCAACCCCAGAAAAGGGCTTAGATGAACTCCTTGATTGTTTGTTGTCAAACTTGCACTACCAACCCCAGAAAAGGGCTTAGATGAACTCCGTCATTGTTTGTTGTCAAACTTGCACTACCAACCCCAGAAAAGGGCTTAGATGAACTCCTTGATTGTTTGTTGTCAAACTTGCACTACCAACCCCAGAAAAGGGCTTAGATGAACTCCTTGATTGTTTGTTGTCAAACTTGCACTACCAACCCCAGAAAAGGGCTTAGATGAACTCCGTCATTCTTTGTTGTCAAACTTGCACTACCAACCCCAGAAAAGGGCTTAGATGAACTCCTTGATTGTTTGTTGTCAAACTTGCACTACCAACCCCAGAAAAGGGCTTAGATGAACTCCTTGATTGTTTGTTGTCAAACTTGCACTACCAACCCCAGAAAAGGGCTTAGATGAACTCCGTCATTGTTTGTTGTCAAACTTGCACTACCAACCCCAGAAAAGGGCTTAGATGAACTCCTTGATTGTTTGTTGTCAAACTTGCACTACCTACCCGAGAAAAGGGCTTAGATGAACTCCTTGATTGTTTGTTGTCAAACTTGCACTACCAACCCCAGAAAAGGGCTTAGATGAACTCCTTGATTGTTTGTTGTCAAACTTGCACTACCAACCCCAGAAAATGGCTTAGATGAACTCCGTCATTGTTTGTTGTCAAACTTGCACTACCAACCCCAGAAAAGTGCTTAGATGAACTCCGTCATTGTTTGTTGTCAAACTTGCACTACCAACCCCAGAAAAGGGCTTAGCAAGTAGCAGAATGTAGTCCGGAGAACTGAATGCGTCATGTTGTAGTTTTCAGCTTGACTATGCCATTTGCATCTTTTCTGACACATCCGACTTCAGCACTTAAATGATTAATAGCCAAGAGATGGATAGTGCTGCAGTGAATACTTCTTCTTCGTGCGCTTTCAGGCGTCAACTTGAATATATCTGCAGAAAGCAGTGGTTAGCCTGAAGTCATTGGAACCTCTATAGAGATTGTCCAGGAATGGTTTCGGTGTTGGCCACACATGCTGTCTCTGTTCCTCGTATGTTGGACACTTTAGTAGCAGATGTTCAGCAGTCATTTTATTAGTGTTCATCAGTCATTTTATTAGTGTCACAGACAACATTCATCGTATATTTTGTCTGACCCCCCCTAACATGTCTGATCAATATGTTTTGTCTGACCCCCACTAACATGTCTGATCAGTATATTTTGTCTGACCCCCATTAACATGTCTGATTAGTATATTTTGTCTGATCAATATGTTTTGTCTGACCCCCACTAACATGTCTGATCAGTATATTTTGCCTGACCCCCACTAACATGTCTGATCAGTATATTTTGCCTGGCCCTGACTAACATGTCTGATCAGTATGTTTTGTCTGACCCCCACTAACATGTCTGATCAGTATATTTTGTCTGACCCCCCCACTAACATGTCTGATCAGTATGTTTTGCCTGACCCCCACTAACATGTCTGATCAGTATGTTTTGCCTGATCCTGACTAACATGTCTGATCAATATGTTTTGCCTGACCCCCACTAACATGTCTGATCAGTATGTTTTGCCTGACCCCCACTAACATGTCTGATCAGTATATTTTGTCTGACCCCCATTAACATGTCTGATTAGTATATTTTGTCTGATCAATATGTTTTGTCTGACCCCCACTAACATGTCTGATCAGTATATTTTGCCTGACCCCCACTAACATGTCTGATCAGTATATTTTGCCTGGCCCTGACTAACATATCTGATCAGTATGTTTTGTCTGACCCCCACTAACATGTCTGATCAGTATATTTTGCCTGACCCCCACTAACATGTCTGATCAGTATGTTTTGTCTGATCTTGACTAACATGTCTGATCAGTATGTTTTGCCTGATCCTGACTAACATGTCTGATCAGTATGTTTTGCCTGATCCTGACTAACATGTCTAATCAATATGTTTTGCCTGGCCCTGACTAACATGTCTGATCAGTATATTTTGTCTGACCCCCACTAACATGTATGATCAATATGTTTTGCCTGACCCCCACTAACATGTCTGATCAGTATGTTTTGCCTGATCCTGACTAACATGTCTGATGAGTATGTTTTGCCTGATCCTGACTAACATGTCTGATCAATATGTTTTGCCTGGCCCTGACTAACATGTCTGATCAGTATATTTTGTCTGACCCCCACTAACATGTATGATCAATGTTTTGTCTGACCCACCACTAACATGTCTGATCAATATGTTTTGTCTGACCCCCCACTAACATGTCTGATCAATATGTTTTGTCTGACCCCCACTAACATGTCTGATCAGTATATTTTGTCTGACCCCCACTAACATATCTGATCAGTATATTTTGTCTGACCCCCACTAACATATCTGATCAGTATATTTTGCCTGACCCCCACTAACATGTCTGATCAGTATATTTTGTCTGACCCCCACTAACATATCTGATCAGTATATTTTGTCTGACCCCCACTAACATATCTGATCAGTATGTTTTGTCTGACCCCCACTAACATGTCTGATCAGTATATTTTGCCTGACCCCCACTAACATGTCTGATCAGTATATTTTGTCTGACCCCCACTAACATGTCTGATCAGTATATTTTGCCTGGCCCAGACGTTAGTCTTCCTCTCCTATTAGTTTGGTGACCATATGGTATCTGTCTGTTGTGGCCTGTGCAGAGTCTAAAGATGACCTCTGTTGATCTGATCATGCCGTCAGTGTGGCATATCAAGAAATGAGAAAGCAGACAGGCTAGCAAAGGAGGGAGCAACATGAAACAAAGAACAAATAATCACCCCCCAGTTATCCTTTATCCAGCTTCCATTAAAATGGATGCAAATTTAATCTGCGACGGCATTATTTTTCAGCATGTCACATTTTACTGTGGTTGTTAACTTTGAGAGCCTGTAACCTTTTTTTTTTGTTGGACTATAGATACATTTTGGTTGTGTGTAGAGACGTATATTTATAAAGAACTTATAGGGGGTAATGTTGTTATAGCCGGGGGTGGGGTTGAGGATGAACTCTCAACACCAACTAAATGCTACCAAGGTGTGCAGCTCATAATAGTCTCTGATAACAAAGTCCAACTGCTGGCCTTCGTGCGTCAGAACTGTTTTGACTAACAAGAGAAGGGGCGGAAGGCGAGGGACTGGTAGTTTCTTGCAGATGTGGCTCGAAAGCCTAGGAAGGCAGCTCATCTAGGAGAAGGAAAACTGCATTCAAACCATCTGAAGCCTTGCAGATAAGATACTGGCGCATCTTGTCGGGTTTTGTTAGATATGTCTGTGCAACCTGTTTTCTGATAACTCTGAAAGTTGGTCAGCGTCTACCAAACCTGACGACCGACGATGTGTGAAGGAGCACACGCAAGAGGATACAATGCCTTATCCTAGAGCGAGGAAAGACAACCTGAGTTGAGTGTTGTGGCAGGGCAGACCAAGCCCTTAGCCTTGGTTGGCGTCTGGTCTAGGAGTGAAGCCGACAGTTGAACAGATAAAGCATTACTCTGCTGATCTGGCAGCTTCTGCGGCTTGCCTTGTTCCAAATGTGTTGGTATCACCTTTCCCTTGGAGCAAACAAGGCAGACCGAGAGAGGGACCATACTGCACGGGCAACACATGGTCTCTATATTTCTGCCCTGGCTTTGTGCTAGTAGCACAATTACTATCGTCTGAAAAGACGAAAAGAGCCAATGATGTGTAGGTGATATTGTTTTTGATGTGTGTGTGTTAGTTTTTGAGATACAAGAAGATGGTGAAAATGTTATAAAACAGCACAAACATTTAGACTTTCCTATTTTTGGGCATGGCAGCAATACTTGGAATGCTGGTATTCAAACAGGCATGTTAATGTCTGTTGCCAGGTAGCCGAATGCTTCGGCTATATGTACTAGGTATTTTACAACTTCCTGCGGCTTACTAGGCCCATGGGAAGATATTTTTAACTATAATTTTTGTCTGGGCAGTGGCAGTTAATCCTACTCTTTTAGATTTCAAACTGCCAAGGTATTTTTAACGTGCTCGACACTGAACACAGGAGTCTGATCTCACTACCCAGATATTTAGGTTAATTTAAACCAGACAATCCACATGAAAAAAATCACGGGTTTCACCGTGATTCGAACACGTGACCTCTGGCACTCGAGGTGGACACCTTACCTCGAAACCACTGAGCCACCCCTAATTCTGTAAATTTGTGAAATTGCTACAAGGGACTGAAAATGTTATTAACCAGATCAACGTATCTGTTAGTTTCCACTACAAATGTATTTATTACATCTATATGGACAAACTAAACAGATGCTTCTAGCCCGTAGAGGTTCATGAAGGAGAACGTGCTGTATAAGTAGGCACAAAATGCTCCTATCTACCAAGCTGTCAATAAGTACCTGATTAACGGTTAGGGAAGTTCTGGAACTACGGCTGAAAATGCAGCACGGTGAATGAGCTGACAGCAGCAGACGACTCCCACAATGAGTAAGTTTACTGAATGGTAGAAGAGGCAGCAGAGCCCAACAGCAAGCAGAGAAATTAAGAAGACTGACAGACCACCCAATGCAGACAGAGGAGGCAGACAGACTGGCGAAAGAGGATGGAAAGTTACCACAACCAGATTCAAGTGGGACCTATAAAGTTTATTAGGGCCCGGAACAGGAACAAATGGGAAACAGGACATACTGGCTATACAAAAAATGATGCTTATTACCAGTTGAACATAAGAGCGCAGGTGGTGGTCTTCAAACTCCGCACAGGCCACAACAGACTGAGGTACCATCTATTCAATAAACTGAATGTAGGTGCTACTGACGAATGCACCTGTGGTACTGGGAAAATGACCGCTGAACATCTGCTGCAAAATTTGAGAAATTTGGTAGAAATAGCCAAAACAAAGATGAGAGAAGACCCCATGAACGCCTTATCAACACCAAAGCCCATCCTTACTGTACGCAAACCAGTCTGGAAGCAGCAGATCTTTCCATAGGGGATAGAAAATATACCAGGTATCGGAAGCAAAAACAGTCAGACTGAAAAGGAAAGAAGTCATAACCCAGAGATACATAGAGAACTAACTAACTAAGCACAAATTGGACCCATGCATACACTGACGGTTCTGCAACAAATGCAACAGAAAATGGAGGAACAGTTCAGTTCAGTTGAAGTGCCATCTTCTCATCGAAGGTCGGCTGCAATGGATCTCCAATGTACTTATCTCTTGTCGTAATGGCATATCCGACAGGCCTTTTCCAGTCCATCTCTTGATGTTATCCACCTACTTAAAACGTTGTCTGCCTCTTGAACGACTGCCTTCTACCCTACCCTCCAGTATGGTCTTCAACAAGGTGGTATGTCTTGTTAAATGACCAAAACAACGTAACTGTCTGAACCTGATTTCGGTCATTAATTCTCTTTTCACCCCCAACTTTTTCATTACCTCCAAATTTGTTTTCTTCTCTTTCCAAAAAATGCGACCCAATTTTCTATATTCCCACATTTCGAAGGCTTCAATACTTTTTTCCAACTTGTTATTCAGTGTCCATGTTTCTGCGTCATAAAGTAGTGACGAGTATACATAACACCTGCCAATTCTCATTTTTAATTTATGATTTATCTGTTTAAATGTCAGTATGTGTCGCATGTTGTTGAATACCTTTTCGGGATCAAGACGCTGAGCAGCACATGAGCTGCAGTGATCAGCGACCCATAGCTGACTGCTAGCGTCAGGGCCAGTGAACCATAGCTGCCAAGACCCTTCTACACCTCCACGCGGTGATCCTGGATAACAGGCTGCAGCAGGGCAGACTGGTTAAGGAGAAGGGATCGAAGAGGGAATGCTAACCCGGTACTCAAAAAATGCTTGCTGAAGTCGGAGTGTTGGACCAAAAGGTGCAAATATCGCAGCCAAGCTGTAAACTACGACACAGCGCATTCCGTTCTCTGGACTACATTCTGCTACTTACCCTTTCAGGGTTTGGTGGTGGGAGATTGAGAACGAACGAAGAAGAAGAATAATACCTTTTCTCTTTTTGATTTCTTTGCCATCATTCATTATTATATGACCTAGATAGGAGAAACTCTGTACCTGTTCAAGTAGTTGATCTTTTATTTTCTGCATACATGGTTTCTTGTAGATTTTTCCAATGATCATAGTCTTTGTTTTCTTTATGTTTATGTCTAATCGAAACTCTTGACTTATTTTGTATATTTCTGTTACAAGTCTATGCAATTCTTGCTCACTTTTTGCCATCACCACTATATCATCCACACATCTAAGATTATTCATTGCCACTCCTCCAATAACAAGCACTGGCATCCCCTCTATCTGTTTGAGTATTTGTTCTGTGTGGATATTAAAAAGACAAGAGGACAATACACATCCCTGTCTCACTTCTCTTTTCACATCTATACTTGGAGAGCATAACTTTCCTGATTTTACTGTAGCCGTTTGTTCCCAGTACAGATTACGAAGCAGTTTTATGTCTTTACATCGAGACCTATTTCTTGTAGACATTTAATTAATTTGCCATGTTGGACTCTTCTGAAAAGCCTTCTGGTAGTCTATGAGCTACAATCTACAAAGCTGTAAATAGGTACCTGAATGATGGTTAGGGAAGTCAAGGTGGCAAAGTGTGGAACTGGAGCTAAAGATGCAGCGCGGGGACTGAGCTGGGAGCAGCCGACGACTCATAGCTGGCTGCTTCCATCAGGGTCAGCGAACGAGAGCTGACTAGGGCTAAAGAGGTAGTACGGTGAATGAGCTTGGAGCAGCCGACGGCGCATAGCTGGCTGCTTCCATCAGGATCAGCGAATGAGAGCTGACTAGGGCTAAAGAGGCAGTACGGTGAAGGAGCTGGGAGCAGCCGACGACTCATAACTGGCTGCTTCCATCAGGGTCAGCGAATGAGAGCTGACTAGGGCTAAAGAGGTAGTACGGTGAATGAGCTGGGAGCAGCCGACGGTGCATAGCTGGCTGCTTCCATCAGGATCAGCGAATGAGAGCTTACTAGGGCTAAAGAGGCAGTACGGTGAATGAGCTGGGAGCAGCCGACGACTCATAGCTGTCTGCTTCCATCAGGATCAGCGAATGAGAGCTGACTAGGGCTAAAGAGGCAGTACGGTGAATGAGCTGGGAGCAGCCGACGACTCATAGCTGGCTGGGGCTAAAGAGGCAGTATCGTGAATTCGACGAAAGCAGCCGACGACTCATAGCTAACTGCTTCAATCAGGGTCGGCGAATGAGAGCTGATTGAGGCTAAAGAGGCAGTACCGAGAATTAGCCGAGAGCAGCCCACGACTCATAGCTGACTGCTTCCATCAGGGTCGGCGAATGAGAACTTACCAAAGCCATATTCCATCTCCAAGCCGTGACCCTGGAGACATGCTACACTGGTGTAGTCTTTCTAAGAGAATACAAATCGCAGTGGAAAGGCAAACCCTGTACCCCAAAAAAAGCTAGCTGAAACTGGATGTGTCAGGCCGAAAGTCACAGATAATACCGCCTTTCTGTAAACTACTACACAACATTGAACTCCGAAGAAGGAACAAAATTACTCACTCCACCTGCAAAAAAACCTTAGACCTAGTATCTAACACCCTCTCCTTGATGGCCGTGTCTGCGTTCGGACCACCACCTATGCAAATGAGTGATTGTAAAATGACTGACTTGTTTAATATCCTGCTGAGCGCAACGTAGCGGGACCGAAAAACTTTTTATAGCATGCAATGATAATGTATTATCTGAAAGAGTCGTAGCATTATCAGCCAGCTCTGGGGATATTCTGGGAAGATGACTGCACCAACACGCCATAGCTTCACTCCCCCTGGTGAACTCAATTGTGCTTAATTGGATGATGTCATGTCTTCTTCCTTACATGCTAGGCAGGCTCTTCTTGTTCTGCTTGTTCTTCTTCTTGTTCTTTTTGGTTCTTGTTGTTCTTTTTGGTCCTGTTCTTGTTCTTTTTATTCTTATTGTTCTTATTCTTCTTGTTGTTGTTCCTGTTCTTATTGTTCTTATTCTCGTTGTTCTTTTTCTTGTTCTTATTTTTGTTCTTCTTGTTTTTCTTGTTGTTCTTGTTGTTCTTGTTCTCCTTGTTGTTGTTCGTGTTCTTGTTGTTCTTGTTCTCCTTGTTGTTCTTGTTCTTGTTCATCTTCTTGTTCTTGATGTTCCTCCCCCATATAAATCCAATCGACAGATCTGAAGAATTAAACAAACCCGGTCATGGCAACCTTGCCTGATTGCCAAGGTTCAAATACAATAACTATCACTGGCAAACAGGAACGAATCAGTAACTTTGACAGGACCAACAAAGACATGTTGAGGTGGTGCGAATGTGTGCCTCTGTGACCCCATTCTGATAAACTATACTGATAACAAATCGCACCAGGTGGTAAACCCGTCATGAACTGTTCAGATACAGGTGCTCGGAAATCCGTGTTATATATGTGATTTGTTCTGTTTCTTCAGGATACCTTTGAGTACAGTTACACACCAGGCATGGCTTCTGGGCCACTGTATGCAGATACTGATGGCATTAAAGCAGATAAAAAGGTACTTTTGTTTTTCTTTTCTTTCATGTGCGCTAGCGAAACAGTTAGGTAACAATTCAGTTTTCTCGAACAGATGATATGTCTGATTTCTTGTTTCGTTTAGACTAGTGAAACAATTGGTTGAACAGTCTGATTTCTTGTTTCGTTTAGACTAGTGAAACAGTTGGTTGAACAGTCTGATTTCTTGTTTTGTGTTGACTAGTAAAACAATTGGTTGAACAGTCTGATTTCTTGTTTCGTTTAGACTAGTGAAACAGTTGGTTGAACAGTCTGATTTCTTGTTTTGTGTTGACTAGTGAAACAATTGGTTGAACAGTCTGATTTCTTGTTTCGTTTAGACTAGTGAAACAGTTGGTTGAACAGTCTGATTTCTTGTTTTGTGTTGACTAGTGAAACAATTGGTTGAACAGTCTGATTTCTTGTTTCGTTTAGACTAGTGAAACAGTTGGTTGAACAGTCTGATTTCTTGTTTTGTGTTGACTAGTGAAACAATTGGTTGAACAGTCTGATTTCTTGTTTCGTTTAGACTAGTGAAACAGTTGGTTGAACAGTCTGATTTCTTGTTTTGTGTTGACTAGTGAAACAATTGGTTGAACAGTCTGATTTCTTGTTTCGTTTAGACTAGTGAAACAGTTGGTTGAACAGTCTGATTTCTTGTTTTGTGTTGACTAGTGAAACAATTGGTTGAACAGTCTGATTTCTTGTTTCGTTTAGACTAGTGAAACAGTTGGTTGAACAGTCTGATTTCTTGTTTTGTGTTGACTAGTGAAACAATTGGTTGAACAGTCTGATTTCTTGTTTCGTTTAGACTAGTGAAACAGTTGGTTGAACAGTCTAATTTCTTGTTTCGTTTAGACTAGTGAAACAGTTGGTTGAACTGTCTGATTTCTTGTTTTGTGGTGTCTATTGAAACAGTTGGTTGAACAGTCTGATTTCTTGTTTTGTGGTGTCTAGTGAAACAGTTGGTTGAACTGTCTGATTTCTTGTTTTGTGTTGACTAGTGAATCAGTTGGTTGAACAGTCTGATTTCTTGTTTTGTGTTGACTAGTGAATCAGTTGGTTGAACAGTCTGATTTCTTGTTTTGTGTTGACTAGTGAATCAGTTGGTTGAACAGTCTGATTTCTTGTTTTGTGTTGACTAGTGAATCAGTTGGTTGAACAGTCTGATTTCTTGTTTTGTGTTGACTAGTGAATCAGTTGGTTGAACAGTCTGATTTCTTGTTTTGTGTTGACTAGTGAAACACATGAAAAGTCTTCTTTGTTCATTCTCAGAACCCTACTACCAAGCCCTGAAAAGGGCTTTGCTGTTGTTGTTGAATGCCCACAATGAGTAGTTTACACTTTTTGTGCGCCCTGAAAAGGACGTTAAGTGGTGGGTTCCAATAGCTTTCCTCACATCCCAAGCGTACTGATGAAGGTGGACCGGGGTCCTCCAGGCGGTTGTGCTATGCATGGTTTCTGAGACCAGGTCAGGCCCATATTGTTGCATTAACTCACTTCCTTCTTTAAACATCGTTGTCCAGTTCTTCACTGTTGTCTTCGACACACTTTTGTCACCATACACTGCCTTCATTCTCCGATGCATGTCAACTGAATCCTTCACTGTTAGAAACCGAATCACCACTCTTTGATCAACTCTGGACGGATTCCGTATCACACCCGCCATGTTTTCAACGGTCTGCAGATGGAAACTATGAGTCGGATGATAATGAAATTTAGCAAACTTGACGGTTGCTATGTGCTGTTTACACCAGAGGTGATGTCATCATGCGCATCATATTTATGTTCACTTGTTGCAGTTTGGTCTGGTTTCATTTGAACATGCCTTGTAGCATATCCCACTGTATTATTTCATTGTTTACGTTATTTTCCTAAAGGGTAACATTTTCATTCAATAAAATTTGTCTCTCAGGTGCATTTCCAAGAAGCTCAAGAACATTCAGCGATCCCACCAAGTCCAGGGGCCTCAACTAGCAGTTCCGATACAGACTCCTCCGTGATTGACAGGCCAACCACAACAGCAGCAGGTCAGCGTCACCGCACGCACAGCCACGGGGATAAAGTCATTAATAGCCACGAGAATGTCAACAACAATTTTCACGGAAACGTGAACAACGCCGCTGCTGACAAACAGGTAAATCATCATCTTCTCTTTCTGACCTACTGCTCTTTCCTCTTACTCTGTGGCGAAGTGGTCAAGCCGTTTGTCTGTTCAGACGTTCGGGGCTCGAATTCGAGCTTCATGATGTCAATTTGTCAGGAGATCTCTGGGTTCACCACTGAAGCTACGAGGCTTGTACTTTTTGCGATGGTCTCAGCAGGCGGGATACTGTTCTGCGGAGAGAGAAAGAGGGAGCCATATGGGGAGATCCACGGTGATGAAAGTCAAGTCCTCCTCACCTCGACTTTAACCTTGCTCTTTCCTGGCAGCGTCGCAGAGAGAAGGTATGCATAGACTTCTGATTTTTGCTAGATGGGAGGTTTGTGCTGCTGGCCTGGTTTAATTTTGGAGTGTTTCTTTGATTGCCTCTGTCCAGGATGGAACATCAATTTTGAAGCTTTTCAAAGACACTTTCAAGGCTTCTCGGTAGCGTTTATTCTTTCCCTCTGATTAAAGTCTGCCTGTTCTGAGCTCACCTGAGTATAGCAGGTGTTTTGGGAGACGCTCATTGGGTATGCGACCAACATGTCCTGTCCATCTTATCTCTTCTTCGTTTGTATTCAGACCTCAACTTCAATGACTGTAACAAAGGCAGCAGTCAACTCAAGGCTTCGTACAGCATCTCGTGGAAGGATACTTCTTGTGTCAGTATACAGCGGACATGACTGTAAAATATGTTCTGTTGTCATGGGGGAAATGTTGCAGGCACGAGTCTGTAGTGTCAATCTTGAACTTGTTGCACAGATGACATCTGTCTGTCCTGTGCGTCTGTCCTGTGCGTAGCAGGACAATTTTTGTTTTGTTTGTTTGTGCGCGTTCGCCTTATTTCTCCAATCCCCAAGGCGGTGTGTGTTGCACTGTTTTTTTGTGTGCGCCTTTTGGCCCAGTGCATCTGACTTCAGCATGCATTTCATGTAAGGGTCTGCTTCCTCCTGCATTTTCTAATGGTTTACTTTCCCAGGGTAACAGCCGGTGCTGTGATGGGGATCGAACCCAGCACCTTCTGGTTGTGAGCCGTGTCACTTAACCACTAGCCCACGCCGTCCCCAGCCGGAGAATGATGACCTGGTCTCGCATGGAGAGTTGGTGGTAGGGTCCATATTATCTGAACTTTCTGCAGAAGTGTTTGGATGCCCAACATGTTTGATTTGCCTAAACATGTCAGAAGTTTTGGGGGGGGGGGGGGGGGGGGGGGGGTTTGGGTGTTAGACGGAATGGCGTGGGCTAGTGGATAAGTGACACAGTTCACTAACCAAAGGTGCCCACCACAGCAACGGCCTTTGCCCCGGAGAAGCAAACCCTTAGAAAATGCAGGAGGAAGCAGACTCTTACATAGTATGCATGCCGAAGTCAAATGCACTGGCGCAAAATAAAAACCGTAGTCCAATGCACACACCACCTAGGGGGGTAGAGATATAAGGCAAACGCACACACACACAAAATATCACAGTTCGGCACATTGTAGCAGATCCTGAGCATCCTATGCAGACAGCTCAAGTGAACATGGTTGAACTGTCTAGTGTGTCTGCTAACACTGTCCATGTTTTGCAGGTATGCATCTGAGTGGATAATACTACAGCACAAACTTTTGTGTGTGTGTGTGTGTGTGCATGCGTTCGCCTTACTTCTCTACTCCCTAATGCGGTGTGTGTTGCACTATGTTGTTTAATTTGTGCCTGTCGGCCCAGTGCATCTGACTTCGGCATGCATTTTATAAGGGTCTTCTTCCCCAGGGTAACGGCCGGTGCTCTGATGGGGAACAAACCCAGCACCTTCGAATTGTAAACCGTGTCACTTAACCACTTGCCTACGCTGTCCCCTCGATGCACTTTTATCTTGGTGGTGACACTGATGTATTGTAGGTTTCAGACATTTGCTTGGGGACGGCGTGGGCTAGTGGTTAAGTGACGCGACTCATAATCCGAAGGTGCTGGGTTCACTCCTCATCACAGCACCCACCATTACCTCAGGGAAGCAAACCCTTAAAAAATGCAGGAGGAAGCAGACCCTTACATAAAATGCATGCCGAAATCGGATGCACTGGGCCGACAGCCACTAAAAACACAGTGCAATGCACACCGCCGTTGGGGAATAAAGAATTAAGGCGAAATTTAAAAAAAAAAGACATTTGCTTGCAGCCAACCAAAAATCAGAGCTTCCATGTGCAGTCCTGTGGTTGACCTCCAAGTCAATAATTGCCTCTCTGCCGAGGGTAATGCCTCCGTAGATGGATCTGTTGACTGCCAGGAGATGATGGCTCTGTTCGGTAATGTTCGGTTCACTGTACAAGAAGCAAGCTGCATGAGTACCTCCGTTTTCCTAGTGTTGATTGTGAGACCAAAGCTACTGCATGCTGCCGAAAACTCCATGATTGTGTACTGTATATCTTGTTCTGAGCAGATGTTAAGGTCACAGTTTTCGGTGAGCAGGACATCCAAGATGGTGGCTTCACTCCCCTTTTGGGGGAAGACTTCAAGCGTCTTGGATTGAACATGGTACTACAGCAAGTCACCTTTCAATGCTTCTATTTTATTTGTTACTGCTTATCTACTTTCTAATCAGCTGCCCATTGCCTGTCTTCTTCTTCTGCCTTCATTCTCACTCTTCCGCGACCAAGCCCTGAACAGGGCTTTGCAAATAGCATGTAGTCCTGAGAACGGAATGCGTTGAGTCGCTAAATTTGCAGCTTGACTCCGATATGTGCACCTTTCGTCTGGCGCATCTGTCTTTGGCAGCACGCATTTTTTAAAGTACCGGGTTAGCCTTCCTTCTTCGATCCCTTCTCCTTAGCCAGTCTGCTCTGTTGAAGCCTGATATCCAGGATCACTGCGTGGATGTGAAGAAGTGTCTTGGCAGCTTTGGTTCGCTGATCCTGACGCAAGCAGTCAGCTTTGAGTCACTGTCCGCTCCAGCTCATGCGCTGCTCAGCGTCTTGATCCTGTCATATTGCCAGTAATGATGTCATAGTAAAATCTCCTCTGGCACGGCACATATGGAGCAGACAAGAATCACAGAGGCTGCACGGAAACGAGCGATACGGAAGGCAAGAGAAAAGTTGCCTCCGTCTGACGGTCAGACATTGCTTCTCTGCCCTCAATGGAAAAACAAAATTAATTGACCAACAACGCCGAGGGCTTCAACAGCAGGATAAAAGCTAATGGTTAGGAACTCGAAGTGGTTGACCGTTTTAAATATCTCGGTTCGATTGTCAGTGATGAAGGATCAAAATGTGAGGTGTTGGCCAGAATAGCACAGACAATAGCGGCGCTTGCACGGCTTAACAAAATCTGGCAAGATAAACGGTTAGCACTATTCACGAAAATCAGATTAATGCGTACACTGGTCCTGTCAATATTCCTCTATGCTTGTGAGACATGGACAGTTACAGCTGACCTTCAACGAAGGATACAGGTCTTGGAGATGAGATGTTTCCGAAGACTTTTAAACGTCACGTACAAAGATCGAGTTACAAATGAGAAAATACGAGATAGAATTACAACAGCAATAGGGCCTTTTGAAGACCTCTTGGAAACTGTCAAAAGAAGGAAACTTGCTTGGTGCGGTCACATATCGAGATAAAATGGTCTTGCAAATACGATTCTACATGGAAAGGTGCAAGGCAGACGACAAAGAGGCAGGCCCAAACAGAGGTGGGAGGACAACATAAAAGAATGGACCAATCTCCGACCAGAAGAGGCACAGGCAGCGGCCGCTGACAAGAAGGGTAGCGTGGTTGTTGTGAGGATGTCTTCATGTGTGCCACAATGACCTCATTGGTCACGGGATGACCTGACCTGACCTCAGTGTGACAGATGCTTTCGGTCTCGGATTGGTTTGATCAAACATCTCCAAACCGACTCTAGATTGACAGATGGCAATGTGGTCCTCTTCGGAAACCATAGACAAACAACAATGCTGACAGCAGTGACAGCTACGGCCTGACACTGTCACTTTAATTAGATTCAACTCTCAAATTTATTGTGCGTAAACATGTTGAGCATCTGTATGCCTCGGAAGGAAAGCCCAGATCAGATGGACAGGACATGTTGTTTCTTTCTCTTCTTCGTCCATCCTCATATTAAGGTTCCGGTTTCTCTTACATCCTCAGATCCAGGTCACGGTATCTTATGTCCTCAGATCAAGGTCCTGGTTTCTCTTACATCTTCTGGTCAAGGTCCCGGTTTCTCTTACATTCTCAGATCAAGGTCCCAGTTTCTCTTACATCCTCATGTCAAGGTCCCAGTTTCTCTTACATCCTCAGCTCAAGGTCTGTTTCTCTTACATCCTCAGATCAAGGTCCCGGGATCTCTTATATCCTCAGATCAAGGTCCTGGTTTCTCTTACATCCTCATATCAAGGTCCCAGTTTCTTTTACATCCTCAGATCAAGGTCCCAGTTTCTCTTACATTCTCATATCAAGGTCTCGGTTTCTCTTACATCCTCATGTCAAGGTTCCGGTTTCTCTTACATCTTCATATCAAGGTCCAGGTTTCTCTTACATCTTCACATCAAGGTCCAGGTTTCTCTTACATCCTCATATCAAGGTCCAGGTTTCTCTTACAAAGGCCACCGTTATTTGTAACTCTGTTTTATCTCCATACATCATTTGTCTGTCTCGAGGCCAGTATTGTTCTCTCTCTTCCTGCGTGAGCGTGCAGCTTTGTAGGATGTGTTCCACGGTGATGGTATGCTCCCCCACATGGGCACCTGTCATCTGTCTCAATCCTCATTTTGTTGTAAAGATGACCCTTGAGTCTGATATGCCCAGTTCTCAGTCTGAAGATGATGACTTGCTCTTCTGTAGTTAAGTTAAAGTAGCTTTGTTATTTTTGGAAGTCGGGGTGTTGATCAGCCCATTTGACCCTGAAGTTGGCTTTAATTATGGTCTTGGCCTCATTCATGTGATACTCAGGTCTGTTTGTGGGGATGCTCCTCCACTCTTTTATAGTTTGTCCGCAGCTTCCTTGCCTTCAATATTGCAGTGGGATGGGATCCACTGTATGACCAGCCTTGGGTGTTCTGCTGAGAGCTGTGGCCATAGACGTGGCCATATCATGCCAGCTTGTGATCGTTGTGAGGAGGTCGTCGTACAGTCCACTTGCATTCCCGATTCTACGTCGTACTTCATTTGTGGTACAGTCTTTGTAGGTGACATTTGGGACGTCTTCTAAATCCTCATCTCCATGGCCTAGATTTGTCTCAGGGGGTCTGCTGTAAAGATCCATGTTTTGCAGGTGTAGAGGAATATCGAAAGACCCAGTGAGCGCATTAGTCTGATCTTTATGGCGCGGGAGAGTCTTTTCTTTCCATATATGTTTCAATCATGCAAGCGCTGCTGTTGTTTGAGCTATTCTGGCCAGGACATCTGGTTTTGATTCCTCATTACTGATTGTCAAGTCCCGTTCACTGTTTTAACTCCTGTCCATTTGTGTTGAACCCAGCACCTTCTGGTTGTGAGCCGTGTCACTTAACCATTAGCCCACGCCGTCCCCACATTCACTGTTTTAACTTCTGTCCATTTGCGTTGATCACAGCATTGATTCCTTCAATGTTGTTGGTCATAAACGTTTGTCAACTTTTTTTAAAACAAAACTTTGTTTGATTTACTGTTTTATTTTTCTTCATTTTAATTATATTTTGTTTTTCAATGTTGGTTATTTTCATTTCATGTTACAGTGTCGAAATAGTATGAAAAGGGAACTGATATGCCAGCTAAACAAACTCTCAGACCACAATAAAATCACCCTCCAGTGGATTCCAGCTCACTGCGGCATACCTGGGAATGAATGGGCGGACAGGCTAGCCAGGGAGGGAAGACAGACAGAATAATTCACCCACCCAGTGTCACTGCCAGAAGTCAAGGCAAACATTTAAAAAAAATATAAATAACAATGGATAGAGAGAACAAACAGTAAATACCCACAGGACACAATCAATAGACTTAATAAGAAACAGTATACCACAATTTTTCGCCTCAGAACAGGTCATTGCAGACTAAATGCACACATGCATAAAATGAAAGCAGCACAGACTGCACAATGCACATGTCAGAGAGGACCCCAGACTCCAGAACACATCCTGCAAACATGTCCACTGCACCAAGACTCCCATGAGACCTCATCCGAGGAGAGAAACATACAAGACAAACTATGGGGAACCATTGAGGACCTGCGACTGACGTGTCACTTCATGTCACCATCTGGTGGCATAAAACGAGCATACGAAACCGAACGCAAAGAAGAAGATGATGTTACAGCGTTCTGCAATGTTGGTTATTTCCATTTCATGTTACAGCCTTCTGTTGGTTATTTCCATTTCATGTTACAGCGTTCTGTTGGTTATTTCCATTTCATGTTACAGTGTTCTGCAATGTTGGTTATTTCCATTTCATGTTACAGCGTTCTGCAATGTTGGTTATTTCCATTTCATGTTACAGCGTTCTGCAATGTTGGTTCGATCAGCATCCAGTCCCAATGCTAACACACGGATTGGTCGTTTGTTGACGGTCAGGTTTGTTCCCCTTCCAGTCTTATAGTGTAAACAGGTAGAAATTGTTGTTTGCGAATGCCCACAATGAGTAGGTTTACTCTTTTGTGCGCCCTGAAAAGGGCGTTAAGTGACGGGTCGCAGTAGCTTTCCTCACATCCCGAGCATGCTGATGAAGGCGGACCGGAGTCCTCCAGGCGGTTGTGCTATGCTTGGCTAAATCTGCGTGTCACTCACTACTATGGGGATCACGTCGATTCCTCAGGCTGTTTTAATGGCAGCCTGGCTAACGAGCTGTCTCCAGGGAGGGCTACTAGGAAGCCGATGTGAGCCTCTTGGCTAGTATGTTTTACCTGACCCTGACTAACATGTGTGATTTTAAATATATATATAATGTATACATATATATGCTAAAAAGGGAATGGGCCTCTCTTCTGAACAACTCTGGTATACAAGGCCGTGTATTCCAAGTACACTAAGTTAAGATGGTTGATTCTAATGTCAAGTCAGTACTCTTGTACGGAGCAGAAACTTGGAGAACGACATAGACAATACGTTCGTCAATAAATTTCTGCGGAGGATAATGAGTATAGGCTGGTAAGAGATGGAAAGGAACCAAAAACAACCGGAGCACAGATCAAACGTAGGAAATAGAGTTGGATAGGACGCTCGCTATGGAAAGCACAATAAAACGTGACCAGACGTGCCTTGACATGGAATTCACAGGGAAAGAGGAAGAGAGGTAGACCAAGACACATAGAGAAGAGACTGAAAATTAACTTTTATCCTTGGACCTCATCTGGAGAGAGGCAGAAAAGGGCAGTTCAAGACCAAACTTGCTGGAGGAGGGTTGTCAGTGGTCTTTGCCTCGCAAGAAGCGACGGACATTAACGATGAAAATTAGGATATTCTTAAACAATAAGTAACTGGCAGGGGATGATGACATTGTTAACGATGGATCAACAATCCACACATCAGTCAGGAGTGTGGACATTCAGCATACTAGTGGTGTTAGCCTTATTTGTCTATTCCCCAAAGCGGTGTGTGTTACACTCTGGTTTTTATTTTGCGCCTGTCGGCCCAGTGCATCCGACTTCAGCATGCATTTTATGTAAGAGCCTGCTTCCTCCTGCATTTTCTAAGGGTTTGCTTCCCCTGGGTAACGGTTGGTGATGTGATGGGGATCGAACCCAGCACATTCTGGTTGTGAGCCGTGTCACTTAACCAACAGCCCACGCTGTCCCCACAAATTGTGAATAACAGACTTGTACAAAAAAAAACTTCTGACAACAAATAACATCGATATTGATATTTGGAAAATAATCACTTCACATATCTTGTCCATAGCATTGTCTTAGTCGACCTGTACTTCTACAGGAGCATACACCCATGTGCAGGTCCCACTTAGTCGACCTGTACTTCTACAGGAGCATACACCCCTGTGCAGGTCCCACTTAGTCGACCTGTACTTCTACAGGAGCGTACACCCCTGTGCAGGTCCCAGCTCTGATGTGAACTGGATGTAGCCAGGAGGAGGATTTCCTGGGTGGTGGGCTAGGCTCGAGCAGCTTATTACTCCACTATAGAGGATAGTTAACTGATGTGTCCATCTTAATAGACTCAAACACGAGGGCAAAGTAGACCCGCAGCCTGTTAGGCACCACCTATGCTGCTCTTAACAAACCCCGAACCATGGCGGGTGTTATGCCATGTCACAAAGTTAGTCACCTCTTACGACATGCTCTATATGGGCCCATAGCATTGTACTGCTCTGAAACATGATCTCTAAACAAAAAGGATGAAAATACATAAGAAGCTTTTGAGATGTGGTTCTATCGCAGGATGCAAAGAGAGAGCTAGGCAGAAAAAAGGTCAAACGAACAAGAGCTGAAAGATATAGGGTCTCATAGTCAATGAAAGTAACCTACCAACGTCATATTGACTCACTCTACTTAAACTGTCAAAAGTACGATATGAATATCAACACATCAAAAACGGAGGCAATGAATATAGTTAGAAAGCACACCACACTTGATATTCATGTGGATGAAACAAGAATAAAGCAGGTACAAGAATTTAGGTATTTGGGAGCTGTTTTTACTGAGGATGGCAGACTCGACAGAGAGATAGAGACGAGAGAGCAGAGGGCAAACGCTGTCTCAAACCAGCTGTCTCCACTACTACGTAACCCCAAGATTTCCCTCCAAGCAAAAAAGCAGATGATAAATAGTATCTTCATGCCAAACATGGACATTGAATAAGGCCCAGGAGTGAAAGTTAGTCGCCTGCGAAATGCGGTTCCTATGAAATGTCACTAACAACACCAGAAGGGACAGAATCACAAATACGAGTATTTGGGAGAAGGTTGGAACAATTCCCTGTCTACAGTACAGGAGCAACAGAGAATGAATTGGTTTGGCCACATTGTGAGAATGTAACCAGACCACATTGTTCATGGAACCTTCTACAGGAGAAAATCAGGAAGAAGGGCTAGAGGTAGGCCGAGGAAAAGATGGATAGACAGCGTAAACGTGACCTGCCGTAAAATGGAAGAAAATGTTGCTCAGGCCACGAGAGAAGTGAAAGACAAATATAAACCACAACACTGGGCTACAACCCTGTAGAAAGTGAGACGACAAAAGACATACATACCATGACACTGGACTACAACTCGGTAGAAAGTGAGACGACAAAAGACATACATACCATGACACTAGGCTACAACCCAGTAGAAAGTGAGACGACAAAAGACAAATACATACCACGACACTGGTCTACAACCCAGTAGAAAGTGAGACGACAAAAGACAAATACATACCACGACACTGGTCTACAACCCGGTAGAAAGTGAGATAACAAAAGAAGAAGATAGACAATTAATGACGAGTGAAAAATCAATGCAGAAAAGACACAAATTGTAAAACTAAACAACACTGTGTCTATCAAACTGAGTGGAACATCATTGGAAGAGGTAGGCTTCACATATCTAGGGAGCGCCATAAATAAGACGGGTTGCAGAAGAGTCATGGTCAAACTGAATAAAGCATTAGTTAGACCTAGATTGGAGTACTGTGTACAGGTGTGAAGTCCTTATCGTAGTGGAGCCATAAACATGCTGGAAAGGATTTTTAAAAAAGAGCGATAAAGCTGATGTTGTGATTCTGGAATTACAGTTATGAGGAAAGACTCAGAAAAACCGGCCTACAGTGTTTAGAAGAGAGAAGAATTCGAGGTGACTTAATATAGGTTTATAAGATAATCAAAGGAACGGATAAATTAGACTATAACATGTTTTTAAAAATAAAACCACCTACAAGAACAAGAGGACATAGCTATAAATTAACTAAAGAAAGGTCCAGATTAGATATTAGGAAATATTTTTTTAGTCAGTGGTGAATGCTTGGAATGCATTGCCACAGGAAGTAGTGGAGGCAGGGACAATAAATGCATTCAAGAATAGATTGGGTGTACATAGCGTTTAGAGTAAGGAAATGTAAATGTAACTGGTTGTATGCATTCTCTGCAGTCTTCTGAACCAGTATAAAGATATGTTATAATGAACCAAAACACCAGATCAATGCTAGACCCGCAGCCAGTACGGCACCATCTAGACGGATTACCACTATTAATACTGGTGACACTAATGGCTTTTCACATATCATAATTTTCCGGTCCTGTGCCTTTAATAAGGGATAAGTCTAGCATTCGTACCAAAGAGGAGGTAAAAATATACCGTTTATAAGACACTCCTTTGTCATAAATTAAAAACACTAATTTATATGTTGTTTACCGCAGTCCTGCTGATGAGCTAGTCTTCGACGTGAAAGATGATGGAGACTCATTCGATACGATTACCTTGACCAATACCCTGCCTGATTCTGTGGCTTTTAAAGTAGGTTATACGCGTTTCGGTTAGCTTGCCTCTTGTTAGTCTCATTCTTATTCATATATATGACGTATGTATATATTTTACTATTGACAAAAATGGTGACTGCTCGAAAGAAATCAGAAGACGACTAGCTATGGCAATGTAGAAACTGAACAGCCTTAAGAAAGTATGGCAGGGCACCAACAAAACGACAAAAGTAAAAGTCTTGAGAGCCTGTGTTTTTCCTGTGGCAGCTTATGGCTGTGAATCATGGACAATTACCAAAACTTCTAGACAAAGAATCGAATCCTTCGAGTCTAACTGTTACAGAAAGATCCTCAGAATACCCTGGACAGAGAAAAAGACAAATGTAGACATTCGGCAAGAGTTGAGCATAGAGGAGAACTGGTTTATCAATTCCATTATGGCCAGAAAATGTAAATACTTTGGTCACATTAAGAAAAATAATGGTCTTGAGAGAACGGTGATGGAAGGTATGGTGCCAGGCAAAAGAGGCAGGGATAGACCAAGAAGACGATTGTACCAAGATATCCAGGAATATGACTGTGGCGGAGGCCGAAGTCTGTCCACAGACAGACTGTGATGAGAGCGACGTTCTATAAAGAACATGCTACATGAAGATGATATATTTTACTTAAATTATACCAAGGATGCAGTGAATATATGTTTTAACTGTTTGGCTAAATGTGATTGGAGGATTTTAACTGTTTGGCTGAATGTGATTGGAGGATTTTGACTGTTTGGCTGAATGTAATTGGGGATTCTGTGGCAAAGTGGTTAAGCCGTCTGCCTAGTGATCAGGTGGTGTGGGATTGACTCCGGACTCCGCCGTCTTTTTCACGGGTGCTTGATGCGGAGTCCCCTGCATCTCGTAGTCGCCCCCTAGTCATCTTGTCCTTGACTTGCCACTGGGGTCCGGCGGCTCGAGACTAGAAAGTGAGGATAAAATGTAGCGCAGTTAATCCTCCAGGCGGTTGTGCTATGCTTGGCGTCATCTGTGTGTCATTCACTACTACAGAGATCATGTCGAACCTCACCTTGTTAGCCAGACTATTGTCCTCGACAGCCCATTTCCAGGACGACCAACGAGGAGGTCAGGTGAAGGTCTTGACCAGTATATTTCTCCTGACCCTGGCTAACATTCTCTGATCAGTATGATTTGCCTGACCAGACGTTAGCCTCATCGTCCCAACAGAAACAGTAAATCTCCCTGTGTACGAAGCACATACTAGAGCCCAGTCAAGAAACCTTCATAACCTGACGCTGAAAGGCACAAGCACATACTAGAGCCCGGTCAAGAAACCTTCATAACCTGACGCTGAAAGGCACAAGCACATACTAGAGCCCGGTCAAGAAACCTTCATAACCTGACGCTGAAAGGCACAAGCACATACTAGAGCCCGGTCAAGAAACCTCTTCATAACCTGACGCTGAAAGGCACACGCAGGAGAGAAGAAGAAGAATGATCGCATACATTTTCTTTTGTGAAATGAAGCTATAGGACAACCTTGACCTTTAGTCCAAGCCGACATGCATGCTTCACCTCATCTTTCTGATTGCATCCAATCACTGCTTACACAATTTTGTTGCATTATTTAGGTCAAAACCACGTCTCCGGAGAAGTTCAGAGTTCGGCCAAGCTCTGGCATTATCAAGCCTGACAGAACAGAAGAGATCCGTGTCCACTTTATATCAGGTCTGGCCAGGCAAGCCTCGGGGAAATAGTCGTAATCACGGTGGTGGTTGTTGTGATGATGATGGTAGTGATGACATTGATGAGGGTTTTAATGTCATAATTTTGTGTCCCAAAGGCCACATTAAGGCAATTTTTGTGTCCCAAACAAAAGCCACATTAAGGCAATTTGTATGTCCCAAAGGCCACATTAAGGCAATTTTTGTGTCCCAAAGGCCACATTGAGGCAATTTGTGTCCCAAAGGCCACATAAGGCAATTTTTGTGTCCCAAAGGCCACATTAAGGCAATTTTTGTGTCCCAAAGGCCACATTAAGGCAATTTTTGTGTCCCAAACAAAAGGCAATTTTTGTGTCCCAAACAAAAGCCACATTAAGGCAATTTTTGTGTCCCAAAGGCCAGATTAAGGCAATTTGTGTGTCCCAAAGGCCACATTAAGGCAATTTGTGTGTCACAAAGGCCACATTAAGGCAATTTGTGTTTCCCAAAGGCCACATTAAGGCAATTTGTGTGTCCCAAAGGCCACATTAAGGCAATTTGTGTGTCCCAAAGGCCACATAAAGACAAATTTTATGCTCAAACTGCCACATAAAGACAATTTTCATGTCCTACTGCTTGGTAATGGGAGTTTAAGAACAAACAAAGATGACGATGTCATGCAGATAATCTAGATTCACATACATAAGTGCTTCCAAAGATTGTCAATAGTTGTTGTTCTTTTTACAATATTGGCTTGGCTTGGCTTTGTTTGTTCTCAATCTCCCGATACCAAACCCTGAAAGGGCTTAAGTAGCAGAATGTAGTCCAGAGAATGGAATGCGTTATCGTAATTTACAGCTTGACCCGCGTATTTACACCTTTCGGTCCAACACATACGACTTCAGCAAGCATTTTTTGAGTACCGGGTTAGCATTCCCTCTTCGATCCCTTCTCCTTAGCCAGTCTACTCTGTTGCAGCCTGTCATCCAGGATGACCGTGTGGAGGTGTAGAAGGGTTTTGGCAGCTCTGGTTCGCTGGCCCTGACACTAACAGTCAGCTATGGGTCGCTGACCACTGCAGCTCATGTGCTGCTCAGCATCTTGATCCCTTTTACAATGTTTATGAAGGACAGTCATTAAGTAACAGCATTGGTATTATTAACATTTTTACGAGAGTGCGAACCATGAATTTTGTGTCTTAATTTTTCCACATAGTCCCTGTGCCTGACAACACACTTTGTCCACCTGTCCACTAGCTTGTGGATGTCCAACACATATTGTCCACCTGTCCACTAGCTTGTGGATGTCCAACACATATTGTCCACTAGCTTATGGATGTCCAACACATATTGTCCACCTGCACAATAGCTTGTGGCTGTCCAACACATATTGTCCACTAGCTTATGGATGTCCAACACATATTGTCCACCTGCACAATAGCTTGTGGCTGTCCAACACATATTGTCCACCTGTCCACTAGCTTGTGGATGTCCAACACACATTATCCACCTGTCCACTAGCTTGTGGCTGTCCAACACATATCCACCTATCCACTAGCTTGTGGCTGTCTTATCACATATTATCCACCTATCCACTACCTTGTGGCTGTCCAACACATATCCACCTATCCACTAGCTTGTGGCTGTCTTATCACATATTATCTACCTGTCCACTAGCTTGTGGATGTCCAGCACATATTATCCACCTATCTACTAGCTTGTGGATGTCCAACACATATTGTCCACCTGTCCACTAGCTTGTGGATGTCCAACACATATTGTCCACCTGTCCACTAGCTTGTGGCTGTCCAACACAAATTGTCCACCTGTCCACTAGCTTGTGGCTGTCCAACACATATTGTCCACCTGTCCACTAGCTTGTGGCTGTCCAACACATATTATCCACCTATCAACTAACTTGTGGATGTCCAACACATATTGTCCACCTGTCCACTAGCTTATGGATGTCCAACACATATTGTCCACCTCTCCACTAGCTTGTGGATGTCCAACACATATTATCCACCTATCCACTAGCTTGTGGATGTCCAACACATATTGTCCACCTGTCCACTAGCTAGTGGATGTCCAACACATATTGTCCACTAGCTAGTGGATGTCCAACACATATTGTCCACCTGTCCACTAGCTTGTGGCTGTCCAACACAAATTGTCCACCTGTCCACTAGCTTGTGGCTGTCCAACACATATTGTCCACCTGTCCACTAGCTTGTGGCTGTCCAACACATATTATCCACCTATCAACTAACTTGTGGATGTCCAACACATATTGTCCACCTGTCCACTAGCTTATGGATGTCCAACACATATTGTCCACCTCTCCACTAGCTTGTGGATGTCCAACACATATTATCCACCTATCCACTAGCTTGTGGATGTCCAACACATATTGTCCACCTGTCCACTAGCTAGTGGATGTCCAACACATATTGTCCACCTGTCCACTAGCTTGTGGATGTCCAACACATATTGTCCACCTGTCCACTAGCTAGTGGATGTCCAACACATATTGTCCACCTGTCCACTAGCTTGTGGATGTCCAACACATATTGTCCACCTGTCCACTAGCTTGTGGATGTCCAACACATATTGTCCACCTGTCCACTAGCTTGTGGATGTCCAACACATATTGTCCACCTGTCCACTAGCTTGTGGATGTCCAACACATATTGTCCACCTGTCCACTAGCTTGTGGCTGTCCAACACATATTATCCACCTATCCACTAGCTTGTGGATGTCCAACACATATTATCCACCTGTCCACTAGCTTGTGGATGTCCAGCACATATTATCCACCTATCTACTAGCTTGTGGATGTCCAACACATATTGTCCACCTGTCCACTAGCTTGTGGATGTCCAACACATATTGTCCACCTGTCCACTAGCTTGTGGCTGTCCAACACATATTGTCCACCAGTCCACTAGCTTGTGGCTGTCCAACACATATTATCCACCTATCAACTAGCTTGTGGATGTCCAACACACATTGTCCACCTGTCCACTAGCTTGTGGATGTCCAACACATATTGTCCACCTGTCCACTAGCTTATGGATGTCCAACACATATTGTCCACCTCTCCACTAGCTTGTGGATGTCCAACACATATTATCCACCTATCCACTAGCTTGTGGATGTCCAACACATATTGTCCACCTGTCCACTAGCTAGTGGATGTCCAACACATATTGTCCACCTGTCCACTAGCTAGTGGATGTCCAACACATATTGTCCACCTGTCCACTAGCTTGTGGATGTCCAACACATATTGTCCACCTGTCCACTAGCTTGTGGCTGTCCAACACATATTATCCACCTATCCACTAGCTTGTGGATGTCCAGCACATATTATCCACCTATCCACTAGCTTGTGGATGTCCAACACATATTGTCCACCTGTCCACTAGCTTGTGGATGTCCAACACATATTGTCCACCTGTCCACTAGCTTGTGGATGTCCAACACATATTGTCCACCTGTCCACTAGCTTGTGGCTGTCCAACACATATTGTCCATCTGTCCACCATCTTGTGGCTGCTCTGTAAAAAAAGTCTTTGGTGCGACCTTTAAACCAATTTTGCACTGCCTTCATTACCATGTCAGCTGACTTATGACTCGATGCCCTTCATATGCATAGCCAGCGACAGATCCTCGGTATCCGGTGATTCGATCTCGTCCGTAATGTTGAGGTGTCTGCAAAGACGAGTCTTCCCTCCATCTCGGACACTCTGGTCCGCCGCCGACTGTTTGGTCACGTGGTTCGACTGGATCGGGAAATTTCGACTCACCAGATAATGTCCAAGTCAGAGCTAAGTGTATCAACAGTCTTCCACCGGTTGGCTGGAGGCGTGGGAGGGGTCACCCCCGTTCTACAATGGCTCAGACAGATATCAGTTTCTCCTTCGGCATTGAACAAGGTTCCAGGCAAACATTATTGGGACCCAGATGCTATCATTTTCCTATAACCGAGGTCATCATGGACAATTTTGTGCACAGCACAAGTGGCTAGTGTTAAAATCTTTATTTCATCAATACTATTGCCATGGACTAGCTGGTTGACCTGCTGTTTCACTGTATTTTACCATGCTTGCTGGAGAGGAAGACTAATGTTTGGTCAGGCAAAATATACTGATCAGACATGTTAGTCAGGGTCATGCAAAACATACTGGCCAAGGCCCTTCCTGGAAATGGGCTATTTTCATAGCAGCCTGGCTAACAAGGTGAATGGATCGATGTGATCCCCATAGTAGTGACTGACACACAGATGAAGCCAATCATAGCACAACTGCCTGGGGGACCCTGGTTCACCTTCAGCAGCATGCTCAGGATGTGAGGAAAGCTACTGCAACCTGCCACTTAATGTCCTTTTCAGGGTGCACAAAAAGAGTAAACCTACTCATTGTGGGCATTCACAAACAACCACCACCATGCTGGCTGGTCTCCCATGAAGCATTGTCCTTACATCTATGAGGGCGAAGCACTCGAAGAGATGATCACCAACGGTTTTGTATGGTCGTGTACACAGCTGGCATTCAGGAGTGTGTTATGGTTTTATTCTGTTGAGGTGTTTGTTTAGTGGGATGTGTTGTGTTCTGTTGAGGTGTTTGTTTAGTGGGATGTGTTGGGTTCTGTTGAGGTGTTTGTTTAGTGGGATGTGTTGGGTTCTGTTGAGGTGTTTGTTTAGTGGGATGTGTTGGGTTCTGTTGAGGTGTTTGTTTAGTGGGATGTGTTGGGTTCTGTTGAGGTGTTTGTTTAGTGGGATGTGTTGGGTTCTGTTGAGGTGTTTGTTTAGTGGGATGTGTTGTGTTCTCAGTCAGAAAATGGTACTCTGATCCTTCCTTGTGAGTTGATTTACACTGTCCTTTGGACTGGAGCTTGCAATATGTCTGTAGACCTCCCTTCTTGGGTATTCCATGGTCCATCTGTTCAGCCAAGTTTCTCTGTTTGCTATTCTTATGAGCGGTTTGTAAAGTTGTGGCTGTTCTAGTCTTGATCCTTTCTTTTCTAGTATATCATTGCCAGGTGTGTTTGGGTGTCAAGGGATCCACTGCATAACTATGACAATATGGGAGGGGATAATGTGGTCAATGTCTAGAGATCTTTTGATACGGTCAGGTCAGCAATGTCCAGCATCTTCTGATGCTTGAAGGACGGACATAAGTCTGTGAAAATAACAATGTTTGGACCTTTGAGGGAAAAGCATCCAAAACGTTCCTCAGTTGGTACAAGGCAGCTTCAAGTGCAGGGATTTCAGCTTCATAGTTGGAGAAAACCTTCCCACAATCATCGGACAGCTCATCAGAGAATCATTCTAACCAGCAAAGTGTGGAGGAGCATTCCTACAAACAGACCTAATAATGTTCTCACTGCTACAGCTCTCAGCAGAACTCCCAAGGCTGGTCATACAGTGGATCTCATCCCACTACAATATTGAAGACAATAAAGCTGCAGACAAACTAGTAAAGTGTGGAGGAGCATCCCCCGTAACAGTCTGACTATCACATATAATGAGACCAAGGTCATAATTAAAGCCAGCTTCAGGGTAAAATGGGCTGATCAACACCCCGACTTCCGAAAAGAAATCTACTTTAACTAGAGAAGAGCAAGTCATCTTCAGACTGAGAACTGGGCATAACAGACTCAAGGGTCATCTTTACAACAAAATGAGGATTGGGACAGATGACAAGTGTTCATGTGGGGAGAATATCATGCCAGTGGAACGCATGCTGCAAAGCTGCACGCTCACACTCACGCAGGAAGAGAGAGAAAAGCACTGGCATCGCGAGACATATGAGACAAAAGCACTGGCCTCGTGAGACATATGAGACAAAAGCTGTATGGAGATAAAACAGCCTTACAAACAACAGTGTCTTTTGTAAGAGAAATTGGGACCTTGATCGTAGGATGTAAGAGAAACCGGGACATTAATCTGAGGATGTAAGAGAAACTAGAGCCTTGATTTGAGGATGTAAGAGAAACTCGGACATTGATTTGAGGATCTAAAAGAAACCATGACATTGATCTGAAGATGTAAGAGAAACCGGGGCCTTGATCTGAGGATGTAAGGGAAACCGGGGCCTTGATGTGAGGATGTAAGAGAAACCGGGGCCTTGATCTGAGGATGTAAGAGAAACCGGGGCCTTGATCTGAGGATGTAAGAGAAACTGCCCTAGATTTGAGGACGAGCGAAGAAGAGGAGGAGGATCTGTCTGGGTATTCTATGTAAATGCCATAACCTGTTTTGGTGATGACCTTAAATGCAGATCCATCAGTATATACGTGCATTCATTCATCTCAATTCCTGCTTCATCGATCAACTGATGCTATGCTTGTAGTCCGGTGAGGTTCACGAAAGAGACTGCGCGCATCAGGTCTTAGCCAGTCCTCCACAGCTTTTTGAGTATGGTCGCTCCCCTGGGCCAGACTGCCTCTCTTTCATCTACGTAGGTAGGGCAGTCCTGCAGAATATGTTCTGGTGTTTGATTGTGTGCTCCACAATCGCACGTGGCAGTGTCTCTGAGACCAATTCTGTGGAGGTGGCGTGGGCCTTGAGTCTGTAATGTTCCGTCCAGAGTCTGAAGATCTGTGTCTGCCCATCTCTGCCAAGTTTGTCTATGCTGTCATTTTCTGGCTTGTATTCTTTGTTCTGGTCTCTCCATTCCGTCTTCACGAATCATATTCTTCTTCTTTGCGTTCAGGATCTTTTGGTCATGCTATATCTGCAGGCCAGTCGCCATGATGAAGTCTGTAGTCTTCACCAGGTCGGAGCGGCTGCCCAACAGCATTTGTCTCAGCTCCGCACCCTCTGGCCAGGTCTGGCATCTCATTTCCCTATAGATTGGGCATTCTTGTAGAATATGCTCAGGGTTCTGGCATCCTGTTCCACATGGGCACTCATCGGTGTGTGAGATCTTCAGTCGGTATAGATGTTCTAGTAGTCTGCAGTGTCCAATTCTCAGACGAAATAAGGTAGTTTGTTGATTTCTTTTGAGATAGTGAATTGGGTCTGGCATACTGCTTATGTTTCTGGTCTTCTCTCCATTGTTGTATATACTGATTTCTGATGATGTTCTTGATTTCTCTGTATGGTGCTCGATGATCAAATTGTGCCTTTTTGCTGACATCTTTTGCCAGAGCATCAGCTCTCTCGTTTCCCGTGATTCCGCAATGGGAGGGTATCCACTGGAGCGCTATTGTTGAGGATCTCTGGAGTTTTCCCAGTTCTGCTCTGATCTCTGATAACAGTGGTTTGTTTTTTGTATTGTCTCTAATAGTTCTCTGCAGTCTCACGAATCATACAACGAGTGTCTTTGATTCTTTATAGCTCTGTGGATGACGAGTCCACGCGCCGGCACTTCCAGCTTTTGCGAACTCATCTGCTTTCTTGTTTCCAAGGATCACGCAGTGGGCCGGAATCCACTGTAAGACTAGATCTGTTTTTGAGACAGAAATCTGATGTATTTTATTTCTTGTTTGGGGCTGTTAGAATGACCGTTTTCCTTGTTGTTAGGCTTTGGATAAGAATCTTGAGTTGCTGTGTGAACAGCTCTTGCTTCAGCTCTGAAATTGGTACAAGTCTCTCCTGCTGGTATTCAGTGATTTTCTATGTTGCCATTGGGGTGTGCGGTGTAGATTCCACTGCCTCCCCTTTTATCGCTCACCGAGGATCCATCTCAATACTTACCTACCTACTTCCACTGTCCAAGCACCACGTCATACAGTATGCATCCAGTATCCAGCGACATGGATTGCCTTGTCATTTGCCTCCAGCGTGTTGCACCTATTGCATGTTTCCTGGAGGTTGGGGCAGGTCATCAGGGGGTCTGGGTCCTGTCTTGCGCCACAGTCACGTGTGTCATCATCTGTGTATCCCCATCGTTTCATATTCCTCTTGCCCCGTGATACACCAGTTTGGAGTCTGTTCAGCGGCTTTCATGTTGTGTATGGTAGATGATGTCCGGGGGCAGGTTCCTCTCGAAGTTTCATCTCTGGGGCCCGCATCAATTCGTGTCATCTCTCGATATGGAGACTTTCAGGATTTGTCTGTATAGGCTGTGTTGATGAATCTAAATTCATCTCAATGGTAAATGATTTCAATTTTTCTTCTCTGTTGACTCAGATCATGCAGGGGACATAAGCAAGGAGAAATTCCTGATCATGGCCATAGAGACGCAGGGTAAAAGTGCTGACCTCAACCAGCTATTCAAGGATGCTCCCATCGAAAAGGTTATGCAACACAAGTAAGACATGTTTGTAAACAGCCACTGGAACAAAAAATGAAACAAAGAAAATGAGGCTGGATAGGACATACATTGAGGAAGGTGCTGTCCAACATAGCCAGGCAGGCTCTTAACTTAACGTAACATCTTTATACTGGTTTAGAAGACTCTACAGAGTCTGTATACAACCAGTTTCTTGGAGGGAGGTTTAACCGATGTATGAGTCCATGTTAATAGACTCAAACACTAGAGCTAAGTAGACCTGCAGCCAGTTAGGCGCCAACTATAGCTGCTCTTAACAAACCACCTGGGGAAAGTACAAATAACTTGGGAAGATTTTAGGCTTGAATTTTGTCTGTCAGCGGCCGTTAAGCCTACTCTTTTCGATTTCCAACTGCCAAGGAATTTTTAACGTGCTCGACACTGAACACGGGAATCCTATCTCACCACCCAGAGATCAGGAGAATTTTTACCAGAAGATTTGAGTGAAAAAAAATCCCGGTCCCACCGGGATTCGAACTGGCACCTTACCTTGAAATCGCCAAGTCGTCTCCCCCCCCTACATGGAATCCTCAAGGAAAGAGAAAGAGAGGTAGATCAAATAAATGCACGGAGAAGAGAATCTGAGAAGGAACTAAGATTAAATGATGGTACTTGGGGAGAGACGGAAAGAGAATTTGAGGGCCGTGTATGCTGGCAAGATGTTGTCAATGACCAATGCATCGAGAGTAGCGACTGGCTTTGATTGATCAATTGAATATATTTCGATGGATAATGATGCTGCAGTAGTTGAATTCTTAAACTCAACACTATTGGTTGGTTGGTTATTGATCCAGTGGCCTATAGGCTCCTGCCCTTTGGCCCAATGCCATATCATACTCAGCACTATTAACAAAGAGCCAATCATGCTGGAGAGGGAGCCATTGGAAGAAGAAGATACCTTTATCTATGTGGGCAGCACAATTGGCACATCAAGAGGTACAGAGGCAGATGTAAGGATCAGAATTGGAAAGGCAAAGTGGCATTCCTGATACTAAACAACATATGGAGATCCAGAGAAATTGATATTCACCCCAAAGTTAAAATATCCAATGCCCAATGTCAAGTTGGTGTTGCTGTATGGTGCGGAGACATGGAGAACCACCAAGGCCATACAACAAAGACTTCAGTCCTTCGTTAGCAGATGCCTACGAAGGATAATGGGCATAAAGTGGCAGGATATGGTGAGGAATGAAGGCTTGTGTTCATAAAGGGGCAGGACATGGTGAGGAATAAAGGCTTGTGGGAAAGGAGCCAACAACAGCCACTGGAACAATAAATTAGGATAAGAAAATATGTTCTTTCTCTCTTTATATTCATGTTCTTTCTCTCTTTATATTCATATTCTTTCTTTCTCTCTTTATACGCATATTCTTTCTTTCTTTCTTTCTGCTTATATTCTTTCTCTCTTTATGCTTATGCTCTATCTCTCTTTATACTCATATTCTTTCTTTCTTTCTTTCTGCTTATATTCTTTCTCTCTTTATACTCATGTATTTCTCTCTTTATACTCATGTTCTTTCTCTCTTTATATTCTGTCATGCACTTCCACACCATATAATTGTGAATCATGCTTACATCATCCCTACCATCATCCCTACCATCATCCCTACCATCATCCCTACCATCATCCCTACCATCATCCCTACCATCATCCCTACCATCATCTCTACCATCATCTCTACCATCATCTCTACCATCATCCCTACCATCATCTCTACCATCATCTCAACCATCATCCCTACCATCATCTCTACCATCATCCCTACCATCATCTCTACCATCATCTCTACCATCATCTCTACCATCATCCCTACCATCATCTCTACCATCACCTCTACCATCCCATCATCCCTACCATCATCCCTACCATCATCCCTACCATCACCTCTACCATCACCTCTACCATCACCTCTACCATCATCTCTACCATCACCTCTACCATCATCCCTACCATTATCTCTACCATTATCTCTACCATCACCTCTACCATCACCTCTACCATCCCATCATCCCTACCATCATCCCTACCATCATCCCTACCATCATCCCTACCATCATCTCTACCATCCCATCATCTCTACCATCCCATCATCTCTACCATCATCCCTACCATCACCTCTACCATCATCCCTACCATCATCTCTACCATCATCCCTACCATCATCTCTACCATCATCTCTACCATCCCATCATCCCTACCATCATCTCTACCATCATCCCTACCATCATCTCTACCATCATCTCTACCATCCCATCATCCCTACCATCATCTCTACCATCACCTCTACCATCATCCCTACCATCATCTCTACCATCATCCCTACCATCATCTCTACCATCATCTCTACCATCATCCCTACCATCATCTCTACCATCATCTCTACCATCATCCCTACCATCATCCCTACCATCATCCCTACCATCATCCCTACCATCATCCCTACCATCATCTCTACCATCATCTCTACCATCATCCCTACCATCATCCCTACCATCATCCCTACCATCATCCCTACCATCATCCATACCATCATCCCTACCATCATCTCTACCATCCCATCATCCCTACCATCATCCCTACCATCATCCCTACCATCATCTCTACCATCATCTCTACCATCATCCCTACCATCATCCCTACCATCATCCCTACCATCATCCCTGCCATCATCTCTACCATCATCCCTACCATCATCTCTACCATCATCCCTACCATCATCTCTACCATCATCTCTACCATCATCTCTACCATCATCCCTACCATCATCTCTACCATCATCTCTACCATCATCCCTACCATCATCCCTACCATCATCCCTACCATCATCTCTACCATCATCCCTACCATCATCCCTACCATCATCCCTACCATCATCCCTACCATCATCCCTACCATAATCTCTACCATCACCTCTACCATCACCTCTACCATCATCCCTACCATAATCTCTACCATCACCTCTACCATCACCTCTACCATCCCATCATCCCTACCATCATCCCTACCATCATCCCTACCATCATCTCTACCATCACCTCTACCATCATCCCTACCATAATCTCTACCATCCCATCATCCCTACCATCATCTCTACCATCACCTCTACCATCCCATCATCTCTACCATCATCTCTACCATCACCTCTACCATCCCATCATCTCTACCATCATCACTACCATCATCCCTACCATCATCCCTACCATAATCTCTACCATCATCTCTACCATCATCTCTACCATCCCATCACCTCTACCATCATCCCTACCATCATCCCTACCATCATCCCTACCATCATCCCTACCATCATCTCTACCATCACCTCTACCATCCCATCATCTCTACCATCATCTCTACCATCATCCCTACCATCATCCCTACCATCATCTCTACCATCATCCCTATCATAATCTCTACCATCACCTCTACCATCCCATCATCTCTACCATCATCTCTACCATCACCTCTACCATCATCTCTACCATCATCCCTACCATCATCCCTACCATCATCCCTACCATCACTTCTACCATCCCATCATCTCTACCATCCCATCATCTCTACCATCATCTCTACCATCATCTCTACCATCATCCCTACCATCATCTCTACCATCATCCCTACCATCATCTCTACCATCATCTCTACCATCATCTCTACCATCATCCCTACCATAATCTCTACCATCATCTCTACCATCATCCCTACCATCATCTCTACCATCTTCTCCAGGTTGAAATGCTCTTTAGGCCCACACCATTTACAACAGCATACCAGCGGATCTCAAAATGGGAAGACATTGGAGGATCCATTATCATCCAAGGTATGCCCGATAATTATTGATTCCTCAAATTTAAGAACGTTGTTTATTGTGGAAGTGCAGCCATTTTGTTATGTGATGAAGCCATTTCCGGCATATTTGAAGAGATTTTTGTTGAAACATGTCGAAATATGTGATTTTGTTCAAATTTAATGACATTTTAAACTTCACGTGCCTTCAGTAAAATGTGAATATTGTGAAAATTATTAGAGCTAATAAAGTGATACTTTAGGAACATCTTTCAACGGATTATCTTTGATCGGAAGTGATTCTCTTGTTCAGGTTTGAGTAAATAGCAGAATTATTGAGCTGTGAGTAACGAATTTTAATTGTTTTTTGGTGAACTAAAGTATTTAATTTTTTTTGGTGAACTAAAGTATTTAACTTTTTTTTTGTGAACTAAAGTATTACATTTTTTTTTGGTGAACTAAACTATGACATTTTTTTCTGGTGAACTAAACTGTCACTGTAATCTCTTTTACACTAATCTGTATCTCCACACTAACTGTGTGACATGGCATAACACCGGCCATGCTTAGGTGGATTGTTAAGAGCAGCATAGATGGCACCTAACAGGTTGTGGGTCTACTTTTCTCTAGTGTTTGAGTCTATTAAGATGGATTTGCACATCAGTTAACCACTCTCTGTGGGACTTGTCCCACCACAGCAAAGTAATAAGCTGCTCGAGCCTAGCCAGCTAAGCAGGAAATCCTCATCCTGGCTACATCCAGCTCATGCCAGAGCTGGGACCTGTACAGGGGCATCCACCCTTGTAGAAGTACAGGTCAACTAAGACATATAGGATTGATTTATTCCATTCTATTCATCATTAAATCATGAATAGTTGTGTGTTTTATTGTTTTTTTTGTGTTTGCTTATTTCTCTAATCCCCAAGGCGGTGTGCGTTGCACTGTGGTTTTTATTTTGCGCCTGTCGGCCCAGTTCATCCGACTTCAGCATGCATTTTATGTAAGGGCCTGCTTCCTCCTGCATTTCCTAAGGGTTTGCTACCCCGTGGTAACGGCCGGGGATGTGATGGGGATCGAACCCAGCACCTTCTGGTTGTGAGCCGTGTCACTTAACCACTAGCCTACACCGTCCCCTCACAATGTAAGTATGATACTAAACAGTGTTCATCTTCTTCGGCTTTCATCCGAAAAAAGACGACATAGTTTACAGCGAGGCTGTGATATCTATGCTTTTCAGCCCGAACCATCTGGTTTCAACTGGCTTTTTTTTTTATTACTGGGTTTGCAGCTCCTATCCTATGCCCAGACTACGCTAGTGACTAGTTCAGTTTTATACAAATCTCTATACAAGTCTCAATATAGATCTCTATACAAATCTCTCTTTATACAAATCTTTATGCAAATCTCTATACAAGTGTCTATAGAAGTCTCTATGCAAATCTCTATACAAAATCTCAAAATACAAAATTTTGGCCTCCTCTTTAAATTGTGCAGCTACGAACGAACAACATGAGTATGTCCTGATATGTGCATAGCTTCAGCGATCCTTGGTAATCTGTTCCCCTCATGGCCCTTTTCAGGGCCCACAAACCAGCATCAAGGTCCTTGTTAGGGCCCACAAAAAAACAACAAAACTGCACCCATCAAAACTGCACCCTGATAGCTAGACACTTATAATTATTTTTGTACGGAAACCCGTGTGGTCATTGAATGGCATAAAATTTCAGAATGGGTGAATTAACGCACAAGAACCAAAGTCACTATATAGATCTCTATACAAATCTCTATAGAAGTCTCTATACAAGTCTCTATGCAAATCTCTATACAAATCTGTATTACAAATCTCTATACAAATCTGTATTACAAATCTGTATTACAAATCTGTATTACAAATCTCTATACAAATCTCTACTCTATACATATCTCTTTACAAGTCTCTATACAAATCTCTATTACAAATCTCTATTACAAATCTCTACTCTATACAAATCTCTATTACAAATCTCTATTACAAATCTCTACTCTATACAAATCTCTATTACAAATCTGTATACATATCTCTATACAAATCTCTATCGCAAAACTCTACACAAAATCTCTACAAAAAATCTCTGTACAAATCTCTGTTTAGGTTCACCAATTGGAACTGCAGGCTGTGCGAATGCGGAAACAGTTGAACTTGCTTCTAGTCTTCCAGTTCTTGACAGTCCTCATCCTGCTGCTGATGGCACTCTTGTACTCCTGCTTCGGAGAGGACCTCTTCACCCATTTCCGGGCATTGCCGTTCGATTACTGCCAAGCCTAGGCAGAACGCAATTGTTGATGGATATTTGATGGTCTACGATGGTCTGTAGTGATGAATGGTAGTAATTTATGGTGCAATCTGAGATGTCTTTATTTTCTTCTTTGGACTCATCTCACTGTACAATAGGGGTGTGTAAGTGGTTGGTTATGTAGGTCATTGATACAGTATTGTACATTGCAAAGACATCGTGAAAATCATGTAACGAAATATAATATATATTTATAAAGTGTTAATGAAGTATGTCTGTCTTGGATATAAAGTGGTCCTGTTCTTTCATGAAAATTCTGTAAAGAAATAATCATCATCATGTAGCATGTCCTTTATAGAACGTCGTTCCCATCAGAGTCTGAAAAAAACAAAACTCTTTCCCTTGCCAAAACTCAAATTTCTAGCCTCCGCCACAGTCATACCCAGACATTCCTGGATATCTTGGTGCCATCGTCTTTGCCTGCCCCTGCATCTTTTACCTGGCACCATACCTTCCATCACTGTTCACTGAAAAACCATTGTGTCTCTTGATGGGACCAAAGTATTTCAATTTTTCTGGCCAAAATGGAATTGTTAAACCAGTTCTCTATTTTCAATTCTTTCATAATGTCTATATTTGTCTTTTTCTCTGTCCAGGGTATTCTGAGGATCTTTCTGTATGTAAAGAAATATATTATATATATTTATAAAGTTTTAATGAAGTATGTCTAGGATATAAAGTGGGCCTGTTCTTTCCTTCTGGGATGCCAGTCGGGTATTGGGACTATTGTTTGAAGTTGCTGTTGCTAACGCTACTTGTACTTGTTAGATAATCCTGGCTGGTTACAGTGGCTCTCATCATATCCCGAGATGCACTTGGATCCTACTGGCTGTAGTGCAATGAGTGGTTTCTCAGTAAGCTCAACACAATGGGGATCACAGTGCTGATGCCAATCTCATTAGTCAAGCTGCCATGACACAGCCTGTTTCTAGGGAGAACTTGGAAGTGAGGTGGGTCTTGGTCAGTATGTTTCACCTGACCCTAACATAGTCTGATCAGTATGTTTCACCTGACCCTGACTAACATAGTCTGATCAGTATGTTTCACCTGACCCTGACTAACATAGTCTGATCAGAATGTTTCACCTGACCCTGACTAACATAGTCTGATCAGTATGTTTCACCTGACCCTGACTAACATAGTCTGATCAGTATGTTTCACCTGACCCTAACTAACATAGTCTGATCAGTATGTTTCATCTGACCCTGACTAACATAGTCTGATCAGTATGTTTCACCTGACCCTAACATAGTCTGATCAGTATGTTTCACCTGACCCTAACATAGTCTGATCAGTATGTTTCACCTGACCCTAACTAACATAGTCTGATCAGTATGTTTCATCTGACCCTGACTAACATAGTCTGATCAGTATGTTTCACCTGACCCTAACATAGTCTGATCAGTATGTTTCACCTGACCCTAACATAGTCTAATCAGTATGTTTCACCTGACCCTAACATAGTCTGATCAGTATGTTTCATCTGACCCTGACTAACATAGTCTGATCAGTATGTTTCACCTGACCCTAACATAGTCTGATCAGTATGTTTCACCTGACCCTAACATAGTCTAATCAGTATGTTTCACCTGACCCTAACATAGTCTGATCAGTATGTTTCACCTGACCCTAACATAGTCTGATCAGTATGTTTCACCTGACCCTAACATAGTCTGATCAGTATGTTTCACCAAAGGTTTGTTAGCTAGAACAATCAAGTCTCTGTATGGAGCAGTGAAACAACTGAAGAAGACCTGTATCTATATAAGAATGGCATTGGGCTGCCAAGAGCAGGCTTTCTCAGCAGCTATGGTACAACCACAACAGCAACAATCCCCACTGAGACCTTGAGACCTAGAACAATCAAGTCTATCACTGTGGAGACCTTGAGACCTAGAACAATCAAGTCTATCACTGTGGAGACCTTGAGACCTAGAACAATCAAGTCTATCACTGTGGAGACCTTGAGACCTAGAACAATCAAGTCTATCACTGTGGAGACCTTGAGACCTAGAACAATCAAGTCTATCACTGTGGAGACCTTGAGACCTAGAACAATCTATCCCAAGACCTTGAAACCTAGAACAATTAAGTCACTTTCCCTGCTGATACCTAGAGCAATCAAGTCTCTCTCCCTGCTGAGAACTTGAGACCTAGAACAATCAAGTCTATCACTGTGGAGACCTTGAGACCTAGAACAATTACGTCACTTTCCCTGCTTATACCTAGAGCAATCAAGTCTCTCTCCCTGCTGAGAACTTGAGACCTAGAACAATCAAGTCTCTATCCCTGCTGAGACCTAGAACAATTAGGTCTCCCTACTGGACCTATAACAATCAAGTCTATCCCTGCTGAGACCTAAAGCAATCAAGTCTCTCTCCCTGCTGAGAACTTGAGACCTAGAACAATCAAGTCTCTATACCTGCTGGAATCAAGTACAATCAAGTCTCTTTCCCTCCTGAGACCTAATACAATCAATCCTCTATCCCTGCTGAGACCTAGTACAATCAAGTCTTTATCCCTGCTGAGACCTAGTACAATCAAGCCTCTATCCCTGCTGAGACCTAGAACAATCAAGTCTCTATCCCTGCTGAGACCTTAAGACCTAGAACAATCAAGTCTCTATCACTGCTGGGACCTAGACTAATCTAGTCTCCCTGCTAAGACCTTGAGACCTAGAACAATCAAGTCTCTATCCCTAATGCGGCCTTGAGACCTAGTACAATCAAATCCACACTGGCAGTGTCTACTTTTGACCAGCATTTTTACATAATTTTTTTAAATGACCATATTGCAATAATTATGTACAAATCATTGCGAAGCTGCCCCGAAAGACACCATCGCCCGTTTGATGGCTATTGACTGGTTCGACAATCATCGTCCAGGGTTCTAGGAAAATTATGTACAAGTCAAAGATTAATATTTGTAATGTTCATGTACAACAAAAATTGTTTTGGTTTATTTTGTTTATTTTGGTCACACGTATTTTGTTTAAAACTGTTTGTATAATTTTTGTGTGAAAATCTGTTTGCATCCTTTTTGTTTTGAAAATCTTTATAATTTTTGTTGGTGAAAATCTGTTTGCAACCTTTTCATTTTGAAATTCTGTTTAATTTTTTTGTGAAAATCTTTTCGTATAATTCTTTAGGGTGAAAATTTGTTTTTATCATTTTTTGGGACTAGCTTTTTGTGTGTATCTTTACAAGCTTTTATTTAACTTGGCATTACCGTTGTCCGTTTGCATAGCATAGACTTCTATTTATTTTATTTTTAACAAAGTTCCCCATAACCTAGAGAGCTAACATTGTGTACACAGCCTCCACTAGTGAGACCTGTTAATCTATCAAATTTTGACAGATCCCGAACAGGTCAGTGGTCTCGAGGCCAATTTTGTTTATGCTGTCATTTTCTGGCTTGTATTTTTTGTTTTGGTCTCTCCATTCCATCCTATTGGATCGTTTGATCGGTGTCTTTGCTTCTTTGTAGCTCTGTGAATGTTGGGTCTGCATTCCTCCACATCTGCTCATCTGCCTTCTCATTTCCAAGGATACCAAAGTGGGCTGGAATCCACTGTAGAAATAAATCTTTTTTTTGGGGGCAGCAATCTGATGTCAAATTGTATTTCAAATGAGTCTATCCTGTTTAGGGCTTGGAGTATGCTCCTGGAGTCTGTTAGAATGCCTGTTTTCCTTGTAGTTATGTTTTGGCTGATTAAGAGTCCTCGTTACTGCATGTACATCTGTTGCTTCAGCTCCAAAATTGGTACAGGTCTCTCCTGCTGGCATAGAGTGGTATTCTATCTGAAACACCAATAAATAAATACAAAACGAAATGCCAAAACACCAATAAATAAATACAAAACAAAATGCCAAAACACCAATAATTAAATACAAAACAAAATGCCAAAACACCAATTTACCAAAGAAATGCCAAAATTAAAAAAATTAATTTTCCTGCAGTCTCCCCCCCCCAAGTCTTTGTATAAATAAAAGCTTGTATCGAAAGATCGTTAATAAAATATCTACTTGTTCAAGTGCTTTGCTAGGGCTTGTTATGGCTTCTTCTTTGTGTAGCTTGCTAATCGTCATAGAAGATCATGAATCTTCACAATCTTTGTACCTAATACTGTTTATGTTAATCATTTCTGTTTTTAAATTCTCTTCCAAGAACTATTTTCATCTTTGGTGTCCAATGTGTTTGCTAAAAGCTTTTATTTAACTTGGCATGGCCGTTGTTATCGGATACGTGTTCGTCTATTTCTTCAATTTGAACTAACTTCCTCCCAATAACCTGGAGAACTGAAATGTTGTACACGACCTCTAGTGCAACCTGTTTATCTATCAAATGGTAAATGTTTGGAATGCATTGGCACAGGAAATAGAGGCGGCAGGGTAAATTAATGCTTTTAAGAAAAGATAGGTATTTTTAGATCATAATAATAATGTTTGCGAAAGCGTCAAAGGCCCATTGTGTTGATCGACCACTAACATGTCCAACTGCTGGTGCTGTGTTCATGCATAGCATGTCGACGTCAACCAAAATCCCGACACACACCAGGTTGAGCCGAATACTCCGCTACCTTGGGACAAGGGCCGCGAGGAGTATATTAAACCAAAGTTTGTGTCAGGATTTCCATATCTCGTTGATGGGTGGGTTGGCTCAGCTTCAATCGCATTAAACTGGTACTCAAGCAGATGACAGACGTCAAGGCCAGGGCTCACACCTTCAATAGCATGGTTATCCCAGCAATGGTAAATGGGTGTGAGGTTGTGAGCCTATGCAAATCAGACGCACAGAAGCTTAGTTTTATCAAAAGAGCATTACTAACTTTCCGTGTCCAAGCACCAAGTAGAGGGAACCGCGTAGCACAGTGGTTAGCGTGCTGGCTTCGCATCTGAATGGTCCTGGGTACATTACCGAGTTTAGGCGGAAATGTTTTTTCAGACCGCAACTGCTCCCGAGTTGACCCAGCCTTAATGGGTACTGGTTCAGTCCGGGAAGTAAAAGCGGTGAGGGAAAGGAGATGGCTACCGCCCTCATATAGCCGAGCCTTTGAAATGTGAGATCACTAACACCTCACATCCCTATGGCAGTAATGCTATGGGTTACTTTTACCAAGCACCACGTCATGCAGCATGCATCCAGTATCTAGCGACATGGATTGCCTTGTCATTTGCCTCCAGCGTGTCGCACCTATTGCATGTTTCCTGGAGGTTGGGGCAGGTCATCAGGAGGTCTGGGTCCTGTATTGCGCGACAGTCACGTGTGTCATCATCTGTGTATCCCCATCATTTCATATTCCTCTTGCACAGTGATACACCAGTTCGGAGTCTGTTCAGCGACTTCCATGTTGTGTATGGTAGATGATGTCTAGGGGTCAAGTTCCTCCCGAAGTTTTATCACTGGGGCCTGCATCAATTTGTGCCATCTCTCGAGATGGCGGCAATGAAAGATCAATGAAGTGAAGGGTCCTAAATATCTCCCTAAGAGACAACATACAAAACATGTCTGAGTATAAATACAAGCTTTACTAAAACAATATATTTAAAAAAACATTTGTTTTATTTATTGTTTTGTTCGATTGCTTTTTTGAGTTTGACCACATTGTGTTATTCATTAATCTTAGTTAACTGTTTTCTCAACTCTTTTCATCTGTGATATATTTAGTTAGGTCAGACATTGATAAACACATTTGTTGGTCGAGTCCAGGACTTAGTTTATTGTATGTATTTATCAGTTTATTGAATGTGTTTGTTAGTTTATTATATGTATTTATCAGTTTATTTAATGTGTTTGTCAGTTTATTTAATGTGTTTGTCAGTTTATTGTATGTGTTTGTTAGTTTATTTAATGTGTTTGTTAGGCTAGTTAATGTGTTTGTTACTTTATTTAATGTGTTAGGTTATTGTATGTGTTTGTTAGTTTATTGTATGTGTTTGTTAGGTTATTGTATGTGTTTGTCAGTTTATTGTATGTTTTTGTTTGTGTATTGTATGTGTTTGTTAGTTTATTTAATGTGTTAGTTAATTTATTTTATGTGTTTGTTAGTTTATTTAATGTGTTTGTTATAACATGTTTGTTAGTTTATGTAATGTAGTTGTCAGTTTATTTAATGTGTTTGTTATAACATGTTTGTTAGTTTATTTAATGTGTTTGTCAGTTTAATGTGTTTGTTGTAACATGTTTGTTAGTTCACTGGTTGTATACAGACTCTGCAGGGTCTTCTAAACCAGTATAAAGACGTTAAGTTAAGTTAGTTTATTTAATGTTTGTCAGTATGTATTTGTCAGTTTATTGTATGTGTTTGTCAGTTTATTTTATATTGTTTGTCAGTTCATTGTATGTGGTTGTCAGTTTATTTAATATGTTTGTTCTATTGTTCTGAATAGCTTAGTTAACTGTTTTCTCAACTCTTTTCATCTGTGATATTTTCAGTTAGTTCAAACATGTTTGTTAGCTATTTAATCTTTGTTTTATCTATTGCCTTTTGAGTTTTATCACTGTATGTTATTCATTAAACTAAGTTAACTGTTTTCAACTGTGATGTTTTAATTTGTACAGATACAGATAAGGACCAGATAATGACCATCTTAGGTTGAAACATTGATAGCTGTCTACTCGTGTATTTCTGTCAAGCTTCAATTCCAGCATGTGTTCTTCTGTCACATTTTGGTCTCCAGTTTTCCTGTCACATTTTGGTCTCCAGTTTTCCTGTCACATTTTGGTCTCCAGTTTTCCTGTCACATTTTGGTCTCCAGTTTTCCTGTCACATTTTGGTCTCCAGTTTTCCTGTCACATTTTGGTCTCCAGTTTTCCTGTCACATATTGGTCTCCAGTTTTCCTGTCACATATTGGTCTCCAGTTTTTCTGTCACATATTATTGGTCTCCAGTTTTTCTGTCACATATTATTGGTCTCCGGCTGTTCTGCCACATAGACTTCAAGTTAAGTTGCCAGGATAAAGTTGAGTCTTTTCCAAATCTGAATGGCAGCCCGATAACTTCTGCCTCAGCTCTAGCTCCTTCTGGCCAAGTTTGGAGTTGTAGGTCTTTGTGGACTGAACAGTCTTGCAGGACATGTTCAGGAGTATGATTCCTGTTGCATATGTTTGTGTAGGATATCTGGAGCCATTAGCATCAGCTGAGACACGAAGAAGTGTTGCATCAGGAATTGAGAGAAACACGCGGATGCCCAAAAGCACCATATGTTTGGACACCAGGTAGGGGGACACAACCCAAGGGACTCTGTTTGGACACCAGGTGCAGGGCACAAGACCCAAGGCACTCTGTTTGGACACCAGGTAGGGGCACACAACCCAAGGGACTCTGTTTGGACACCAGGTGCAGGGCACAAGATCCAAAGCACCCTATGTTTGGACACCAGGTGCAGGGCACAAGATCCAAAGCACCCTATGTTTGAACACCAGGTGCAGGGCACAAGACCCAAAGCACCCTATGTTTGAACACCAGGTGCAGGGCACAAGACTGGAATCTAGACGAAGTTTCCTACAGTCAACACAGCCCATACAGACTGGTCCTGGAAAATGCCGGATCAAAGAATTGAAATGACGCATGTTGCCTGGTTTGAGCTGCGGGAGGAACCTGCGTCCAGACACCACCTGCCTTGCGCAACATGGAAGTCATAAACTGTTGTACCACGTTGCAGGAAGAACTTAAAGAGATGGGGATACAGGGATGATGAGACTGTTGTACCACGTTGCAGGAAGAACTTACAGGGATGATGAGACTGTTGTACCACGTTGCAGGAAGAACTTACAGGGATGATGAGACTGTTGTACCACGTTGCAGGAAGAACTTACAGGGATGATGAGACTGTTGTACCACGTTGCAGGAAGAACTTACAGGGATGATGAGACATGCGACTGTGGAGCAACACAAGACCCAGACTACCTGATGATCTGCCCAAACCTTCTGGTAATAGGTAATATGGATGACATGTTGAGGGGGAACGACAAGGCTATCCATGTGGCTGAACATTGGAAACATAATGTCTGCCATGGTTCCAAGTACTGTCTGATGTGGTGCCCAGAACATTGGAAACATGTCTAATGTGGTGCCAAGTACTGTCTCATGTGATGTCCAGAACTTTGGAAACATGTCTGATGTGATGCTCAGAACATTGGAAACATATCTGATGTGGTGCCCAGAACAATGGAAACATAATGTCTGATGTGGTTCCAAGTATGTCTGATGTGGTGCCCAGAACATTGGAAACATAATGTCTGATGTGGTGCCCAGAACATTGGAAATGTCTGATGTGGTGCCTAGAACATTGGAAACATAATGTCTGATGTTGTGTCAAATAGTCTGACGTAATGCCCAGAACATTGGAAACATAATGTCTCATGTGGTGTCCAGAACATTGGAAACATAATGTCTGATATGGTGTCCAGAACATTGGAAACATGTCTGATATTGTGCCAAGTACTGTCTGATGTGATGCTTAGAACATTGGAAACATAATATCTGATGTGGTGCCCAGAACATTGCAAACATAATGTCTGATGTGGTGCCCAGAACATTGGAAACATAATGTCTGATGTGGTGCCCAGACAGAACATTGGAAACATAATGTCTGATGTGGTGTCAAGTACTGTCTGACATGGTGTCCAACACACGGAAAGTAAGTCTAATTTATGATTTTGTTTTTCTCTGCTGAAATTGGAATGCATATCCTTCATCTTACTACTTCTTCCTTCTTCTTATTCAGTAACCCATGTTTTTTTATCAGATTTGCGTACTCTTGTGTCCCTTGCATGATATTATATTTGTGGAGGATTTCTAGAACTTTCTGTCAAATTCTGGTGCGAGACAGAAACAGATGTATATCCATAACCGTCAACCTCTGTTGCGGAGACAGCACCTGATGATGATGATGAGGTACGGCAGTGTAAAATTCTTCTCTTATTAGTAAATCCTTCTCTTCCAAAGGGTACTCATTCAAAATTTGGCTGATTCAAATAATGTAGTATTCATCATCATAAAATCTGTTACATATTCTCAATTTTCTTCCTTGTTTTTGTCAGGGAGTTTCCATTTTTCCCTTAATTCTCTTGCTTGTATTCCATTATTCTATCTGATTGTTAGCAAGATAAACGGTTAGCACTGTGCATGAAAATCAGATTAATGCGTTCATTGGTCCTGTCAATATTGCTCTATGCTTGTGAGACATGGACAGTTACAGCTGACCTTCAGCGAAGGATACAAGTCTTGGAGTTGAGATGTTTCCAAAGACTTTTAAACGTCACGTACAAAGATCGAGTTACAAATGAGGAAATACGAGATAGACTTACAACAGCAATAGGGCCTTTTGAAGACCTCTTAGCAACTGTCAAAAGAAAGAAACTCGCTTGGTACGGTCACATATCGAGATCAAATGGTCTTACAAATACGATCCTGTACGGAAAGGTGCAAGGCAGACGACGAAGAGGCCATCCCAAAAAGAGGTGGGAGGACAACATAAAAGAATGGACCAATCTCCGACCAGAAGAGGCACAGGCAGCGGCCGCTGATGAAGGGTGACGTGATGTTGTGAAGATTTCTTCATGTGTGCCCCAACGACCTCACCGGTTACGGGATGACCTGACCTGACTGTTTGTTTGATCTTATGTGCAAGTTCTCAGCTTCCTCATCCACTTAGATCTTCAATTTCTTTGCAGCCTTGTCTTCATCAGTTCTCTAGTGTTAATTTACATTACTACATACTGTCCTTCCGTGTTCATTATTAGTCTTCTTCTTCAGTTTTTATCCTAAAAAGGACGTTGTGTCATAGTTTACAGCGAGGCTGCGATATCTGCACTTTTCAGCCCGATACATCCGATTTCTGCTGGCCCTTTTTTAGTACCAGGTTTGCCTTGCCACTGCGATCCCAATCCATTGACTAGGCTATACTTTTTTTGGTTTTGGTGATCGCCTTATTTCTCAATTCCCCAAGGCAGTGTGCGTTGCACTGTTTTTATTTTGTGCCTATCGGTCCATTGGATCCGACTTCGGCGTTGCATTTTTTTTGGTTTTGTTTTTTGTGTTTGCCTTATTTCTCTAATCACCAAGGCGGTGTGCGTTGCATTGTGGTTTTTATTTTGTCCCTGCTGGCCCAGTGCATCCGACTTCAGCAAGCATTTTATGAAAGGGTCTGCTTCCTCCTGCATTTTCTAAGGTCAATCTTCATCAGCACTCTCGAGATGTGAGGAAAGCTACTGCAAACCATCACTTAACGCTCTTTTCAGGGAGCACAAGAGTAACCTACTCATTGTGGGCATTCGAAACAACAACCTTCAATTGAAAGTATACCAGAGACATTGCATTTGAGTTTCTTAGATTCAGGAATAAGAGTGAATTGCTGGGTTTTTATCTTGGGATATAAAGACGCAACTACAATATCCATGGAGAGAGGAGACTAACGTCCGATCAGGCAAAACCTACTGATCAGACATGTTAGTTAGGGTCAGGTAAAATAGACTGGCTGAGACCCACATCTCACTTCCACACAGGTGTTCCCGGAAACAGGCCATCTTATAACAGTCTGGGTAACAATGAGGTGGGGGATCGACATGATCCCCGTGGTATTGAGCGACACACGGAATTGAAGCCAGGCATAGCACAACCACCTGGAGAACCCCTGGACCACCTTCATCAGCACGCTTGGAATGTGAGGAACTCGACACATAATGCCATTTTCATGGCGCACAAAAGAGTACACTTTCTCATCGTGGGCATTCATACAACAACCACCGCCTGCAGGGCCACCTGCCAACGAGATGATCTGGATCACATCCTTGGACCATCATAGTACCCTAGGCCTTCTTCCTCGTTCGTCTTCAGATCTTGACTTCAATGACTCTAACAAAGGCAGCAGTCAACTTGAGGCTCAGTGCACTATCATACAGCTTCTCGTGGAAGGACACTGCCTGTTGCCAAATACATCTTCTTTTATCGATATATGATGGGCAGGACTGCACAATGTGTTCTGCCGCCATGGGGGCTGTGCCGCAGGTACAAAGGTACGTAGTGCCAATCTTGAACTTGTTGTACAGAAGACATCTCATTCTGTTGTCTTGTGTATAGCCAGAGAATGATCACCTGGTCTCGCTTGGAGTTGGTGGGACTCCAGGACGGGCAAACAAGGATTCAAGTAGCTATTGGCTACATGGCATCAGACAACTTTGTCTGACTGAATACCAGAATTTAAGTAGCTATTGGCTACATGGTATCAGACAACTTTGCCTGACTGAATAGCAGAATTAATTTAAGTAGCTATTGGCTACATGGCATCAGACAACTTTGCCTGACTGAATACAAGAATTTAAGTAGCTTTTGGCTACCTGGCATCAGACATTTTTGCCTGGAGGAATACCAGGATTTAAGTAGGTTGTGGCTACCTGGCATCAGACAACTTTGCCTGACTGAATAACAAGATTTAAGCAGCTTTCTGACAACAGACAACTTTGCCTGGAGGAATACCAGGATTTAAGTAGCTTGTGGCTATCTGGCATCAGATAACTTTGCCTGACTGAATACCAGGATTTAAGTAGCTTTTGGCTACCTGGCATCAGATAACTTTGCCTGACTGAATACCAAGATTTAAGTAGCTTGTGGCTACATGACAGACAACTTTGCCTGACTGAATATCAGGATTCAAGTAGCTTGTGGCTACCTGGCATCAGACAACTTTGCCTGACTGAATACCAAGATTTAAATAAGTAACTAAGAAGATACAGTTCTACAATACACAGAAATATGAGGCATGTTCAAATGAAACCGGACCAAACTGCGCCAGGTAAACATGCGTACGTTGCGCATGATGTCACTTCTGATGTAAACAGCACACACCAACCGTCAATTTTGCAAAATTTCATTATCCTCTGACTCATAGTTTCCTCAGCAGACCGTTGAAAACATGGCGGATGTGATATGGAATCCATCCAGAATTAATCAGCGAGCGGTGATTCGGTTTCTAACAGCTGAAGGATGTCAACCAGTTGACATTCATCGCAGAATGTAGACAGTGTATGGTGACAAAAGTGCGTTGAAGACAACAGTGGACAACGATGTTTAAAGAAGGATGTGAGTAATCGTTAGGGTGGACTGTCACCGAAGCTCACGTTCGTCACACGTTCGTCACCGTACACTGTCTGCATTCTGCGATGAATGTCAACTGGTTGACATCCTTCAGCTGTTAGAAACCGAATCACCGCTCGCTGATTAACTCTGGACGGATTCCGAATCACATCCGCCATATTTTCAACGGTCTGCTGAGGAAACTATGAGTCGGAGGATAATGAAATTTTGCAAATTTGACGGTTGGTATGTGCTGTTTACATCAGAAGTGATATCATGCGCATCATACGTATGTTAAACCTGGTGCATTTTGGTCCGGTTTCATTTGAACACGCCTCGAACATAAACAATATGAAACTGACATTTGAAACACAACAAATTGCTATTTATTGTATATATGTTTAATGACGTACCCTTTATGTATTTCAGCGGCAGCAGTTTCTTACAGTTTATGGACTAACACCTTTATCGTGGCCTGATATCTGAGTCGTAGACAAGCACAGCGAGGTGTCGGAATAATATGTGTATATGTAGCAAGCGTATATTCATGCTATGTAATAATATACGTACAGTATAATTACAAAAATATGAGATAGTGCTACGATAAATGTGTAATATATCGGTGGTCCATCCCAGTGATACCTGGACAGGTGAAGTGTTAAGACTGCCATAACATGCAAAACTGTCAAAACTTAACATCTTTATACTGCCTCTTCTTCTTCTGCGTTCGTTCTATCATTCCCACTACCAAGCCCTGAACAGGGCTTTGCAAGTAGTAGGATATTCCGGAGAATGGAATGCGTTGTGTCGCTAGTTTACAGCTTCACTGCGATATTTGCACCTTTCGGTCTGCCACATCCGTCCTTGGCGGATTTATACTGCTTTAGAAGACTGCAAAGTCTGTATACAACCAGTTTCTTGGAGGGTGGTTAACCGATGTTTGAGTCCATCTTAATAGACTTAAACATTAAAGCAAAGACGATCTGCTGCCTGTTAGGTGCCATCTATGCTGCTCTTAACAAACCACCTAACAATGGCTGGTGTTATGCCATGTCACAGTTAACTTAACGTCTTTATACTGGTATAGAAGACTGCAGAGTCTTTTGCTCTAAAAGCTATGCGCATGCGCATCCAATCTATTCTTAAATGCATTAATTGTCCTTGCCTCCATTACTTCCTGTGGCAAGGCATTCAAAGCATTCAACCACTTTCTAACTAAAAAAATGTTTTGCCTCTTATGACATGCTTTCTGTGGGGCAGTGGTGCTATTCTTGTCTGTCATTTCCAAAGACCCCGGCAGACCACTTATCATAGCAGATAATTAAAGAAGGATGTGTTTGGGGCTAGCACTGATGTAAAATTAAATGATGCAGAAACCGCCACAGCTGTAGTGCACTTGGGTGTTTTGATAGAGGGTTCTTGTGGGGGGAGGGGGGGGGGCAGCTGCTGTAATGGCACTATGCTTCATGGGGAGGGAAAAGGAAACAGGATGCGATCATTTGGTGATGATCCTTGGTGGTGTCATGTCTTGACAGTGGACATGTCATCTTTGACGGTGTTATGTCATGACAGAAGATTCTCTCTAGAGTGGATCAGCTGGGTGGAAACTTCTCTCAAAAGTAGGTCAGCTGGATGGAAGCTGCTCTCAAGAGTGGTTCAGCTGGATGGAAACTACTCTCCAGAGTGGATCTCTCATAACAATATTACAATGTAACCAGACTGATGAGGCCACAAAACACCCGTGGCTAAGCATGGTGGTTTAAGAGGCCATGGCAGCTGAAGGACAGTGCTCTGGAGGATGGTCCAAAATAGAAACAGATGGCTTAGCCAAGTTTATTCTGGTTTATTTTTCTAGTTCAACAACTGCAAATTGTACCAGCATGTATTCATGAGCCAACAGGGACTATATTCAACAAACAAAGTAGCACCAGTTGAAGTCAGTAAACAAGTTAGAGGTCGAGCATGCCTTATCTGAAAAAGCTTTGGGTCGGAAATGTTTCCAATTTTGGACTTTGTTGGCATTTATTAGTATTAGCATGTAGGACTCTAGTACTTGAAAAAAAAAAAAAGTGACTATTATGCGGAAGATCGGGTGGCAAGTTATTAGGAGACGAATCTTCTGGTCAACTTAACGTCTTTATACTGGTTTAGAAGACTGCAGTCTGTATACAACCAGTTTCATTTCCTTGCTGTTAAAGCTATGTGCATCCCATCCATTCTTAAATGCATTAATTGTCCTTGCCGCCACTACTTCCTGTGGCAATACATTCACCACTCTGACAAAAAAAATATTTCCTAATATCCAATCTGGACCTTTCTTTAGTTATTTGTAACTTTGCCCTCTTGTTCTTGTAGTTGGTTGTATTTTGAAAAACTTGTTATAGTCTAATTTTATCCTTTCCTTTGATTATCTTATAAACCTGTATTAAGTCATCTCGAATTCTTCTCTTTTCTAGACACTGTAGGCCGGTTTTTCTGAATTATTTTCCTCGTAACCAATTCTGAAATCCCACTATCAGCTTTGTCGCTCTTCTTTGTCAAGCAGGCACGGCTTCAAGCCCTCGGTAAAACGTGTTTTATTTTCTGTCAGGGGTGAAATCTAAATCTAACCTGTACATGGTGTGCTACTGCAAGAGCAAGCAGCCTTTATTTCTTTTGCTCGACTAAACACAAACACACAAATGTGCTCCTCACCTTTCCCAAGGATCTGGGAAATGAAGCCATACTGATAATCTTTTGATAGTGTACAAACAAACAGATTGGCGAGCGGTTAGAATACTTGTCTTCCAGTCAGGACATGGGTTTGAATCTTGTTGTTAAGGACTTTGGTTTTCTATATAAGGAGTGAAATTAAAAGTGTGCCTGCACATTGCGCTGTAAACAGCTGGGGGCATAAATCATATATTCAACTTTTCCAATGGTAATAGTATTTCCTGGCTATGGACATGGCACACTGTTGTTGCTGTACCCCAAGGTACTGTCTGTATAACGAGGTAACTCAGGGAATTCAGTGGTCTCAAGGTAAGGTGCCTGCCTCGGGTGCTGGAGGTTGCAGGTTCAAATCACGGTGGAGGCTGAGATTTTTTGTTCCACGTGGATCTTCTGGTAAAAATTTCTGTGATCTCTGGGTAGTGAGATCGGACTCCCGTGTTCGGTGTCAGCATGTCACAAATCCCTTGGCAGTTAGAAATCAAAAAAAAAAAGTAGGCTTAACGGCTGCTGCCGTCATTTTATTGAAAAAAATTCAAGCGAAAAATCTACCCAAGTTATTAGGTGGTTTGTTAAGAGCAGCTATAGATGGTGCCTAACTGGCTGCGGGTCTACTTAGCTCTAGTGTTTGAGTCTAGTCTTCTAAACCAGTATAAAGACGTTAAGCTGGGCAATGAGAATTGGGAAGAATCTACTTCTTCAATATAAGTTTTTGAGATCTGTTTCCCACTTTATGCAGTGTCTTTCTATCTAACCTGTTCAATATTTCCATCATGTAACTTTAACAATTTATACTTCTCCTTCTTCACATTGTAGATCGTGATCGATCCAGCACTACACTTCAAATGATCGATGCAGTGCTAAACTCTATCAGATAGATTGAGCACTATACTCCAAATGATCAATCCAGAACTACACTCCAAATGATCGATCCAGAACTATACTTTAAATGATCAATCCAGAACTATACTTTAAATGATCAATCCAGAACAACACTTTAAATGATCAATCCAGAACAACACTCCATCAGTTTGATCCATCACTATACTCTTCTATAAGACACCTACACGACTGAAGCTACAGCAGTGAACAAGCTTGACAGCTGCCAATGGTTCATAGCTGGCTGATTGCATCAGGGTCAGGGAGTGAGAGCTGACCAAAACTCCAAGCAGTGGCCCTGGAAACAGACTGCACCCTTGCATACTGGCTAAGAGAAATCGCAGTTGCTGTAAACTATAACGTCACATCTTTTTTTAGGACAAGTGAAGAAGATTTACTCCAGTTTGTTCAACAATTTATTCGTCTGTTTCTGCAGGTCATTCTAATACTATACTTCTCTATAGGTCTGTCCAACTATTTATCCGTCTTGGTTCTGCAGGTCATTCCAACAGCATACTTCACCTATCCAGTTTGTTCAACATTTTATCCATCCGTTTCTGCAGGTCATTCCAGCAACATACTTCCTCTGTCCAACATTTTATCCGTCCATTTCTGCAGGCCATTTCAACACTATACTACATATGTCCAGTTTGTCCATCTGTTTCAGCAAGTTGATACAGCATCAACCGCCTCAGTAAAACAGTTCACACGTAATGTCCGGTTTCTTCTTGGACGATGTCCGTACGCATTAGCCGACCATTTTGACAACCAACATTATATTCGAAAGAATAACCACAGAACTAATCTGATCATCATGTAGCATGCCCTTTATAGAACGTCGCTCCAGCTCCATCACAGTCTGTCTGAAAGAAACACTTTCCCCCCATGTCCAGCCTCCGCCATAGTCATTCCGGGGGGGGGGGGGGGGGGGGGGGGGGGGGGGGGGGAATATAAAAAAAATTTCCATTTCAGGCTTTCGGATTTGCAGATAAGGCATACACAATATGTACAATTTATATACAGAGTTTAACAAATGGAATCAAGTACAAGAAAGTTTATATGGATTATAATATAATAGTACATGCGGTAAATAACATTCATAAATACATTATATAATAATTTATTGACCGCTCGCCGCTCTGGTGAGATATCAACATTGTTACAAGTCATTTTGATTTATTGCTGAGTGGGGAAATAGGTCGAGTACTTCTATGTGCAGTCTGGCCTTTGTTAAATATAGAACAAATCTCCGGGAACAGTCTTGGAAATAAATGCAGAATAAAATTGAAATATCTGTGTGTGTGGGAGAGGAAAGGAGCCACAACGGCAACTTTGTAACCTTTTACAGTCTGGTTTGGTGGAGTGCATGGTCTCGATGTTTGTCTGCCGATAAGGAGGGTGGTGGATCGAATCCTCGGCAATGCTTAAGTTGTTTTTCTGTTGGAGGTGAAGTAAATGAACATAGCCAGCACACGACGTGGCGACAGCATTGGCGAAGCGGTCTGTAGTCCTCAGCCTATAAAGTCGTGCGAAAGAGATGAGAATAAAGTTGTGAGAGAGATGGGAATTAAGTCGTGCAAAAGAGGGGGGTGGGGGGGGGGGAGAAGAATAAAAGTCATGCAAAGGGGGGGGGGGGGGAGAATAAAAGTTGTGCAAAAAAGGGCGGGTCGGGGAATAAAAGTGCGAAAGAGAGATGGAAAGTTATGATCTAGACCAGACTGTAAAGGAGTTAAACATTTTTGTGTGCATGGGGGCCAGTAATTAGTAAAGATCCTGTTTATGCATATTGGTATCAGCTCATATTTTCTTGACATTGGGCAACCTTATGCCAGCTGTGATGTCTCTCCTGTGGCAATGCAGCGCAAGGATGGAGGTGATGTCTCTCCTGTGGCAATGCAGTGCAAGGCTCTGGCGTCTGTGTTCAGGACGGCAAAAGAGCTGACATCTTGGCTTCACAGGCACTACAGATCTTTGATATTGAGGACAGGAAAAGAAGTTATATATGATCAGAATGATACCATTGTCAAATAGACTGCCATGGAGGATGAAGTATTAAACTTCATTTAGTAAGCAACAGATTGTGGTGGTGTGTCAGTTACCCATTTACAAATGAAACACTATACTTTGACTAAAAAGTGAGGGCTACCACTGAACTGATTGACACCTCCATTGTCAATATAAACTTATGAAAGGAGAAAAAAAAAAAAATGCAAAGGACCAATACAATTTAACTTATGTTATGACCAACATGCTATTTCTGAATTTTTTTTTTTTTTCCTACTTCCATTTCATCTTTGTCTGGTGTTTAGGATCACCATTCTTATTTGTATTCATCCAGGGGGTGTGTGTTTATTGTCCCAGAAGTAGGCAGTTGGGGGTCACAACGTAAGTTCTGTTCTTGCTTTCATATACTTGGGTTTTGTTTTTAAACACCATTTTATAAATCTATAGTACTGCTGCAGCCTCGCCTGAATTAAAAAGAAAACGAGAGAAAACCTATTGCATTACTGCCGTAGGGGTGTGTATGGTGTTAGTGATCTCACATTTCAAAGGCTCGGCTATATGAGGGCGTTAGCCATCTCCTCTCCCTCGTCGCTTTTACCTACCATACTGAACTGGTACCCATGTAAGGCTGGGTTTACCCGGGAGTCATTGCGGTCGGAAAAAAACAACACATTTCTGCCTCAACTGAGGAATGAACCCAGGACGCTAACCACCGGCTCCCAAAACTACATACATTAATATAAGCTAATAAAATGAATGATATAATATGAAACTTTCTGCATTTCTTAACTGCTTCTCCCACAACATATCACGGGGGGAAAATGGTTTCATAAATGAACATATCAGGGAATAAGTTGTATGAACTTTGAGTAAGTGTTTTCAATCCAGAACATGCTCGTTTAGGTAAAAATTTAGTTCAGAAGTATCCTGCCAAATAAAAATCAGTTACCTTGAATTATATATATATTTTTTTTTTTTTATCTAGACGCTGTAGGCTGGTTTTTCTGAGTCTTTCCTCATAACTAATTCATATCATCATCCATCACTTTATTCAATGCATAGGCCATTGACAACCATTCTCCAGCTAGCTCAATCTTGAGCTGCCCTTTCTGTCTCTCTTCAGTTGAGGTTCAGGGATTGAAGTTCTTTTTAGTCTATTCTCCAGGTGTTCCTGTCTACTTCTCTTCCACTTGCCCGGTGGATACCATGTCAGGGCCTGTTGACCAGGTTTAATGGTGCTTTCTGTAGTGTGTGTCCTATCCAACCCCATCTCCGTTTGGTTTATTGCTCCACTAGTTGTTGTTTGCTCTCTTCCCATAGCACTGGTTTTCTCTGTATTGCCTCCAAGTTTCTGCTTCGTACAGGAGATGAGATGTTTTCGAAGACTTTTAAAAGTCACGTACAAAGATCGAGTTACAAAAGGGGAGATACGAGATAGAATTACAACAGCTAGAATTACAACAGCTATAGGGCCTTTTGAAGACCTTTTGGCAACTATCCAAAGAAGGAAACTCGCTTGGTATGGTCACATATTAAGATCAAATGGTCTTGCAAATACAATCCTCCATGGAAAGGTGCATCGCAGCCGACGAAGAGGCCATCCCAAAAAGAGATTGGAGGACAACATTAAAGAATAGACCAATCTCCGAGGACAACATTAAAGAATAGACCAATCTCCGACTAGAAGAGGCAGCGGCCGCTGACGAAGGGTGGCATGGTATTGTGAGGATGTCTTCATGTGTGCCCCAATAGGAGTGTCAACTTGACATTGGAATTAAACAATCTTAACCTGTTATCAGTCCATATTTCCCTGGATTTCTAAATATCATTAGTAACAAGAATGCTGTCCTTGCCTTTCCCAGCTCTTACATCTGCCCTATGCCCCACCTGGAGCATCAGTTCTGCTGCCCAAATATGTATTGTATATGGCGTACTATTTCTAGAATTGTCTATTTCTACTCAGAAAGCTGCTCCGCACTCAGATTGTGTGCCATCCACTGAGCTGGATAGTCTTCTACATGATCCAGGCAGCACAGTCAATCGTCTCTGATGACCGGCTCTCTGTGACTTATAGAACAAAGCTGATCATTATCCTACACACACAAAAATATACATTTAATAAGTAAAATATATACCATGTACCAGAAAATGGCAATTGAAAAGCATTTAGAGACAAATAATATAATGTCGGATGTGTCGAACCGAAAGGTGCAAATATTGCAGCCAAGCTGTAAACTAGCGACACAACGCATTCCGTTCTCTGGACCCTGCCACTTGCGAAGACCTGTACAGAAGACTTGGTAGCAGGAGATTGAGACGCAGAAGAAGAAGAACTAATGTAAATGTCACGTGTACCTTAAATATCTGGTCTCAACAATCAGTGATGAGGGATCAAAGCCAGAGGTCCTGGCCAGAATAGCACAAACAACAGCAGCGCTTGCACGATTGAAACATATATGGAAAGATAAACAACTCTCCCTCACCACAAAGGTCAGACTAATATTCCTCTACGGCTGCGAAACATGGACTATTACAGCAAAAATCCAGGCCATGGGGATGAGATGTTTTAGAAGACTGTCACCTACAAAGAGCGTATCACAAATGATAAAAGAACGATGTAGAATCGCAAATGCAAGTGCACTGTACGACGGCCTTCTCACAACGATCAAAAGCTGACTTGGTGTGGCTACGTCTTGATGTCCAAGGACCTTGCAAATACCATACTTCAAGGCGAGGATGTCTGAGAAAACGATGGAAAGACATCGATGAAAGGGCTAACATACAACCCGAAAGCCACAAAAAGCAGCCAGACAGAGAGGGGTGGCGCAGGAATGTGCAGGGGTGCCCCAACGATTGCAAGAGGTCACGGGAAGAACTGTACCTTAACATGAAAAATATAACATTTATTGTGCTAGATAAAGAGCATGTGTACACTAAGATTAAAAACTCATTTATGTGATAAGAGCATGTGTACATTAAGGTCAGACACTGATTTATGTGATAGACAAAGGGTATGTGTAGTTAACATGGAATATATAAATATAACGGGGGGGGGGGGGGGGGGGGGGGTCTCTGTGGCGGAGTGCTCAAGCCGTTTTCTCATGTTCAGACGGTCAGGGTTCGAATTCGAACTGTGACGGTCTGTTCATGATGGCAAATTTTTCCTGAAGATCCCTGGTCTCATCGCTGGAGCTAAGGCGGAGAGGAACCAAGCCATATGGGAAGATGAAGTCGAGTCCTCACCTTTATATATTTATAATGTGAGAAAAAAAAGGCGTGTGTATTTAAACATGATAAACATAACAGATGTGAGAGATAAAGGGCGTAGGTGTACTGCTAAACATGAAATAAATAGGGAATAAAATGAGATGATAAACCAACACATAAATGTACATCAGTTGAGGCTGCGGCAGCTCTTAAGATAAAATAAAACCGATACAAACTTAGGTAATGACCCAGTAACTGCACCAGGGCAAACAAAATTTGCTTCTGGTAATGGTTGTCAACTCAAACCATATTGTATTGTCATCCTACATCATTTCTTGTTTTCAGAGGGGACTCAGTGGGCTTGAGGTAAGGTGGCCTTGGGTGCCGGAGGTCGTGCGCTGGAGCTATGATGGAGACAGTTATTTATTATTTTTTTTTTTCACGTGTATCTTTGGTTAAAATTCCCCTGATCTCTGGGTAGTGAGATTGGACTCCCGTGTTCAGCACGTTAAAAATCCCTTGGCAGCTGGAAATCGAAAAGAGTAGTCTTAACGGCTGCTGCCTGGACAAAATTCAAGTTAAAAACCTACCCTTCAAGTTAAAAATCTACCCATTATTTGTACCTTTTCCCAGGTGGTTTGTTAAGAGCAGCTATAGACGGCGCCTAACTGGCTGCGGGTCTACTTAACTCTAGTGTTTGAGTCTATTAAGATGGACTCGCACATCTGTAAAAATCACCCTCCAAGAAACTAGTTGTATACAGACTCTGTAGAGACTTCTAAACCAGTATAAAGACATTTGTTCTTTATCCCCGATTAATGCCTTATGATCGATCATAACAATGATTTCATTTTGGTTTTGTTCTGGCGCGGTCACTAAACCCATTACCTAAAAGTATTTATCTAATCGAGAACCAACATACAGAGATGAACGATTAAATGTATGTAGCAGTCACAAATATTGCATAATAACAATAACGGCAGTAATAATTTATATATGCATATCACTATGATAACATTAGTATGGCACTGCGACAACACCAGTCATATTTTTCAATTGCTATCTCCATCGGCAACATCATGACTGACACCCACCGTTTGGATATAATCCAGAAAAGCAATGGCTGAAATCAAGGAAGTTTCCTTCAAACTGTACATCAGTAAATCAGAAACCTGAACAAAACCACACACCAAGAATAACTTGCAACCGGGCACACATGTCATACCCATAACTTGCAACCGGGCACACATAACTTGCGACTGGGCACATATGTCATACCCATAACTTGCAACCGGGCACACATGTCATACCCATAACTTGCAACCGGGCACACATAACTTGCAACCGGGCACACATGTCATACCCATAACTTGCAACCGGGCACACATAACTTGCAACCGGGCACACATGTCATACCCATAACTTGCAACCGGGCACACATAACTTGCAACCGGGCACACATAACTTGCAACCGGGCACACATAACTTGTGACTGGGCACATATGTCATACCCATAACTTGCAACCGGGCACACATGTCATACCCATAACTTGCAACCGGGCACACATAACTTGCAACCGGGCACACATAACTTGCGACTGGGCACATATGTCATACCCATAACTTGCAACCGGGCACACATGTCATACCCATAACTTGCAACCGGGCACACATAACTTGCAACCGGGCACACATGTCATACCCATAACTTGCAACCGGGCACACATGTCATACCCATAACTTGCGACTGGGCACATATGTCACCGATATGAGAGTATGACAGCCTGGTTAGCAAGGTAGGAGATTGACGTGAACAACATGCAGATGAATCGAAGCATAGCACAACCGACTGGAGGACCCCCCGATCCATCATCATCAAAGCGCTCGGGATGTGAGGAAAGCTACTAGTACACGCCACTTAATGCCCTTTTCAGGGCTCACAAAAGAGTAAATTTGCTGTGGGCATTGAACAACAATAACGAACTAGAACAAAAATGGATAAGCGGACGACAGAGCCATCTAAGAGCCAAAACATCGGTGTCACTGCCCAAGAGCCATGTATTCTGGTAGCTCTCATGACAGCAGATGACAGAGGGTACCAGCAAAATCTGGGAAGTAAAGTCCGCCGGCGTGATGACGACCACATCATCCACTATGTGCCATTGGTTACAAGATAATATGGACCTAACACAGTATTTCCTATGCGCCGCATGGCGTGACGGGATCTTTACTGTGTGAGGTTGCCGGACACAAAGTAAGAAATAGTTTACGATGCATTCTTTTGCACCTGGACTAGATCACCTGCTAACTTGCAGGTAGGGGGGGGGGGGGGGGTGTGATGATCATCAAAGATTAGGGGTGGGTAAACCCAAATATGATTTACTGAAATGGGGGACAGAGCTGTAGCTGTCACTTGTATGTGTTGAAGAGGAATGGGCCCACTGCAATCAAGTTAGCATGTCAGAGGGCTGTAAAAGAAAGTTGTCTACGGCCTGGCAAACCCCATTTTGTATAATGATGTGCTCCAGAAACTATTCCTAACTTTAATCATATAAGATGGCATCTCTACATTGCTGGGTTTAGTACATATCATACAACAATAGTTTATTATATCATATGTCCAGTACACGGCTGAAGATGCAGCACAGTGAATGAACTGCCAGCAACCGGAAAATCCTCTTCTGTGTTCATCCTAAAAAAAAAAATGTGTTGTAATTTACAGCTGGACTGCGATATCTGCACCTTTTGACAACACATCCGATTTCAGCACGATATTTTGGGGACCGGGTTCGGCTTCCCTCTTTGATCCCTAATCTTCTTCTTCGATCAACTGTTGCTGTGCTTCTAGCCCGGTGAGGTTCACGAAGGAGACTGTTTCAGGTCTTTGCCAGTCCCACACAGCTTTTCAAGCATGGTCGCTCCTCCAGGCCAGACTGCCTCTCTTTGGTCTGCGTAGGTAGGGCATTCCTGCAGAATATGTTCTGTGTTTGCTTGGGTGCTCCACAATCGCAGGTGACAGTGTCTCTGAGACCCATTTTGTGAAGGTGGGCCTTGAGTCTACAATGTCCTGTTATGAGTTTGAAGATCTTTGTCTGTCCATCTCTGCCAAGTTTGTCTATGCTGTCATTTTCTGCTTGTATTCTTTGTGCTGTTCTCTCAATTCTGTCTTCATGGACCGTTTGATGAGTGCCTTTGCTTCTTGATAGCCTCTGTGGATGGGGAATCTGATTGCCTCCACTTCCGGCTTTTACAAGCTCATCTGCTTTCTCATTTCCAGGGATCAGAGTCCACTGCCTCCCCTTGATCCCTAATCATTTAGTCAGGTTACACATTGCAGTCTGTTTTCACGGCCACTACTTGGGAGTCAGAGTAGAGTCTTGGTTAGTTGTCTGTCACTGACCACGAAGCTTGCCACTCATTCTCTGCTGCGTCTTCAGTCCCAGAATTGCTGGCTGCTTGCATCAGGGGCAGGGCATGAGAGCTACCAAGACCTTAATCCGTCTCATAGTGGTGGCCCTGGAAACAGGCTGCTCTAGTGTAGTCTGGCTAATAGAGATCGCAGGCAAACCCGGGACCCAAAAAAGCCAGCTGATATCGAATGTGTCTTGCTTAAAGACGCAGATATCGCAGCCTCGCTGTAAACTACAACACACCCTCTTCTAGACGAACTGCGAAGAAGAAAAGTATGTACTGCACAGATTAAACCACAGGCGTCTGCTCATCCAGGGAAGTTAAGAGCTGTCTAATACAACAAGTCCATGGCTGATGGTGGAAGCTCTCCCATTTCCTGGCGAGTGCGCGTTTCCGTGAAGTCTCTATCACCCTGCCCGTCGGTGACCTCCAGAATCTGGGAGAACAATTTGAGTGTCTCCATGCTGCTGAGTTGTCGCTCCTGGGCTGACAGTCTTTCTGCATCGCGGAACTGCTTCCGGCTGCCATCTTCCAATGAACCTGAAACAAATAATTTATGTTAAATGGGATATAAAATTGACACAGATAATTCTAGTGTACTTTTAATTTTCTAAGCCACATCCATTTGGATTTCGGAGTCCAATTTTTGTCGAGAGATCTAGGGTTCAATCCCCAAATGATGCATCCCTGGAGTCCAATTTTGGTCAAGAGATCTAGGTTCAATTCCCAAATGATGCATCCCTGGAGTCCAATTTTGGTCGAGAGATCTCAATTTTGGTCGAGAGATCTAGGTTCAATCCCCAAATGATGCATCCCTGGAGTCCAATTTTGGTCGAGAGATCTAGGCTCAATCCCAAAATGATACATTCCTGTAGTCTAGTTTTGGTCGAGAAATCTAGGCTCAATCCCCAAATGATGCATTCCTGTAGTCTAGTTTTGGTCGAGAGATCTAGGTTAAATCTCCAAACAATGCGGATGCGGCATTAAAAAAGAAAAATCTCTAACTGCTCCGGTGTCAATCCAGCCTAAAAATGTGGATACCATAAAATAAAATTCCGCTGACGTGATGTTGATCACATCACCCGTAGTGTGGTCGCTGGTCAAGATAATATGGGCCCCAAGACCATATTCCACATGTACAGTAAGTATCATGTCCTGTACAGAATGTCGCTTCTTACAACCGCCGACCTATTTAGCTGTTATAAGTTTCTTGGCAGGTATGCAGTACGGAAGGCTGCCAATACTTTCCATTCAGGAAGGAGCGGGGAAAAAGCCTGCCAAACTGGCAATGACCGTGATTCAAACCGGGTGCATTGGAATTGTGAAACGGACGCTTCATCCTATAGGCCATGCAGCCTGCACATATGGTATGGGTAAAGGAGGGTCCCATGGCAACAACTGCCGTCGGGGATGAAGATAACTCTTCATGGACTAAGCTGCAGCCTATGTGAGGTCGTGTGGCCAGTTCCCTTCCCAAGCAGCACCCAGGGTTGAAAAATGGACATCTTAGAAAATGCAACTAAAGAGGGTTTTTCATGGGGTCAGCAACCTGATCCTACAAACCCATTACTAAGGAGCTACCACTACAGATACAGGCTTCCTGAAGAGGGGCCAGTTGAAGTGGTGGTCCTTCGCATGCCGTGGAGCAACATGACCAATCAATGCGGGATATCTGATATGATTGGTCCCACTTTGTTATTCCAGTGACGCTGATGTCGGCTAGCTCTTCCCTGGTAGAGTGAACAGTGAAATTAGTAGCCTGCCGATTAAGTGAGCTCACAAGCCAACCTCACCTCCTCGGGGTACACACTGGGCAACTAGAACCGTGAGGCTCTAGGCTAACGAGACAATGGCTCACCTGGGGGGACGGGCTCCTTCAGGTTAATTGCAGATGTTGGCCCACCGCAGCTTGGAGAGGAGATGGGCGCCGCCAGGTGATTTCAAGCCTAAGAATCACACATGGGGACACAAACGAAATATATTATACCCGATCGGTCGCAGCCCGGGTCAACAAGGACCGCGCCTACCGTTCCACACCAGGGCGGAGGTGTTGTGGTCAGGACTTCGTCCTGGTGAGATACGCCAGGCGGCGACAGACAAAGAGGGTTGGCGTGGGATTTTCATGTCTTAATGTGTGCCCCAACGATCTGATGGGTTACGGGATGAACTGAACTGAACTTGGTTATAACTGAGGTTATCATAGACAATTGTGTGTGCAATGTCTAACTCATGATGAACTCTATGGCTATTTCATAAATAGTGACTCGCCTGGTACCACGGACTAGCTGGTAGATCTGCTGTTTCACTGTGTCAGTTGCCATGTTTGTTGGTCTCCTACGCTGTGGTTCATCGACGTTTTGTCTTCCATTTAGAAACCTGTTCATACAATCTGCCCTGACTTAAAACAACTGTCTCTCTATACTGAACCTTCATTCTTCTGTAGATTTCAGGGTTATCATCTTCTGATCCCAAAAACAAACCCCCCAAAGAATAATGTTCTTCCGCGGTGCAAGTCGACAGTGAGGAAGACAGTAGAACAGACAGCGGGGCAGACAATAGAGCAGATAGTGGGGCAGGGCAGACAGTAGAGCAGACAATAGAGCAGATAGTGGGGCAGGGCAGACAGTGGGGCAGACAATAGAGCAGATAGTGGGACAGGGCAGACAGTGGGGCAGACAGTAGAGCAGACAATAGAGCAGATAGCGGGGCAGGGCAGACAATAGAGCAGACAGTAGAGCTGACAGTGGGACAGGGCAGACAGTGGGGCAGACAGTAGTGCACATACTGCTCGATCATCACAATCCCTACATGCATTATTGCCAAAGATCCATTTTGTGTCCTGTAAGAAGATTTTCCCGTTGTACATATTCTTCCGTGTACTTTCTAATCAAATTGGTGTCGTGTGTGCTTATATCATATGAGAATTCTGCGTGTTGTACCGTCTTCAACACACTTATCCTGCAGCAACAGAATCTCCAAGGCCGAGGCTGCGCAACAGCATTTGGGATCTTAACTTTGATACAAAAGTCAGTCTTGTGTGTGCTAGTGAGACGTGGACTGTGTAGAGCAGACATGCAAGGGAAATAAGCCACTTCCATACCAGCTGGTTCCGTAGATTGTTAAAAATGCAGCAGGAGAATAGGGTACTAGACACTGAGATCCTCATGAAGGCCAAAAGGCACAGCATTCACACTCTGTTGCAGAAAACCCAGATTAGGGCACACTTCAGCATCGATGCAAACTCATGGGAATATGACGCACAGGACCGCAAGGCAACGACGTGGAACCACCATGAGAGGCGCCTCCATTCCTAGAGAGCGCCGGGTCTCCGAGGCACATAGAAAATGCACTTTGCAAAACAACTGACACTCACATGACCAACTCTGACCTTAAATGCTGCATACGTAGAATGGGATTTTGTGCCAGAATTTGACTGTACAGCCACCTCCGGACTCATTGGTGAGGTCCAGCACAACATGCCCGATTGCGATGGATGGCTATTTTTAGATCCTTACAGCCCCAGCACTGATACTGGCATGTCTGTCTGTCTTGTAGGTTCACCTGTCTTACCTCAAGCACTGGCCTGTCTGTCTGTCTTGTAGGTCCACCTGTCTTACCTCAAGCACTGGCACGTCTGTCTGTCTTGTAGGTTCACCTGTCTTACCTCAAGCACTGGCATGTCTGTCTGTCTTGTAGGTTCACCTGTCTTACCTCAAGCACTGGCCTGTCTGTCTGTCTTGTAGGTTCACCTGTCTTACCTCAAGCACTGGCACGTCTGTCTGTCTTGTAGGTTCACGTGTCTTACATCAAGCACTTGCATGTCTGTCTGTCTGTCTTGTAGGTCCACCTGTCTTACCTCAAGCACTGGCGTGTCTGTCTGTCTTGTAGGTTCACCTGTCTTACCTCAAGCACTGGCATGTCTGTCCATCTTACATGTCCACCTGCCTTACCTAGAGTTTCAGCACAGACCTTTACACGTACGTCCGTTCTACAGGCTGACATGCCTTACCTGAAGAGCCGGCACTGGCCATGACGTATTTGTATAGCCTTCTCCTCTGCTCGTTGGCCAGCAGGTCAATCTCTATCCGCCTGGTAACAATGGCCTGAGACTTTCTCCAGATGTTGAACTCATAGTCCGTTGGCACGATTCGTTCAGCGACCACCTACAGACAGAAACCACACATTCCTAAACTGACGGTCTACACCAGATGTCTCCTTTATTGGGGGGCAGGGGTTCGAGAAAGATGGGCACTTCGGGTCATAAGTTTTAAACTTGATCAGAAAAATTAAATGTTTTATCATGGGAGAAGTGATGTGATGGCCTAAAGTGTCTATAAAAGAGAAGAAAATAATAATATAACAAGTTTTTTTCCCAAAATACAACCACCTACAATAGGCATAGGTGAGACATACAAGACATGCACATACAAGAGGGCATAGCTACAAATTAACTAAAGAAAGGTCCAGATTAGATACCAGGAAATACTTTTTTTAGTCACAGAGTGGTGAATGCTTGGAATGCATTGCCACAAGAAATAATGGAGGCAGAGACAATTATTGCATTCAGGAATAGATTGGATACGCATAGCCTTTAGGCAAGGGAATCCAAAATGTAAAATAAACTGGTTGTATATAGACTCTGCAGAGTCTTCTAAACTCAGTATAAAGACGTTAAGTGAAGTATTGATAACCTTCTTTACTGAGATACAGCCAACTATGAATGATTTGCTACATTTGGCCCCAGACGAAGCATGAGAACACCGCTAGAGCTGGCCCCAGACGAAGCATGAGAACACCGCTAGAGCTGGCCCCAGACGAAGCATGAGAACACCGCTAGAGCTGGCCCAGACAAAGCATGAGAACACCGCTAGAGCTGGCCCCAGACGAAGCATGAGAACACCGCTAGAGCTGGCCCTATTTCAGGAATCATTGCCAGTAGCGGTTTCTTACCGTCTTTAAATTGGTTTATAAGAGTCTGTAGAATCTGTAGACAACAAGTTTCTTTATATTCACTTGATCTAAATACACCTATGCGCATCCAATCTATTCTTAAATGCATTAATGGTCCCAGCCTTTACTACTTCCTGTGGCAATGCATTCCAAGCATTCACTACTCTTTGACTAACAAAATATTTCCTATCTATTGAATCTGGACCTTTCTTTAGTTAATTTGTAGCTTATGCCCTCTTATTCTTGTTGGGGGTTGTATTTTGAATAACTTGTTATAGTCGAATTTATTCTTTCCTCTGATCATCTTATAAACCTGTATTAATTCGCCTCGTATTCTTTTCTAATTCTTTCGTAATTGTAATTCTGGAATTCCACTTTCAGTTCTGTCGCTCTTCTTTGTTTTCTTTCCAGCATGTTTATATCCCCTATACGATAATGACTCCACACCTGTACACAGTACTCCAATCTAGGTCTAACTGATGTTTTATACAGTTTGACTATCCCTTCCTTGCTACTATGTTTAATATTTCTTTTTATCAGTAGTGCAGTGGTTAGTGCACTGGCTTCCTAGTCAAGCGATCAGGGTTCAATACCCAGTTGGTGGAGGATTTTGTTTTTCTTATCGCAAGCCGGCTCCTGGGGGTCGACCCAGCCACATAAATTGGGTACCAGAAAAATATGGGAAGTTAAGGCGTGATATTACCCATGCGCCGCACTGCATGACGGGATCTTGATTTACTTTTTTACTGCTACCTGGACTTGCTCACTCACCTAAACCTGTATGATCTCTCATCTCACTCATCTAAGCCTGTATGATCTCTCATCTCACTCACTCACCTAAGAATGTATGCTCTCTCATCTCACTCACTCACTCACCTAAACCTGTATAATCTCTCATCTCACTCACTCACTCACCTAAACCTGTATGATCTCTCATCTCACTCACTCACTCACCTAAACCTGTATGATCTCTCATCTCACTCACTCACATAAACCTGTATGATCTCTCATCTCACTCATCTAAGCCTGTATGATCTCTCATCTCACTCACTCACCTAAGAATGTATGCTCTCTCATCTCACTCACTTACATAAACCTGTACGATCTCTCATCTCATCTCACTCCCCTAAACCTGTACGATCTCTCATCTCACTCACTCACCTAAACCTGTATGATCTCTCATCTCACTCACTCACTCACCTAAACCTGTATGATCTCTCATCTCACTCACTCACTCACCTAAACCTGTATGATCTCTCATCTCACTCACCTGAACCTGTATGCTCTCTCATCTCACTCACACACCTAAACCAATATGATCTCTCATCTCACTCCCCTAAACCTGTATGATCTCTCATCTTACTCATCTAAACCTGTATGATCTCTCATCTCAATCACTCACATAAACCTGTATGCTCTCTCATCTCACTCACTCCCTTAAACCTGTATGCTCTCTCATCTCAATCACTCACATAAACCTGTATGCTCTCTCATCTCACTCACTCCCCTAAACCTGTATGCTCTCTCATCTCACTCCCCTAAACCTGTATGCTCTCTCATCTCACTCACTCCCCTAAACCTGTATGCTCTCTCATCTCACTCACTCCCCTAAACCTGTATGCTCTCTCATCTCACTCACTCCCCTAAACCTGTATGCTCTCTCATCTCACTCACTTCCCTAAACCTTTATGCTCTCTCATCTCACTCACTCCCCTAAACCTGTATGCTCTCTCATCTCACTCACTCCCCTAAACCTGTATGCTCTCTCATCTCACTCACTCCCCTAAACCTGTATGCTCTCTCATCTCACTCACTTCCCTAAACCTGTATGCTCTCTCATCTCACTCACTCCCCTAAACCTGTATGCTCTCTCATCTCACTCACTCCCCTAAACCTGTATGCTCTCTATCTCACTCACTCCCCTAAACCTGTACGATCTCTCATCTCAGTCACTCACCTAAACCTGTATGATCTCTCATCTCACTCACTCACCTAAACCTGTATGATCTCTCATCTCACTCCCCTAAACCTGTATGCTCTCTATCTCACTCACTGCCCTAAACCTGTACGATCTCTCATCTCAGTCACTCACCTAAACCTGTATGATCTCTCATCTCACTCACTCCCCTAAACCTGTATGATCTCTCATCTCACTCCCCTAAACCTGTACGATCTCTCATCTCACTCCCCTAAACCTGTATGCTCTCTATCTCCCTCACTCCCCTAAACCTGTACGATCTCTCATCTCAGTCACTCACCTAAACATGTATGATCTCTCATCTCACTCACTCACCTAAACCTGTATGATCTCTCATCTCACTCCCCTAAACCTGTATGATCTCTCATCTCACTCCCCTAAACCTGTACGATCTCTCATAACCTTGTATCACTTAGGTTGCATATTCCACACCAACCGTTTCACTGCTTCAGCCTCCTTAAACAAAACGCACGAGGAAATAGCAGGGCACAGCAAATGCCAGGTGGGAATGTTGACCTTTATAGTGTCACAGTCTGCAAGGTTTCACAAGCGTCAGGGCCAGCGAACCAGAGCTGCAAAGACCTTTCTACGTCCCCACGCAGTGATCCTGGAGACGAACTCCAGAGATTCTCAACAATAGAGCTGCAATAGCTAAGCCTCCCACCATGGGATCACAGCAAATGAGAGTTAACGCTCTAGCAAAAGATGGCAATAAAAAGGCACAATTTAATCAGCAAGTACCATACAGAGAGGTCAAGAACATCAGAAATCAGAATATTCACCAGTGGAGAGAAGACCCAATTCAACAACTCAAAAGAAATCAACAAACTACCTGATTTCGCATGAGAACTGGACACTGCAGACTACTAGAACATCTATACCGACTGAACATCTCACACACCGATGAGTGCCCATGTGGAGCAGGAGACCAGAACTCTGAGCATATTCTACAGGAATGCCCAATCTATAGGGAAATGAGATACCAGACCTGGCCAGAGGGTGCGGAGCTGAGACAAAAGCTGTGGGGCAGCCATTCCGACCTGGTGAAGACTACAGACTTCATCATGGCGACTGGCCTGCAGATATAGCATGACCAAAAGATCCTGAACGCAAAGAAGGAAGAAGGCTGCAACAGGGCAGACTGGCTAAGGAGAAGGGATCGAAGAGGGTAAGCTAGCCTGGTACAAAAAAAATGCCTGCTGAAGCCGGATGTGTCAGATAGAAAGGTGCAAATATCGCAGTCAAGCTGTAAACTACGACAACTCATGCCGTTCTCTGACAACATCTACTACTTGCGGTACTTGCATCTTAATTCACCCCAAACAGAGTTCGCTGGGTTCCGATGGTACGTAACGGGGCATTCCACTTCGGATTAAGGAGAGGGCAGGTCTAAATAATTTTATTTTCAATAAATAAGTAAAGACTTAGATAAAGATGAAAGTGTAGAGAAGATGGTTATATTCAGTTCTACGAAGGGTTAGGGATATGATTAGGGTTAGGGTTAGATAACATGGTTGTTATTGCATCCCCTGAAAGCATGGATAATGTCACGCTGCTGCAGAAACTGGATCCTTCTCTTCTTATCACCGATAAACGTTGACAGATTCAATAAATGCTCTTCTGTTCTCGCAAAATGTTTGACACCCCCAACAATTAAACAGTGGACTCTTCTGTGACGTCACTATCTCAAACTTGGTGCTAAAAATACATATTTATTTTCTTTGGGGTGAATTAAGACGCAAGTACCCTACTTGCAAAGCCCTTTTCATGGCTTGCTAGAGGGAGATTGAGAACGAACGAAGATGACTGGATAGACCCCTTGCTGTCTGCGGGTCTTGTGTCTGAGACCACAGCGGTTATCTGTAGCAGAACAAGAGGTCAAGGTTACCTTTATGATGACGTAAGCTTTCCCCTGGGTCAAGGTCAGCTCTACGTTCTCGTTGACACTGTCAAAGTTGCGCGTGTTCTTGGAGTCTTTCTTCTCACCGTCGGCGTGGATGAAGTGGATGTCTCCGTAGATTTCTGGATACAATGAATGGATACAATGAATGGATGCAATTAATGGATGCAATGAATGGATACAACGAATGGATACAACGAATGGATACAATGTCTATCTGGCAACTTTTTAGTGAGTCCTTCAGACCGTCTTTAAAACGTTTTTTTGGGCGCCCTCTCTCGCGCGATCCCTCTCTCAGCTCGCCGTAACTTAACGTCTTTATACTGGTTTAGAAGACTCTGCAGAGTCTGTATACAACCAGTTACATTTACATCACCTTGCTCAAACAGTTATGCGCATCCAATGTATTCTTAAATACATTAACTGTCCCTGCCTCCACTATCTCCCGTGGCAATACATTCCAAGCATTCACCACTCTCTGACTAAAAAAGTATTTCCTAATATCTAATCTAGACCTCTCTTTAGTTAATTTGTAGCTATGCCCTCTTGTTCTTGTAGGTGGCTGTATTTTTAAAAGCTTGTTATAGTCTAATTTATCCATTCCTCTGATCAACGTATAAAATTGTATTAAGTCACCACGAATTCTTCTCTCTTCTAAACACTATAGGCCGGTTTTTCTGAGTCTTACCTTGAGACCACTAAGTCGCCCTCACTGCACATAACTAGCCACTTACAATTTTGGTTGTGTTTTTCTACTGCTAATAATTTTCTCAGCATGACCAATATATTTGCTTTGAATTTCTCATACTCTGCCTATAGTTCTTCTGTTTGTGTCTATCAACTGATGATAATATCGAAGACTAAGCAGCATCTACGTATATAATGCTTATAACTTGCTTAGAGAGGCTCAGTGATCTCGAAGTAAGGTTTCCGCCTCAGTTGCCGGTTCGAATCACAGTGGAGACCGGTATTTTTTTCACATGGATCTTCTGGTACAAATTCAGCTGATCTACAGGTAGGTGAGATTGGACTTCCGTACCCAGTTTCGAGCACGTTAAAAATTCCTTGGGAGTAAGAAATCGAAAAGAGTAGGCTTAACGGCCGATGCCAAAACAAACATTAAAAATTCTAGTTAAAAATGTAGTTAAATTATGTGTGCCTTCCACCAGGAATAGTGAACAACAGGAAGTTTGTAAATACCTACTACAGATAACTGATAGCCTTCGGCTACCTGGCAACAAACATTAACATGCCTCTTTGAATACCAGGATTCCAAGTATTTCAAGTATAACTTGCTTTTCTAAAAGATTTGAATGTGTTCTTTAATTTCAGAATTACAGATATTATGTTGCGAGAAATCAACCCCGTGCCATCGGTAGTTACCATATGGGGCCCAGTAGTTGCAGGGATTGATAGTTGTCCATCACAAGTGATGAAGACCACACTCTTTGTTCAGCCGTGTGGACAGTCGTATCTCTTGCTGTGTCCTCTGAAATGGGTGACTTGCGCGGAGATTTGGATTAAAGTGAGGAAGAAACTGCGCCTTTTGTCAACCTCACTCACAGAGCCTAAGCTACCTTTTGCCAGTGGCAAAACATTTATCGAGACGACTGGAGATAGCATAGGATGCAGATTTTGCCTCAGGGTTACCACCGAAACCTTTCCGTAAACATGTAACCCGCAGGGTAGAAAGGTGGGAAGGCATCTAACGCAGTTTGTCGTGCCTTTTCGATAACCACAAGAGGTCGTATGGACAACACTAGGCGTGTGAGTGAGTCTGGCATCTCTCCCCAGCTGTATTCAGTTCATCATAGTAGCATCTAAAATTCCCACACGCCATATTCGTGAAGGTGAACCGGCAGAACTAACCCGTGAGATACGACACAGGTATCGTATAAGCGTAGCGCCATTCAGCCGGCGTCCAGACCAGGATAAACGGACGGAAGAAATCACAAAAAAAGAACGAAATAACAAGTCCAGACGGAAAACAACTCCACGTATCCGTGAACACAAGTGTAAGTCGTCGACTTGTGTGAATTCCAGGCAAATCCGTGGTCTGGCGGCATCCATAATGATCCAAAACAGTAGAGAAATGTAGACTCGCAGCCAGTTACGGCGCCATCTTTGCCGTAGAGAAGCTTCTTTGGGAGCCGCTCGTCTGACATACGGACGAGGTGTCCGGCCCATCCTAGTCGTGCTTTTCTAGCAGTGCATGGATGCTGGGCATGTTAGCCCTCGAGAGAACCTCGATGTCAGTGACACGATCTTGCCATCGGATGTGGAATATTCGCCCCAGGCAACCTGTGTGGAAGTGGAAGTGGGGTGTCTACTAGACTCTAGCCTAACAACAAAAACACATTAGAAACGACCATTCACAAACTCCCAAATAGAATAGTATAACCTAACAACAAAAACACATTAGAAACGACCATTCACAAACTCCCAAATAGAATAGTCTAGCCTAACAACAAAAACACATTAGAAACGACCATTCACAAACTCCCAAATAGAATAGTATAACCTAACAACAAAAACACATTAGAAACGACCATTCACAAACTTCCAAATAGAATAGTATAGCCTAACAACAAAAACACATTAGAAACGACCATTCACAAACTCCCAAATAGAATAGTCTAGCCTAACAACAAAAACACATTAGAAACAACCATTCACAAACTCCCAAAGATAATAGTATAGCCTAACAACAAAAACACATTAGAAACGACCATTCACAAACTCCCAAATAGAATAGTCTAGCCTAACAACAAAAACACATTAGAAACGACCATTCACAAACTCCCAAAGATAATAGTATAGCCTAACAACAAAAACACATTAGAAACGACCATTCACAAACTCCCAAATAGAATAGTCTAGCCTAACAACAAAAACACATTAGAAACGACCATTCACAAACTCCCAAAGATAATAGTATAGCCTAACAACAAAAACACATTAAAAACGACCATTCACAAACTCCCAAAGAGAAAAGACAGCACCAGGTAGGTTGTCCACACAACCAGCAATACCATACCTTCATTGTGGTGCTCCACATCAATGGTCTGACGAATGTCCTTGCTGTCAATATTTGCCAACTTAGATAGGAGCAGGGCGCTCAGGTTCTGCTTCTTCCGTTGTGGCGGGGCTTGCACTTGAACTGGTTTCATTTGAAAAAAAAATTCAATTGAATATAATGAAAACATGCTTCTATATTATTATTGTTTGAATCTACTCAAGCTACAGTATTCTCTCTCTCTGGAGGATGTCTGGCACCTTGTACGGTCGCTTCTACGCATACAGTAGACCCTCGATTTAACGAGGCCCGCACCAAATGCGAGATTAAGCTGGGGAAATGAGCCGGTCGAAGATGTCAGCGCTTACATATACTTGGGGCAGGTGTAACAGTTCCCGCCGGAGCAAGGGGAGTTTAGGATGCCTGAACATGTTAAAGCTTAAAGCTACCTGAATGCATGTCAAGGTCACTCACCGTCTCAGCAAAGGAGAACAGAGTTGAGTTAAGGAATGTGGACAGATAGAAACTGACCACTGGCCTTCTGATTTTGGTAGGGGGAGATTGATTGACAGACGAAATTGGCAGCGGGGCTTGCTGCGAGAGAATGAATGACAGGTGGGCAAAGTGTTTCGTTCCAATTGGGATTGAAGATGACCATACCTGAGATCGATTGGTCAAGCTCTGGCCTTGCTTGAGGATATATAACTCGAGACAAAGTTTAGGCTGAGAGAGGCTGGAGAGAGAGAGAGGCTGTATGGAAGAGAGAGAGAGACTGAATGTGGATAGTATGTTTAACTCACCGACTTAGGTAGAGGAGCGATTGATAGACTGTTGGACGAATGTTTAGTGATAGAACAGGATCGCTCAAATAGGTGTGTGAGTTTTGCATTAATGGATAATCTGAAAGTGTGTTTGTAAGCAAGGACACATTGTGAGCGAGCTATGTGGAGATCGCCCGCCTGAGGGGATTTCAGTGAGGAAGAGTATTTGATAAGGTGTGTTGAAGACGCAGTTAAGGCGATGTGTGTGTGATGTAATTGCAAGGCAATAGAGCTGGGTTTTTAGATAGTTGGGAATTCCATCAATAGCTAATGCTTACAATTCCCGTTTTAGTAGAATGTTTAGTTAAGATATGTATTATATTGTGTTTGTAATTTCTCTACTCATTCTATGATATGAGTATGATTTAATAAATAATCCACCTGATGTGTGATATGTCATTTATTGAGTATGGTCATGATGATGTGGATGAGTGTGAGAATGTTCTAAGTTCGATCACGACAGCAGAGGGTCTGTTACACAGGAAATAAATACCACCCATACCCTAGACCGGGAGATTTCCAGACGAGGAGCTGCAGCCTGGTCTAGCTTTAATACTATACAGTCTATACTCCTGCATCTGAAAGACACCATGACAAGAGCACATCGTTTAGGTTTCTGCAGTCATACCAGCCATGATCTACGGATGTTCAGTGTAGAATCTACGCAACACAGTTGCACAGAAACTGCGAATTACCCAGCGAGCGATGGAAAGACGCGTGCTCTGAATCTCGACCAGAGATCGAATCCACAATGCTGAAATCAGAGGGCACTTTCTATTTCGAGACTTCGTGGAGGCTGCGTTTGTCTTGCAAATACTACTGGGCTGGTCACGTGGTGCGCATGTCAGATAATAGATGCACACTCAGAACGATATTTTGGTGGCCATATCTGGTCGCACCTCCATTGATACCTTTTGTCGCTTTAAACCTGCGGGACTCGATCCCTTACCACTTCAGTTCTTCGCTTCAATAATGTAGTGTGATCACCTGAATGGAAACCAGACTCAATAGGATATAACCACTGTAACCTTCCCAACATGCTAAAGACTAAAAAGGCTGCAGACTTCTTGTAAACGAGCCAGATGTGGTAGTTGCCATATGTTTCAACGAGACCGAACATGCGGTTTATAATGTGTTATTTGTATAACATTTACAAATAATATTGCTTCACTCCGCAGAGCCGATGCAACGGCTCACAATATTTTTTGCAATGCCGTTAAGCTGATAAATCGGCTTGACACGTTGTCATACGAATGTATTTCTTCATACCTAGTTTCTCTCGAAATGTATCCCTGTGTCTGTACTTACTACTAGTAGTATTATATTGTGTGTCTAGAGGTGAAAAAAAATTAGTGGATGACACAAAACTATACTAGAGGTGTCCCATCTAAAGCTGAGGTGGATTTACATGCAATTTAAGAATGGTCTGATAGTTGGCAAACTGAATGTAGATAGATGTACAGTCATCCACGTGTGTAGATCCAATATGGAATGTAGCTACAAGAAGGAAGAGAACAATATTATGAAGATTGAAACATAATAGATCACGCAGGTAAAGTGAGTGAGCAAGTCCAGGTAGCGGTGGAAAGGGCAAATGCAATGTTTAAAGTAAAGTATACCATAGCATTACTGCCGTAGGAGTGTGAGGTGTTAGCGATCTCACATTTCAAAGGCTCGGCTATATGAGGGCGGTAGCCATCTCCTCTCCCTCGCCGCTTTTACTTCCCGGACTGAACCGGTACCCATTTAAGGCTGGGTCGACCCGGGAGCCATTGCTGTCTGAAAAAAACATTACCACATCAACTGGGGAATGAACCCAGGACCACTCAGATGCGAAGCCAGCGCGCTAACCACTGCGCTTTGCTGCTCGCTAATGCAATGTTTAGGTATGATAAAAAGAAATATTAAACATAGGAGCAAGGAAGTGATAGCCAAACTGTATAAAGCATTAGTTAGATTTAGATTGGAGTACTGTGTACAGGTGTGGAGTCCTTATCATAGAGGGGATATAAACATGCTGGGAATGATACAATATAGAGCGACAAAGCTGATAGATTGACTCAGAAAAACCAGCCTACATTGTCTAGAAAAGAGAAGAATTCGAGGTGACTTAATACAGGTTTATAAGATAATCAACGGAAAGGATATTTTAGAATATACAATTTTTTTTCTTCTTAAAAATACAACCACCTACAAGAACAAGAGGGTACAGCTACAAATTATTTAAAGAAAGGTCCAGAATAGATACTATGAAATATTTCTTTAGTCAGAGTTGTGAATACTTGGAATGCATTGCCACAGGCGATTGTGGAGACAGGGTCAATTAATGCATCAAGGATTCATTAGGGGCACATAGTTATTTTTAGATGAAGTGACGTAAAGGAAACCGGTTGTTTACAGACTTTTAGAAGTTAGTAAACGTATTCCTGAATGACCCAATTTAACATAACGAGATAACACAGAAACGACCTGGGCCCGGCAAATCGTGACAAACCATTGCATCATAATGCTGGCTAATGGAGACGGGGTTTACGTCTCATAAAGGACACTGACTAATCCACTATTGTCTGCCAAGTTAGACACGTGACATTGACTATGTATACCTTTCTGACACACACAACAGACACACTATAAAAGAGACATGTTGTGATTTGGGATGCTTATTCAAACTAAATGGTGACGGCCTTCCATGTCGGCCAGGAATATTCGATTAATTGGAACTTCTGTACTGGAAATTATATTTTAAGTACGTTCTGACAAGTGGTTTACTTTGATAAGACTAGAGAGAATAGGGGCAGGGGCAGTTGTGGTAGGTGTGGTTGTGGTAGGGGTGGCTGTGGTAGGGGTGATTGTGGTAGGGGTGGTTGTGGTAGGGGTGGTTGTGGTAGGGGTGGTTGTGGTAGGGGTGGTTGTGGTAGAAGTAGTTGTGGTAGAAGTAGTTGTGGTAGAAGTAGTTGTGGTAGAAGTAGTTGTGGTAGAAGTAGTTGTGGTAGGGGTAGTTGTGGTAGAAGTAGTTGTGGTAGGGGTAGTTGTGGTAGACGTAGTTGTGGTAGAAGTAGTTGTGGTAGACGAATCTGCGGCAGAAGTAGTTGTGGTAGAAGTAGTTGTGGTAGACCAATCTGTGGTAGACGAATCTGTGGTAGAAGTAGTTGTGGTAGAAGTAGTTGTGGTAGAAGTAGTTGTGGTAGAAGTAGTTGTGGTAGACCAATCTGTGGTAGACGAATCTGTGGTAGAAGTAGTTGTGGTAGAAGTAGTTGTGGTAGAAGTAGTTGTGGTAGACCAATCTGTGGTAGAAGTAGTTGTGGTAGAAGTAGTTGTGGTAGAAGTAGTTGTGGTAGACCAATCTGTGGTAGACGAATCTGTGGTAGAAGTAGCTGTGGTAGACGAATCTGTGGTAGAAGTAGTTGTGGTAGAAGTAGTTGTGGTAGAAGTAGTTGTGGTAGACCAATCTGTGGTAGAAGTAGTTGTGGTAGAAGTAGTTGTGGTAGAAGTAGTTGTGGTAGACCAATCTGTGGTAGACGAATCTGTGGTAGAAGTAGCTGTGGTAGACGAATCTGTGGTAGAAGTAGTTGTGGTAGAAGTAGTTGTGGTAGAAGTAGTTGTGGTAGACCAATCTGTGGTAGAAGTAATTGTGGTAGAAGTAGTTGTGGTAGAAGTAGTTGTGGTAGACCAATCTGTGGTAGACGAATCTGTGGTAGAAGTAGTTGTGGTAGAAGTAGTTGTGGTAGACCAATCTGTGGTAGACGAATCTGTGGTAGAAGTAGTTGTGGTAGAAGTAGTTGTGGTAGACCAATCTGTGGTAGACGAATCTGTGGTAGACGAATCTGTGGTAGAAGTAGTTGTGGTAGAAGTAGTTGTGGTAGAAGTAGTTGTGGTAGACCAATCTGTGGTAGACGAATCTGTGGTAGAAGTAGTTGTGGTAGAAGTAGTTGTGGTAGAAGTAGTTGTGGTAGACCAATCTGTGGTAGAAGTAGTTGTGGTAGAAGTAGTTGTGGTAGAAGTAGTTGTGGTAGAAGTAGTTGTGGTAGACCAATCTGTGGTAGAAGTAGTTGTGGTAGAAGTAGTTGTGGTAGAAGTAGTTGTGGTAGACCAATCTGTGGTAGAAGTAGTTGTGGTAGAAGTAGTTGTGGTAGAAGTAGTTGTGGTAGACCAATCTGTGGTAGAAGTAGTTGTGGTAGAAGTAGTTGTGGTAGAAGTAGTTGTGGTAGACCAATCTGTGGTAGAAGTAGTTGTGGTAGAAGTAGTTGTGGTAGAAGTAGTTGTGGTAGAAGTAGTTGTGGTAGACCAATCTGTGGTAGAAGTAGTTGTGGTAGAAGTAGTTGTGGTAGACCAATCTGTGGTAGAAGTAGTTGTGGTAGAAGTAGTTGTGGTAGAAGTAGTTGTGGTAGACCAATCTGTGGTAGAAGTAGTTGTGGTAGAAGTAGTTGTGGTAGAAGTAGTTGTGGTAGACCAATCTGTGGTAGAAGTAGTTGTGGTAGAAGTAGTTGTGGTAGACCAATCTGTGGTAGAAGTAGTTGTGGTAGAAGTAGTTGTGGTAGAAGTAGTTGTGGTAGAAGTAGTTGTGGTAGACGTAGTTGTGGTAGACCAATCTGTGGTAGAAGTTGATGTGGTAGAAGTAGTTGTGGTAGACCAATCTGTGGTAGAAGTTGATGTGGTAGAAGTAGTTGTGGTAGACCAATCTGTGGTAGAAGTTGATGTGGTAGACGTAGTTGGTGTCACTCACAATTAAAGAAAAACACACAGAGCACTTAACTCGGGTGAAACATACTGATCAGACTATGTTAGTCAGAGCCAGGCGAAACATACTGACCAAGACTTAATTTTCAAGTATTTCTCCCTGGAAACTATTTCATGGCAGTCTGGCTGACGAAGTCGAGATCAGCATTGTGATCCCCATCGTGTTGAGCTTACTGAAGAGTGAGCGTCGACTGCACTACAGCTAGGAGGACCCCAGTACACCTTCTCAAGTACGCTTCGGGATGTGAAAAGAGCCACTGTCCCCTAACTCAGGTACGATCGGTATTAGCAACAACATCGACCCCTATGCATATCGCAAAACTAGACTGAAGAGGGTTGTGCATGGGTAGCAACCTCATCATATAAAATATGTTAGTTTCAGTGGACCTGTACTTCTATAAAGGCAAATGGCTCTGTGCCAGTCCCAGCTCTGGCATGACGTGCTATGCTTGCTGTTGTCATACACAAAGATCACGACGCACCTTTCGGGGCTAAAGACTATCACAACAAATATAGCACTAAATCCGAGGCGTGTTCAAATGTAATCGGACCAAACTTCAGCACGTGAACATACGTACGATGCACATGATTACGTCACTTCTGATGTAAATAGCACACACTAACCGTCGAGTTGCAAAATGTCATCATCATCCGATTCATAGTTTCCTCGGCAGACCGTTGAAAACATGGGGGTGTGATACGGAGTCCGTCCAGAGTTGATCAGCGCGGTGATTCGGTTTCTAACAGCTGAAGGATGTCGACCAGTTGACATTCATGGCAGAATGCAGGCAGTGTATGGGGACAAAAGTGTGTCGAAGACAACAATGAAGAACTGGACAACGATGTTTAAAGAAGGGCGTGAGTTAACGAAAGATCCTCCGAGACCAGGTCAGGCGCATATTATTGCGTTAACTCACGTTCTTCTTTAAAGATCGTTGTCCAGTTCTTCACTGTTGTCTTCGACACATTTTTGTCACGATACACTGCCTGCATTCTGCGATGAATGTCAACTGATCGACATCATTCAGCTGTTAGAAACCGAATCTCCGCTCGCTGATCAACTCTGGACGGATTCCGTATCTCACCCGCCATGTTTTCAACGGTCTGCGGAGGAAACTATGAGTCAGAGGACAATGAAATTTACCAAACTCGACGGTTGGTATGTGCCGTATACACCAGAAGTGACGGCATCGTACGTACGTTCACTTGGTGCAGTTTGGTCCTGTATCAAGAGCCGCAGCGGGTTTGGTATGTAAGAAACTCTTGACAGTACAAATAATCACGTCAAGAGATTGCCTGCAATTAAATTGTAGAGATAAGACTTATCCAAGCCGCGGGTTCTATGTTTGAACACTGATCTTCAAGTTATTAGAACACGTAATATGGACTCTTGTAGAGTTTTGAGATTAGTTTTGTAGTAACTTTATTTACACGTAGGCTGCATAACTCAGTTGGACTGAAAACGTGTGGTTAGAGGAGGAAGATGCTGCACCGTGAATTAGCTGACGGCAGCACCGTAAATTAGCTGACAGCAGCACCGTGAATTAGCTGACGGCAGCACCGTGAATTAGCTGACAGCAGCACCGTGAATTAGCTGACAGCAGCACCGTGAATTAGCTGACAGCAGCACCGTGAATTAGCTGACAGCAGCACCGTGATAGCAGTCTGCGACTCACAGCTGGCTGTTTGGATCAGGGTCAGAGATCCAGAGCTGAAAAGACTATTTCGTCTCTAAGCGGCGGTCCCGGAAACAGACTGCAGTAGCGTAGACCGGCTAATAGAATAGAGTTCGGTGTGAGTAAATCCGTTAGCCGGACTTGCTCAAGGCAAATCTGTTAGCCGGACTCGCTCAAGGCAAATCTGTTAGTCGGACTCGCTCAAGGCAAATCTGGTACAAAGAAAAAGTCAGTTGAATCCAAATGTGGCGGGCCGAAAAGAGCAGATATCGCGGTGTCACTGTAAACCACAACACCGCGTCCTTTTTAAGGACGAAATAAGGCGGAAGATGCAACCTGGGGCATGGATAGAATTAGGTTTCATGATGGTTTAGTGATCGCATCAATTGTTTGTGAAGCTGTCTGTTTCCTGTTTTACAATACTTTAATTTGTCCATCTCTTTCGTTGTTTTGTTGCTGTTTCCAATGCCCACAATGAGTAGATTTACTCTTTTGGGTGCCCTGAAAAGGACGTTATGTGTTGCCGGTTGCAGTAGCTTTCCTCACATCACGAGCGTGCTGATGAAGGTGACCCAGGGTCCTCTAGGCGGTTGTGCTATGCTTGGCTTCATATGCGTATCGCTCACTACTACGAGGATCACGTCGATTCCTCACCCCATTAGCCAGGCTGACATTGAAAACCGCCCGTTTCCAGAGACGGATACTGGGAAGCCGAGGTGAGGGTCTTGGCCAGGATATTGTGCCTGACCCTGACTAACATGTCTGATCAGTATGTTGTACCTGACCCTGACTAAGATGCCTGATCAGTATGTTGTACCTGACCCTGACTAACATGTCTGATCAGTATGTTGTACCTGACCCTGACTAACATGCCTGATCAGTATGTTGTACCTGACCCTGACTAACATGCCTGATCAGTATGTTGTACCTGACCCTGACTAACATGTTGTGCCTGACCCGACTAACATGCTGTGCCTGACCCGACTAACATGTTGTGCCTGATCCTGACTAACATGTTGTGCCTGACCCGACTAACATGTTGTGTCTGATCCTGACTAACATGTTGTGCCTGACCAAACGTTAGTCTTCCTCCCTATCTGTTCCGTTGAGCGTAGTTGGGAGCTGATATTGTCTTTCTTGTGCCAAATGTGTTAAACTTGTCGTAAACCTGTGGTATATGGTTTATGTCACGCCATCTATCAACCTTTGCTCTTTGATGAACCATGGGGGACTGTGCAAGGGAAATGAAGAGACGAGTATCCACAGTGATGCAGAAACTCAATAGTTTGGTAAATGTGTGGTAAAAGCAAAGGCCGCCGTCCATCGTAGATGATGATAGGATAATTAATTTTTCTAGCGCTATTTTTTTAGTAAGGATTAACTGCGCTACTTTTTATCCTCACTCTCTCGTCTCGAGCCGCCCGACTCCAGTGGCAAGTCAAGAACAAGATGACTAGGGGGCGTCTACGAGATGCAGGGGACTCCGCATCAAGCACTCGTGAAAAAGACGGCGTAGTCCGGAGTCGAACCCACACCACCTAATCACGAGACCGACGGCTTAACCACTTCGCCACGAAATGTGCGGCACAATACTAGCAAAGAATTAAAATTAAAGATCTCCAGAACATGTGTATTGCCTGTGGCAATGTACTGGTGCGAGACATGGACAATCACACAAATATGAAGAAAAAGAATCGGGACATGAGACAAAATGTTCTAGAAGAATCATCAAAATACCTTGGAGTACTGTGTTCAGGTGTGGAGTCCTTTTCATAGAGGAGATTTAAACATGCTGGAAAGTATACAAAAAAAGAGCGACAAAGCTGATAGTGAGATTCGAGAATTAGTTATGAGGAAAACTCTAAAAAACCGGCCTGCAGTGTCTAGAAAAGAGAGGAATTCGAGATGACAATACAGGTCTATAAGATAAATCAGAGGAATGGATAAATTAGACCATAACAAGAGGACATAGCTACAAATTAGCTAAAGAAATGTCCAGAATAGATATTAGGAAATATTTGTTTAATCAGAGAGTGGTGAATGCTTGGAATGCATTGCCACAGGAAGTAGTGTAGGCAGGGACAATTAATTGTTAATTATTAATGGATGCACATAGCGTTTAGAGCAAGGAAATGTAAATGAAACTGGTTGTTTACAGACTATGCATAGTCTTCTAATCCAGTATAAAGACGTTAGGTTAAGTTAAGACGAAGAAGAGGTCGACCAAGGCGAAGATGGACACAAGACATCGAGACACCATAAACATGAACATGGAGCAGGCAGATAGACTGTCTGCTGATCGAGACATCGAGACACCCTAAACATGGAGCAGGCGGGTAGACTGACTGCTGATCGAGACATCGAGACACCCTAAACATGGAGCAGGCAGGTAGACTGTCTGCTGATCGAGACATCAAGGACACCCTAAACATGAAGCAGGCAGGTAGACTGACTGCTGATCGAGACATCGAGACACCCTAAACATGGAGCAGGCGGTTAGACTGACTGCTGATCGAGACATCGAGACACCCTAAACATGGAGCAGGCAGGTAGACTGTCTGCTGATCGAGACATCAAGGACACCCTAAACATGAAGCAGGCAGGTAGACTGACTGCTGATCGAGACATCGAGACACCCTAAACATGGACATGGAGCAGGCAGGTAGACTGACTGCTGATCGAGACATCAAGGACACCCTAAACATGAACATGGAGCAGGCAGGTAGACTGACTGCTGATCGAGATTCCTATCGAATGGCTGTGATCAGAGCCAGGTTCTGTAAAAGACATGCTACATGATGATGATATATCAATCTGCCACGTGGACTTCGTCGTGTCCTGTAACCAGATTTTCTAGTGTTATATATGTGCAGCAGTAGTTGATCAGACTACATTTTCTAGATGACGAAAACCAGCTTAGTATTCCTTCAGTTCCATTAAGCCAATGCTCCAAGAGATGAATGACATCCCGGCAAAAGCACGCATTTTTAATTCCATGAACATTCCAGCAATGGTTGACGGATGTGACGTGTGGAGCTTGCGCACAACAGATGCCGAGAAGCTCCGAGTCTCTCAGAGAACAAATCGAACGATCCGTAATAAAAATGTCGATAAGGGATACGATACGAAACGAAGAAATTCAACATCAAACTTTGTTTTGGGACGTAGTGGAACCAGCGATATCACGCAACCGTCGCTGGGCTGGACATGTGCTACGCATGCCTGACAACAGATGGACACGTACAGCAACGTTTTGGTGGCCATTTGTCTGCACACGTCTACAGGGCCGCCCACCTATCCGATGGCGAGATGGACTGACCAAGGTCCAAGGTCCGCATTGGTACAGCACTGCAAAGGATTGGGACCCATACTGGATATTGTTGGCTTCCTCGCATGTCACATACTTGCCGGACTGCATGCGCGACATACTTAGTAAGTTACGAAGACTATTTGGCAGTAACATAAGTGAATCGTTGCGTTGTATCTGTGCCTTTGTAAAAATAACGTATATTTGTGTAATATTTTACGCTTTTCTTTTAGCAGCACATAATCGGAAAATACATAAAGGACATTTTTGTGAACTTTGCGACGATTGTATTCGGGTCATACATAGATCACATTTTGGCAGAGTATTCTGGTTGGGCAACAATACATCTATCATGGCGTCTATGAAAGACGTGGACAATTGGCTAGAGCAACTATACAAGTGCAAGCAACTTCCGGAGCAGGATGTCAAGGTCATGTGTGAAAAGGCCAAAGAGATTGTGAGACAGGAGTCGAATGTGCAGACAGTGAAGTTGCCAGTAACTGTGTGTGGGGACATTCATGGGCAGTTTTACGATCTTCTAGAACTGTTTGAGGTTGGAGGACATGTCCCTGATACGAACTATCTTTTCATGGGGGACTACGTGGACAGGGGATATCACTCCGTCGAGACAGTGTCACTACTCATAGCTATGAAGGTAAGAAAGTAGTTCAGTACATTTGTTAAAATCTTTCATCTCATCTGTCCATTATGTCGTCAAACACCGTCGTGGGGAGGTGCAATATACGTTCGTGTGCCATCCACGCATCGGTTATTTTTAAATCCTTGATTATGTAATGTATAATCTTTAACCTTCGTTTTAAATTAGAGACAGCTTGTGTCATTAGCTAAATACTGCAAAAACTCATCTATGTCCATCACCCTGGGATTATTACCATGCCAGGCCAATGACCACTCGTTGGATACCCCTCCATCTGATTAGTGGGTGTTCGGAGTGGTTACTTGTAGTTTTAGGGCCACAAAGTCGCCACTTTTCGACTCCGTCTTGTGTCAGGCATGCACCACGCGTTCGACCCGTCTGTACTTTCTCATCAGCGATTTATCTTGACTTAACTTCTTTATACTGGTTTAGAAGACTCTACAGAGTCTGTATACAACCAGTTGCATTGACATTTCCTTGCTCTAAAAGTCATGCGCATGTAATCTATTCTTAAATGCATTAAATATCTCTGCCTCCACTACTTCCTATGGCAATGTACTTCCAAGCATTCACCACTCTCAGACTAACAAAATATTTCCTAATATCTAATCTGGACATCTCTTTAGTTAATTTGTAGCTGCTCCCTCTTGTTCATGTGGATGGTTGTACTTTACAACAACTTGTTACAGTATAATCTATCCATTCCTCTGATCATCTTATAAACTTGTATTGTCACCACGAATAATTCTCTCTTCTAGACACTGTAGGCCGGTTTTTTCTTTCCTCGTAACTGTAATTCTGGAATCCCACTATCAGCTTTGTTGTTATTCTTTGTATCCTTGCCAGCATGTTTATATCCCCTCTATGATAAGGACTCCACACCTGTACACAGTACTCCATTCTATGTCTAACTAATGCTTCATACAGTTTGATTATCAGCTTCTGACTATCCCACTATCAACTTTTCACTATATGACTATCAGCTTTTGGCTATCCCCCAATCAGCTTTTGGCTATCCCCCAATCAGCTTTTGGCTATACCACTATCAGCTTTTGGCTATCCCCCAATCAGCTTTTGGCTATCCCCCTACCAGCCTTTTCCAGGTTAGGTGAAAGTGGTTGGACTCAGGATTACAGTGTTGTCAATATGGTCCCGTAGTCAGATTGACAATTTGTTTTGGCTACGCCGCCCTATTGAGTAACTCGAAGCTTCTGCGCATCTTCCTCTCGTAGGTTACATGCCTCGCAGCCAAATACCAATCCTGGGATGGCAGTGCTGTTATAGGTGCGGGTCCTTGCCTTTTCGTTTCTCGTCTGTTGGGATCAAGATGCTGAACAGTGAATGAGCTGCGATGGTCAGCGACCCATAGCTGAGTGCTAGCGTCAGGGCCAGCGAACCAGAGCTGCCAAAACCCTTCTACACCTCCACAAGGTGATTCTGGATAACAGGCTGCAGCAGGGGAGACTGGCTAAGGAGAAGGAATCGAAGAGGGAAGGCTAACCAGATAACCATGGTTAAATCGAATGTGTTGGACCGTGAGGTGCAAATATAGCAGTCAAGCTGTAAACTACGCACAACGCACTCCGTTCTGAGTACATTTTGCTACTTGCAAAGTAGGAGAGGGGAGGGGGGAAGAGAGAGAGAGAGAGAGAGAGAGAGAGCGTGAGAGAGAGAGAAAACAACGATTCGGTTATTTAAAAAAAAATACTAAATGAGTTTTCATCTTCGCCCTCAGATTCGCCACAAAGATAGGATAACTCTTCTACGAGGCAACCACGAGTGTCGAATGAGTTCGCAGGTCTACGGCTTCTATGACGAATGTATCCGCAAGTACGGCAACTCATCCGTCTGGAAATACTTCACAGACCTCTTCGATTACCTCCCTATCACGGCTTTAGTAAACGATTCGATTTTCTGCCTTCACGGCGGATTGTCTCCATCCATCGACTCTCTGGACCACATACGAGTTCTAGACAGGGTCCAGGAAATACCGCATGATGGTCCTATCTGCGATCTTCTGTGGTCGGACCCTGAAGACCGAGATGGCTGGGCACTGTCCTTTCGAGGGGCAGGATTTATGTTTGGAGAAGACGTATCTGCAGCTTTCAACCACACCAATGGGCTGTCCCTGGTCGCTCGCGCGCACCAGATGGTCATGGATGGGTACAGCTGGTGTCACGGTGGTCATGTTCTGACTGTGTTCAGCGCTCCTAACTATTGCTACCGCAGCGGAAACTATGGTGGGATCATGGAACTGGATGATGCCGGCAAAATACGTCTGACTAATTTTGACCACGCTAAAAGTCAAGTTCTAGAAGGTACCACAAAGATTGCTCCGGACTACTTTCTTTGACAGAATAAGTTATATCACTACGCCGGAATATGTATATCTTAACATATATTTTATCAGAGTGCTTAGAATATAGTAGTCCTGACGATTGTCGTTGGCTACGTTGATATTCAGATATAAAAGGCTCGATTCTGCAGTAAGGCAGCCATCTCAGGAGAGACTGCTCACAAAAACAACTGCTGTCTTGTAGGCAGTCTGTGGATAGCCGAACTCTTGAGTAATCAGCCTCGAACAATTATATACGGTGGATGCTCTACATCCAAGCGCATGAACACATTGCAACTTGCCTCATAAAGACACGCCAGGTTAGGGAAGGCAAGCAAAAATAGGGAAGGCAAGCAGAAATAGGAACTGAAAGCCAAGTTAGGGAAGGCAAGCATAGTTAGGGAAGGCAAGCACAGTTAGGGAAGACAAGCACAGTTAGGGAAGACAAGCACAGTTAGGGAAGGCAAGCACAGTTAGGGAAGACAAGCACAGTTAGGGAAGACAAGCATAGTTAGGGAAGGCAAGCACAGTTAGGGAAGACAAGCACAGTTAGGGAAGGCAAGCACAGTTAGGGAAGACAAGCACAGTTAGGGAAGGCAAGCACAGTTAGGGAAGACAAGCACAGTTAGGGAAGGCAAGCACAGTTAGGGAAGGCAAGCAAAAATAGGGAAGGCAAGCAAAAATAGGAACTGAAAGCCAAGTTAGGGAAGGCAAGCATAGTTAGGGAAGGCAAGCACAGTTAGGGAAGGCAAGCACAGTTAGGGAAGGCAAGCACAGTTAGGGAAGACAAGCACAGTTAGGGAAGACAAGCACAGTTAGGGAAGGCAAGCACAGTTAGGGAAGACAAGCACAGTTAGGGAAGACAAGCACAGTTAGGGAAGACAAGCACAGTTAGGGAAGACAAGCACAGTTAGGGAAGGCAAGCACAGTTAGGGAAGGCAAGCACAGTTAGGGAAGACAAGCACAGTTAGGGAAGACAAGCACAGTTAGGGAAGGCAAGCACAGTTAGGGAAGGCAAGCATAGTTAGGTAAGGCAAGCACAGTTAGGGAAGACAAGCACAGTTAGGGAAGACAAGCACAGTTAGGGAAGGCACGCACAGTTAGGGAAGGCAAGCAAAAATAGGGAAGGCAAGCAAAAATAGGAACTGAAAGCCAAGTTAGGGAAGGCAAGCATAGTTAGGGAAGACAAGCAAGTACAACAAACCACGGTACAAAACAACAAATCACTGTTGAGAGTGATCCTTTCATATAATCCTGCCCTGAAACCAACTGCTTATCCATTTTTGTTTCCCGAACACGCTATTTTAGCAGACACATACACGTTCCGTTATTTAGTCGGCCTAGGAATGTGCCATTTCAAATGTATTTCCCCGTGTGTCAGAAGGCATGCAGCTAAAGTAGGCGGTATGCAAACAGTTTGTGCCTACATTGACGAAAAAAAAATAAAATACAAGTAGTTTGGTCATTTAGTCAGAATGCATTACGACCATCCTGCAGCAAGAGTATATCATATGTAGGTCTCCGGTCCACATGTCAGAGGCCCCCTTCCACGTAAACGGATCGAAGGTGTCTGTGACACTTTCAGTTACACCTAACGACAGCACAGGCCTCCAACCTGGCGATAAGAACGCCTAATTGGAAAAATCAGTGTAGGACATCCCGCCTCTGCAACGCCTCGTGACAAGAGCAGTAGGACATCCCACCTCTCTGCAACGCCTCATGGCAAGAGCAGTGTAGGACATCCCGCCTCTCTTCAACGCCTCAAGGCAAGAACAGTGTAGGACATCCCGCCTCTCTGCAACGCCTCCATGGCAAGAGCAGTAGGACATCCCGCCTATCTGCAATGCCTCGTGACAAGAGCAGTAGGCCATCCCGCCTCTCTACAACACCTCATGGCAAGAGCAGCGTAGGACATCCCACCTCTCTGCAACGCCTCATGGCAAGAGCAGTGTAGGACAACCAGATTCTAGTGTGACCTACGAAGAGTCCAAAAAATTTATTAGGGCCAGAGACATGGGCAAATGGGAAACAGAACATACTGGCTACACAAAAAATGATGCCTATTACCAGTTGAACAGAAGAGCAGGTCGTGGTCTTCAGATTCCGCACAGGCCACAACAAACTGAGGTACCATCTATTCAATAAACTGAAGATAGGTGGCACTGACGAATGCACATGTGGTACAGGGAAAATGACCCCTGAACATCTGCAAAATTGCCCGACATACGAGGACCAGAGAAAGCACATGTGGCCATCACCAGTGCCAACACTAGACAAACTATATGGCAGTGTCGACAGCCTCAGGATGACAGCTGTTTTCTTCGAACAAATTTAAGTTGACGTCTGACGGCGTACGAAGAAGAAGAATAATTAATAAAATGAAATGAAATCTCAAGCGTTATGTTATTTCTGCTGTCAAGCAAATATAGAGCGTGTTTGTTGTTGTTTTATGTGTGACTGTTTGTTTGTTCAAATCTGGGCCATAATTTAAAACCAATGTTATTCGACGATGATCGGAGGCCGAAGAAGCAGCAGTGAGTGAGCTGATAGCATTCAGAGGTTCATAGCTGGACGCTTGCATCTTACCCTCGACAGTAAGCTATAACTGAACAAGACCACATTCCGCTCCATGAAACAGACTGCACTTGTGTAGTCTGGTACAGATAATAAGGATTGCAGTGAGAAGGCAAGCACAATACCACCCCCCCCCCCTTCCTCCAAAAAAAAAAAGAACAAGTTTGATGTATGTGACCGAAAGTCAGATACCACAGCCTCGCTATATCTACGATACAACGTTGCAAACATGATTTTCAGGACAAACACCGAAGTAGGATGGCGATGGTCGAGCTGTAATGGCACTTATGTTTTCATCTGGAAATGTGAGTTCGACCCCTTCACCCCCCCCCCCCTTCCTGTAATGTCTATGTTTTTCTATCGTGAGGTGGGATGCAAAACTAGTCTACACACTTCCCAACGACTGTCAAAGCAAATTGTTTTTATTCCTCAACTCTTTAAATTCCACAGATGGACTCCCAGAAATGTAAAGATCGTGGATATGATTAGCCTTCTCTTCTTCTATTGCTCGTCCGATGGTTCTGGGAAATATGTGCGTTACGAGGTGATGATTCAACAGCTGCACCATCGAGTTTACTACTACTACTGCTGCACCAACAACAGCAGCATCTGCAGCGACAACAACAATAATAACAACTGAAACCACGATAACTACCACTTCTATTGCAAACCACTACCAATCACATTACAGGGGCCGGTATTGACTAGTCGTTAAGTGACACTGCTCGCAACCCGAAAGTGCTGGGTTCGATCCCCATCACAGCACCGGTCGTTACCTCAGGGAAGCAAACCCTTAGAAAAAGCAGGAGGAAGCAGACCCTTACATAAAATGCATGCTGAAGTAGTTTGCACTAAGCTGACAGGCGCAACATAAAAACCCCAGTGCAACGCACACCGCCTTGGAGATAAAAGAAATAAGGCGAACATCATATTACAATTACTGCTACTACTACAACTGTCACTGCCTCTACTGCTATTACAACTACTATAACGTCTACTGCTACTACTGATATTACCACTGCTGTTACTACGCCTACTACTACTATAACGTCTACTGCTACTACTGATATTACCACTGTTGTTACTACGCCTACTACTACTATAACGTCTACTGCTACTGCTGATATTACCAGTGCTGTTACTACGCCTACTACTACTATAACGTCTACTGCTACTACTGATATTACCACTGCTGTTACTACGCCTACTACTACTATACAGCAGGTCCTACGTTATTACTATCCCAGGTCGCGGTATTATTTTAACGTATATTTGACAGAGTTAACGTTCTTTCACCACTTATTTTACTATCGTTCTTACCACTATCTCTCTTTAACTCACTTTAATTATACCGCTAACAATTCTTTTAACAACAGCAAAAAAATGGATGTTTACTTGTTGAACATTATCGGGACAGGTCAGGTCATCATGTAACCAGTGAGGTCGTTAGAGCACACGTGAAGACATCCTCACAACCCCACGCCACCCTTCTGTCAGCGACCGCTTCCTGTGCATCTTCTGGTCGGAGATTGGTCCATTCTTTTATGTCGTCCTCCCACCTCTTTTTGGGACGGCCTCTTCATCGTCTGCCTTGCACCTTTCCGTGCAGGATCGTATTTGCAAGACCATTTAATCTCGATGTGTGACCGTACCAAGCGAGTTTCCCTCTTTTGACAGCTGCCAAGAACATTATACACATTCTAATAGAAATACTAAGCATGACATTTTGACTGGACAGTCTTAAACTGTATTGTTTGAGAATTAAGGACAATGTACCGTTCAATGAACTCCACCTCTCGGGAAGGATTCTCAAGTTATGTGTGAATACCACGAACGGTATTTTCAGGGCTTCCCTGATGGTGGCTCGTTGGACCCTTGTAACACTACTACTACTACTAATATTACACCTACTACTACTGCTACTAATAGTATTATACCTACTACTACAACAACTACAGCGTCTACATCTTCTACTACTACTAGTATTACACCTACTACTACTAGTATTATACCTACCACTACAAGTATCACTGCTACTACAACTACACAACTACTACAACGTCTACAACTGCTACAACTACTAGTATTACACCTACTACTACTACTTCTATTACACCTATTACTGCTACAAGTACCACTGCTACTAGAACTACTAGAACTACACAACTACTACAACGTCTACAACTTCTACTGCTGCAATTACTACTATAAATGCAACTACTACAACAACTACTGCTTCAAAACCAACAACAACTACTACTGTTATAACTACTACCACCATCACCGAAACCGCCATTGCTACCACTGCTCTCATTACCGCTAATGTTGCTGTTTCCATCATTACCGCTTTAACAATTACAACTACAACAGCAACAACAACAGCCACTACTAATGCTACTACTACTGTATTTATTACATTCCTTTGTTTGGTTTCAATTGGAAAATTAATCCGTGGCAGTTACTAAATTACTATTCTGAGCTGTTCTCTTGAGCTCACGGATTATCCAGAATTATCCCCCCCCCCCTCCCCCCCCCTGTCGGTTGTCGTCTGATGTGCTTGGACGCCATATTCCCTGTGGTTTAGTTCTGCTGCTTCTGCGTTCGTTCTTAATCTCCGGGTGTGGTTTACAAGTCAGCGCATATCTAATATCGTATATATGTTGCCAAGTTATTTCAGTAATGTATGTTATACCTTCTTCTTCTGCGTTCGTTCTCTCACTACCGATACCAAGCCCTGAACATGGCGTTGCAAGTTGCAGAATGTAGGTCGTAGTTTACAGTTTTGACTACGATATTTGCACCTTTCAGTCCGACACATACCCAGTGGTCTCGAGGTAAGGAGTTGGAGGTCGCAGGTTCAAATCCCGGTGGAGACACCAGGATTTCTTCACGTGGATCATCCAGTAAATATTTCCCCTGATCTCTGAGTAGTGAGATCAGACACCCGTGTGCAGTGGCGCGCACGTTAAAAATACCTTAGCAGTTGGAAATCGAAAAGAGTAGGCATAACGGCCGCTGCTCGGGCAAAATTAAAGTTTAAAATCTACTCAAATTATTCTAGGGATTCACGCCTCACAGAGAATGTGTCGCAAAAAAAGGGGGACTGTGTGGCTACAGCATCAGGTCTTGGTTATGTGGTTAGCGGAGCGGCTTAGATGGCGCCTGACAGGCTGCGGGTCTACCTTGCTCTAATTTACGCTTCCACCTCCACCAGTCTCAAAAATAGGCGATCGTATATTCCAGGAGCTAACAGATGCTGGGATTGCCCTGGTATGTCACCAGTGGATTTTCACCTGCCAAAAAATATGAAACAAAGGAGGTCACACCTCCCCACGACGTCTAACGACATAAGTGGACTGAAGATAGTAGACATACGTCTTCGGCAACATACATTTTGTGATGATCGGGTTAGCCTTTCCTCTTCGATCCCTTCTATTTAGCCAGTCTGGGTACCAGGTTAGCCTTTCCCTCTTCGATCCCTTATCTTTAGCCAGTCTGCTCTGTTGCAGCCTGTTATCCTGGAACACCGTGTGGAGGCGTAGAAGGGTCTTGGTAGTGCCGTATGTTATATCTATCTCCGTGCTCTCTCTCTCTCTCCCTCTCTCCAATCTGTAGCTGTATTTTGCATTACAGTAACGACATATACACAATTGAACAAGGCAGTTGGGTCGGTGTGGGCTAGTGGTTAAGTGACATGGCTGACTACCAGAAGGTGCTGGGTTCGATCCCCATCACAGCACCGGCCGTTACCCAGGGGAAGCAAACCCTTAGAAAATGCAAGAGGAAGCGGGCCCTTACATAAAATGCATGCTGTAGTCAGATGCACTGTGCCGACAGGCGCTAAATAAAAACCACGGTGCAACGCACACTGCCTTTGGGGATTTGAGAAATAAGACTTAACTAAAAAAAAAAAAAAAAAAAAAAATAAAAAAAACAAAACAAGGCAGTCATCCTTTATTGGGCATGTTATGAGGAGAAGGCAGCTTGGAGTACGCTGTGACAACGGGAAAGATAGCAGGAAAGAGTGACGGAGGAAGGTAAAGAGAGAAGATGCTGGACAGCCTGACTGAATGGCACGTGCGACAATCAACAATAGAGTTGGTAAACAACAGACATGATAGAAGCGTATGGAGGTCCGCCATTGTCAACACTAACCGGCAGAGCACTTGATGATGGTGATTGGGTATGTTCAAAAGGTTCCAGAACGTTTTTTTTTTGCCTAACCTTTTCAATCGCACATGGAATCTAATAAGCCTTGTCTCCTTCGAAATACTCAACGTTTCTATTATTTTCTTTACCAAAAGTACAATAGCAGATCCTGCCGTCGTTGTTGGAGTGTTAGAACTTTCATTGTAATAAGCCCCATCTTGTGAGGTGGCGTGGCATGTCACGTTCCTCGCTGCCTCTCGTTCCCTAGCCGTAGGCAAGGTCCACATTTTAAAATAACCCACAATACAGCTGGGTCAACAGAAGCGTACCGAATACGTCGCTCTAAAAGCCGTCTCCACTTCTGGAAGTAGTCCTGACAAACATTCCATGGGCGATCATGTCTAGATCACTGCCGGAGACGGATGCATCGGACTGATAGGTGCAAATATCACAGTCAAGCCGTAAACTAGCGACACATCGCATACCATTCCCCGGACTACATCCTGCTACTTGCAAAGCCCTGTTTAGGGCTTGGTAGCGGGAGATTGAGAACGAACGCAGACGTAGAATGTCTATATACGCCTGCCAATTGTTCTTCATTTCTTCAATGGGTTAAAATATTCGTTGTTCGAAAAATAGTCAAAAAATCGGACAATTTGTACTCGATTCAGGTAAACCCTTTTAACGAATGCTATTATTTGATGATCTGTTTTCTCTGCTATTGCTTTCTCTTTCCTACTGTTTTCTCTGCTATTGCTTTCTCTTTCCTACTGTTTTCTCTGCTATTGCTTTCTCTTTGCTACTGTTTTCTCTGCTATTGCTTTCTCTTTCCTACTGTTTTCTCTGCTCTTTCTTTCTCTTCTACTTTCTCTGCTATTTCTTTCTCTTCTACTGTTTTCTCTGCTATTTCTTTCTCTTCTGTTTTTTTGCTTTCTCTTGTTTTCTCTGCTATTGCTTTCTCTTCTACTTTCTCTGCTATTTCTTTCTCTTCTACTGTTTTCTCTGCTCTTTCTTTCTCTTCTACTTTCTCTGCTATTTCTTTCTCTTCTACTGTTTTCTCTGCTATTTCTTTCTCTTCTACTGTTTTCTCTGCTATTTCTTTCTCTTCTACTGTTTTCTCTGCTATTTCTTTCTCTTCTACTGTTTTTTTGCTTTCCCTTGTTTTCTCTGCTATTTCTTTCTCTTCTACTTTCTCTGCTATTGCTTTCTCTTCTACTGTTTTGTCCGCTAATGTGTTCTTTGCAGTCCGTTGTATTCTGTTCTTCAGAAAACCTTCTCTGATTGATACATTTCTTCTACAGAGTTTCGCTTGGTTGTCCTGACCTTTTCCTCTTAACTATTTTTGGCTGTAACTCGTGTAGTGGGAATATTTAACAAACACACAGCATGGACTGACCATGGCCAGCTCTAGATAATTCTAAAGAAGGTTATGGACTGACCATGGCCAGCTCTAGATAAGTCTAACTAAAGATCATAAACTGACCATGGCCAACTCTAGATAAGTCTAACTAAAGATCATAAACTGACCATGGCCAGCTCTAGATAAGTCTAACTAAAGATCATAAACTGACCATGGCCAGCTCTAGATAAGTCTAACTAAAGGTCATAAACTGACCATGGCCAACTCTAGATAAGTCTAACTAAAGATCATAAGCTGACCATGGCCAGCTCTAGATAATTCTAACGAAGGTCATACACTGACCATGGCCAACTCTAGATAAGTCTAAAGAAGGTCATGGACTAACAATGGCCAGCTACAGGTCTACATCAACACAGGTCCTACATCAACACAGGTCCTACATCAACACGGGTCCTACATCAACACGGGACTTACATCAACACGGGACCTACATCAACACGGGACCTACATCAAGACGGGACCTACATCAACACGAGACCTACATCAACACGAGACCTACATCAACACGAGACCTACATCAACACGAGATCTACAACATCACGGACCTACATCAACACGAGACCTACAACATCACGGACCTACAACAACGCAGTCCAACATACTGACTGAAATTTCGCTTGGAGATGAGGTTGTGCTACAGCAGCCTGGCTAACAATGCGGGAATAAACACTAAAACGCCGTAGTAGTAAGCTTGCTGAAAAACCTTGAACTGCACTACATCTAGGAAGACCGGGGTCCACCTTTTTCAGTACCCATTGACATTTAAGAAAAGCCATCGTACCACGGTAAAAGTACACACCCCTTTAATCCACAATGTGACGTATGGGGAATCAGTATCACGCGGGGAGGTTTTGCTTTCCTGATTGTGCACTCTTTAAGCTGGGTCGGTTGCGGGTGTTGATTTCGCGATCGAAAAAATCCCGCACCAATTAGAGACCGAACCAAAGACCAATTGGCTTGGAACCAGGGCACTAACCACTGCGCTTCCGAGTAACCAGAGATGATTCGTAAGGAGCGGATAACTCAGTTCGAGTTACATCTACAACCACCTAATTATTATCGGCCTTTAAGAATCGTATAAATGCGTACATATCTTGAATAGGGAGCGCACTGGCATGGAATAGGTAGTTACAACCTATGCGGCAATGTCAGCTGCTCATCGCAAGCGAGGATGGCGACATCGTCAGACGGTATTGTCTTAGTGATGTAGCTTGAGCTGATTTGGATTATAGTATAGAAGTGGCTGCGTTGGTTATGAACATCACTCTCTAGCCCCGAGCTACCTTGGACCAGTGGCAAGACAAGTCAAGACGACTGGAGGTAACTCAGGATGCAGGCACTCTGGTCCCACCTCCCTTGAGACTAGGGGTGACTTTAGACGCAGGATTCCATGGCAAATCGTTTATGTTTATCGCTTTGATGTTTGTGCCTTACCTTTCGACCAGAACGACCCAAGTATATATAACCGGACAGGCGAAAAGAAGAGACATTGTTGACGAACTAAAATCAGACGGCAGGTACCGATTCAGTTGATTTATTTTGTATTTAGTCATCTTAATTCATTTAATTTCGTTTTCATCCAAACTTGATCTAAATTCTATTTTTTGATTCACGTTCTGACGATGTTGTTCATCTCCTCCGTCGTTCGTTGCAGGATTTGTTTGTTTGTTTTTGTTTTTTCCGTTCGCCTTATTTCTCTAATCCCCAAGGCGGTGTGTGTTGCACTATGGTTTTTATTTTGCGCCTGTCGGTCCTGATCATCCGACTTCAGCATGAATTTTATGTAAGGGCCTTCTTCCTCCTGCATTTTCTAAGGGTTTGCTTCCCCGGGGTAACGGCCGGTGCTGTGATGGGGATCGAACCCAGCACCTTCTGGTTGTGAGCCGTGTCACTTAACCACTAGCCCACGCCGTTCCCGAAGAAGAAAAGCGCTTTGCAAGTAGAAGGATGTAGTCTGAAGAACGAAATGCGTTGTGTCGTAGTTTACAGCTTGATTGCAATATTTGCACTTTTCGGTCTGACACATCCGACTTTAGCAGCAATTTGTGGGTACCGGGTTAGCCTAGCCTTCTCTCTTCGATCCTTCGAAAATAGATAAAATGAAAACGAAGAGGGAAGAAGAAGTGAAATAACGAGGGAGAGAAGAAATAGACCAGGAAAATGGAGTGAGAAGAAGTAGATGGAGTGAGAAGAAGTAGATGGAGTGAGAAGAAGTAGATGGAGTGAGAAGAAGTAGATGGAGTGAGAAGAAGTAGATGGAGTGAGAAGAAGTAGATGGAGTGAGAAGAAGTAGATGGAGTGAGAAGATTGCGAAGAAGAAGTAAGAAGAAGATGAAGAAAATCAGGGAGGCAGACCGACGATGAGAAAGAAAGAAACGAGGATAATTGAAAAGAGGGGTGGGGGTGGAGATATCACTTTCGCTCTTTCTTTTTTCTTTCTCTCTTTCTTTTCTGTCTCTTTCTTTCTTTCTTTCTCTCTCTCTCTCTCTCTCTCTCTCTGTCTCTCCCCATTCCTTCTTTTTCAGAAGAAGGCGACTCTGTAAAGAATATGGGACGTTAAGGGGTAAAGGGACAAAAAATAAAGAAAATGTTGAACGATTAAACACAACATCACGATGGAACGACGAAGGACAGTCAACAGAATTGAGGATATTTTTTTTTTAAAGATAGCAATTTATAAATGTTCATGAAAACTGTTTGCGAGAGCCATAAAGACGAGAATGAAAAAGTAGATGAATAAATGATGAATAAGAAGATGGGTGTTCTTCTTAAAGGTTGGCACATAATATAACCTAAACGACACAATGTGTGGTAAACAGTGGCGCACCTACCCCGATAAGACTGTGGAGTTCTGTTCATGTAACCCTACAAAGGAAACACGACATTCCACCGGAAAAAAAAAATAAAACAATAAAAAGCCAACCACCGCCAAAAAAACCGACGCAAATGGTTTCGTCTAAAATTAGTAACACGCACTTGTCCACCAGGGCTTCTCAAACTAGGCTTGGCATAAATATTTTTGGGGGTCGCGGGAACTTTTGAAGAAAAAAAATTTATGTTAGAGCATAATTTCCAATACTGTTAGAAATAGCAATGGCAGCTCTTCTGACCCATTTTAAAAACACTTTCAACATTGACGGCACTTAAAACAAAACAACGTTCAGATCTCAAGACCATCGCGATTTGCTATGAGACAAGCAGAACGAATATCAAGCCACGATTAAAGTTGTGTCAGAAAAAAATGTATTCTTATTTTTTTCCTGCCTTCAAATTGTTTTTGGTATATATGGTACACAATGATCATTCAGTAAGTATCCGGATTGCTGATATAGTTTCTTGACATCGACTGATGGAGCAGCAAAGATGGCGCCTAACAGGCCACGGGTCTAACTTTGCACTAGTGCTTTAGTTAATTATGGATGCTACCAGGCCACAGATTTGACTGGAATTTACAATAACCGGCGACTTACACTTGTGCCCACGGAGACGTCTTGCTGTTGTCCATTTGTATAAGTTCGTTCATTTTGTGGTATCTTTCCCCTCAGATTTCTTGGCATGGTCATCGGCTATTTGAAATATTATTTCGGTTACCATGTGTCGTATTTCTATGATGTGCTGCACACAGCGGAACTTCTAGAGATTAGCGTCCTTCTTCATATTTGTAGACAGTGTCAGTGTTGACGTAGCTGTGACATGTACACACGGAACAATAATGTACACATCGTCCGGAAAAGATTGGGCCCATCCAGTTAATAAGATGCCCAAGACTCATTCATTCTTAACGTCATACTCGTTTAGAAGGCTCCACGGAGTCTGTATACAACCAGTTTATTTCACTACACGGATACCGAAAATACTGTGAGCATCCGCTCTATTTTTGAATGCATAAACTGACTGTGCTTCAACTACATTCTGCTGCAATGCATTCCAAGAATTCACCACTCTGACTAAAGGAAGTATTTCTTAATATATAATCTAGACCTGTCTTTAAACAATTTGTAGCTGTGCCCTCTTGTTCTTGTAGCCGATTGTACTTTGAAAAAAACTTGATATAGTCTAATTTATCCTTTCCATTTATTATTTTATACACTTGTGTTAAGTCACCCCGAATTCTTCTCTTTTCTAGACACTGAAGACCAGTTTTTAAAAATAGTTTTTCCTCATAAATTAATTCTGAAACCCGTCGATCATTTGTGTAGCTCTTCTTTGTACCCTTTCCAGCATGTTTATATCCACTCTATTATATGGACTCCACACCTGAACACAGTACTCTAATTTAGGTCTCAGTAATGATTTATATAACTTGACTATTACTTCCTTGCTCTTGTGTGAAATGTTTCTTTTCATCATGCCTAACATGGCATTAGCCTTTTTCACTGCCACCTGGACTTGCTCCCGCACCTTTCCTGTATCTACGATCTTTCCCGGTTACGGGAAAAATAAGACAAAAACCGGTTGTATACAGACTCAGCTGAGTCTTCTAAACCAGTATAATGAAGTTAAGTTATATAGACATATGAAAGATTAATTTAAATGACCCGTACTATTTTTTTCAACTCAGTCCCCTGCGACCACAACACATATGTTCCGTCTGGGTTTGAACGTCTGTCTTCCAGTAGCGTAGATTTATGTTGAGACTTGAGCCATTGGAGCAATTCCTGACGCACTTCGTCATCCGTGGGGAACCTTTGTTCTCTGAGATGCTCTTTCAAAGGCTCAGAAAGCTTAAAATCTGTGGAAACAAAGTCGGGACCAATGCAATCAGTTAGTAACTGCCACAGTTTTGACGGCCATATGGGTTCTCGTGTTGTCGTTTTGTAGAAGAACACCTTTTTGGCCAACATTCAGTTGTTTGTGCACCCATCAGCAGGAAAGTTTATGAGAGTTAAGGTAATCGCCGATGATAATGTCCATATACCCTTTGCTTATACCAGTAGCCATAGCGACTTGGCGTACAGTAACTCGCTTATCGTTCAAAATAAACATTTTTCGACACTGTGGATGGCTTCACTATTAATGACACTTTTCGGTCGACCTTCACGGGGCCCACCATGGATGGATACACGACCTTCACGGGGTCCACCATCGATGGATTCACGACCTTCACGGGGTCCACCATGGATGGATTCACGACCTTCACGGGGCCCACCATTGATGGATTCACGACCTTCACGGGGTCCACCATAGATGGATTCACGACCTTCACGGGGCCCACCATTGATGGATTCACGACCTTCACGGGGCCCACCATCGATGGATTCATGACCTTCACGAAAGCGTTTACACCATTCAATCACTGATGAATGTGCTACAGTCTGTTCTACGAACACATGCGACAGTGGACGTTGAATTTCAGCGGGTTTTTAAACTTTCTTTCATCAGACATCTCATCACAACACTAGAGTCAGCCTGTCCGACGCTATTTTGATAAACAAAGCGCAGGAAAACAGCAGATACTTGCTCATTCCACTACCAGGTGACACACATATACTGCTCCCTTTGGAATAGTTACTATGATTAGTAAATTTCGTTTTCGAGTTATCCTGACAACATCCGAGATTTTGATTAGACCCCCATCGTTATACAGTGTTAGTACCAATTGCATGTATGACATTGCGTGGGGATCATGAAAACAGGTGTATGATCCAAAGGGGGCCGCTGACAAAGAAACGTTTGAGAAGCCCTGCTGTACACAATGTCTTGTGTTGGTCCTCGGCTGACAGTGTCTAATGCACCTTGCACACATCATCTCTTTACTTACTTAAGTCTCTCGCCGTGTCGCTTCAAAGCCGGGCCTACTGGTTTACTGAATATAGCAGGCATGTTGACTTACCTAGGTGCACAGAGGGAGAAGGGAGAGGGAGGGAGAGGGCAGGAGGGAGGGAGAGGAGAGAACAGGCGAAAGGTCCTTCTGACAGATTCTAAAGTTTGTCAACAGTCAAGGGACAAGTCAGTAACACATATGCACTTGCTCATATAAGAACTCTCTTTCTCTTTTCTTCTTTCTCGGTTTCGTTCTCTCTTTTTTGTTTTCTTTCTCTTTCTATTTTCGTTCTCTTTCTCTTTCCATCTCTTTCTCTCTTTTGTTCTTTTTCTCTTTCCCTCTTTATTTCTCTCTATCTTCCTTTATCTTTCGATTTTTCGCTCTCTACCTCTTTCTCCCTCTATTTATTCTTTCTCTCTCTTTCTCTTTTCGCTCTCCTCTTTCTCATCATCTTTTTCTTTCTCTCCCTCTCTTTTTCTTTATTTCTTTCGCTCACTCTTCCTATTTTTCGCACTCTCTCTCCCCCTTTTTTTCTTTCTCATGGCTCTCCAGTTTTTTCTATTCCTCTCTTTCTTTCCCCTTCTGTCTTCTTTTTTTCTCTATCTTTATCTTTCTCTCTCCTCCTCTTTCTCTCTATCTCTCGTTCTCTCTTTTTCGCTCTATATCTCCCTTCTTTTTTCTCTCTTTTTCTTTCTATCTTTCTCTCTTTTCACTCTCTTCTTTCATTTTCTTTTTTTTCTCTCTTTTCGCTCTCGCTCTCTCTCTCTCTCTCTATCTCTCTTTCTCACTATCTATTTCACTGTTTCTCCCCATTCCTTCCTTTTTCAAAAGAAGAAGGCTCTGTAAAGAACATAGAACATTCTTAAGGTGTAAAGGGACAAAAGATGACAAAGAAAATGTTGAACGATTAAACACAACATCACGATGGAACGACGAAAGACAGTCAACAGCAGAATTTATATTTTTTGCTAAAAAAGATAGCAAATTTATGGAGGTTCACGATAACTGTTTGCAAGAGCTAAAACTGCCCCACTCGGACATTCTTAGCAAGTCAAACATGCTGAGCGTCCGTGCACTCCTGCAAACAGCCCAGATAAGATGGGCAGGACATGTTGGCATGGCCAATAAAAGTCTTCTCTCCCCCCCCCCCCCCCACCCCACCTCCAACTAACTGCTATGCGGTCGGCTCAGAAAAGACAGACGCTCATCGGGGAGGGGACGGAAAAGGGGGGGGGGGGTAGCGAGGGGAGGAGGAGGGAGGGGGGTTGTAGAAGAAAAGCTACAGTTACCCTTTCACTGTGTAGAATTGTATTTGAGGATCTTCGACGTCACATAGTGGGAGGTGCTTGCACAGAGCCGCACCAGCTGGTGAGCTGCCAACACACACGGTGCTTAGATCGCAGAGCGAAACTTGACCGCTGAGGATCAGAGAAAGCGAGCCACACGAAGGAAACAGAACGAACGATAAACGACACAGCCGACTTCTCATTTGTGTGCAAGTTCAAGGTTGGCACTACAGACCTTTGTGCTTGTGGCACAGCCCCCATGAAGGCAGAACATATTTTGCAGTCCTGTCCACTATACCGACAAAAAAATTAGCATTTGGCAACAGCCAGTGTCCTTCCACGAGAAGCTGTATGGAAGCGTACAGAGCCTTGAGTCGACTGCCACCTTCGTTAGAGTCATTGAAGTTGAGGTCTGAAGACGAACGAGGAAAAAGAAGACGATGTGTGTACCCCTGGTGCAGCAGAGTCTGCCGTGCCAGGATTTGACTTTACAGACAAATGAGATTAGACCTCCCAGCACAAGTCTGATGCTGTCGTCAACTTCTTTTGCGACAGGCAACTATTATGCAAGCCATTATGCCGCATGATAAAGATGCCAGTAATGAAAAACACGAAATGGACACACGATAATGGCATGCATTTAACCATTGTAGATCAAAATACTATGAATTCCATTGTACTCACTGTATACTAACGTCTGGTCAGGCAAAATATGCCGATCAGACATGTTAGTCAGGGTCAGGCAAAACATACTGTTCAGACATGTTAGTCAGGGTCAGGCAAAACATACTGTTCAGACATGTTAGAGTCAGGCAAAAAATACTGTTCAGAGATGTTAGTCAGGGTCAGGCAAAATATACTGTTCAGACATGTTAGAGTCAGGCAAAACATACTGTTCAGAGATGTTAGTCAGGGTCAGGCAAAACATACTGATCAGACAAGTTAGTCAGGGTCAGGCAAAATATACTGATCAGACATGTTAGTCAGGGTCAGGCAAAATATCCCGATCAGACATGTTAGTCAGGGTCAGGCAAAACATACTGTTCAGACATGTTAGTCAGGGTCAGGCAAAACATACTATTCAGACATGTTAGAGTCAGGCAAAACATACTGTTCAGAGATGTTAGTCAGGGTCAGGCAAAACATACTGATCAGACAAGTTAGTCAGGGTCAGGCAAAATATACTGATCAGACATGTTAGTCAGGGTCAGGCAAAATATCCCGATCAGACATGTTAGTCAGGGTCAGGCAAAACATACTGTTCAGACATGTTAGTCAGGGTCAGGCAAAACATACTATTCAGACATGTTAGAGTCAGGCAAAACATACTGTTCAGAGATGTTAGTCAGGGTCAGGCAAAACATACTGATCAGACATGTTAGTCAGGGTCAGGCAAAATATACTGATCAGACATGTTATTCAGGGTCAGGCAAAATATACTGATCAGACATGTTAGTCAGGGTCAGGCAAAATTTACTGATCAGACATGTTAGTCAGGGTGAGACAAAATAAATTGATCAGACATGTTAGTCAAGGTCAGACAAAATATACTTATCAGACATGTTAGTCAGAGTCAGGCAAAATATACTAAGCAGACATGTTAGTCAGGGTCAGGCAAAATATACTGATCAGACATGTTAGTCAGGGTCAGACAAAATATACTGATCGGACATGTTAGTCAGGGTCAGGCAAAACATCTTGGCAGCCCTTCGTGGAAATGGGCTGTGTTCATGACAGCCTGGCTAAAGAGGTGAGGAATCGACGTGATCTAGGTAGTAGTGAGTGACACTATGAAGCCAAGCATAGCACAACCGCCAGGAGGACCCCGGTACACCATCAACCCCTCTCGGGATGTGAGGAAAGCTACTGCAACCCGCCACTTAACGTCCTTTTCAAGGTGCACAAAAGAGTAACCTACTCATTGTGGGCATTTGCAAACAACAACAACAGCTGTTCTCCCTGCGATGAGCTACGGTGCTGAGATGTGGACACTAACAAAATCACTGGAGGACAAATTGAGAGTAACCCAGGCCTTTCTTGAGAGACGCTTGGTCAGAATCACTCTCCGGAACAAACGTATACAAGGTCTCAACAATTCTCACAAAAGACGGTTGTCCCTGGTGAAGGATGCGGTAATCTACGCAGACAAGGCAAAACAGATGGGCAGGTCACATGTTGCGACGAAACGATGGTCGATAGAGTACAACGACAGCAGTCCGATACCCCAGAGGTAAGAAGTGACCGCGGGGAAGACCTCCAATACGTCGGTCAGACTCCCTTGATGGATGCTGCAGCATCATAGATGCCTCTAGAGGAGCACTTACCACACACTGGACTTCCGTGGCCCAAGACATGGTCCGCTGGAGACAAAGTTGGAACCCGCAGCTACGTTGAGGAGCGGGTCATAAATTTCAAGATCAAAGTAACGATGCGATCTGAGACCATTTTTATGTTGACCAACCCTCAATGAACTAGCTAGCTGATGATCAGGTCGTCTTTTACCAAAATGGATACGATCTACAGCGTTACATAAACTATCTTGATTCGGCTTGTAACGGATTTGACATGAAGATCAACACAGACAAGACCGAGACTATGACCATATCGCTAATAAACGTGCAGAGACGTTTTCACAGCACTGACAAAAGTCTCAGGCAGATAGGAGTTCAAATACCTAGGTAGTTTGTTTACTTGTGACGGGAGAGTGGACAGAATAATCGCACATAGAATTCAGAAGGCGAACAGTGTCCACTATCAAATTGAACCGATTTTGAAACACCTTAGAGCGCTTCTTTCAGCTAAGAAGAGGCTGATATTTATTTCTATTCTGTGTTACCAATGTCAATCTTAGTCCTTACTAGAAACACATAATAGTAAGGTCCAGAGCTGTAAGATGCGCTGTGTGAGAAGTGCAGACGGAATGACAAAACGTGACCGAATCCGCAACACCACGCTGAGGCAGACAGTGGGGAGAAACCCAGTTAGTGCCTACATTGACTCTCAACAAATCAAGTGGTTTGGTCATTTAGACAGAATGCATTATGACCAGCCTGCAACGAAAGCATATCATATACAGGTTTCCGGTTCACGTGCAAGGGGCAGACCTCGAAGTCGGTGGATCGAGAGTGTCTCTAACACACTCAGGAGGTTTCACATAACGACAGTACAAGCCTCTTTCAATCCAGCAAAACTCCAGCTTGGCCACACACATTTCAGGAGGTTCGAGGTCTCTATGTTAGGGTGTTTCAATAATGGTGACAGCTGGTATGCAATTGCATTTGCTTTTTGGCACCTGATCTCAATCTCTTTATCTAAACCTTCATCATGTGTGAAAACACTGGCCAAGTACTTGAACTGCTGCACTTGTTTGATCTTGGTCCCGTTTACATAATGTCCACGTTTTCAGGCGATCTGCTTATCTGCATAGTTTCTGTTTTGGATGTGTTAATTCTCATACTGTTTTTATCTTTCACATACAGAGTTGAGCGTAGTCAGATGTTGCTGCAGATCAACTTCACTCTCGTCAAGTAGACGTTGATCATCTGCAAGAAGGAGTTCATTTAACTGATCAGCCTCTGTCCTTTCTTCCTCTGCATTTCTTGACAAATGCTCCAATTTGGCCTCCAGTGTTATTCTGTCCATATATGTGTTAAAGAGTAGAGGCGACAACACACACCCTTGTCTCACCCCGGTTGTTATCTCCCTTGTTTCGGTCAGACCATCCGTTCTTCCTTTACTTTGACACCCTTGGTACAGTGCTCTAGTATTCTATAATAGCTGCCCCTGTACTTGTAGTCGTTTAGGATGGCCCATAGTTTATTTCTGTCTACTCTATCGAAAGCCTTTTCTTGATCTATGAAAGCGACATTGAGTTTCCGATCGTATTCGATGTTTTGTGTCGCTTAGTTGTCTCTGGGTACATAGAGCGTCTGTACAGCTCTTACCACTTAGTTGTCTCTGGGTACATAGAGCGTCTGTACAGCTCTTACCACTTAGTTGTCTCAGGGCACATAGAGCGTCTGTAAGCTCTTACCACTTAGTTGTCTCAGGGTACATAGAACGTCTGTGCAGCTCTTACCACTTAGTTGTCTCAGGGTAAATAGAGCGTCTGTAAGCTCTTACCACTTAGTTGTCTCAGGGTACATAGAGCGTCTGTAAGCTCTTACCACTTAGTTGTCTCAGTGTACATAGAGCGTCTGTAAGCTCTTACCACTTAGTTGTCTCAGTGTACATAGAGCGTCTGTAAGCTCTTACCACTTAGTTGTCTCAGTGTACATAGAGCGTCTGTAAGCTCTTACCACTTAGTTGTCTCAGTGTACATAGAGCGTCTGTAAGCTCTTACCACTTAGTTGTCTCAGGGTACATAGAGCGTCTGTGCAGCTCCTATCTCGTGGGAAACCAAATTGAGCCCCACTCCGCTGTGGTTCTAGGATAGGTGGAATTCTCTGCTCCAGGATGTTGCGTACAGTTTTCCTGCGTGGCTTAGAAGCGATATAACTCGGTAAGTATCGCACTCTTTTTTTGTTGTGTTTGTTTTTCCAGATTGGCAGAATCATAGCTCTTTGCCTCGGCGTAGTTGGTCATTAATTGTCTTTCCAGCGTTTATCTCCATACCATAGTAAAGAGCTGTTTCATCGAGCCTACTGACCCATTCCTGGAGTTCTGCTTCCCAAACCGCCAAACCGTCGTCGTTATCTGCAAAACGAATGTTGGTAATCGTTCGGCCCCCAATCTGGACAGTACCAGTGTTGGTATATCTGGGCTATCTGGTATATGAGGGCAATCTGGTATATGAGGACAATCTGGTATATGAGGGCAATCTGGTATATGAGGGCAATCTGGTATATGAGGGCTATCTGGTATATGAGGGCTATCTGGTATATGAGGGCTATCTGGTATATGAGGGCTATCTGGCATATGAGGGCTGTCTGGTATATGAGGGCTGTCTGGTATATGAGGGCTGTCTGGTATATGAGGGCTGTCTGGTATATGAGGGCTATATGGTATATGAGGGATATATGGTATATGAGAGTTATCCGGCATATGAGGGGTATCTGGCATATGAGGGCTATCTGGCATATGCGGGTTATCTGGCATATGAGAGCTATCTGGCATATGAGGGCTATCTGGGATATCTGGTATATGAGGGCTATCTGGGCTATGTGGTATATGAGAGCTGTCTGATATATAGGGCTGTCTGGTATATGAGGGATGTCTGGTATATGCGGGCTATCTGATATATGAGGGCTGTCTGGAGTATCTGGTATATGAGGGCTGTCTGGGCTATCTGGTATATGAGGGCTGTCGGGTATATGAGGGATGTCTGGTATATGAGGGCTGTCTGGACTATCTGGTATATGAGGGATATCTGGTATATGAGGGCTGTCGGGTATATGAGGGCTATCTGCTATATGAGGGCTGTCTGGTATATGAGTGATGTCTGGTATATGAGGGCTGTCTGGTATATGAGGGTCATCTGGTATATGAGGGCCGTCTGGTATATGAGGGATGTCTGGTATATGAGGGCCATCTGGTATATGAGGGCTATCTGGTATATGAGACCTATCTGGTATATGAGGGATGTCTGGTAATTGAGGGCTATCTGGTATATGAGGGCTATCTGGTATATGAGGGTTATCTGGTATATGAGGGCTATCTGGTTATTGAGTGATATCTGATATAGGAGGGCTAGCTGCTATATGAGGGCTATCTGGTATATGAGGGCTAGCTGGTATATTAGGGCTGTCTGGGCATCACATTATATAAGAAAATGATGCGAAGGCCTCACATTGAAAAAAGCAGAGGTCAAGGCGAGGAAGAAAACTTGCAATACTGAGGAAAATAGCTGGGTCAAATTGAGGGGAGGGGTAGTGGCGAATGAAACAGCGCTTAAGAAAGTCTACTATGGGGTAATAAGACCAACAGTAGACTATGGGGTAATAAGACCAACAGTAGACTATGGGGTAATAAGACCAACAGTAGACTAGGGGGTAATAAGACCAACAGTAGACTAGGGGGTAATAAGACCAACAGTAGACTATGGGGTAATAAGACCAACAGTAGACTAGGGGGTAATAAGACCAACAGTAGACTAGGGGGTAATAAGACCAACAGTAGACTATGGGGTAATAAGACCAACAGTAGACTAGGGGGTAATTAGACCAACAGTAGACTATGGGGTACTTGTGCGTTAATTCACCCACGGATTATAATAGGTCAAAATTAGAAGAATGTAGCCACACGAAGCACCATACTTTTCAATTCGCGGGTCTTTAATTCGTCCTGATATGTGCATAGCTTCAGCGACCCATGGTAATCTGTTCCCCTCACGGCCCTTTTCGGGGCCCACAAAACCCACACACCAGCATCATGTTCCTTTTCAGGGCCCACAAAAAATCCTTGGTAATCTGTTCCCCTCGCGGCCCTTTTCAGGGCCCACAAAACCCACAAACCAGCATCAAGGTCTTTTTTAAGGCCAACAAAAAACAACAAAACTGCACCCTGATAGCTAGACACTTATAATTATTTTTGTACGGAAACCCGTGTGGTCATTGAATGCCATACAATTTCAGAATGGGTGAATTAACGCACAAGAATCGACTATGAATCCAGCTCATGGTCGACAGAAGCCAAATCACACTTACAAACCTTAGATAAGCGTCTATGGTGATCACGGGTTTCATAAAAACAACTCTAATCAATGATACGGACAAGATCACAGGCATCAGACCTCTATCCTCTAGATGGGACATAAGACCGTGGTACACACATAACAATACTAGAACATGACAGCACATTTAATGAAGACTAGATTTGAAGATCTTGCCAGTGAAAGATTGAGTTGAAGAAACGTGCATCTGTTTAAAAAAGTTATCAGAACATATAAAGATGAATTACCAGAAACCAAGGCAAAGGCCGCCGTCCATCGTAGACGATGAAGGCATAATTTATTTGCTAGCGATATTGTTTGTAAGGATTAACTGCGCTACTTTTTATCCTCACTCTCTCGTCTCGAGTCGCCCGACCCCAGTGGCTAGTCAAGGACAAGACTAGGGGATGACTACGAGATGCAGGGGACTCCGCATCAAGCACCCGTGAAAAACACGGCGGAGACCGGAGTCGAACCCACACCACCTGATCACGAGGCCGACGGCTTAACTACTTCGTCACGGAATCCCCAGAAACCACTAAGAAGGTAATCAATACACTTTCCAATCCCATGGAAACAACTGCAACTCCACAGCCTTCAAACATTCATAACTACCACTGCCCCATAACAGAGCAAAATGTTCTCCAAAAGAAATCTACATGATCGGTAAACTGTACAGCAGAGAAGCACGGATCCAGGTATATACGGGTGGATCAGCTTCAAGAGCAGTGAAGAATGGATCCAGGTATATACTGATGGATCAGCTACAAAAGCAGTGAAGCATAGATCCAGGTATTTACATGTGGATCAGCTACAAGAGCAGTGAAGCATAGATCCAAGTATATACGGGTGGATCAGCTACAAGAGCAGTGAAGTATGGAGGCGCAAGAATCAATATTGTCTACCCAGATAAAGAAAACAACCACTTGCTGGAAAATTCTGTTCAAACTACTCGGCTGAAGTACAGGAACTAATTATTTTTGGTTCAAACTACTCGGCTGAAGTACAGGCACTAAGCCCTAACAACTATCCACTACAGCAACCTTTATCCCAAGATCTTGACTTCACGTGGAGGTGACTTCCCGTAGAGGTGACTTCCCGTAGAGGTGACTTCCCGTAGAGGTGACTTCCCATAGAGGTGACTTCCCGTAGAGGTGACTTCCCGTAGAGGTGACTTCCCGTAGAGGTGACTTCCCGTAGAGGTGACTTCCCGTAGAGGTGACTTAACGTGCAGGTGACTTCACGTGCAGGTGACTTCACGTGCAGGTGACTTCATGTGGAAGTGACAAGAAGCAGCATGACGAACGAGAAGAAGTCGAAGCCTTAATTAGCATATTTCACCATACCCCGACTACATTGTCCGATCATTATGATCGGATGTCCAGTCCAGTCCAGTCAGGACCGGACCAGACCAGACCGGACCGGACCAGACCGGACCGGACCGGACCGGACCGGACCTAACCAGACCTGACCAGACGTTCATCTAGTCTCCCCAGACCCATCGTTAGATGTGACAGTATCTGAATCCTGAACATTTTCACAGATTATTTGTTTAATCTTGAGGTCTGTTTGACACTCAACCAGCCTGTGCGCCAGTCCCTTCCACCAGCCTGTGCGCCAGTCCCTTCTCTATTCCCTAATACAAACACAAAACAGGGCGGGAGAGAACAAAATGGGAGAGCTACGTAATAGACGACGTTGGGTGGAGTGACAATGGTTGGACGGTGCAGGGATTGGAGTAGGAATGTGAAGAATCTAGAAGGGTGGGTTCAGCCCTACCGGTTTCTTGAATTCTGTTTCAATGTGGGTGTTGTAAATGTTTCTTGTCAACTTAATACCGACTGCGTCATGTGTAACATTGTTTAAGGTAACCCCTGTTACTTCAATCAATCAATCAATCAATCAATCAATCAATCAATGGCTGTCGCTCCTCTCGATGTCTAGGCCATTGACAACATCTAGCCAGTATTAGTATACACGGTCGTGAGCTGAGATTTCTGAGTCGTCCATCATCATCATCTCTTTGAATGCTCAGAGCTCGACGGTTTTCGGAAAAGTTTCCTCCACCGAGGCTAGAGAAATGAAAAACTTTGTACGGCGCGAGAGAACAACTGATACACACGTGCAGATACAATTACATGGTATTGGGCCGAAGGACGAGAGCCAGGATGTTGCTGGATCCGTAGAAAAAAATAGAATCTCAAGCTCCATCTCACATTCTCTTATATATGTATTTTTGGATCTACCTTTTTCTCTCTTTCCTTGACGATTCCATGCAAAACCCTGTCTGGCTATGTTGGACAGTGCCTTCTGTATGTTCTATCCAGCCACATTTTCTTCGCTTAATGTGTTGTTCCATTGGCTGTTGTGACAGAGACACCAGACAGAGACACCAGACAAGAGACGCCAGACAAGAGACACCAGACAGATACACAGACATCAGACAGATACACAGACATCAGACAGATACACAGACATCAGACAGATACACAGACAAGAGACACTAGAACAGAGACGCCCGAACAGAGACGCCAGACAAGAGACGACAGATAAGAGACGCCAGATAAGAGACGCCAGACAGATACACAGACATCAGAGACACCAGACAAGAGACACACACATCAGACAGAGACACATACATCAGACAGAGAACACCTACATCTGACAGAGAACCCAGACAGCAGACAGAGAACCCAGACATCAGACAGAGGCACCAGACAAGAGCCACCTACATCAGATAGAGGCACCAGACAAGAGCCACAGACATCAGACAGAGACACATACAGAGACAGAGACACACACATACCCAAGAGACACAGAAACACGGACACCAGACAGAAACACAGATATCAGACAGAGATACAGACATCAGACAGACACAGACATCAGGCAGAAACACAGACATCAGGCAGAGACACAGACATCAGGCAGAGACAAGACAAGAGAACCAGACAAGAGACACCAGACAAGAGACACCAGACAAGAGACACAGACAGAAACACAGACATCAGGCAGAGACACAGACATCAGGCAGAGACAAGACAAGAGAACCAGACAAGAGACACCAGACAAGGGACACAGACAGAAACACAGACATCAGGCAGAAACACAGACATCAGGCAGAGACAAGACAAGAGAACCAGACAAGAGACATGAGACACCAGACAAGAGACACCAGACAAGAGACACCAGACAAGAGACACCAGACAAGAGACACCAGACAAGAGACATGAGACACCAGACAAGAGACATGAGACACCAGACAAGAGACACCAGACAAGAGACACCAGACAAGAGACACCAGACAAGAGACATGAGACACCAGACAAGAGACACCAGACAAGAGACACCAGACAAGAGACACCAGACAAGAGACACCAGACAAGAGAACCAGACAAGAGACATGAGACACCAGACAAGAGACACCAGACATGAGACACCAGACAAGAGACACCAGACAAGAGACACCAGACAAGAGACACCAGACAAGAGACACCAGACAAAGACACCAGACAGAGACACCAGACAGAGACACCAAACAAAGACAACTAAGCCAGCAGACTAGCCAAATGCTGCGATAGAGAAATGGTTTCACAACAATAACCTCTCAAATGCTTTACTCCTTTCGTTAACGCCATTAAAAAAAATAGTCCGCGTCAATGCATTTGCTCTTAATCTGTTGGAATAAGCTCTTAGCTCAGAGAAGGGCTAAACTTTTCTAGAACAGAATAAATATGGAGCAAAATCTTGGAAATGTTTCCCCCATTGTGTTTCGTGGATACGTATGGCAACTGCTATGCTCCATCCGCCTAGATTTTTTCAAAAAAGGCTTACCCACAAGACAGCGCAGAAAGAAAATATTAATGCGCTACTTTCAAAGAAGATCAAAGGACGCCTCGCTGGAAAAACAGAAAGGTGCAGCGATCTCAGTGAAGCTTAAAACGACAGAGCCATGTAGTCATTGGCAAATAAATGAGTTGGCCAGGGTCAACATTACACACGAGATGTTTTCTATCCAGGTAAGTGACATCACAACTACCTCGCATCTCTCATTGACAATCGTCAGTTTGATCCAATAGCTGTTTATTCAATACTAGTATAAAAGTCTGTTTACGACAGGCAATACAGAATGTTCAAAGTGTTCCCTCTAAATTCTTTGGTTAATGGCCGACAAAGCTTGTCAGTGACCGTCACGCGTTATGGTATCTTTAAGACCAGCAGCAAACTTATTGTACTGTCGCCGGAACGAGGTCAACCATCGTAAAGTGACCCCGATTCGGAGATGGCGAGGCATTGTCAGACAACCTTACAGCCAGTTGTAGGACTGATCAACCAGAGGGTAGGGTCAAATGGAGAGACATGCTCAGACAACCTTACAGCCAGATCAACCAGAAGGTAGGGTCAAATGGAGAGACATGCTCAGATAACCTTACAGCCAGATCAACCAGAAGGTAGGGTCAAATGGAGAGACATGCTAAGATAACCTTACAGCCAGATCAACCAGAAGGTAGGGTCAAATGGAGAGACATGCTCAGATAACCTTACAGCCAGATCAACCAGAAGGTAGGGTCACATGGAGAGACATGCTCAGATAACCTTACAGCCAGATCAACCAGAGGGTAGGGTCAAATGGAGAGACATGCTCAGATAACCTTACAGCCAGTCAACAAGAGGGTAGGGTCACATGGAGAGACATGCTCAGATAACCTTACAGCCAGATCAACCAGAGGGTAGGGTCAAATGGAGAGACATGCTCAGACAACCTTACAGCCAGTCAACAAGACGATTATGCTGTATATTATTTGAAATGCATCTGTTGAACAAGCAATCTTTGTAGATGGGGAAAAGGCGTTCCGACAAATGGTGAAACGGGTGTCATCATCATCATGTAGCATGTCCTTTGTAGAACATCGCTCCAATCACAGTCTGTCTGAAAGAAACTCGTTCACTTGCCAAAACACCAGCTTCCGGCACTGTCATACTCAGAAATTCCTGGATATCTTGGTGCCATCGTCTTCTTGGTCTACCTCTTCTTTTTTTGCCTGGCACCATACCTTCCATCACCGTTCTCTCAAGACCGTTGTGTCTCTTGATGTGACCAAAGTATTTGCATTTTCTAGCCAAAATGGAATTGATAAACCAGTTCTCCTCTATGCTCAGCTCTTGCCGAATGTCTACATTTGTTCTTTTCTCTGTCCAGTGTATTCTGAGGATCTTTCTGTAACATTTTGACTCGAAGGATTCGATTCTTTGTCTAGAAGTTTTGGTAATCGTCCATACTTCGCAGCCATAAGCTGCCACAGGAAAAATACAGGCTCTCAAGACTTTTACTTTTATCATTTTGTTGGTGCCCTGCCATAATTTCTTCAGGCTGTTCAGTCTCTGCATTGCCATAGCTAGTCGTCTTCTGATTTCTTTCGAGCAGTCACCATTTTTGTCAATTCTGGAGCCCATATATTCAAAATGTGTGATCGGATCTATTTCCTCACCACCCACTGTACATTTATGCTGACATTGTGTTTTATCGGTGGTCATTATCTTTGTTTTCTTTATGTTTATGAACAGATTTTGATCTTTACTATGTCCATTAACGGCTGAGAGTAGCTGCTCTAGCCCTTCCGCACTTCTTGATAGTATCACTGTGTCATCTGCGTATCGTAACTCTGGAATCTCGTACCCCCCAATCGTAAATAGGTCGAAACTTTCAATGTTATCTTCTCGTACATTTTTCATTATACATTCCGCATATATGTTGTACAGATAAGGTGAGAGGATACATCCCTGTCGAACTCCATTTTCTACTGCAAACCAATCTGATGTTTGCCCAGATACTCGGACAGCGGCTTGTTGATCTTGGTATAATGTTTCAATAAGATGGACTATATGCAAAGGAAACCCCATTTCCTTCATGATTCTCCATAGATTTTTATGTTTTACCGAGTCGAAGGCCTTAGCGTAATCAATGAAACATGTGTACAGGTCTACATTAAACTCTCTACATTTTTCATAGATATTCCTTAAATTGAATATGTGGTCCCGGGTCCCTCTGTCTTTCCTAAAACTTGCCTGGACTACGTGAATTTCAGATTCAAACCTTTTCTCTATCCTTCTTAATAGGATTCGCAAGAGTATCTTGCTAGCGTGGCTGATCAGCGCGATAGTTCGGTAGTTCGTGCACAGCTTCAGGTTGGCTTTTTTGGGGAGGGGAATATAAATTGATTTCTTCCATGCTTCTGGCCACTCTGCACTGTGCCATATCTGTTTACACAGCTTGTGATAGACTCGAGCACATGCCTCTCCTCCTGCTTGTATTAGCTCTGCTGGGATATCATCGCATCCTGGGGACTTTCCCTTTTCAGGCTTTTAATTGCAGAGCGTGCTTCTTCCAATGTTGGTTCAGGTTCTTTCTCATCCTTTGGTAGGATTGTAACTGAGCGCTTTGTGCTATCTCCATGCATGGTTCTGCAGTACTCTCCATCTATTCAGTATGTGAAACGGGTGTATGAGACATCAATGTTTGATGACCCATGTACAGGTGGATTGATTATACCAAGTCTCTGCTTTATGTTATTAGGTGGCCAGTGGTTAGTTCTCTTACCTCCTTCACTTGCAATAAGCGAGGTTTCCATTTACAGCTGTGTTGTTGCAATGGATTCCTGATCACTTAAATACACCTGGCAATGTCAAGGCCGACAGACTGGCTAAGAAGGGATCAAGTCAAGAACAACAATACACACCAACAACCCTACAGACAGTCAAACAACTACTGAAGACTGAACAAAGAGGCCTGGTTGAATAGATGGGCAATGCAAAATAATTAGAGAGAAATCTACAAACATATGGCCATCCCAAATCCCAAAGATAACATCAAGCTCCTGAAAAGGAAAGACCAAAGCACCATTTTCCGACTTCGCACTCAACACATACAACTTAACAGCCACTTGAACAGAATCCAACCAGAACATACTCCAGAGTGCCGGCTGTGCACACGTCCCTATGAAACTGTTGAACACCATCTGGTTTGAATGTACGACGCTTGCCAATGTTAGGAAAGAGCTTCTTCCGAGGCCGGACAAATAGAACACTTTGTACGGCACTAAACAACAGCTTACAAACACTTCAATGCATCGGGCCAAAGGGCAAGATCCCACAGACCGTCTGGATCAATATCGAACCAACCAACAGCTTGGGTTGATTAGAGCGTGTCGAGACCTAACACTGAACCCCACATCTTCGCCGTGAGAAACCATTGCCCCAAAAACTACTATATGCTCTTTGTTAGTATCTTTTTGAAGGTTTAACTCTCATTTGGCGAGTGACAAACCCACAGGCAGTCGTTTTGGGGTTAATTCATCCCATCATCTCTCCTGAACATCTATACCCAACCCCGCCATGTTTGCTGAGCGCTGAATATGGACTGGCACGATTCGTGTGTGTCAGTAAACACGGAACTCTCTCTATATGCGTGTTTAATTTGTGAAACAGGGGCCCAGGTGAAGTGGTTCTGGACTTAATATGGCTAGAGCAAAGGGTCCTCAACCAATATGGTTCCACTCTCACGTCACATCTCCTCAATCATAGACAATCAGCGCAGCGACCCTTGGTTGCCTAAGCGGATGACTTGACCATCATTGCAATAGTTTTATATAAAGTTGCTAGCCCCATGCAAAACTCTTTGTAGTCGCATGTTCATATAGGTCAAAATAAGGTTTACAGATGCGCAATTCTTTTCAACCTGTGTGTCCATCCGAGTATTTATACATTCTAACGACACACAAGTGGGACTTCTTGTCATTCTTCACGCATGGATGATTATGAAAATCCCAACCTCAATTGTGCTACATTCTCACACGAATAGAATGATGTATTATTTAGAAAACATCTGCATCAGAAAGGCATTTGTCCCTTCAATGTTCTGCAACTTCATAATTGTAAACTATGCATGACGGTAAATGCTGAGGTCAAATCCCGTCTGCTAGAGATGTGCAATGGTTGGCTGCACCAAACTGAACTAGTCTGCGTAATGAACTTTTATTTGTTGGTAAAATAACAATACAACTATTTATATAGCTGTGGTACCAGGCGTTTCCCGGGATTATTATGAAACGTTTTGTTAAAACCTTTCTTCATCCGTCTTTCTCTTATCATCCCACTGCACTCCCTCTCCAGCCATTTCTTCCCAGTCAACCTGTCTATCTCTCCGCCTATCTCTTGCCACCTCAACATGCTCCCATCTTCCAACTAACCCGTCAATCTCTTACCCCAACCTGTCTATCTCTCCGCCAATCTCTTGCCACCTCAACATGCTCCCATCTTCCAACTAACTCGTCACTTCCTTACCCCAACCTGTCTATCTCTCCGCCTATCTCTTGCCACTTCAACATGCTCCCATCTTCCAACTAACTCGTCACTTTCTTACCCCAACCCGTCTATCTCTTCTTTCCCCACTCAAACCGACCGTTTACCCACGTATACCTCCCTCCTCCTTACCCCAACCCATCTATCTCTTCTTTCCTCACTCAAACCGACCGTTTACCCACGTATACCTCCCTCCTCCTTACCCCAACCCATCTATCTCTTCTTTCCCCACTCAAACCGACCGTTTACCCACGTATACCTCCCTCCTCCTTACCCCAACCCATCTATCTCTTCTTTCCCCACTCAAACCGACCGCTTACCCACGTATACCTCCCTCCTCCTTACCCCAACCTTCCCATCTCTTCCCGCAACCCTGTCCCTGTCTTCCCCAAAACATATTTTTCACCTTTCCTGCTCCAAACCCGCAAATCTCCCCCGCCCTCCCTCAACCCGTTCCGTATCCCATTTTCCACTGTTTCTCAACCCGCACTTCTCCCTCAACCTGCCCATTCCCCTGCTCCTCCTCTTCAACCGGCCCATCTCATTCTCCAAACCCTTATCCCTTACACCCTTTCTGTCAAAAGTTGAAACGGCAAAGGTCAAAGAGGCGTGGTCAGAACGAGTACAGTCATGCAAACACGCAGAGAATGTGGTAGATAATGTGGTAGATAACGCCTAGACAAGACCGCCATTTTGTTTTGATTACACAAAACCTACTGATGGATGATGACGTAATGATTTGGCTTGGCTTCGTTCGTTCTCAATCTCCCACTAGCAAACCCTGAAAGGGCTTAAGTAGCAGAATGTAGTCCAGAGAGCGGAATGCGTTGTGTCGTAGTTTACAGCTTGACTGCGATTTTTGCACCTATCGATTTCAGCAACCTTTTTTTGAGTACCGGGTTAGCATTCCCTCTTCGATCCCTTCTCCTTAGCCAGTCTACCCTGCTGCAGCCTGTTATCCAGGATCACCGCGTGGAGGTGTAGAAGGGTCTTGGCAGCTCTGGTTCGCTGGCCCTGATGCTAGCAGTCAGCTATGGGTCGCTGACCACTGCATCTCATGCGCTGCTCAGCATATTGATCCCACGTAATGATTTGATCAGCCAGTAAAATCGCTGCACCACACGTCGCACAGACAGACAGATATTCAAGCACTAATATTATAATACTGCACACAGACTGGGGGAAATGACCTAGCCTGGCATGGTATCACGTTTGGAGGAGAACGAACACAAGCTTGAGACAGTACCAGCCATCCCTCGATAGCAGTCTCGACTGACTGGCCAACTACACAGTTGTACCTGGTGTGAATCCCTTCTCGTGGAAGAAAGGCAGCATCACTGAATTAGGAGCGACAACCCTGACAACAATCAACTGCTGCCTTGCAGGTAGAATTGGGACAGCTAAAATCTAGGGAAGGTGTCTCAAACAAATGCATGCTGGAGACGTAACATTTTTATACAGGTTTAGAAGACTCTGCAGAGTCTGTATACAACCAGTTTCATTTACATTTTCTTGCTATAAAAGCTATGTGCATCCAATATATTCTTAAATGCATTAATTGTCCTTGCCTCCATTACTTAATGTGTCAATGCATTCCAAACATTCACCACTCTGACTAAAAAAATATAATATCTAATCTGGACCTCTCTTTAGTTAATTTGTAGATGTGCCTTCTAGTTCCTGTAGTGATGTGCCTTCTTGTTCCTGTAGTAGTTAATTTGTAGATGTGTCTTCTTGTTCTTGTAGTAGGTAATTTGTAGATGTGCCTTCTTATTCCTGTAGTAATTAATTTGTAGATGTGCCTTCTTGTTCCTGTAGTAGTTAATTTGTAGATGTGCCTTCTTGTTCTTGTAGTAGTTAATTTGTAGATGTGCATTCTTGTTCTTGTAGGTAGGCGGTTGTATTTTGAAAACTTGTTACAGTCTAATTTATCCATTCCTCTGGTCATCTTATAAACCTGTATTGTCACCTCGAATTCTTCTCTTTTCTAGAAACTGTGGACTGGTTTTTCTCTTTCCTCATAACTGTAATTCTGGAATCCCACTATCAGCTTTGTTGCTCTTCTTGGTATCCTTGCCAGCATGTTTATCTCCCCTCTCTGATAAGGACTCCACACCTGTACACAGTACTCCAATCTATTTCTAACTAATGCTTCATATAATTTGACTATCACTTCCTTGCTCCTATGTTTAATATTTCGTTTTATCATACCTAACATTGCATTGACGTTTTCCACTGCTACCTTAACTTGCTCACTCACTTTAGCTGAATGATCTTTTATAACCCCTAGGTCCCTTTCCTTATCTATCTTTCTAATAGTGTTATCCCTGATTCTGTAATTATGTTCCATATTGGATTTACTCAAGTGGATGACTGTACATTTATCTACATTAAACTCCATTTGTCAGCTCACAGACCATTCTGGAATTTTTATCTAAATTCAACCTCAATACAAATGTACAAGCCTTATAACCTAGCGCAATGCAATCCGTCTAAAGGTGTACACTCAATTTTTTGCTAGATGGGTTCCTCACGTGCAAGTGAAACTCCTAAATTGTATTTTAAATTGCATGTTATAAAAGCATTTATGGTGATTTCTTCCGTCCGATTAACCCGGCATGGACATCGGCTATATGAATTAGCACTAATCTTAAACCTGTGTCGTATTTTCACGGTCTAGTGCACACGGCTAAACTTCACCAGATTAGCGCTGGCCGCAGATAGTGTTGGTTTTTGGCGTGGCTGTGAAATGTAGATACGGGATTATAATGGACTAGGACACGTCGCCTAAGGTTTGGGCCCTTGCCCGGTTAGCAAGATGCCCACCAAACATCGCTAAGACGCTGAGTTATGTCCCCACGACCTCTTGCGGTTATGATAAATGAAAGACGTTTACCATAGATGTCATCATACTCCATTCTCACCCCCCCCCGCCCCCCTACAACCTCCTCCGCTGCCTCGTGGGATACCTGTTTACAGGAAAGGTTTCGGGAGTAATCTCTGAGCAAAAAGAGTCATACTGTGCTATCTCTTGTCATCTCGATAAATATCTTGCCACTGGTCAAAGGTAGCCCAGGACCAGAGAGTGAGGGTGACAAAAGGCGCAGTTTCTTCCTCACTTTAATCCAGATCACCGCGCACGTCACCCATTTCAGCGGACACAGCAAGAGAAAAGACTGTCCACACGGCTGGACAAAGAAAGTGGTCATCATCACATGTGATGGACGAACATCATGGACACAGTAAGAGAAAAGACTGTCCACACGGCTGAAGAAAGAGAGTGGTCATCATCACATGTGATGGGCGAACATCATGGACACTGCAAAAGAAAAGGCTGTCCACACGGCTGAACAAAGAGAGTGGTCATCATCACATGTGATGGACGAATATATCTCTCATCATAAAAGTATTTTTACCAATTAAAAGATCAATTATTTTTTAAATTTGCGTAAAATGTTGTTGCTGCTAATGACGTCACTAGGAGCAATGGCCGCCGACCGCTATGTTGGTCAGTGTTCAAGAGTACTGGGCCTTTACTTGCGTGCGGTTAGAAGCTCAGCACACAATCTTATGCTAGATGTGGGTGAGAGAAGGTTCGCGTGAAGGATGTCACGTCTTGGTGTTAGCGTTTAACTAACCATTGACATGTGTGCACCAAAAGTTCCGCACTCAGCTATATGCAACTTGAGAATTTTGTTTGCAAAAGAAGTTTTATAGTTACTGTCATACATTTTCCAATTGCTGGGGTAGTCGAGGGGTTTAACAGGCTGATGACTACAGGCAGCTTCGCCTCGTCGTGTGCTGGCTATGTTTGTTTATTTCACCCCTAACAGAAAACAACATATGCCATACCACGGATTCGAACCGCTGCCCTCCTTTCGGCCACGCGCTCATCATGATATAGTTTTATAGTTACAAAGTTACCTATTAGTAAGGATCAAAATTGGAAAGGTAAGAAGTGCATTCCTGATACCAAAAAACATATGGAGATCCATGGAGATCAAGATTCATCCCAAAGTTAGAATATTCAACACCAGTGTCAAGACGGTGCTGCTGTATGTAGAGGAGACATGGAGAACGCCATACAACAGATACTCCAGTTCTTCGTTAACAGAGGCCTACGGAGAATAATTGGCATAAACTGAACTTAACGTATTTATACTGGTTTAGAAGCCTCTTGTAGAGTCTGTATACAACCAGTTTCTAAGAGGGGGGTTAGTGTATGTGCAGTCCATTTTAATAGACTCAAACACTAGAGCAAAGTAGACCCACAGTCTGTTAGGCGCAATCTATGTTTTAACAAGCCACCTTACCATGGCCGGTGTTATGCCATGTCACACAGTCGGCTGTTACATGCTCTCTGTGGGGCAATGGTTCTGTTATTGTCTTTGTCATACACAAAGTTCCTGGTAGATCACTCAGGACTAAAGTGACAGAACATGATGAGGAATGAAGACTGGCAGGACATGGTGAGGAATGAAGACTGGCAGGACATGGTGAGGAATGAAGACTGACAGGACATCGTGAGGAATGAAGACTGACAGGACATGGCGAGGAATGAAGACTGACAGGACATGGCGAGGAATGAAGACTGACAGGACATGGCGAGGAATGAAGACTGGCAGGACATGGTGAGGAATGAGGACCTGTGGGAAAGGAGTAAGGAACATCCACTGGAACAACAAATTAAGCGACGAAAATTGAGCTGGATAGGACATACGCTGCGGAAGGCACCGTCCAACATAGCCAGACAGACTCTTACATGGAATCCTCAAGGGATGAGAGAGAGAAAGAGTGAGTGAGAGGGAGAGAGAGGTCACAAAATAAATAGGGAATGTGAAAACGAAATAGTAGCCCAGGACCGAATATGAGAACAACAATCCAATAAATACAAATTTAAAAAACGCAAATTCACTAAAGAAATGCAAAAATTAAACAACAAAAACACTACGGTTGTTCCAAAATATAAGCAAACAAACATGTTTTAGTATTCAGTTAAAGTTTGGACAGTAAAACGTTTATATCTACTTATATCATTGACAAAATCGTGTTTCTGTTGTTACACCGTTTCAGAAAGTGCATACATCCTGGGCTGAATTCACGAACACAGACATGACAGGACTTGGACCAGGTTTTTATGTATTCAGAATCAGGTATTAAAAATTAATCTATGCAAATATCGGAATTATTCATAAGTATTCTGTCGCTGGATAGCTTCAATGCTGTGATGAATGTAGGTATCTGAAGAGGCACTTGAATGGAATGACAGAATAAAAGGTCTAAAGTACAGACGCGTCCTTCCCGGATTCGTCATAGAACATTTCAAGTTATGAACCGCATTAAAGTTGAACTCCAGGTCTCTGATGTGGGTGCATGGGTCCTTTTGTTGTCCAGCGTGCGGCTCATGTGCACACATAGTACTGGCTGGGCGGTTCATGTGCACACATAGTACTGGCTGGGCGGTTCATGTGCACACATAGTACTGGCTGGGCGGTTCATGTGCACACATAGTACTGGCTGGGCGGTTCATGTGCACACATAGTACTGGCTGGGCGGTTCATGGGCATACAGTACTGGCTGGGCGGTTCATGTGCACACATAGTACTGGCTGGGCGGTTCATGTGCACACATAGTACTGGCTGGGCGGTTCATGTGCACACATAGTACTGGCTGGGCGGTTCATGTGCACACATAGTACTGGCTGGGCGGTTCATTTGCACACATAGTACTGGCTGGGCGGTTCATGTGCACACATAGTACTGGCTGGGCGGTTCATGGGCATACAGTACTGGCTGGGCGGCTCATGTGCACACATAGTACGGGTTGGAAGGACAGACTCAGATCTGGGTTTGGGAGTCGTCCTTAGCGTCTTGATCAGGTCTGGCGGTATTGCTTTAAGACGTCAGGAATGGGTATTATTGTGGGAGTAGTGCCATTTTTGTGGTGTTGGAAAAGAGCGGTGTTATAGTGCCGGGGAGGGGTGTTAGGGTACGTGAAGGGGTGTTAGGGTTTGGGGGGGGGGTGTGGTAGGTGTAGGGGTGTTAGGGTATGGGGGAGGTGTGGTGGGGGAGGTATGGTGTGGTAGGTGATAATGTGTTAGGGTAGGTGGAGGGGTGGTAGGGTAGGTGAAGGGGTGGTAGGGTATGTGAAGGGGTGTTATGGTGAAGGGGTGGTAGGGTAGGTGAAGGGGTGTTATGGTGAGGAGTGGTGTTATGGTGAGTGGGAGGTGTTATGGTGAGGGGGAGGTGTTATGGTGAGTGGGAGGTGTTATGGTGAGTGGGAGGTGTTATGGTGAGTGGAAAGTGGTGTTTTGGTGAGAGGAAGTAGTCTTATCGTGGGGAATTGGTGTTATGGTGGGTAAATGGTATTATGGTGGAGAAAGTAGTTTATGGTGGGGAAAGTAGTTTATGGTGGGGAAAGTAGTTTATGGTGGGGAAAGTAGTTTATGGTGGGGAAAGTGGTTTATGGTGGGGAAAGTAGTTTATGGTGGGGAAAGTGGTGTTATAGTGGGGAGAGTGGTTTATGGTGGGGAAAGTGGTGTTATAGTGGGGAGAGTGGTTTATGGTGGGGAAAGTAGTTTATGGTGGGGAAAGTAGTTTATGGTGGGGAAAGTAGTTTATGGTGGGGAGTAGTGTTATGGTGGGGAAAGTGGTTTATGGTGGGGAAAGTAGTTTATGGTGGGGAAAGTAGTTTATGGTGGGGAAAGTAGTTTATGGTGGGGAAAGTAGTTTATGGTGGGGAAAGTAATTTATGGTGGGGAAAGTAGTTTATGGTGGGGAAAGTGGTTTATGGTGGGGAGTAGTGTTATGGTGGGGAAAGTGGTTTATGGTGGGGAAAGTAGTTTATGGTGGGGAGTAGTGTTATGGTGGGGAAAGTGGTTTATGGTGGGGAAAGTAGTTTATGGTGGGGAAAGTAGTTTATGGTGGGGAAAGTAGTTTATGGTGGGGAAAGTAGTTTATGGTGGGGAAAGTAGTTTATGGTGGGGAAAGTAGTTTATGGTGGGGAAAGTAGTTTATGGTGGGGAAAGTAGTTTATGGTGGGGAAAGGGGTGTTATGGTGGGGGTAGTGATGTTTTTGTGGGGGTAGTGATGGCTTGGTGTGGGTACTGATGGCTTGGTGGGGGTAGTGATGGCTTGGTGGGGGTACTGATGGCTTGGTGGGGGTAGTAATGGCTTGGTGGGGGTAGTGATGGCTTGGTGGGGGTAGTGATGGCTTGATGGGGGTAGTGATGGCTTGGTGGGGGTACTGATGGCATGGTGGGGGTACTGATTGCTTGGTGGGGGAAGTGATGGCTTGGGGACAAATCGTAGTACGTGGGATACGCACTTGTGACAACATCACATAAATACACTTTCTAATATTGTACTCGACTGCAGTACTCGCACTGTCAACACGCAACTACCATTTGAAATGTTAGATACCTTTCGTGAAACCCCTATGAAGCACATGTTACATTTTTTTTTGGAATGTCATTACGAACATAAACAGGAATATCATTCGGAATATTATTTGGAATAGTGTTTGGAGTATCATTTGGAGTATCATTTGGAGTATCATTTGGAGTATCATTTGGAATAGCATTGTAGTATATGATTAGTAATATCCTTACAGATATCATTAGGAATACCACTAGGAATACCACTAGGAATACCACTAGGAATATCAACATGAATGTTTCCCTTTTTTTGTTCTTTTTTTTTTACGGTTCAAAATTTACAACAAAGAAAATGAAGACGATTAAGAAGCAGAAAAACAAAGAATGAGCAGACGAAAAATAAAAGGTATTCATCCGCTGCGCGGTGACAAACAGGAGATTAGGTCTTAACAAGGTACCCAACTGTGTATCTGTTTGCGAATGGCACTTGTATCCGTTATTAAGTGTCGTTTTTTGAAGTGTAACTATTTTAATATATTTACTGCAACTTAACTTCTTTATACTGGTTTAGAAGACTCTACAGAGTATGTGTACAACCAGTTTCCTCAACACTTGATTCTATGCGCATCCAATATATTTTTGAATGCATTGACCGACTCTGCCCCGACTATTGATTGACGTATTTGAACACACCCGTGAATAATACACTACACATTTGCATTTGAACACACGCGTATAATGCATTACAAATTTGCACAAACTCGCCAATGTAGTTATGAAATTAGGACTGAGATGGAAGCGTTTAAGTTATGCGTAAGCATGCACAAATCTACATGTGTCAAATTAGAGTTGTGGAGGGAGAGAGAGAGAGAGAAAGACACAAAGAGAGACAGACACAGAGAGAGAGACACACACAGAGAGACAGACACTTGAGAGAGAAAGACACAGAGAGAGACACAGAGAGAGAAAGACAGCGAGAGAGAAAGACAAGAGAGAGAAAGACAAGAGGGAGAAAGACAAGAGAGAGAGAAAGACAGAGAGAAAGACAAAGAGAGAGAAAGACAGAGAGAGAGAAAGACACAGAGAGAAAGACAGAGAGAGAGAAAGACACAGAGAGAAAGAAAGACACAGAGAGAAAGAAAGACACAGAGAGAAAGACACAGAGTGAGAGACAAAGACACAGAGAGAGAGAGAAAGACACAGAGATAGAGAAAGACACAGAGATAGAGAAAGACACAGAGATAGAGAAAGACAGAGAGATAGAGAAAGACAGAGAGAGAGAAAGACACAGAGAGAAAGACAGTGAGGAAGTCAGAAAGAGAGAGAAAGACAAAAAAGACAGAGAGAGAGAGAGAGAGAGAAATACAGAGAGAGAGAAAGAACCAGAGAGAAAGACAGAGAGAGAAAGACAGAGAGAGAAAGACAAGAGAGATAGAAAGACACAGAGACAGAGAGAGAAAGACACACAGAGAGAGAAAGACACACAGAGAGAGAAAGACACACAGAGAGAGAAAGACACACAGAGAGAGAAAGACACAGAGAGACAGAAAGACACACAGAGAGAGAAAGACACACAGAGAGAGAAAGACACACAGAGAGAGAAAGACACACAGAGAGAGAAAGACACAGGGAGAGAGAAAGACACAGAGAGAGAAAGACACAGAGAGAGAAAGACACAGAGAGAGAAAGACAGAGAGAAAGACAGAGAGAGAGAGAGAGAAAGACAGAGAGAGACAGAGAGGGAAAGAGAGAGAAAGCTAGAGAGAGGGGGAGGGAGAGAGAGAGAGAGAGAGAGAGAGAGAGACGCGTATATACATGGACGATTACCAAAACTTCTAGAAAAAGAATCGAGTTTCTCCAGTCAAAATGTTACAGAAAGATCCTCAGAATACCCTGGACGGAGAAAAATACAAATATAGACATTCGGTAAGAGTTGGACATAGAGGAGAACTGGTTTATCAATTCCATTTCGGCCAGAAAACGTAAATACTTTGGTCACATCAAGAAACACAACGGTCTTGAGAGAACAGTGATGGAAGGTATGGTGCCAGGCAAAAGGAAGGGAGAGACCAAGAAGACGATGACACCAAGATATCCAGGAATGCCTGAGTATGACTGTGGTGGAGGCTGGAGTTTAGGCAAGGGAACGAGTTTATTTCAGACAGGCTGTGATGGGAGCGACGTTCTATAAAGGACATGCTACATGATGATGATGATGATATATATTTATATATGACGTCAAAATTGCAGCTAAAAGAAAGATGGCCTCCCCATTATTGACATGCACTAAAGTTTATCGGTTTTCTGTTGGGACAATGAGGCTAACGTCTGGTCAGGCAAAACACACTGATCAGAGAATGTTAGCCAGGGTCAGGAGAAATATACTGGCCAAGACCCTCACCTGACCTCCTCCTTAGTCGTCCTGGAAATGGGCAATTGTCAAGGACAACAGTCTGGCTAACAAGGTGAGGTTCGTCGTGATCCTCGTAGTAGTGAGCGACACGCAGATGAAGCCAAGCATAGCACCACCACCTGGAGGACCCCGGTCCACCTTCATCAGTACACTCAGAATGTGAGGAAAGCTACGACAACCCACCATTTAACGTCCTCTGTATGACGCACAAAAAGAGTAACCATACTATTTGTGGGCATTTAACAACAACAACAACGTTATTCATTTGTTCATCAACAATTCATTAGCAGTGCGGTGATGCCTGCCTTTAACTCCTGCAAGTGTATGAGTGAAGTACGATGTTTCAAAACGGCGTGAGTTCTGTGACAGACTGTTCACGCGGAAGACACTCTTAACATCGTTAGCAAGCAACCATATTAACAAGTTACAATACAAAGACATGTTTTTTTTTCTAATTTCTATCCCACGTTTAAGGTTTTCATTTGAAGTACCACTGTGCATATATATATATATATATATATATATATATATATATATATATATATATCAGTTCAGTTCATCCCGTAACCCATCAGGTCGTTGGGGCACACATGAAGACACTCCCAAAATCCCACGCCATCCCTCTCTGTCTGTCGCCGCCTGACGTATCTCGCCGGGGCAAAGGCCTGACCACTCAGTGATGTTGTCCACCCATCTCTTCCTTGGACGTCCTCGCCCTCTCTGTCCCGGTACGGAACCAAAGAGTATCGAGTTGGTAATTCCGTTGGACCTCTTGACGTGCCCGCACCAGGCCATCTTTCGTTTTTTGATAGCTGTGAACAGATTTTCAAAAGGACCAATAGCGTCTTCAACTCTCTGACGGATTTCTACGTTCGTGACACGATCTTTATATGTAACATTTAGGAGTTTTCTATAGCACCTCATTTCCATTGCATGTATTCTGCCCTGGATATCTGCTGTAATGGTCCAGGTCTCGCAGGCATACAGAAATATTGATAGCACCAAAGAGTGCATTAGTCTAACTTTTATGCCGAGGGCGAGCCGCTTGTCATGCCATATAGGTTTCAGCCGAGTCAGCGCCGCTGTTGTTTGTGCTATTCTTGCAATTACCTCTGGCTTCGATCCCTCTTCGCTGATCAATGATCCCAGATATTTGAAACATTTTACCACCTCAAGTTCCTGCCCATTTGCCTCTATTACAGATTGAAACCCTGCTACGTTATTGGTCATGAGCTTTGTTTTATCTGCATTTATTTCCATACCAAAACTCAGGGCCGTTCTATCCAATCTACCGATCAACTCCTGGAGTTCCCTTTCTGTGCCTGCCAATACATCAATATCATCAGCAAATCGGAAGTTTGTGATAAGCCTGTCACCTATTTTAACGGTGCCACCATTTCATTTTAAGGTCGTCTCCATTATTCTCTCCAAGAATATATATATACACATACACACACACACACTTGGAATCCTGGTATTCAAACAGGACTGTTAATGTCTGTTGCCAGGTAGTCGAAGGCTTAGGCTAAATGTTAGTAGTTATTTTACAACTTCCTGCGGCTTATTAGGCCTGGTGGGAAGGTACAAATAATTTGGGTAGATTTTGAACTAGAATTTGTGAATTTTGTCCAGGCAGCGGCCGTTAAGCCTACTCTTGTAGATTTCTAACTGCCAATAGATTTCTTATGTGTTCGAACCTGGCCACAGGAGTCCGATCTCACTGCCCAGAGATCAAGTGCATTTTATTTTTCCAGAAGAGTTTATGAAATGCCGCTTCTGTGATGTTACCTCCGCATTCCTTACACGCGCAGACGACAGGGGATTCACACCAGTGCAGAAATATGGCATGGCTAAAATATGGGCAACGAGGGTGGGGGGGGGGGGGCATTCTTAAAATAAGGCGAGGCTGCGGAGGTACTGGGGATTAAATAGAAAATAGGGGACAGTTCTGTATTTCGGTGTCTGACCACACCTAGACAGGTTTGTCTGTTCGGAACGAGAGAAGGACAATAAGGAGGTTAGGAGGTATTAGAGGGGGCTGCTACAGGAACGGGGGAGGTTAAACACGATATTGGGAGAAAGATTGGGGGACGGAAAGGGAATTGAGAGAAAGGGGGAGAGAGTAAGGGGAGAGGTGAGGGGGGAGAGATGAGCGGGAGAGAGTAGGGTGGAGAGGAATGGGAGAGGAGGGGCAGAGGACAGCGGGGAGGGAGAGATGAGGAGAGTGATGGAGGGGAGACAGAGAGAGGAAAAGAAGGGAGAGGGGAGGAATAGATGGGGAGAGAAATGGGAAGGGAGAGACAATGATGGAGAGAGGGAAGTGAGAGGGAAATGAGAGGGGAGAGAGAGAGGAAGAGAAGGGAGTGGTGGAAGAAATGGGAAGAGAGGGGAGGGAGTGTGTATGTGGTGGTATGTGTATGTGGTGGTGGTGTGTGTATGTGGTGGTGTGTATGTTTATGTGGTGGTGGTGGTGTGTATGTGTATGTGGTGGTGTGTATGTGGTGGTGGTGGTGTGTATGTGGTGGTGGTGGTGGTGTGTATGTGGTGGTGGTGTGTGTAAGTGGTGGTATGTGTATGTGGGGGTGTGTATGTGTATGTGGTGGTGGTGTGTATGTGGTGGTGGTGTGTGTATGTGGTGGTGGTGTGTATGTGGTGGTGGTTTGTATGTGTATGTGGTGGTGGTGTGTATGTGTATGTGGTGATGGTGTGTATGTGGTGGTTGTATATATGTGTATGTGGTGGTGGTGTGTATGTGTATGTGGTGTGTATGTGGTGGTGTGTATGTGGTGGTGGTGTGTATGTGTATGTGGTGGTGGTGTGTATGTGGTGGTGTGTATGTGGTGGTGTGTATGTGTATGTGGTGTGTATGTGGTGTGTATGTGGTGGTGGTGTGTGTGTGGTGGTGGTGTGTATGTGGTGGTGGTATGTGTATGTGGTGGTGTGTATATGGTGGTGTGTATGTGTATGTGGTGGTGGTGTGTGTAAATGTATGTGGTGGTGGTGTGTATGTATGTGTATGTGGTGGTGGTGTGTGTAAAAGTATGTGGTGGTGGTGTGTATGTGTATGTGATGGTGTGTATGTGGTGGTGGTGTGTATGTGTATGTGTGTATGGTGGTGTGTATGTATGTGGTGGTGTGTATGTATGTGTATGTGGTGGTGGTGGTATGTATGTGTATGTGGTGGTGTGTATGTGGTGGTGTGTATGTGTATGTGGTGGCGGTGTGTATGTGGTGGTGGTATGTGTATGTGGTGGTGGTATGTGTATGTGGTGGTGGTATGTATCTGTGGTGGTATGTGGTGGTGGTGGTGGTATGTGTATGTAGTGGTAGTGGTATGTGTATGTAGTGGTGGTGGTATGTGTATTTGGTGGTGGTGGTATGTGTATGTGGTGGTATGTGTATGTGGTAGTATGTGGTGGTACGTTTATGTGTACGTGTACACGTACGCGATGGTGGTGTGCTTACGTGCGTGTGTGTGTGTGTGTATGTGTGTATGTATGTGTGTGTGTGTGTGTGCGTTAGAGAGTTTATGCATGTGTGTGTTGTGTTAGAGAGTGTGCGTGTGTGTATGTGTGTCTTAGAGAGGATATAGATGTATATATGTGTGTGTGTGTGTGTTGGAGAGTATGTGTGTATGTGTGTGTCTATGTGTTAGAGTACGTATGTGTGTGTGTTAGAGAGTATATGTGTGTGTGTGTGTGTGTGTTAGAGAGTATGTATGTATATGTGTGTGTTACTATGTATGTATGTATGTGGGTGTAAGAGAGTATGTGTGTGTGTGTTGGAGAGTGTATGTATGTGTGTGTGTGTTAGAGAGTATGTATGTAAGGTTGTGTGTTAGAGAGTATGTATGTTTGAGTGTCTTAGAGAATATACGTATGGCTGGGTGTGTTATAGAGAGAGTGGGAGAGATGGATGTGTGTGTTATAGAGAAAGTGGGAGAGATGGATGTGTGTGTTATAGAGAGAGTGGGAGAGATGGATGTGTGTGTTATAGAGAAAGTGGGAGAGATGGATGTGTGTGTTATAGAGAGAGTGGGAGAGATGGATGTGTGTGTTATAGAGAAAGTGGGAGAGATGGATGTGTGTGTTATAGAGAGAGTGGGAGAGATGGATGTGTGTGTTATAGAGAAAGTGGGAGAGATGGATGTGTGTGTTATAGAGAGAGTGGGAGAGATGGATGTGTGTGTTATAGAGAAAGTGGGAGAGATGGATGTGTGTGTTATAGAGAGAGTGGGAGAGATGGGTGTGTGTGTTATAGAGAGAGTGGGAGAGATGGGTGTGTGTGTTATAGAGAGAGTGGGAGAAATGGGTGTGTGTGTTATAGAGAGAGTGGGAGAGATGGGTGTGTGTGTTATAGAGAGAGTGGGAGAGATGGATGTGTGTGTTATAGAGAGAGTGGGAGAGATGGATGTGTGTGTTATAGAGAGAGTGGGAGAGATGGATGTGTGTGTTATAGAGAGAGTGGGAGAGATGGATGTGTGTGTTATAGAGAGAGTGGGAGAGATGGATGTGTGTGTTATAGAGAGAGTGGGAGAGATACATAATGAATTAAGACAAGGAGCAAGTTTCAACTCACCTTGTTTTTCGGCCTTGAACTCGTGTGCAATTTTATCCACGCTCTCGAAAGTGATATCCTGATGGATATGCTTGGATATGTCTTGTTCCTCCTTCAGGAGACTGGCCATGAGATCTGGGTCACTCGAAAACAGAGGGTTGTCTTTGCCCAGGTGAAAACTGTTGTCGAAAAGGTTCACGTTTTCATCAAAATCGTTTGCATCGTGGTCCGTGTCGTTCAAACGGTTTTTGATGAGAATATTGCCTCTGAGTACTCTGAGATCATTGCTGAGGTCTTCCATGGATTGAAAATGTTCGGGGGCAGCAGGTTCTGATCGAATCTCGTAGATGCGATCAACCTTCTGTCTCATCTCGTTTTCTCCATCGGAACTAGCTACCTCGGTGCCCTGACCAGAGTCTGGATACACGTACTCGGTGGAATGTGTCCTTTGGAAAGTTTTGCTTGCATAAGCCTGAGGTGATGTCTCTCTTACGAAGTATACCGTCTTTTCGGTTCTGTGGTTGCTGGAATCAGATTTTTCCTGGTTAAGCTTCTGGCTGATGTAATGGTCATTTGCCTGAGCTTTCTCCAGGCTGTCCTGATTTATATCTATTGTTGATTTGTACCAGCCAGGGGGGTGTACGCTACTTTCTTTTCCTGCTCTGGGATCGCTAACTGTGCTATTTACCACATATATTTTGTTGCCATCTTTCTGCTTCAGAGTTTTCACCAGACGTGGCGACGTATCGTCATAAACTCCCGTCTGCTCTAAATCTGCATCGAATTCTCCGCTGCTCGAACGGGACCTGTACTTGTCAATGCTCCTTGGCTTGCCAGTTCTCCACAATTTTCTATCGTCAAAGCTGCGGTTCTGCAGGTTTACAGTTGTCCTAGTGTCTCTCAGAAGATCCTCTGACGACTTCACCCGCTTGATCATAAACTGGGAGCCCACTTCTTCGGAACTCTTGCCGTCTGTGATCTTGCTGTCGGCTACATCAAGTTGTATCACCGTCTTGTGGGTTCTTGTCGATGGTGGCTCATTATTCAGCCGTGATGCCTGGGTCAATTCTGTTCTGGTAATTATAGCCTCTTCTTGTGACTTTGTTCGCTTCCTATCCAGCTTGGGACTCGAATGATCCCTCATAGCATGCCTATCGCTGGAGCTATCTAGTGTGCCAACGGCTCTGTACCTTGATTGTTGCTCCTGGTATCTTAATTCTGCCTCATCGAAGAACCCAGGAGATCTCTCAAGTGGTTTATCTGATGACTTGACAGACATTACTTCATAAATCTTGCTGCCGTTCTCAGCAAAGTGGTCGCTCTTAATCTCGTACGAAGCTCGGTTGTGAAGAGACGCCACTTTGTAAGAAGTTTCTGGGCTGCGTGTCTCTGGTCCTCGCTCGTTTTCGTGAAGGAAGACTTTCGTCACAGTTTTATATCGACCGTTATCTCTGTCCTCCTCTGAATAATTACCATTACCTTGGTCGTCATCTCTTCTCAAAGAAAGTTGAGGATTTGTGAAGAATCTCTCAGGGCTGTGATGTTGCTGCCGGGCAACCTTGTAAGCTTTTTTGGTGTCCTTGTAGTTGGAACTTTTGGCTCTTGAGCCCCTTTTACGATCCTCCAAGGACTGAAGTCCGTCAGGGACGCTTGTTGATAAATTACGGACCCTGTACAGATTGCTGGTCTCTGTCTGGCCAGAAGAACGGAACGAGCTGTCGCTGACGTCTTGTCTGTAGTAGCTGTTGTTAGTACTTGGCGATTCTGAACGATTCGGATAGTACGTTGGTGATTTGTACACTCTATATGCAGGCCCATCACGTACGGCCTGGTGTGACAAGCTGTCGCCACTGCTGGTAGTCATCTGTCTGTTGTCAGTGCTGTGTGCTCGCATACTAAACTCCCTGCTTCTACGGACTTCGTCCGTTGCAGCTCCAACTTTGTTGAAGACGATGTCAGAGCCGCTGTCGCTGAAACTGCCGCTATCATACCTCGAGCTCTTCTTCAATGAACTTTTCTGTGTGACGTTTCTCACGACATATCGCTTCTGGTTGGTGTCGTCATCGGAAGACGAGCTGGACGTATCAGCTGCTCCGGTTGGTGAGTAGTCGATGTGCATGCCCACCTGTTCACCGACCACTGCTTGCGTTGTTGTGGTTATGGTGATTGGCGTTGTAAGGAAGGGATTGAGAATCGAACGATTCTGACTTTGGTTAATGTCTGAGAAAACGGTTGCTGAACTCGACACGTAATCACTGGGTCCGTGTTGATCCTGAAATGAGTTGATACCAGTTGGAAGGTGCGAAGGTTGTACGTGTGAAGTATTCAGATTAGCCACGCGGAGAGAACTAGTGTAAACTCCCTGGCCCGCGCTGTCAGCACCGAACTGATCTGATCTATATTCCCTCAACGATTTCGAGCTATCTGTGTTATTCACTACAGAGGAATGTTGGAGCACGCTGCTGTGTTGATGTGGGATTGTGTGGCTTCCGGAAAGTACATTTTTATCGGACTGAAATCCTGTGTCATTGGTCACGCTATGATAACCTTGATGCTGTACCATCACTGATCCGTGGTTTGTAGACGGCACGAAAGTCGGGGTACTGGCACTAGAGTTACTAGTGGCAGAATATCGTTTCCCTGCGCTGTTTTCGTCCGCTGTGTTCGAGTCCCACCTTGTGACGTTGTCACTGAAGTGTAATTGTGAATGATTGTGTTCGGTGGCACTTGAGACCCCCTCAAATGTGCGCACGGCGCCAGTGGGGGTATTCGACGCTCGTTGTCCTCTCGATTCTTGCGAGTCCAAGTACGCTGAGATAACTTCCCTTGCCTTATCATCATCCACTGCGGCGCTATCCACGTACATATCTTCTCTCGCCGTCTCGATGCCGATATAGTCACTATTGGTAAGGGTCCCTTCATGCGAGGCATGTCCATTGACAGCCCTGTAGTGTCCGTCGGTTCTAGATTGTTCCAGCACGTGAAGGTTAGGGTTTTCCTGTACCACGCCCGTAGTCGCCGCCTGGACATCGTCCACTTCCTGTATAGCGTAGTAGTCTCCCTTCTCATCTTGGATCAGGTAGATGTCTGACCCAGTTTGGTCTAGTCGTGATTGTGCGACGTCTCCTGCCGCGACTTGAGAGCTATCCGGCCTGACATCCAACGATTCTTCCCGGGATGAAACCTTTTTGTGTATATTGAATGAAGAAACTTCCCCCACAACCGCCGTCATCTTGTCGTTTTCTCTGCTGTTCCTGCTTTCAGAACCGAAGAAGTTACCGCCAAGATGGTCAATGGTTACTTTATTAGATTGATCTCCCTTTATGTTCGCTGACAAACCGTGCCGACCGGAAACAACTGACTCATGTTGGTTACCAACAGAAACTGTTTTCTTGTGAACTTCGTGGCTTCTCTCTCTCTTCTCGTCTAAATTCGTGTGGGTACCCGGATTTGAACTCCTTTCCTTCTTATCCAGTCTCGCTCTGCCACTTTCTGTGATGTTTGACCCTACACCGGAACTCAAAAACGCGTCGATAAGTTGTGTTTGCTGTTCCGAATCGTTAGACCACTGTCGTCTCACACGACCCTGACCATCCTCGTAACTGGCTTGCCTGTCTATGTCTGAATCTAGCCCAGAAACAGAATGAATATTGTCACGCCAGTCTTGTGTGACAGAACGACTGTCCGCTGAACTTAAACCACTGTCTTGTTCAGAAGAAACTGTCTTTACTTGAGATGACAGCTTCTGGCTGTAAGGTGATGTGGTTTCACTGTACAATGAGCTTAACTGATCACCAGCTCGCCCAAAAACCGTATCTTTCCCTACTTCACTATAAGATCCTCTCGTTGATCTAATCCGAACACTACTATCAGATGAATCGTTCAAACCGTTGTTCAGTTCTGAAATACCTTTTCCAAGTGTTGAAGACGAAACACTAGACCCACCGAAAGTTGTGACATGATCATCTAAATTATGAATCAGAATTAATGTACTGGTAGCTGTTCCAAGAATAGAATTGTCCGTTTCAGGTTTCACAAATCCCTTGGTTTGAGACGGTGAATTGAAAATGTCAGTTTTAAAGTCAGAACACACAGTTTCAAATTTAGCCTGTTTAAGAAATCCGCTCAAGGGACTGCCTTTGTCGTAGCTACTTCGGGAAAGTGAGCCTTGCTGTAGCTCTCCAGTTTTCAAATCGTACGAAAGGTTCGTTTGTTTGCTTTTGAGTTTGGTTGCCTGTGTATCGCGTGTGTCAACATCACTACCGTCAGATGACTCGTCAGTTGCGTCCGTGCCTATGTCGTCCTCTTCCTCAGATGTATCTATTTCTGTACTCTTGTTGGGACGCAGATGTAAGTCCACACCTCCATCATCAACGTCACGTGACCTAGGCTCTCCAATTTCTGGTAGGCCTGCAACATGGCAGCCATTATTTTCAATGCTCATTCCTCCAATTTCCCCGTTTTTCGACCCACTTAATACGACCAAGGGCGACCTGTTTTGAGCGACTTTGAAACTCTTTTGTTTCGTTTGATTACCAAATGTAGGTGGATTCTCAAACTCCCGTGTTTTAAAGATGTTTCTCAGATTTTCAAATTTCTCTTTCGTAAACAAGTGACTATCGTCTTCATTTTCTGTTACAATCTCCTCACCTTCATCTGAAAACACAAAGGATGACCGATCAACAGGTGACATTCCAACATCAGCTCCCTTATTTTCTTTAAGGGCTTCAAATTCTACTCCATTATAGTGATGGGTGTCTTCAAGGCGATCGCTTCTAACCAAACTGCTTTCACTAATATGGCCGCGGTTTATGCTCATGTGCTCTGTAATATTCTCTGCCTGTCTCACCTTCTCTGCTCCAGAGTAAACATCATCTAGCGCACATGGACCAGCTCTCGTAAGTTCCGCGAATTCACTGCTTTCAGAATTTAGACACGACAAAGATCCAGAAGCTGTCACATTTGACGAACCTTCTTTTTTATGTGCAGGTTCCTGAAAAAACTCGCGGTTAAGTGAAGTCACTTTAGTCTCGGATTGTTCCGATCCATTGATCAGTGAACTATCCACGCTACTGATACGCCTATCCCTGGTCCTGAGAACTGTCGGCAGCTTCACACATTCAGATGAGCTGGAGTTATCATTCAATTCAATCAAAGACTTCTTTTCGTTTTCTGACCAAGGAATCGACTGGGAACGTTCAGCTGCCACCATTATTGATTCCTCTTTAGTGAGCTTCTGTTTTTCTATGTCAGTTGAGTTTAAAGATCTGTTAAACTCACCAATGAAAGACGTTTTCTTGTTTTCCTTAAAGTTATGATTCTCGCCCTGGCCAACCCCGGTGTTCAAACTCTGTGGGGTGTGATCGGCCTCTTCCAGGTCAATACTTTTTACAACTTGAGCAGACCGTTTTGTATCCACTTGATATGTGTCTTCGTAATCCGCCCATGGAATTGATCTAGAAACTGTAGATGCCACAATAAATGATTCCTGCCTGGGGAGGCGTTGATTGGCTGTTTCAATAACGCCTTCCGGACTACCGAGTGATCCCATCTTGAGCTGCCCGCTTTCCTTTTTGACATTTCCGCTGACTTTAGTGAGGGCATTTCTAGCGTCTTCTAGGTCAAAGCTTGACTTGTTCTTCCTTGAATCCTCTGAGGAAATCTGTAACGGAATTTGTGACCTTTCTTCATATTCTGCCCAAGGAACTAATCGATTGCTTTGTGTTGCCACTATCAAATCAGCATGAACATTGTTTGCTCCATTGTAGCTATTGATTATATGAATGTTCTTAGTTCCCTTAATGTTAGAGCTAGTGAAGAGTTGGTGATTGTTCGAGGCGTCAGTGTTATTGTCATTGTCTCCGATGTACCCGTTTGTCGCGCTGCTGATTGAAGCTTTTCTGCCCTGGTTCGTGGCCCACGAATCATGTAATAATTCATCTTCTGACCTCGTTTCCTTTTCTGCCCATGGAACCGGTTCGAAACTTTCAGTGTCCACGTCTAATGGATCATGTTTAGATAACCCCAGATGTGTCGTTACAGTCTCATGGTCTTCCTGTCTGCTGAAGAAATCCCTGTCGAAATAAGTCTCCTTGGTGATAGTGGTGAGACCTTCTTGTCGACTGCCGACACTGCTGCTTCTAGGGCTCATCCGTCCGTCCTGATCGTGACATTGGTCATACTCTCCACGATGACTCAGCTTAGGAGACAAAGCGTCGTGCTGTTTCTTGATGTCTTCATTCAGATCTACCTTTTCCAGCGCATGCTTATCAGATAGACCTGGACTACTTTCTGTATATTCAGCAACACTGAGACCTTGAACATCTTCATGCTCTCGCCCGTGTGTATTAATTGCAACAAAAGTCTGATGAAGTCTTTCGTCTATCTTATCGATCTCTGTGATAACTCCAGTGTCCTTCCTCGCGTGCTCAGCTTCGTTTGTGGCACCCGTGTTTCTAAGCTTATCTTTCCCACTACTTCTGGCATCTTTGTTGTTGGGCTGACTCTCATAAGAATAATTCCCACTACGCCTGGCAGATTTGAGAAAAGGGGACGTGATATCAGTCTCAATCTTTATATTATCAAGAAGTGACGAAAAACCATCAGGCTGTTTCTGGTCAATGTTCAACCCGCCTACATCGTCTGCTGTATCAAAGTCGATGTTTTCCTTTGGAGTCAACGCAATGGGTGTGGAATGTTCGGGAATAGCCATTCCTTCACTTACTGCGTCTGTAGACCCCACATCGTAGCCTACGCCTGCTGGTTCTGTGGATTGAGAACAGCGACGAGGGTGAGCAAGCAGACTAACTTCTTTGTCCTTCTTAGTTTGCTTGTTTAGATCTTCCCATTGTTTCAATACATTGGTTACGTTCAAAGCAGGCGAAGTCTCCTCTAATGTGTTGTCCAGAACTCCATGATTCTTACGCGTAGTTTCATCTTCAGTGAAGTCATCATTTACACCACAGAAACCACTACTGTCACCACTATTGCTAATAAATATTCCTTCCTCAGAAGTATCGTAACGCCAAGCACTATTTACCTTAACGGGCCATGTATCTACAGCATTGCCTTCATATAAGGCATGTTTCACAACACTTTTCTCCACAGAAACATTACGGTACTCATCTGCTAGATCCATGGAAGGTTCCGCGTTCGTTTCAGAATCACTCATGTCGACATCATGGTTGGACATTCTTGATAAGCTGGCTCGAACCATCAGGTTTCCGTGCCTGGAAGAACTGGTCGTGTATTGATAACCCGACTCCCGGAAGTTGTTGCTTGACTCTAACTTACTAAATGATTGAGTGTCTGCACGAAGCTGGGAGCAGACGAAGACACGGTTTCCTTGAAACTCGTTCCAAGAACCTGTTTGTGTGCTGTCAGCTGTGTCGATTGATGTGTTGTTATTTTCGAACTGCTTCATATAGTGACCTGTATTCACGTTTATTAATCTGTCTTTGTTACCTGGCACGGCAAGAGTTGGGGAGTGTTCCGCATCACTGGTTATTTGTGACGAGGGACTTAGACTTGCGGGGTCATTCATAGAACCCGTCCTCGTATTCTCAATAGCTATGATTCGGTTAATTGCATCGCCTTCTGCGGTATTTACTCCGTAGGTAGTAGAAAGGAATTCCCTACGTCTTTCACCTGGTCCATAATTGTTCTCGAACCTTGGTGATACGCTGGAATTAGACTCGGATTTGTGGTCACATGTGGATTGATTAGGATCACTCTCCCCAGTAGATTCACCTTTGTTTACTGTCTGACGCACCTGAGCACCCTGCCCTTTCTGACCATCCTTGTTTAAATAATGCCTTACTGCCATGTTGACGTCTGCTGTAACGCCTGCATCGCTTTTCTTGTATGACTCATCGAGCATTTCAGGTGTCACTACTGATGATTTTGCAACATTCTCGCCTCCATCCCCCAGAATCTCCGTGTTGACTGTGTTTGCATGTGTCACCTGCGGACTGCTGGGTAATCTGTATAAACTATCAGTGTTTTTACTGTTACATTTCCGCAAGCTTGCCTGGTTGCTGTTCTGGCTGCAGCTTGTGACTGTCAATGCTGGGGATATCTTCTCTGGAGTCAGGTTGGGATAATCCATCCGCATGCCATCTGGTCTGTTCTCACTGTTGGCCAAGCTTGTCTGGCTGCAGCTTGTGACTGCCAATGCTGGGGATATCTTCACTGGAGTTAGGTTGGGAGAATCCATCCGCATGCCATCTGGTCTGTTCTCGCTATTCGCAAAGTTTGTCTGGCTGCTGTTTCTGCTGATTATGACCTGCTTAAATATCTCACGACTGGCTGACAGGAAGTCCAAACCAGGCGGAATCCTGGGGTCTCGTACGAGGGAAGGTACCACCTGGTTTGAGTTGGTCTTGTTCACCAGTAACTTCGGTTGAGAAGTCAAGTCTGATCTCTGAAATTCAGAAGTCAAGTCTGATCTCTGATGTTCAGGAATGAAGTCCGATCTATGAAGTTGAGAAGCCAATTCCGATCTCTGAAATTGAGAAGTCCCATCTTCCAGACTATAATTCGCACTGTTCTCGTCAGTGACTACTGATGAACAATCGCTAATAAGGTTTTCACTCGTGTACATCATCTCTTGATTCTCCTTTTCAAAATCTCCTCTCGACTGATGTTCGTCTTTCCTATCTGTAAAGAGATCCTTCAGCTCTCCCACAATTCCTGGTTTGATCTGCTGTCTTGTGGTTTTCATGTTGGATTGTAGTTTTGTAATGAATATCTTCTTGCGGTGTTTCTTCAGTTTTTCATTGGATGTAGGCGTTGATCGGTGTATCTCTGCTTGAAACTGATCATGGTTGCTATTGCTGTTCTCAATTCTGGCGTCTTGAGCAGCGAAGATGTTCTGCGCACGTTGTGCTTGAGCAGCTATTCCCGTTTGAAGGGAGCTCGTGTCATTTGAGGTAGAGCTGGTCAAGACGTTGGTGTGTGTGAGAGTTACCTCCGGCAATTGATCCGGTATATAGTTATACTTCCTTGTAGAAATCGCATCCTGATCCACAATTGAAGTTCCTTCCTGTGATCTTGTCGGTGATACTAAGGGATTTATGGTAGGAGGAGGATGGGGGGTGGGAGGAGGATGGGGGGTGGGAGGAGGATGGGGGGTGGTAGGAGGATGGGGAGATTGTTGGGGAGGTTGGGGATGTTGGGGAGATGGTTGGGGAGGAGGGGGAGATGGTTGGGGAGGTTGGGGAGATTGGGGAGATTGTTGGGGAGGTTGGGGAGATGGTTGGGGAGGAGGGGGAGATGGTTGGGGAGGAGGGGGAGATTGTTGGGGAGGAGGGGGAGATGGTTGGGAAGGTGGTGGAGATGTTCGAGGAGAAGGTAAAGATAGCTGGGGATTAGTTTGATGTAAAAGATGACTGAGCTGATAATTTCTTTTCGAAGACGACGAAGACGGTAACTTCAAGGATGCAAGTCTTCTAAGAAATGATTTCGGGGCTGGGATCAAAGGTGGGGGACTGGAACCCGCAGAGAAGTGTGACTCCATGGGAAAACTGTGAGATGTTGGCGATCCTGCTGAAGGCGACGATGGAATTCCTTTAAAACGATTTACCATATTGTATGATGCTGCGATATCAATGTCTTCCTGAGCCAGGTTTTTCTGTAAGTTGAATTCTCTTCTCGAAACGTCAAGCCAAATCTATTAGGTGCTCGATTATGCCTTCTGGTGCAGAGAGCTTGTCAGTACTTCAAAGCGTTCGTTATTGTCTTTGCTAATCTGGTGTGTCACTTGCCCCGATTTTCAAATAATTAACGTTGCTATTACATCACTTTGTTACTAGCCCAGTCTTTCCGAAGGCCGCTGCTTCCACTTGTCACCACGTCGCGTGCTGCTCACGTTATAAATGTTTGTGTATTTACGCTTGCTTCAGTGACACTTGAAACGAGAAATATGTTTTTGCAAAAACCAAACACGGCAAACTGGCAACAGGCAAAGCGCGGGAGAATCAGCAGACCGAACGTCAGAACACAGCGTACGAGTTCATTGGCTGAAATAAAGCAAGATCAACATGCAGTTTGGCTTGACAACAGTAAGAGACGTTTACAGACGTTTGATTTGATAACAATAAGAGCCGTTTACAGATGTTTGATGTGATAACAGTAAGAGACGTTTACAGACGTTTGACGTGATAACAGTAAGAGACGTTTAAAAACGTTTGATGTGATAACGGTAAGAAACGTTTACAGACGTTTGATGTGATAACCATTAAACGTTTACAGACGTTTGATGTGATAACCATTAAACGTTTACAGACGTTTGAAGTGATATCATTAAGAGACGTTTACAGACGTTTGACGTGATAACAGCAAGAGACGTTTACAGACGTTTGATGTGATAACAGTAAGAGACGGTTACAAAAGTTTGACGTGAGAACATCAAGAAACGTTTACAGACGTTTGATGTGATAACAGCAAGAGACTTTTACAGACGTTTGACATGATTACAGTAAGGGTCGTTACAGACATTTGACATAGCAGTAAGATCCCTTTACAGACGTTTGACATAACAGTAAGGGTCGTTTATAGACATTTGACATAACAGTAACAGTAAGAGACGTTTACAGACGTCTAAAATGAAGTACTGGACGGTTACCAATGTCTGACATGATATCAATAATGGACGTCTGCCGACGTTCCAACCAAAACAAAACCGCATCTATCAAGGACAGAACAGACGAGAACACAAATAAGAAACAATAAACTAATTTAAACAAACAACATTATTCGTGATAAATCAAAGACTAAATCAAATCAAATAATTGGTGTCAGTAACGCCCACCAGCCAGCCGCCATTGTTAGTCAAGGAGTGACGAAGGGAGTTAACTGTTGGAGCAGACATAATTTCCCACAGATTAAAACCCCATTCATTTAAATCAAATTCGTCACTTGGAGGACCAGAATGGTTTCAGGTGTACATATTAAATTACTTTCTGCTTTGCTGTTTTGGTGTTGCTTACACTCATCTCTTATGATTATTAGTGCTACAATATTCAAGACTCTTTGGGGAGGATTATCTCCGCCTATTTATACATAAACTAATAAAGGGGAATAATTTGCAGGTCTAAGAGGACTCCTGCATGTAAATTATTATTATTATTATTACTATTATTATTATTTCATTATTGAATGACCCGTTCTTCAGCGGCGGTTACACCGTTACAGGTCCAAACTTCTCTTCCAACGGCCTCTGTCTTGGACCACGGCGGACGAGTGGATAATGAGTCACTCATCTGTGGCATTGTAAATGTTGTTGTGGGAAACTAGGGAGACGGACCAGGGTGTAGGCGGTCGTCCCAGTGGTCGCTTCTTGTCTCTGGGATGCCATGCCATATTGCTGTAGCTGTGCTCCATTTATCGTCCGTTCTTCGCAGTCAGTGGCTTGCTCAGCGATTTTTGATCTTGTCTGCATAAATAGCTATCTTCCAAGAGGGACAATTGACGTATGTCTGAGTTGTGTAGGCCATGTTGTACTCTGGGTATAAAGCTTGGGGCTGGTCATGCGGGAAGAGAGATAGATAGATAGAGAGAGAGAGAGAGAGAGAGAGAGATAGGAATGGGTCAGTTTGGTCTCCATCTACTTCGTGAGTTACTAGAGATCTTTCACAGAACAGCCAGAGACCTTTCATAGAACAGCCAGAGACCTTTCATAGAACAGCCAGAGACCTTTCACATTCACAGAACAGTCAGAGACCTTTCACAGAAGAACTAGAGACCTTTCACAGAACCACTACTGACCTTTCACAGAACAACCAGAGACCTTTCACAGAACAACCAGAGACCTTTCACAGAACAACCAGAGAGCTTTTACAGAACAACCAGAGACCTTTTACATAACAACCAGAGACCTTTAGCAGAACAACCAAAGATCTTTCACGGAACAAGCAGAAACCTTTCACAGAACTAGAGACCTTTCCAAGAACAATCAACAACCTTTCACGAAACCCCTAGAGACTTTTCACAGAACAACTAGAGACCTTTCACAGAAACACTAGAGACCTTTTAAAGAACAATCAAAAACCTTTCACAGAACCACTAGAGAACTTTCACAGAAGAACCACTAGAGATCTTTAACAGAAGAACCACTAGAGACCTTTCCAAAAAACCACTAGACACCTTCCACAGAACCACTAGAGACCTTTCCAAGAACAATAAGAGACTTTTCACAGAACCACTTGAGACCTTTCACAGAACAATCAGACACCTTTAACATAACAACTAAAAACCTTTCATGAAACCACTAGAGACTTTTCACAGAAACAATAGAGACCTTTCACGAAATCACTAGATAGTTTTTACAGAACGATTAGCCTTTATCACTCCGCAGGCCGTCTGATACGCCCAGCTCGTCACACTTTAAAAAAAAAAAAATTTTGACATTTTTTTTCTCTAAGTACGGAGACCCTACCGATAGCCATTTTTATACTGCTGGATTCGTCACGTTTATCTACACACGCTTTTTGCCGGTAAAAGTATCGAATGTTAGATTACAAATGGCTTTTGAACGTTTTTTTTTTTTTCGCCGAATGGAGCAGGCCGACTTTTTGGGGAAAGGTAAAGTAGGTTGTTGGGAAAGATCTTTATCTTGTAAATATGTTTATTTTATTTGTTTAGTTGAAATAACTACAATTGAATTGGAAACTAACAGTTGTGTCGATATTGTAAACACAGTATCGATTCTTTGTTATGGTTTCCATGGTTTTCTATCGGAGCGACTAGGCCTAGTCGGGAAAGTCCAAATATTTAAATTTTTTCAAAAAATTTCACATTCATCTTCTTGTATCTCAGAAACTAACAAACACACAACAACAACAATAACATCAACAAGTTCTTTATTCAATTGTGTCTCTAAACACAAGAAAATCATATTTATTGACCAACAAACAGAACAGTTACAATTTTTGAAAGTTGCAAAATAAAAAATGTGAAAAATTTTCAAAAATTTAATGCGGACGGGTACAGGTTAGAGACCTTTCACAGAACAATCAGAGACCTTTCACAGAACCAATAGAGACCTTTTCAAGGAACGATTAGAGACATTTCACAGAACAGCCAGAGACTTATCAGAGAACTACTAAAGACCTTTCATCAAAGCAATCGAGACCTATGGTGGAAGCCAAGGGTTACACAGAACAACGATTGGGAAATTCAGACCTACAAAAAAACCATCTTTGATCAATGACGCGGTCCTTTAACTCATTCACTCCCAAATATTTTGGACCTCTGGACACAATTTTATTTTTATGTAAAACTGAAAAACAGCATCACTTAGTTGCGATCTATTTGTCTTCAATAGACGTTCACTAAAATAACACGTATTATATACCAAACTGTTCACAATTGAGGCTAGAATAGAATGGAATACATATATTTTACAAATGCAGGTGTAAATTTGTGTTTGATGAATTAAAGTTGCATAATCGTTTGTTATTTTTAAAAATTATGAACAAAAATGTTCCCTTCATCAATACATTATTCAGCTCTAAACCAATAAACAAATAACGTAATGAATTTCGATTGACGGAAATCCTCACAGGACGATGTTCTGAAAGTTGCACCTAATTTGGTGCAGTTGTTTTCACAGTATTTACATTTTACTGAAGGCACGTGAAGTTGAAAACGGGCTAAAAAATAAAAGCTCCGATCAACATCAGCGTGAGTGTTTACAAATTACGCGCACACGGAAAGAATGTTCCTGCTGTATTCAAAATATATATACACACATTAATATTATACACACTAGAATGATTGTGTCGGATCTTGAACCTTTACTGAATTTGTGAACTGTTATTACCATTGCTTGAGACAAAAGAGGGCACCGCCCCTTCGTCAGTAGACTTAGTTTTACTTTCATCGCTCGACGTAGAACTAAGACTAGATAAATAAATTGAAACAGCGCTATCATAACGATCGATATCTTCATCATCACTACCATTAGCAATAATATAATCTATCTATTCCTGAGCTTGTACTGAAAAAACTCTATTTGGTGTGGCTGAAGGTGCATGGGATAGCTTCAAAGTTGCTCTCCGAAAAAAAATTATATTTTCCAAGTTACGAAACTAAACATTTTTTCAACGAAACTCAAACTAACTCTTCCGGAATGAAAAAGTGCAAAATCTGGACTTCCGCCAATAACCAAAATAAAACATTTAGGAGAACTAGGAATGGGAAAATATGTGATTTTGTGAACACAGTAACAAAAGCCGATACACCGGCTTCTGGGTTTTCTAGAAAAAACCGGAAGCCGTTGTATCGGCTCGTGGGAGTGAATGAGTTAAGAGTGGAGCCTATCTAGAGATGGTTTGGAGTACCAGTCGATGCTCACAACATAAAATAAACAAGTAATTGTTCGAGGGGATCAGCCCACACCAAACGTCGTTCGAGTCTACGACAACGTACATCAGGGCTGGATAGGGAAGAGGAAGACAAGAAAAGATAGGATTGACGGTGGTAAAAGAACATTGCAGATGCAAGGCAAAGACCGCCGTCCATCGTAGACGATGATAGCATAATTTATTTTGCTAGCGCTATTTTTAGTAAGAATTAACTGCGCTACTTTTAATCCTCACTTTATCGTCTCGAGCCGCCCTACCCAGTGGCAAGACAAGGACAAGATGACTAGGGGGCGACTACGACATGCAGGGAATTCCGCATGAAAAAGACGGCGGAGTCCGCAGTCAAACCCACACCACCTGACCACGAGGCCGACGGCTTAACCACTTCGCCACGGAATCCCACTGGATATTTCAAGCAAGATAACAAAAAAACACGAATTGACTAGCTCATCCACTGGAAAATTCTGTTCAAACTACTCGGCTGACGTTAGGTCAGGTCAGGTCATCCCGTAACCGGTGAGGTCGTTGGGGCACACATGAAGACATCCTCACAACCCCACGCCACCCTTCTCTGTCAGCGGCCGCTGTATGTGCCTCTTCTGGTCGGAGATTGGTCTATTCTTTTATGTTGTCCACCCACCTCTTTTTGGGACGGCCTCTTCGTCGTCTGCCTTGAACCTTTCCGTGGAGGATCGTATTTGCAAGACTATTTCATCTCGATATGTGACCGTACCAAGCGAGTTTCCTTCTTTTGACAGTTGCCTAGAGTCGGCTCAAGTACAGGTACTAATTATTTCTGCAGAAATAATTAGCAACACAACAAGCCAATGTCAGCAGTTTGTATTCCTTACAGATGCAATGTCAGTTCTGCAAGCCCTCAAGAGTGATAAACTGTCAGAGCTTTAGAAAGCTTAGGCGAACTAAAAGCCAAGAGAGAAGGGTAGTGCTTCAGTGGATACCATCACACTGTGCCATACCGGGGAAAGAGACAGTAGACAGGTTGGTAGAAGGAGGGAACAACACGAGAACAAAACGAACAAACAATCACCTTCCAAGACAAGAAGACACTTATCCAAGTCATAAAGAGAGTCGACCAAACGAGAGACAACTACCACTGTCTTAATCGAGCGAAATAAGTGACACTGTTCCGCATCAGAACAGGTCATAACAGATTGAATAACCTCATACACAGACTACAATTGGCTACATCCCTAATGCGTGTGTCTGTGTGTGTGTGTGCGTGTGCGTGTGCGCGCGCAGGCAAGCAGCACAGACATCCAAACAACTTTCCAATTTTATTTCTATCCTCTTCAATATAATTCGCATGAGGATGTTGCTGTCGTGGCTTCTTATCGCAATAGTACGATCAGTTGTGCACAGCTTTAAGTTTGCCTTAAATTTGGGAGCGGAACATGGATAGGTCTCTTCCATGCTTGTGTCCACTGTTGCTGTGCCAGATCCTTTTGAACAATTCATGATAAATTCGAGCACCGACCACCCTCTTTGCTTGCATTAGTCGTGCTGGGATGTCACCACACCCTGGTCACTTTCCTGTTATTTTAGGCTTTTGATTGCCCAGCGTACTTCATCCGACGTAGTTTCAGGTTCTATCTCTCTATCTTCGTTTGATATCATTGTAACTCGGAGCTTTGAGATGTCTTCATACATGCTCACGCAGTATTTACTCGATGTTTTCAAAATATCTTTGTTTTCTGAAGGTTACGTGGCCTAGGGATGGGGCTTGCTCGGTCTTCACAATCCCAAGGTTCCTGGTTTGATACCCACCGTGTCGGTACTCTCTCGTCAGTGTTCTCATCTCCTTAAAGAGATTCCCCCCCCCCCCCCCCCCTGCCTTGGTGTTGCAGTTCTTAGATGTTTTTGCAGGTGTTTATTATTTACCTTATCCTGTCTTCTCTTATTTCTCTTCTGACTGTTCTTGCACAGTTGCTATGTGTTGTGCTGGTTCAAGTCCCGTTTGCTGTATGTGTGTCCTATTTGGCAAGATAACGAGTTTATTTCAGACCGGATGTGATGCGAGCAACGTTCTGCAAAGGAAATTCTACACGACTAGTACAGACTGTATAAGCTGTAAATATGGGTAGCGGCTGTAGAGATGAGTAGAGGCTGTAGAGATGAGTAGAGATGAGTAGAGATGAGTAGAGGCTGTAGAAATGAGTAGAGGCTGCAGAGATGAGTAGAGGCTGTAGAGATGAGTAGAGGCTGTAGAGATGAGTAGAGGCTGTAGAGATGAGTAGAGGCTGTAGAGATGAGTAGAGATGAGTAGAGGCTGTAGAAATGAGTAGAGGCTGCAGAGATGAGTAGAGGCTGTAGAGATGAGTAGAGGATGTAGAGATGAGTAGAGGCTGTAGAGATGAGTAGAGGCTGTAGAGATGAGTAGAGATGAGTAGAGGCTGTAGAGATGAGTAGAGGCTGTAGATATGAGTAGAGATGAGTAGAGGCTGTAGAGATGAGTAGAGATGAGTAGAGGCTGTAGAGATGAGTAGAGATGAGTAGAGTCTGTAGAGATGATTAGAGGCTGTAGAGATGAGTAGAGATGAGTAGAGGCTGTAGAGATGAGTAGAGGCTGTAGATATGAGTAGAGGCTGTAGAGATGAGTAGAGGCTGTAGAGATGAGTAGAGGCTGTAGAGATGAGTAGAGGCTGTAGAGATGAGTAGAGATGAGTAGAGGCTGTAGAGATGAGTAGAGGCCGTAGAGATGAGTAGAGGCTGTAGAGATGAGTAGAGATGAGTAGAGGCTGTAGAGATGAGTAGAGGCTGTAGAGATGAGTAGAGATGAGTAGAGGCTGTAGAGATGAGTAGAGGCCGTAGAGATGAGTAGAGGCTGTAGAGATGAGTAGAGATGAGTAGAGGCTGTAGAGATGAGTAGAGGCTGTAGAGATGAGTAGAGGCTGTAGAGATGTACCAGTGAGACGTGGATTGTGTACAGCAGGCACGCTAGGAAAATAAAGCACTTCCATACAAGATGCCTCCGTAGATTGTTCAAAATAAAGTGGCAGGATAGGATACCAGACACCGACATCCTCATGAAGGCAAAAATGGCGAGCATTCACCTACTGTTGCAGAAGACCCAGATCAGATGGGCCGGCCACGTCGCGCGCTTGCCAGACAACCGCATCCCAAAAACAACTTATGTAAGGCGAGCTGAAAGATGGCGTGCGTCAAGCCGGTGGCCAAAAGATGTGTTTCAAAAACTCCCTCAAAATATATCTGACACGCTTCAGCATCGATGCAAACTCATGGCGATGTCTCGCACAGGACGGCGTAGAACCGCCATCAGAGGCGCCTCCATTACTGAGGAACACCGGACCTCCGAAGCACAGAAAAAAACGCACTTTGCGAAAAGACAAAACAACTGACACTCACATGTCCAATTCTGACATGAAATACTACGTATGTGGAAGGGGTTTCCGTGCCAGGACTGGACTATACAGCCACCTCTCGACTCACTTGTGAGGTGCAGCACAACATGTCTGACTGCTGTGGTAATCATTACTTGTGATGGACGGCTATTATTATTATTATTATTCGTTTGCGTGGACTCATATTTGTCATATTTTAACCAACCTTCCCATAACCTACAGAGCTGAAAAAAGTGTACACAGCCTCTACTCCTATACAGCCTCTACTCATCTCTACAGCCTCTACTCATCTCTACTCATCTCTGCAGCCTCTACTCATCTCTACTCATCTCTGCAGCCTCTACTCATCTCTACTCATCTCTACAGCCTCTACTCATCTCTACTCATCTCTGCAGCCTCTACTCCTCTCTACTCATCTCTACTCATCTCTACTCATCTCTACAGCCTCTACTCATCTCTACAGCCTCTACTCATCTCTACAGCCTCTACTCATCTCTGCAGCCTCTACTCATCTCTGCAGCCTCTACTCATCTCTGCAGCCTCTACTCATCTCTACTCATCTCTACAGCCTCTACTCATCTCTACTCATCTCTGCAGCCTCTCCTCATCTCTACTCATCTCTACAGCCTCTACTCATCTCTACTCATCTCTGCAGCCTCTACTCATCTCTACTCATCTCTGCAGCCTCTACTCATCTCTACTCATCTCTACAGCCTCTACTCATCTCTACTCATCTCTACAGCCTCTACTCATCTCTACAGACTCTACTCATCTCACAGAAAGGTGGGGAGCACTACAGCTCGGTAGACTTTCAGTTTCGTATCAAGCCTAAGACCCCTCCGATTCCAGACACTGTTGCGCAACCTCCCAAAGGCAGAACTGGCCTTGGATATTATGTTACTGACCTCGCAGTTAATAGTAGTTTCCCTGGAAAGGGTGCTGCCAAGGTAGGAAAAGCTGTCCACTGATTGGAGGCGCTCATTCTTGACTCTGATATCTGGGTCGCGATGTGCGTCACTCGGGGCAGGCTCAAACATTAATTCGATTTTTTTTTGGTATTAATTGTTAAACCGAACATGTCGCAGGCTGATAAGAACTGTCCACATATATATATACATGTCTCTTTCGGTGCTGGCACCGAAGGCACAGTCATCAGCAAAAAGCATGTTTGAGATGGTTGTGTCTTTACCTTGCTGTGTGCTTGCGTCTTTACCTTGCTGTGTGCTTGCGTCTTCACCTTGCTGTGTGCTTGCGTCTTTACCTTGCTGTGTGCTTGCGTCTTTACCTTGCTGTGTGCTTGCGTCTTTACCTTGCTGTGTGCTTGCGTCTTTACCTTGCTGTGTGCTTGCAGTCGCCTGTGATTGAACAGTTTTCCGTCGGTATAGTATTTTCTTCCAATTTGGTTGCAGCCCTTATAGCTAACGCTGAGCATGGCAGCAAAGATTATGCTAAAGCGTGTTGAGGCTAGTATGCAGCCCTGCTTGACGTCATTTCAAGAACAAGGGTCATGTTTAAATACATAAAAGCTTGTAGAGAATGAATGGGATTTTGAAGGAATCATGTTTCACCAAACGGAACACAACTTTTACCTGAACATTGAACCTTTCACATCATCGTTGGGGGGTCTTCCATTGTCCAAGGCAGATGTGTAACCTGTTGGATGAGATAACAAAGCGAACAAAGTTATGGGATAAAATCACGAACCTGCACACAATTACTAAACGATGCATTTTAAACCAAAGTGAAGACAATACTACTATACATATACAAGGCGCTGTTGCCAAACTAAAACCGATTTTGGCAAGAATAACAAGGCAGTAACAGTTTAGTTTAGTTCAGTTTAGCTTAGTTCAGTTCAGTTTAGTTTAGTTTAGTTTGGTGGAAGAATCAACGTCATTGCACAAGATTTAAGTTAAGCAAGTTAAGCTAACTCTTTTCGATTTCCAACTGAGATTTTTAACGATCGCGACACTGCGAACGGGTGTCTGATTTCTACTTCTCGGAGATCTGAGGAAATACTAGTCTATGTGAAAAAATCCCGGTCTCTACCTTGATTTGAACTGGCAATCTCCAACACCCGATTTTGACGTCTAACCTCGAGACCACAGAGTTCCCAGACACTAGTTTAAAAAAAGGTAGCTGCCCATCTCAAGCAAGGATCGCGACATCAATTGACGGTTTTGAGCTGTATTTGGATTATAGTGAGAAAGAAGTCTAACAGTTCCAGCCGGAGCATGAGCGTGTATGGCAAGGGTAATGTGGTCAGCGACTCTGAGAACAACGGTACCTGAATGTATGCCAAGGTCACTCTCCGTCTCGACACTATGCCAAGGTCACTCTCCGTCTCGATACTATGCCAAGGTCACTCACCGTCTCGATAGTATGCCAAGGTCACTCTCCGTCTCGACACAATGCCAAGGTCACTCTCCGTCTCGACACTATGCCAAGGTCACTCTCCGTCTCGACACTATGCCAAGGTCACTCACCGTCTCGATACTATGCCAAGGTCACTCTCCGTCTCGACACTATGCCAAGGTCACTCTCCGTCTCGACACTATGCCAAAGTCACTCTCCGTCTCGACACTATGTCAAGGTCACTCACCGTCTCGACACTATGCCAAGGTCACTCTCCGTCTCGACACTATGCCAAGGTCACTCTCCGTCTCGACACTATGCCAAGGTCACTCTCCGTCTCGACACTATGTCAAGGTCACTCACCGTCTCGACACTATGCCAAGGTCACTCTCCGTCTCGACACTATCCCAAGGTCACTCTCCGTCTCGACACTATGTCAAGATCACTCACCGTCAAGACACTATGCCAAGGTCACTCACCGTCTCGACACTATGCCAAGGTCACTCACCGTCTCGATACTAAGTCAACAAAAGAAAACTGAATTGGGGGAAGGAATGTGTTTACAGGTAGAGGCTAGGAACTGACCACTGGCGTTCCGATTTGGGTAGTGTGGGATGAGTGACAGGTAGAGGCTAGGAACTGACCACTGGCGTTCCGATTTGGGTAGTGTGGGATGAGTGACAGGTAGAGGCTAGGAACTGACCACTGGCGTTCCGATTTGGGTAGTGTGGGATGAGTGACAGGTAGAGGCTAGGAACTGACCACTGGCGTTCCGATTTGGGTAGTGTGGGATGAGTGACAGGTAGAGGCTAGGAACTGACCACTGGCGTTCCGATTTGGGTAGTGTGGGATGAGTGACAGGTAGAGGCTAGGAACTGACCACTGGCGTTCCGATTTGGGTAGTGTGGGATGAGTGACAGGTAGAGGCTAGGAACTGACCACTGGCGTTCCGATTTGGGTAGTGTAGGATGAGTGACAGACAGAGGCTAGGAACTGACCACTGGCGTTCCGATTTGGGTAGTGTGGGATGAGTGACAGGTAGAGGCTAGGAACTGACCACTGGCGTTCCGATTTGGGTAGTGTGGGATGAGTGACAGACAGAGGCTAGGAACTGACCACTGGCGTTCCGATTTGGATAGTGTGGGATGAGTGACAGACAGAGGCTAGGAACTGACCACTGGCGTTCCGATTTGGGTAGTGTAGGATGAGTGACAGGTAGAGGCTAGGAACTGACCACTGGCGTTCCGATTGGGGTAGTGTGGGATGAGTGACAGGTAGAGGCTAGGAACTGACCACTGGCGTTCCGATTGGGGTAGTGTGGGATGAGTGACAGACAGAGGCCACCTCCCAGAGATCCATTAGACAGCTGTGATACTGCTTGAGACTATATAATACTAGACAAAGTTTAACACAGGCAGACTGGCCATGGAGAGAGAGAGAGAATTTAGCTGGGAGTCTGTTTAGCTCACCGACTTAATAGAAGAGCGATGCCGCCGAAGCCGGATGTGTCGGACCGAAAGGTGCAAATATCGCAGCCAAGCTGTACACTAGCGACACAACGCATTCCAATCTCCGGACTACATCCTGCTACTTGCGAAGCTGTGTTCAGGGCTTAGTAGCGAGAGATTGAGAACGAACGCAGAAAAAGAAGAAGAAGAGCGATTGATAAGCTGATTTACGAATGTTGTGAAATTGAACAGGGTTGCTGAGCCAGCATACGCCTTCGAGTCTTGGCCAGTCGCCCTATACGGTGTGTGTTGAGCGCCATGTGTCTAGTAGATACCTGAATGTGTGTTGTACGTGCAGGAAACCGTGTGAGCGATGTATGTTCTGAAGAGTTACGTGAGTGTACAGATCGACTAGGAAAGATCTGGATGTGTGTGTAATGTGTAGACACCGAGGGAACGATGTATGTTCCGGAGCGTGTGTATACGCAGATTGATCGAGTGTGTGATCATATGTGAGTATGCGTTGGATAGATTGAATGTATAATGTCCAGATCACCCACATGAGGGGATCTGAGTGTCACAGAATACGAACGTGAGGACGAGTTTTTGAGAGTGTGTTGAGGGTGCAGATAAGGGGAGGGAAGTGTGCGGCTAGAACTGGGTTGGGGTAGTTGGGAGCAACATCAATAGCTTATGCTTATAAGCTCCATGTATCTATTTAGATAAGTTGTATTTCTTGTATTGTTTGTAATCACATTGCACCCACGTTAACAGTTGTTGTATGAGTTTGATGTAATAAATATGCCACCTGCTGTGTGCTATGTTATTTTCTGTGTGTGGTCCCGAATGATGTGGATACATGTGGTAACATTCTAGATAGAATAAGCCCCTAGGCTCTGCTACAGAAGCTGGGCTGGTCATCAACCTCACTTTCAGTGTCATTAGTTATATGTGGAGTAATTTCAGTGTCATTAGTTATATGTAGAGTAATTTCAGTGTCATTAGGTATATGTAGAGTAATTTCAGTGTCATTAGTTATATGTGGAGTAATTTCAGTGTCATTAGTTATATGTAGAGTAATTTCAGTGTCATTAGTTATATGTGAAGTAATTTCATTGTCATTAGTTATATGTGGAGTAATTTCAGTGTCATTAGTTATATGTGAAGTAATTTCAGTGTCATTAGTTATATGTGGAGAAATTTGTGTTTTGTTAGTTTATATGTGAAGTAATTTCAGTATTATTAGTTATATGTGGAGTCATTTAAGTATTGTTATTATTAGATAAAGTACTTTTAGTATTATCAGTGATAGAAACATCTCTCCGAATTAATGCGACAGGAGGCAATCTGATCATCAGAATGTTATGATATGAGTTAATGCCATCAAGTTTAGACCCCAGCCCCCTTCCTGGCAGGTCCACTGTCATCTGTCAGTCATTGCCACTGCCACAAAATGTTGACAAGCTTTGGTTAGTTGGCTTGGTGTGTGGTGATCTGCCTGCTGTAGTGAAGTCTGTATTTTACGATCCTGGACCTCATTTTGTTGTTCGGCATCATCCTCGCTATGTCGACTGCGACAACCTGTTCAAACATTGCTCGTTTGTCACGTCATGTGTACCCAACTTGGCCTTGAGACACCCTGCACACGGAAATGAGGTGTTGCGGAGTTTGCCTCATTGTGTGAAGAGAGCAATGGGTAAACTCAGTTTAGTAGAGTTGCGAGGAGCGTGGCCGAATGGCTTCGATGTCTGCCTGCCGACAAGGAGGGCAACGGATCGAATCCCCGGTAAGGCATATGTTGTTTTTCTATTAGCGGTGAAATAAATAAACAGCTTGCACAGTACGTTGCAATAGCGGTGGCGAAGCGGCCTGTAGTCCTCAGCTACCCCAGTGACGGAATATATGTCGTACGATAGTAGCAGTAGTAAAGTAGCCCCTTCCAGTCATGACTGTCTGTAGGATGATATGACTTGGAGTGGTAAACAAAACAAAAGGTATATTTAGTTGTTATTCTATACTTTGTCCTTTGCGGCGTTGTCTTTTCACTCCTCTGAGTTGCAAGAGCTTCGCTTCACAAAGCGTGTGGTGGCCATTCAGGGTACATCTCCACTTGGAATTGCCATATAGGAGTGAGCTTATAATACATGCATTTTATACCATGGCTTTGGTTTTAATTGTCAGTTTCTGGCTTTTCCAAACACGCTTTGTGGGGCGAGCAAATGTAGCAGCAGCGTAGCCACTGACTGTTTCAGACATTATCATCTATGCCAACTCAGTATCTGTAGACCATGCGCGTGGCGCCCTGTGAGTTTTGTCCAGCTCTGTCTCAGTCTCTGTAGACCATGCGCGTGGCGCCCTGTGCGTTTTGTCCAGCTCTGTCTCAGTCTTTGTAGACCATGCGCGTGGCGCCCTGTGAGTTTTGTCCAGCTCTGTCTCAGTCTCTGTAGACCATGCGCGTGGCGCCCTGTTAGTTTTGTCCAGCTCTGTATCAGTCTCTGTAGACCATGTGCGTGGCGCCCTGTGAGTTTTGTCCAGCTCTGTCTCAGACTCTGTAGACCATGCGCGTGGCGCCCTGTGAGTTTTGTCCAGCTCTATCTCAGTCTCTGTAGACCATGCGCGTGGCGCCCTGTGAGTTTTGTCCAGCTCTGTCTCAGTCTCTGTAGACCATGTGCGTGGCGCCCTGTAAGTTTTATCCAGCTCTGTCTCAGTCTCTATAGACCATGCGCGTGGCGCCCTGTAAGTATTGTCCAGGTCTGTCTCAGTCTCTGTAGACCATGCGCGTGGCGCCCTGTAAGTTTTGTCCAGCCCTGTCTCCTGTAGACCCTGCACATGGCACCCTGTAAGTTTTGTCCAGCCCTGTCTCCTGTAGACCATGCACATGGCGCCCTGTAAGTTTTGTCCAGCCCTGTCTCCTCTATTTCTACACTGTCTGCTATGGCTGTAAAGGCCGATCCGCGAACGACAGTCCCTGCCACAGATTGTAAACCAGACTGAGGAGGCTGGCCTTCCTGGCTGTTTCTCCATCTCTTCATTCGATATCTTTTCTTTGCAGCCAGAGAGCCTCCACGAGCGTCAGCAGCCACCATGCCCCCTCCAACTGACTGTCTCCAAACAACTCGATCCTGTTTAATTGCTTCCCAGCCCTCAGATGGGTTGTCGCATGGCTTCATGTGCCTCTTGCTAACGTCATTGAATCGCCGTGTGGGGCGACCAATTCTTTTAGCTCTGAGACTAACGTGTGATCAGACAAAACATGCCGACCCGACAATGTTAGTCAAGGTCAGACAAAATATATTGCCCAAGACGCCCACCTTACTTTTATGCAGTTCTTCTGACAACATCGACTGCAGTGTCATCATCCAAAAGGAGGTCGTTGATCAACTTCAAAATGTCCCCTCTATCCGTTGCCAATGTCCCCACCGAAGGGGTCGGGACACGATATCAGCTCTTTCATTGCTGCAAACCTCAGCATGGCCAGGACAGCAGATACACACATATTCTGGAAGGGGTTCGAGGCTTCTGTTCCTAAGAATCGACTTCACTGCTCTCTGGGCACACAGGTGATCAATCCTTCTCAGTAAAGGGTCTGGATACTCGTGGTTCCTGCAGCTCGATGGGGGCACACAGGTGATCAATCCTTCTCAGTAAAGGGTCTGGATACTCGTGGTTCCTGCAGCTCGATGGGGGCACACAGGTGATCAATCCTTCTCAGTAAAGGGTCTGGATACTCGTGGTTCCTGCAGCTCGATGGGGGCACACATGTGATCAATCCTTCTCAGTAAAGGGTCTGGATACTCGTGGTTCCTGCAGCTCGATGGGGGCACACACTTCTGCTCCGTCCTTTCCTACTTTCCCAATCTGGTCGAACCTCGATCGATATCAAAGATCGGAGCCGTTATAGCCAATATCAACTCCCACCACAACTAGCTCTTCTGCACTTTCCGAAGGATTGAGAGTCAGAGACTATTCTGGCTCCCATTCGAGAGGTCTCATGAAAGGCTCGTCCTGGCCGAAGTCTCTGCTGTGATCTCCATTCTGACAATGGACGTTGTTGTCAAGTACGCACCGCTTCGCTCGACAACGACCCTGCCTCTCCCTCAAGAAGAGAAGCCCCAACCGGATTTCCTATCGCGCAGCACAGACCCATCGGTGTGTGCATGACAGCATCAGAATCCTCGGCAATATCCCGTATTAGTTGCTCAATCTCGCGACCAAGAACAACAATACACACACATTTCTTCTTCTTCTTCTTCTTGTTTTTCTTCTTCGATCAACTGATGCTATGCTCCTAGTCCGATGATGATCACAAAGGAGACTCTACGTTTCAGGTCTTCGTTGATCCCCTACAGCTTTCCCAGCATGGCGAGTCTGCATGCAGCCACTTATGGCTTCTCGTGTGCCTACTCGTTTCCAATGATCCTACAGTGGGCCGAAATCTACCGTAGAACTAGATATGGTGGTGTTGTTTTTTTCTTTGTTTGTTTGTTGTTGTTTTTGTTTTTTTGTTTTAATTTTTTTTTTTTGGTGGTGGGGGTGGTAGGGGTTGGGGTTGGGGGGGGGGGGGGGGGGTTGTGGACAGCCATCTGATGTTGTATTTTATTTCGTGTGTGAGTCTGTCTTGTTTGGGGTGGGGGTGGCTTGGAGTACATTCCTAAAGTATATTAGAATGACTGTTTAAAGAAGGACGTGAGTAAACGAAGGATCTTCCGAGACCAGGTCAGGCGCATATTGTTGCGTTAACTCACGTCCGAGACCAGGTCAGGCGCATATTGTTGTGTTAACTCACGTCCGAGACCAGGTCAGGTGCATATTGTTGCGTTAACTCACGTCCGAGACCAGGTCAGGCGCATATTGTTGTGTTAACTCACGTCCGAGACCAGGTCAGGCGCATATTGTTGTGTTAACTCACGTCCGAGACCAGGTCAGGCGCATATTGTTGTGTTAACTCACGTCCGAGACCAGGTCAGGCGCATATTATTGTGTTAACTCACGTCCGAGACCAGGTCAGGTGCATATTGTTGTGTTAACTCACGCCCTTCTTTAAACATCGTTGTCCAGTTCTTCACTGTTGTCTTCTTCGCATTTTTTTCTCCATACACTGTCTGCATTCTGCGATAAATATCAACTGGTCGACATCCTTCAGCCGTTAGAAACCGAATCACCGCTCGCTGATCAACTCTGAACGGATTCCGTATCACACCTGCCATGTTTTCAACGGTCTGCTGAGAAAAGAGTCGGAGGATAATGAAATTTTGCAAACTTGACGGTTGGTATGTGCTGTTTACACTAGAATTGACGTCGTCGTGCTCATTTTACGTATGTTCACTTGTTGCAGTTTGGTCAAAACACACATATCAAACATGTTAGTCAGGGTCAGGCAAAACATACTGATCAGACATGTTAGTCAGGGTCCGGCAAAACATACTGATCAGACATGTTCGTCAGGGTCCGGCAAAACATACTGGTCAGACATGTTAGTCAGGGTCAGGCAAAACATACTGATCAGACATGTTAGTCAAGGTCCGGCAAAACATACTGATCAGACATGTTAGTCAGGGTCAGGCAAAATATACTGATCGGACATGTTAGGGTCAGGTAAAATATACTGATCGGACATGTTAGGGTCAGGTAAAATATACTGATCAGACATGTTAGTCAGGGTCAGGTAAAACATACTGATCAGACAATGTTAATCAGGGTCAGGTAAAACATACTGATCAGACAATGTTAATCAGGGTCAGGTAAAACATACTGATCAGACAATGTTAATCAGGGTCAGGTAAAATATACTGATCAGACATGTTAGTCAGGGTCAGGTAAAACATACTGATCAGACAATGTTAATCAGGGTCAGGCAAAACATACTGATCGGACATGTTAGTCAGGGTCAGGCAAAACATACTGATCAGACAATGTTAATCAGGGTCAGGTAAAACATGCTGATCGGACATGTTAGTCAGGGTCAGGTAAAACATACTGATCAGACAATGTTAATCAGGGTCAGGTAAAACATACTGATCGGACATGTTAGGGTCAGGTAAAACATACTGATCAGACAATGTTAATCAGGGTCAGGTAAAACATACTGATCGGACATGTTAGGGTCAGGTAAAACATACTGACCAGACAATGTTAGTCAGGGGTCTTCAAGTAGAAAGCACACACCTGTGTTTTGCTGTGGTTGACTTTGATGTGGTTTTCCTCATTGTATTCGGCCATTCTGTCTAGAGTTAATGTAACTTTAGTTCGACTTCCTCAAAACGTTGTCCTTGCGCAGCTATAGCATGAATGAACTGTGTTGTTCCTGGGCTAACTGGTTGATCATTGATGTATACATTGTATAACGAAGGGCCAGGACACTTCCTTGTGCCAGACCGTTCTTCTGGTTGCGCCATCTACTGTCTTTATTTTTCAAAGTCACATGGAAACGTCTATTCTGAAGAAAATATTTGTGTACCTGGGATCAGGCGTCAGTCCTTAGTGACTTTAGATATTCTTTGTCAGCAGTGGCTGGTGGTTTACTGGGACGCATGAAGTCAAGGGTGGTAGCGAGGTTTGAGCTGCACGTCTCGCTTGTTAAAGGAAAGTGAAGCGTCTGATATAGTCTCTCCTTTCCCGGTGTAGAGATAGTAGCTGGATTCACTGTCCTGCTTGCCGTTCAGGAGTTTCCATGCCAACGGTCTCTCCTACATTATTGTGTCCCCAGCAGCACCTTCATGAGGGGCCCCCTGTTTCTTACAGAGCCTGCGGTGGGGCGTGACCCGGTGGTATAACTGGGCGGGCAGATTGAGCTCATTAGCCTTGCTTGGCAGCCAATCTAAGAGAAGGTAAACTCTGACTCTGAACCCGGGTAGACGAAGCTCGTTAGCCTGTTCAGGCAGTTCGCCTAGGAGAGGAGGAACTCTGATTTTAAACCCACGTCCCAGATAATGCTGGCTAGTCTTGGGGCGATGAGAGTATCATCGGATGTCTCAAGTAACTAGCATCTGTGGACAAACGACTCCGCTGCCTTGTGGAAACATTGGGAGAGGGTGGTACTACGGGAGTAAACCCGGACAGAAAATCAGGATTGGTAGCACCCAAGGCAGATGGTTTCAAAATTGCGAACTTATTCCAGCAGCTCCTGCAGCTGAGCTGGTGCCAAATTGTCATGCTTTGTATTACACAAGCGAGGCCGAGAGGGGGATTCTGCAGTTTGGGCAGCACAGGGTCTCCATATTCAGCGCCCAGGCTTGCGCCCTGAGAGGCTACTCACGGGGTGCCACATGCATGGTCTGCAAAGACTGAGACACCTATGAATGAATGCATGAATGAATGAATGAGGTCAAATGAAAATCAAAGCCACCAGTCGCAGAGACGGGTGCAGTACAATATTGCTGAAGGTGTTCAGAGACACGAGACAGCGCTACTGCTGGGGGTGTTCAGAGACATGAGACAGCTCTAACTGCTGGGGGTGTTCAGAGACATGAGACAGCTCTAACTGCTGGGGGTGTTCAGAGACATGAGACAGCTCTAACTGCTGGGGGTGTTCAGAGACATGAGACAGCTCTAACTGCTGGGGGTGTTCAGAGACATGAGGCAGCTCTAACTGCTGGGGGTGTTCAGAGACATGAGACAGCTCTAACTGCTGGGGGTGTTCAGAGACATGAGGCAGCACTAACTGCTGAAGGTGTTCAGAGACACGAGACAGCGCTACTGTTGGGGGTGTTCAGAGACACGAGACAGCGCTTCCGCTGAGGGTGTTCAAAAACACGAGACATCAAGAATAGATGAAGCTATCCAGAGACGATCGCTCCGCAGGTCTGCTCACATCAACCCTTCTTCCACCCCGGTGCAGGGGGGAAGGGAGTGGTGTCTTATTTCCTTGTACTATGTGCAATAAACAATTCAAGGCTCAGGTTGGCTTATTTAGCCATCTTGGAACTCATACAAACAGTGAATGCTGACAAAGTGGTTCTTATCGATTACAATGGACGAACAACAACAACAACAACAACAACAAATACGGTACTCATTGTTTGCGTTCAAAACAAGAAGGTGTGTGTAGGCGCGTGCTGATGGGACTACACACACTACACACTACACAGCCCCCACATAGAGGGATTACCCAGTCCCCAACTGATACAGCCTCGACAGCAACGAATGATAAACTATTGGACAGATAAAGGCTACGGTTAGGACTGATACCGACAAATACTGCTGATCGATACACGATTGACACTGATCCCATCGGAAATCGATTAGTTTCCCAAAAGGTGTATTTACCATCGCCAATAGTATCGACCACCTGTGATGTGGTACAGAAATTATTGGATGTACCCAGAGCAGGCCTCGTTATTGTACATTAACCTTTGCGATCCACGTAAACTAGGATCTTCTATTGGAGCTAACGTTTTCTCTAATGAGCCAGGCGTGTGGCTGTTGTAGCTGTGTCGTCGTGGGGTGAGGAGGGGGAGGGATGTGTGGCTGTTGTAACTGTGTTGTCGTGGGGTGAGGGGGGGATAGGGGGTGGGTGGTTGGGGGGGGGGGGGGAAGGGATGTGTGTCTGTTGCGTCATCCATCCACCAAGCAGCTGTTATACGGTGAGCTCATAGCAGGCAGACGCGGTTGGGGAGGGGGGGGGGACGCAGAAGAAACGCTAAGGATACTCCTTGAACATTTCTCTGAAGAGCTTCCATATTGATGTCACATCCTGGGAGATGCTGGCAGAAGACCGTGCCACCTGGCGGGCTAATATCACCGATGGTGCTCATATCGCAGAGAGTACAACCATCAAGGAGGCTCATCGAAAGAGCGCTGCCCGCACAAAGTAGCACATACGACGTTCCCACGGCCATCTCCGCACATGTGGGCCCTGAATGTGACAGGGTATGCCGTTCCAGGATCGGCCTTTGCAGCCATCAGAGAACACATTTCACCGAGACATTTTGTTCTAGTTCTACATGAATGGGTTACAGCGGGTTGTAACTACTATCATTAGTTAGGGGCACTTGTGTCCTATTACTGCTGGGTGGCCCACTTGTCATGGGCCAGTCACGTGACAGATGAATGAAAATGGCGGACAACATTGTTAGTGCTTGCATGGAGCAGCGTGTTGTGATGAAATTTCTTGTGAAAGAAGGCGTAAAACCTGCGAAAATGTATAGAAGACTGGAACCACAACACGGTGATGAGACACTCAGCCGCAGTAAGACATTTGAAGGGTGTAAACGTTTTAGAAAAGGCATAACATCTATGCAGTGGAAGCATACGCAATCACCACCGAACAAACAATTTCGGACAATTGGAACTGCAGGTAAAGTGATGGCGAGTGTTTTCTGGGACAAACTTGGCAACATTCATGTAGATTGTCTACCCTGGTGGTGCCACTATCAGCAGTGGACAGTACATACGCATGTTGAGTGCTGTGCATAACCTTCTACGAAAAAAAACGGCCTGATTTGATCACAGATGGATGTCCTGCTCCTGTTAGATAACGCTTGACCTCATACGGCCAACCGCACTATGTGCCCTCTGCAGCAGCTCGTCTGGGAGGTATTTTCACATCCACCTGATAGACCAGGTCTCGATCCAAGCAATTACCACCTGTTTGAACCCCTGGGAGGTCATTCACCACTGAGGACTAGGTGAAACAGGCTGTCTTGGATTGGTCCAGACATGCTGACAAATCTTTCAACGTTGAAGCTTTTCAAGCATTACTTAAACGCTGGGATAAGGGCATGAACATTGCGGGAGATTATATTAAAAAATAAATTACATTTTGACGACTTGAAAAAAAAATATTCTTACAAAATAAAAGGCCCGGTTTGACTTGAACGTCCTTCGTATGATACTGTCGACATCTTCACTTCCGATTGACAACTATTATCTACCAAGAATATGAGCCAGAAAGGAGAAAACATGTATAAATATTGTCTCCTACTAGGATTTAGTGTCAATCATTTTGGAGACGCAAAATCGCGTAGAATGTACTTTACAGAACGTCGCTTTCACAACAGCTGATCTGTAAGACTCGATCTCTAGCCAGAACGTCGCTCTCACAACATCCGATCTATCTATAAGACTCGATCTCTAGCCAGAACGTCGCTCTCACAACAGCCGATCTGTAAGACTCGATCTCTAGCCAAAACGTCGCTCTCACAACAGCCGATCTGTAAGACTCGATCTCTAGCCAGAACGTCGCTCTCACAACAGCCGATCTGTAAGACTCGATCTCTAGCCAGAACGTCGCTCTCACAACAGCTGATCTGTAAGACTTGACCTCTAGCCAGAACGTCGCTCTCACAACAGTCGACCTGTAAGACTCGATCTCTAGTCAGAACGTCGCTCTCACAACAGCCGATCTGTAAGACTTGACCTCTAGCCAGAACTCCCGCCTCTGTCGCTGTCATCTTCAGGACCTCCGTGATGTCTTGTGCCCATCTTCTCCTCCACGGTCTGCCTCTGCCCCACTTCTCAGGCACCATACCCTCCAGTAACGTTCTCTCCAGGCCAGGATGGCGTTTGATGTGGCCAAAATATTTTAGTTTCCTTGACAAAATATTGTTTACTAACCAATTTCCCTCGATATCCAGTTCTTGTAGGATATCAGCATTTTCCCTTTTCTCTATCCATGGTATTTTGAGCCCGCTTCTGTAGCATTTTAGTTCAAAAGATTCATTCCTTTTCTTAAGTGTTTGTGTGGTGGTCCATGTTTCACACCCGTAGGTTGCCACCGGGAAGATGCAAGTTCGCGGAATTTGTATATGTTCATCACTTTATTAGAGTTCTGCCATACTTGTACGTATCTCATTTAATTCAACATCTGCATTGCCATAGCCATTCTCCGTCTGACTTCCTTCAGGTAATCTCCATTGTTGCTTAAAATTAAGCCCAGATACTCAAAACGTGTGACTTTCTCAATCTCCTGGAGAACTGAATCGCTAGTCCGGTCAGGCACACAATACTGTCCAGGACGTCGCCTCATGGTCAATACACTGACCAAGACCATTATCTCTCTTCCATGTAGCGTTCCCTAGAAACAAGCTGTTTTCAAAGCAGCCTGGCTGACGAGATGTGGATCGATGTGATCCCCTTAGTAGTGAGCGCCAGGTCGATGAAGCCAAACATAGCACAGTCGCTTGGGGGACCACGGCCCACCTTCACCAACATGCTCGGGTGTGAGGAAAGCTACTACAACCCACCACTTAACGTCCTTTCAGGGCGCACAAAAGAGCAACCTTACTCATTGTGGGGATTCAACAACAACAACAACAACAACAACAACAACATCTCCTGCCTGTCTAGAATAACTTCAGATTTAGTTGTTGCCTTGTCTATGCTCATTATCCCTGTTTGACTCTTGTCCAGGTAGAGATGTTGGTCTTCACTGGGTTGTTTTACCGACTGGATTTTAGCCAATGCGAAATTGAAATCAATCGAAGACTTGCAATTGGTACACACAGACTAATACATATGACAAATGTGTGGCAGTCCACTTCAGTTAAGTTCATTTCAATTCGGTTCAGTTAAATTCAGTTCAGTTCAATTCAGTTAGGTTCAGTTTAGTTCAATTCAGTTCAATTCAGTGCAGTGCAGTTCACTCCGTGACCTCTTGAGATCGTTTTGGGCCCTTTTCCTGACACCTCCACCAACCTGCGCCACCCATCTCCAACCTGCCCCCTCAAGTCCTAAGTTAGTCCATTCATGGATGTTGTCAACCCATCGTTTTCTCGGACGTCCCCGCCTTCGCTTGCCCTGTGCCTTGAAGTTGTTTTGCAAGGCTCTTGGACCTCAAGACGTGGCCACACCAGCCTTCATCTTTTGATCGTTGTGAGAAGGGCATGCTCTATTCTACCTCGTACCTCATCATGTGTGATACCGTCTTTGTAGGTGACATTTAGGAGTCTTCTTTTTTTTTTTTTCTTTGCGTGCAGGATCTTTTGGTCATGCTATATCTGCAGGCCAGTCGCCATGACGAAGTCTGTAGTCTTCATCAGGTCGGAGCGGCTGCCCCACAGCTTTTGTCTCAGCTCCGCGCCCTCTGGCCAGGTCTGGCATCTCATTTCCTTATAGATTGGGCATTCTTGTAGAATTCCAAGGAAGTAACAAAACTTATTCTAAATGGCAAAGAGCTTGTACAAGAAAATACCCCTGTGTATCTCAGAGTTAAAATGGACAAAAGACTCACACATACACGAGTCTTCTAAAACATCTCATCTCCGTGGCCTGGATTTTTATGTGGTGTTCTGCTGTAATAGTCCATGTTTCGCAGCCGTAGAGGAATATTGCAAAAAACCAGTGAGCACATTAGTCGGACCTTTATCGCGAAGGAGAGTCGTTTATCTTTCCATATATGTTTCAATCTTTCAGGCGCTGCTATTGTCTGTGGTATTCTGGCCATGACCTCTGATTTTGATCCCTCATCACTGATCGCTGAGCCCAGATATTTGAAACGGTTCGCTGTTTCAAGATCATGTCCATTAGCTTTGATCACAGCAGGGCACGTGCAAGCGAACGAATAGCCAGCTGATCAGGAGATGCGTTATCCCAGTGACTACATTCGGTTGTGAGACATGGACATTAAACAAAACAATTGCACACAAAAATCTCAGCTTTTGAAATAAAGTATTAAAGAAGGATGTTGAAAGTTGCATCATCATCATCATTTCCGTAACCTGATAGTTAATTGGGTCACCAATACTGCAGATTGTTGGACCAGTTCCCGCCTCTCCACTTGGTTTTGTGCCAGGATATTTGTTCTAGCTATGGACATTCTCGTCCACTCTCTGGTGTTGTATTCCCCTCTCTTGATAATTTCACGCACAGAAAACAAAGACAAATTGAGAAATTGTGCAGTCGCTGCATAATACAGAAAATTGGCTCATATATGGAGAACATCGCAAGGAAAGAAATTAGATATGTTGGTCATTTGAGGGATGAAGATGCTGAGCAGCGCATGACCTGCAGTGGTCGGTTATTCATAGCTGACTGCTAGCGTCAGGGCCAGCGAACCAATCTGAGCAGCGCATGTCCTGCAGTGGTCGGTTACTCATAGCTGACTGCTAGAGTCAGGGCCAGCGAATTAGAGCTGAGCAGCGCATGGCCTGCAGTGGTCAGTCTGTCATAGCTGACTGCTAGCGTCAGGGCCAGCGAATTAGAGCTGAGCAGCGCATGACCTGCAGTGGTCAGTCAGTCATAGCTGACTGCTAGCGTCAGGGCCAGCGAACCAATCTGAGCAGCGCATGTCCTGCAGTGGTCGGTTACTCATAGCTGACTGCTAGAGTCAGGGCCAGCGAACCAGAGCTGAGCAGCGCATGACCTGCAGTGGTCAGTCAGTCATAGCTGACTGCTAGCGTCAGGGCCAGCGAATTAGAGCTGAGCAGCGCATGAGCTGCAGTGGTTAGCGACTCATATGGGACAGCTAGCGTCAGGGCCAGCGAATTAGAGCTGCCAAGACCCTTCTACACCTCCACGCGGTGATCCTGGATAACAGGCTGCAGCAGGACAGACTGGCTAAGTACAAAGGATTGAGGAGGGAAGGCTAACCCGTTACCGCGGTATTAAATAATGCCTGCTGAAGTCGGATGTGTTGGACCGAAAGGTGCAAATATTGCAGTCAAGCTGTAAACTATGACACAACGCATTCCGTTCTCTGGACTACATTCTGTTACTTTACAAAACCCTTTTCATGACTTGGTAGCGGGAGATTGAGAGCGAACGAAGCCAAGTCAATTGAAAAGACATAACAGCCTGTAGAGAGAGATAATGGAGGGCAGGCTTCCTGGAAGAGGGAAAAAGAGGTCGACCATTATGAAGATGGCATTTGGATATTTCGAAGAGTCTAGGGATGTATTTGTATGATGCCGGCCTACTCGCCCTAAACATAGATTCAAACAGATCTACCGTGACTGAGGGCTGACGTTCTGGACAGAGTTTGTTACTTGATAATGGCGGGAATGCTGGCCTGTGACGCTAAAGCACTTTGCAAAAAAGGTAATTCGCTTGGATGCGTTCAGCAAACAGGACACAGATAAAGCAAGCACATATAGTTGCCTTGACTGACAAGAGGCGCCTTATGGAAGGGACTATAGAGATATAGATAATGTTATACAGTTGGAGTTTCGTAGGGGGGGCTCGAGAAGATGGCCCAATAGAGAAGTCAGTAGAGTGTGGCCGATGCAGTAGTTTATGGGGAATATGACATGACATTATGACAAATTGGGATGTGTTTAGACAGGGTAACGAGGCACGGTCATTTTGTGGGAGGGGAGATAATTACAGGGGAAATAATCGAGAAAAACTTTGAATGCGCATGGGGATAGTGTGTCGTGAGAGAGATAGAGGGTGGGGTGGGAGGGAAAGAAGGAGGGAGGGTGGGAGGGAGAGAAGGAGGGAGGGTGGGAGAAAGAGAAGGAGGGAGGGTGTGAAGGAGGGAAGGTGGGAGAGAGAGAAGGAGGGAGGGTGGGAGAGAGAGAAGGAGGGAGGGTGGGAAGGAGTGAAGGAGGGATGGTGGGAGGGAGTGAATAGGGAGAGAAGGAGGGAGGGTGGGAGGGAGACAGGTGGGAAAGAGGGAGGGAGTGAGGGAAAGAGGAAGGGAGTGTGGGAGAGAGAGGGATGGAGAAAGACAGGGAGGGAGAGAGAGGGAGATGAAGAAAGAGAGAGAGGGAAGGAGAGAAAAAGGGATGAAGAGAGATATATCGAGAGATTGAGAGGAAGGGAGAAAGAAGAAGTGAGGAAGAGATTGAGACAGAGAGAGAGAGAGAGAGGCTGAAGCTAAAGGAGGGATAGAGATTGATGAAGAGAGTGAGGGTCAGAGAGAGCAAGAGGGAGAGAGGGAGAGAGAGAGACAGAAAGGGGGTAGAGAAGAAGGGAGAGAGAGGAACGGAGAGAGAGGGAGGGAGAGATAGAGATAGGGAGCGAATGAGAGAGAGGGAAGGAGAATGGAAGAGGGGGTTTAGGCCGAAATAAAAAAGGCATTAGGGCCTAAATTTTTTAAAAAAACCTATGCTGTTGAGCGAAGTTATGGGCTGGGTTATGAAAAACTATGACCCTGGCCCAAATACTTCGGCATAAAATGAAAAGATGGCGCCATTTTAGAGGACATTGATTTCCTGAGTTTCACTCCTGAAGAAGCCCAAAGCGAGTTGGATTGACTATGCTGTTTATCAGAACAGACATGACTACAAATCAATGCTTCCAAGACGAAGGTAATGGATTTTGTCAACTTCTTCTTCTTCTTCTTTCTAGTCTATGTTCTTTCTCAATCTCCCACTACCAAGCCCTGAACGTTCTCAATCTCCCACTACCAAGCCCTGAACGTTCTCAATCTCCCACTACCAAGCCCTGAACGTTCTCAATCTCCCACTACCAAGCCCTGAACGTTCTCAATCTCCCGCTACCAAGCCCTGAACGTTCTCAATCTCCCACTACCAAGCCCTGAACGTTCTCAATCCCCCACCACCAAGCCCTGAACGTTCTCAATCTCCCGCTACCAAGCCCTGAACGTTCTCAATCTCCCGCTACCAAGCCCTGAACGTTCTCAATCTCCCGCTACCAAGCCCTAAACGTTCTCAAACTCCGGCTACCAAGCCCTGAAAAAGGCTTTGCAAGTAGCAGGATGTAGTCCAGAGAACTCTGGGAAGGAAGACAAACGTCTTGTCAGGCAAAATGTACTGATCGGACATGTTAGTCAAGTTCAGGTAAAATATACTGGATAAGACCCTCACCTTGGCTTCCTCGAAGCCCTTCATGGAAACAGGGTATTTTCATGGCAGCGTGGCTAACACGGTGAGGAGTAGGCGTGATCTCTGTAGTAGTTAGCGACATGCAGGTGAAGCTAAGCATAGGACAACCGCCTGGAGGACCCCGGTCCACCTTCATCAGCATGTAAGGAAAGGTACGACAACCCACCACTTAACGTCCTTTTTAGGGCGTACAAAAGAGTAATCCTACTCATTGTAGGCATTAGCAAACAACAGGAGTCCAGAGAACAGAATGCGTTCGGTCTTAGTTTACAGCTTGGCTGTGATATTTTCACCTTTCGGTCCGACACATCCGACTTCAGCATGGCATTTTTGGGTAACGGGTTAGCCTTCCCTCTTCGATCTTTTAGCCTTAGCCAGTCTGCCCTGTTGCAGCCTGTTATCCAGGATCACCGCGTGGAGGTGTAGAAGGGTCTTGGCAGCTCTGGTTCGCTGGCCCTGACGCTAGCGGTCAGCTATGGGTCGCTGACAACTGCAGTTCATGCGCTGCTCGGCTCTGCGTCGCTGGCCCTGACGCTAGCGGTCAGCTATGGGTCGCTGACCACTGCAGTTCATGCGCTGCTCGGCTCTGCGTCGCTGGTCCTGACGCTAGCGGTCAGCTATGGGTCGCTGACCACTGCAGTTCATGCGCTGCTCAGCATCTTGGTACCAATTTCAACAGCAAGCCTGCTATTATCCAGTCGAATGGAGATTACAAAACTATGCAGTAGTGTCTCATCTAAAGCCGAAGTGGAAATATTGCGGTCGGATTTAGATAAAATTCTGTACAACGCATTGGATCTAGACCTATATTGGAGTACTGTGTACAGGTGTAGAGTACTGTGAACAGGTGTGGAGTACTGTGTACAGGTATAGAGTACTGTCTACAGGTGTGGAGTACTGTGTACATGTGTGGAGTACTGTGTACAGGTGTGGAGACCATCATATTAGAGGAGATATAAACATGCTGGAAAGGTTACAAAGAAAAGTGTCAAAACTGATAGTGGGATTCCAGAATCACAGTTATCAGGAAAGACTCAGAAAAACCGACCTACGGTGTCTAGAAAAGAGAAGAATTCGAAGTGACAATACAGGTTTGTAAAATAATCAACGGAAAGTATAAATGAGACTATATCAATTTGTTCCCAAAAAAACCAATTAATTAAGGTTCAGATTAGATATTATGAAATATTTTTTTAGTCAGACTTGGACTGAATGCTTTGAATGCATTGCCACTTTAAATAGTGGAGGGGGGTCCAATTTACCCATTTAAGAATAGATTTGCATAGTTTTTAGATCAAGGAAATGTCACTGAAACTTTGTTGTATACATACCCTGCAGCGTCTTCTAAACCAGTATAAAGACATTAAGTTAAGTTTCACCTATCTTTTTGAAGCTAGCGAGATGAATCAAGATGGAGATACATTTAAAGAAATTTTCACTCGCATTGCTCTAGCGGCAGATACTTTTACCCAACTATAAAATCGTTTAGCAAACACACCAAGCTCATATTGTGTAGCTCCAACATACTACAAATACTGACCTATGGATGTGAATGATGGAAAATAGCAAAGGTATTGGAAATAAGACTAAATGCGTTTGAGAATAAGTGTTTTATAAAACCGTTGAACATTGGCCGAAAGGTATTCATTACCAACAAAATAGTTAGAGAAGTCACAAACCAACAATATGTTTCATCACTTATCAGGAAAAAACGGTTGTCATACATCGGGGAATGTTCTTAGAATGTATAGCAACAGACTCTCTCTGCAAGCGTGTATGTGGCCAGCATCTGGCAGAAGGAAAAGAGGCAGACCGAAAGTCTCGGCAGAATAATCGTCAGAGAGGGCTCCATTATGGGCTTGAACAACCAACATACATGAACTAAAAATAGTGACGTCACACATCAAACTGGAGAGAACTGCTTTCGGCCTTATGAGCCGCATTTGACACTAAAGTCACACACATCAAACTGGAGAGAATTGGTTTCTGCCTTATGAGCCGTGTTTGGCACTAAAGTCACACACATCAAACTGGAGAGAATTGGTTTCGGCCTTATGAGCTGCATTTGACACTAAAGTCACACACATCAAACTGGAGTGAACTGGTTTCTGCCTTATGTGCCGTGTCACTTACAAAGTGACGTCACACAGATCGTCGTCATCGTCTTCACAAACAAACATCATCATGAGTCCTCCCAGCTGCTGAGTATCAGAGATGGTACAAAGAGATATCGTCCACTTGCTAAAATATCCTGGTATTTCATGTTTCTGTCTACCCACCTGCTCCGTGAATATGAAACAATATTCCTCTTGTATTATTGCTTGTTTTCTTTTCTCCAAATTCCAGACCAGCGCTCACTCCGCCCACCCACTGTCCGTAACGAGTAAATCGATTTACAAATCTAACGTTGCTATGACGCAGGTTTACAATTGTCTCCTTTCCGCTTTAAGCTGCCAAGAATTAAGACGATGTTTTGGGTTAAATCCCTTTGACAATATTATCGATAGATCAAAACGTATGGTTCAAATCGTTCAGGATTTCGATCAAAGAACCTTATTGAACTATGTGACAGAGATCGAAGATCAATTGATTAGTTTATGAGACCGCACTAACACTTGAAAATGTTAGCCCCTGTGCGCGTTTTGCTTGGAAGTTATCAGTATGTTGATGTATATGTATCAGTATCATGATAGTGCTAAGACTGGTTGTAAGTTTGTCTGATCATGTCTCTCCATTTGACCCTATCCTCTGGTTGATCAGCCCTCAGACTGGTTGTAAGGTTGTCTGAGTATGTCTCTCCTTTTGACCCTATCCTCTGCAGTTCTCTTCATGTCAGCATAAGTTCGTACTTTAATGTCCCTACATGCCTGAGATGTAAAGACGAGTCTTGGTCACCCTGGTCCTCTCTTCCTGCTGAGATGTAAAGACGAGTCTTGGTCGCCCTGGTCCTCTCTTCCTGCTGAGATGTAAAGACGATTCTTGGTCACCCTGGTCCTCACTTCCTGTGAATCTTGCCGTCTAGTACCTTCTGTAGAAGACTTTCATGTCTCATATTGTGTTCTAGCCAACTGAATCTTCGTTTCTTGATCCCTTTCAGTATGAATCCTTGTGCGCCTACTTCATTTGATCTTCTTTCTGTCCAGCTCACTCTTTCCATTCTACGACAGCACCACATTTCTAACACCCCCATGCTTGTTCCATCCTTCTCTGCTAGTGTCCATGTTTCAGCCCCAGACAGCACAATTGGCCATATATGAATAGTGATTATTCTTCTCTTCAGTTCTATACCGACATTCTGTGAGGTTAGCAATTTGTGTTTTTCTCTAAAGGCCTTTTTTCTAATGCAATCCTGGTCTTAATTTTCGTCTCATTGTGTGCATCTTCTGTGACACTTGCCACACATAGACCTTACACCGTTTGGTGGGCATTGGTCTCGACACTTTTCTTCTTCTTTGCGTTCAGGATCTTTTGGTCATGCTATATATGCAGGCCAGTCGCCATGATGAAGTCTGTAGTCTTCACCAGGTCGGAGCGGCTGCCCCTCAGGTTTTGTCTCAGCTTCGCACCCTCTGGCCATGTCTGGTATTTCATTTCCCTATAGATTAGGCATTCCTGTAGAATATGCTCAGGGTTCTGGCATCCAGTTCCACATGGGCACTCATCGGTGTGTGAGATCTTCAGTTGGTATAGATGTTCTAGTAGTCTGCAGTGACCCGTTCTGAAGCGAAATAAGGTAGTTTGTTGATTTCTTTGAGTTGGTGAATTGGGTCTGGTGTACTGAATATGTCTTCTCTCCATTGATGTATACACTGATTTCTGATTGATGTTCTTGATTTCTCTGTATGGTACTCGATGATTTAATTGTGCCTTTTTGCTGCCATCTTTTGCCAGAGCATCAGTTCTCTCGTTTCCCGTGATTCCGCAATGGGAGGGTAGTCACTGGAGCGCTATTGTTGAGGATCTCTGAAGTTTTCCTTGTTCGGTTCCGACACTAAAATTATATTTAACATTTCAAAACTACAGGCCTTCACCGTGCGCAACCAGCGCGTCTCCTTGGTATCCGATGTCATGACTACATCCGCGCAACGTGGAGGTTCCTGCCATAAGAGGCCTCCATCCAATCTCGAAAACATTGCGTTGACGCCGAGTTTCTTTGTTTAGCCATTTCTTACAGCTGGTCAGGAAACCTCGGCTCACAAAACACTGCACACATTGTTACTCAGCGCCAAAAGACGCTAAGAGGCCGTCCAACTGAAACCATTGACAACCATCCTCCAACAAGCTCGGTCTTCATCTGCTCTTTCTGTCTGTCTCCAGTTGTGGTTCAGCTCAGTCTCTTCTCCATGTGGTAATTTCCCTACCTCTCTTCCTCTTCCCTGTGGATTCCCTGTCAGGAACTGTCTGGTACGTTTGATGTTGCTTTTCGTCGTGTGTGTCCTATCCAACTCCATTTCCCACGTGTGATCTGTTGCTTCAATGTTTGTTGTTACCTCCATTCCCATAGGTCTCAATTGCTCGCCCTTTCATTCCATCATATGCCCAATTTCCTCACAGCTATTTATAGACGCACAACAAGAGTTTCACCTGTATTACATTTGCCGTTCTTCAAGATTCCACGTAAATAATGTTTTAACTGTTACATAATATTGGGGCACAAAAGGGATTTAATATTCCAAGATAAAAACAAGCTAGCCTTTCCTGTTGCAGGACGTCGCTTCTTACAACCACCAACCTACAAGGCATGTTCAAATGAAACCGGACCAAACTGCAACAAGTGAACATTCGTACGATGAGCATGTTGATGATGACGTCACTTATGAAGTAAACAGCACATAGCAACCGTCAAGTTTGCAAAATTTCATTATCCTCCGATTCAAAGTATCTACAGTAGACCGTTGAAAACATGGCGGGTGTGATGTGGAATCCGTCCAGAGTTGATCAGCGATCGGTGATTCGATTTCTAACAGCTGAACGATGTCGACCAGTAGACATTCATATGTTTTCACTGCCTGCGAGTATGCAGATCCCAAATCAGACTCGTCGGCCATCTCCGCACCCATCCACAACTCGGATTTACAGAATACTCAACTGGAAGGACTGGCTAGGTGAAACAAGTAAAGGTCCTCATCACTCGTGATGGACGAACAACAACAACAACAACATTCAGTTTGACTGAAGGGAAGGAAGACTAACGTCTGGTCAGGCAAAACATACTGGTCAGACATGTTAGTCAGGGTCAGGCACAACATACTGATCAGACATGTTAGTCAGGGTCAGACACAACATACTGATCAGACATTTTAGTCAGGGTCAGGCACAACATACTGATCAGACATGTTAGTCAGGGTCAGGCAAAACATACTGGCCAAGACCCTCACGTCGGCTCTCACGTAGTTCTCCGTGGAAACGGTTGTATTCATGGTAGCCTGACTAACGAGGTGATGGATCGACATGATCCCCGTAGTAGTGAGCGACACGCAGATGATACCAAGGATAGCAGAACCGCCTGGAGGACGCCTGTCCACCTTTATTAGCACTCTCGGAATGTCCTTTCCCCGCCACACACAAAAAATAATCCTACTCATTGTGGGCATTCAACAACAACAACAACCTCCGATGAGGAGACGGTATTGGTGCTCATGATTATAATTGGACATACCCCGTACACTCCAGTTCACATAATCACAAGAAACACACTATTACACATCTCCTTGAACATAAAGGGTCTAAATAAAATAAAAAACTCACAAAGTTTATAACGCCTAGGGATCAAAATACTGAGCAGCGCATGAGATGCAGTGATCAGCGACCCAAAGCTGACTGCTAGCGTCAGGGCCAGAGCTGAGCAGCGCATGAGCTGCAGTGATCAGCGACCCAAAGCTGACTGCTAGCGTCAGGGCCAGCGAACCAGAGCTGAGCAGCGCATGAGCTGCAGTGATCAGCGACCCAAAGCTGACTGCTAGCGTCAGGGCCAGCGAACCAGAGCTGTCAACACCCTTCTACATCTCCACGTGGTGATCCTGGATAACAGGCTGCAGCAGGGCAGACTGGCTATGGATAAGAGATCGAAGAGGGAATGATAACCCGGTACTAAAAAAATGCTGAAGTCGGATGTGTTGGATCGAAAGGTGCAAATATCGCAGCCAATCTGTAAACTACGACGCAACGCATTCCATTCTCTTGACTACATTTTGTTACTTAAGCCCTTCCAGGGCTTGGTAGAGGGAGATTGAGAACGAATGAAGCCAAGCTAAGCCAAGCCTAACGCTTTTGAAAAATATGTATCCTTGCCATAATGACCTAGACTCCCTCCCAACAGTTTTAAGTTCGTTGTGAAACATTTCGTGCGACTTATTTTAGGGTCTGGGCTTTCCCGCAAAGCACGTGCAAATCAGTGTCAACAAATTTGCACACAAATGATTACCACTGGAAAAGTGTCAAACAATGAAAAGACTTCATGGGGAAACTGCGCGAGGTTTTCTATACCGCAAATACGCCAGAATTAGAAACGATAGGTTGCAAAGATTGTAACAATATCGTTCAAACCATTACGGCATTGTTTGTGCTGAGCGGCACGAGTTTCTAAACCTATATTACTGCTCAGTAATCTTGTACCAGAGCTGATCCTTGCCGACATACTCATGGATTCGCTAGAGCTCTGTCGCAGACGGTAAAGGGGTCTGCTCTATTCTATCTCACTCTAATCGAATCAGAGTAATACTAAATATAAACACAATACAAGTAGTAACTATCAATGTCTAACAACTGAAATTCTTCTCCCATACGCTTGATAAAACACTCCTACCGTTACACCTAACCTATCAATACTTGCCCGGTTCTTTCTCCTCTCCTAATCTGGCCTGCTATGGTCGAACTTTGTTGCGGATTGCTGCTGATGGTGAATTCGTAGGGTCTGACGCCCGTGGTTCTGTTATTCTTTGTCGGCGGTAGATCAAAGTGATCTCGACGTGATCAGGACAGACTGTGTCAAATATGATCCATGGGATGACTGGAAGACTGCCTCTAGCTGCTACTGACGTCTTACATTCACGTGATCAAGGTGATGTCGACGTAATCAGCGGGACTGCGTCAACATGATGAATGGGATGACTGGAAGCCAGCTTCTAGCTGCGACTGACGACTTGTAATTTAGGCCAATATATAATATGAGGGTAGTTACCTTGCTTGCTGCGTGTCTATCTCAACTGCATCTCTCCACTGCAAATCTCTTTCGAATGTTGAGTGCGTCCTAAAACTCAACAGCTCCTATCCTTGTCGAATTCTCAACTCAAAAATTGTGTTCAAATCTCAACTCAAAGTGCTTACGTCAAGTCCTAAAATTTAACTACTTGTTTCCATGTGTCTCCTCTAACCGCCCATCTCGCTGGGTCTTCTCTTAAGTCTGTCTCTGAAGTGAACTGACCAACTCTACTGTGGTTCTCAACTAAAATCTACCTCAACTGCATATCCCCGTCTCCTGCTCTCCACTGTCTGTCTCTTTCTCCACTGAGATTTATATTTGTTCTGCATCGCCATATCGCGTGATTTCCAAAACGGCGAGCGTTTTTGTCCGTCTGCTTGCTATTATCCCCCAACCTGTTCGCGTGGTTTTCACACGACGCGGGTTTGTCGGCGGCAACAAGTCTACCCATCTACCACCGCTATCAGTCCAGGTGTGGACACATGGCTGGTGTTACACCAGATTACCTAAAATGAGCTAAACTCCCACCTGCGTGGTTCGAGATAAAGCGTACATGGTTCGTTTTGGTTATTTAAATTCTGGCGGGACTGAGTTCAGCTTCCCTGACTCGTCCCTTAGTTAAATTCTGGCGGGACTGAGTTCAGCTTCCCTGACTCGTCCCTTAGTTAAATTCTGGCGGGACTGAGTTCAGCTTCCCTGACTCGTCCCTTAGTTAAATTCTGGCGGGACTGAGTTCAGCTTCCCTGACTCGTCCCTTAGTTAAATTCTGGCGGGACTGAGTTCAGCTTCCCTGACTCGTCCCTTAGTTAAATTCTGGCGGGACTGAGTTCAGCTTCCCTGACTCGCCCCTTAGTTAAATTCTGGCGGGACTGAGTTCAGCTTCCCTGACTCGTCCCTTAGTTAAATTCTGGCGGGACTGAGTTCAGCTTCCCTGACTCGTCCCTTAGTTAAATTCTGGCGGGACTGAGTTCAGCTTCCCTGACTCGTCCCTTAGTTAAATTCCAAGAAGGACTGAGTTCAGCTTCCCTGACTCGCCCCTTAGTTAAATTCTGGCGGGACTGAGTTCAGCTTCCCTGACTCGTCCCTTAGTTAAATTCTGGCGGGACTGAGTTCAGCTTCCCTGACTCGTCCCTTAGTTAAATTCTGGCGGGACTGAGTTCAGCTTCCCTGACTCGTCCCTTAGTTAAATTCCAAGAAGGAGAAATAAAAATGGTTGTCTTAATAAGCTCTTTCTGTCTTCCTCTCAACTCTGTTAAATGTTAAAACATGTCTAAGCTCCTTCTATGTAATATGGCTCTACAGCTAAGATCTGTTACAATCTGTACTGGGAACAAATTGCCGTAGTTAAATCAGGAAAATTATGCTCTCCAAGTTTAGATGTGAAAAGAGAAGTGAGATGGATGTGTATTATCCTTTTGTCTTTTTAATATTTACACAGAACAAATATTCAAGAATAGGTATGGCCAAGGTGATTTTCAGCAACATGTGACACATACTGACATCCAAACAGATAAACTATACATTGAAAATAAGAATTGTCAGTTGTTATGTATACTCGTCACTACTTTATGGCGCAGAAACATGGACAATGAATAGCAAATTGGAAAAGAGTATTGAATCCTTTGAAATATGGATGTATAGAAGATTGGGTCGCATTTCTTGGAAAGAGAAGAAAACAAATTTGGAGGTATTGGAAAAGTTGGGGGTAAAATGACAATTAATGACCGAACTCAAGGTTAGACAGTTACGTTATTTTGGTCACATAACAAGACATACCTCCTTGTTGAAGACCATACTGGAGAGTGGGGTGGAAGGAAGTCGGTTTAGGAGACAGACAACGTTTTAAGCGGGTGGATAACATCAAGAGATGGATTGGGAAAGGCCTGTCAGATTGCAACACAATGGCAAGAAAAAGAGTACACTGGATATCCATTGCAGCCGGCCTTCGATGTGGAGATGGCACTTGATCTGAACTGATACTAACAGCTCTTGTAGCAAAAATAGTAGCAAGATTAGTTGAACCAGTAGAAGATATAGTTCGTGCAGTTGAGCCAGTAGGAGATATAGTTCGTGTAGTTGAACCAGTAGAAGCAATAGTTCGTGCAGTCGAACCAGTAGGAGATATAGTTCGTGTAGTTGAACCAGTAGAAGATATAGTTCGTGTAGTTGAACCAGTAGAAGATATAGTTCGTGTAGTTGAACCAGTAGAAGCTATAGTTCGTGCAGTCGAACCAGTAGGAGATATAGTTCGTGTAGTTGAACCAGTAGAAGCTATAGTTCGTGTAGTTGAACCAGTAGGAGCTATAGTTCGTATAGTTGTACACTGTAGTAGCTATAGCTCGTATAGTTGAACCAGTAGAAGCTAAAGTTCATGTAATTGAACCAGTAGGAGCTATAGTTCGTGTAGTTGAACCAGTAGGAGCTATAGTTCGTGTAGTTGAACCAGTAGGAGCTATAGTTCGTGTAGTTGAAACAGTAGGAAAATAGTTTTTGTTGCAAAACCAGCATACTCGATAGTTTTGTTTTAACTTTTGTCTGCGTCCAATGACAGTGATCTCTATTGCGGCTCTACTTAATACATGCAACATCAGTTTCTAGCACCTTAGTGACCAGCCCACAAGAACCAAGAACACAGGTGTTAGTAATGTTAGATCCAGGCTACAAGAACCAAGAACACAGGTGTTAGTAATGTTAGATCGAGGCTACAAGAACACATGTGTTAGTAATGTTAGATCGAGGCTACTAGATCCAAGAACACAGGTGTTAGTAATGTTAGATCCAGGCTATAAGAACCAAGAAGACATGTGTTAGTAATGTTAGATCCAGGCTACTAGATCCAAGAACACAGGTGTTAGTAATGTTAGATCGAGGCTACAAGAACACAGGTGTTAGTAATGTTAGATCAAGGCTACAAGAACACAGGTGTTAGTAATGTTAGATCGAGGCTACAAGAACACATGTGTTAGTAATGTTAGATCGAGGCTACTAGATCCAAGAACACAGGTGTTAGTAATGTTAGATCCAGGCTACAAGAACACAGGTGTTAGTAATGTTAGATCGAGGCTACTAGATCCAAGAACACAGGTGTTAGTAATGTTAGATCGAGGCTACAAGAACACAGGTGTTAGTAATGTTAGATCGAGGCTACAAGAACACATGTGTTAGTAATGTTAGATCGAGGCTACAAGAACACATGTGTTAGTAATGTTAGATCGAGGCTACTAGATCCAAGAACACAGGTGTTAGTAATGTTAGATCCAGGCTATAAGAACCAAGAACACAGGTGTTAGTAATGTTAGATCCAGGCTACTAGATCCAAGAACACAGGTGTTAGTAATGTTAGATCGAGGCTACAAGAACACAGGTGTTAGTAATGTTAGATCGAGGCTACAAGAACACAGGTGTTAGTAATGTTAGATCGAGGCTACAAGAACACATGTGTTAGTAATGTTAGATCGAGGCTACTAGATCCAAGAACACATGTGTTAGTAATGTTAGATTCAGGCTATAAGAACCAAGAACATAGGTGTTAGTAATGTTAGATCCAGGCTACTAGATCCAAGAACACAGGTGTTAGTAATGTTAGATCGAGGCTACAAGAACACAGGTGTTAGTAATGTTAGATCGAGGCTACAAGAACACAGGTGTTAGTAATGTTAGATCGAGGCTACAAGAACACATGTGTTAGTAATGTTAGATCGAGGCCACTAGATCCAAGAACACATGTGTTAGTAATGTTAGATCGAGGCTATAAGAACCAAGAACATAAATATAAAGAACATGAGAGATGAAACCACACGAACCTAGTACACACATATCAAGAATATGGTTATTATTTTTGAATTATGTAATATCTAGATACTTTTAAGATTTTCCCACAAAAATAATCCGTCTTCTTTCTTCTTTTTCTTCTTCTTTTTTTCTTTTTCTTCTTCTTCTTCTTCTTTTTCTTCTTCTTTTTCTTTTTTTTCTTCTTTTTCTTCTGCTTTTTCTTTTCTGCTTCTTCTTTTTCTTCTTCTTCTTCTTCTTCTTTTTCTTCTTCGTTTTCTTCTTCTTCTTCATCTATGTCTTAATTTTCTTCTGCGTTCATCCTGAAAAAACTGTGTCGCAGTTTCTATCAGCTTCGGTCCGACACACCCGATTTCAGACGACGTTTGGGGTCCAGGGTATGCCTTCCCACTGCGATCCCTATTCTCTTAGCCAGACTACACTTGTGCAGCCTGTTTCCAGAACCGCGGCTTGGAGGGAGAATAAGCTCTTAGTCAGCACTGGTTCCCTAATCCTGATGCATGCAGACAGATTAAAAGACAAACTGCCAGTTCATTCGCTGTGCTGTACCTTTCGCCAATCCCAAATATTCAATATTTGTTAATGGATATTAGTTAATACCATCCATGTGGATCCCTGGTACAGGGAACAGGACAACTGCAACCTTCCAAACTTGTCGTTGTTGTTGGTGAATGCTCACAATGAGTAGGATTACTCTTTTGTGTGCTCTAAAAAGGACGTTAAGTGGTGGGTTGTCGCAGCTTTCCTCACATCTCGAGCGTGCTGATGAGGGTGGACAGGGTTCTTCCGGGCGGTTGAGCTATGATTGATCTCATATGCATGTCGCCCACTACTACGGGGATCCCTCACCTTGTAGGCCGAGCTGCCATGAAAACAGCCCGTTTCCAGGGAGGACTGTCGGGAAGTCAAGGTGAGGGTCTTGGCCAGTATATTTTGCCTGAACCTGATTAACATGTCTAATCAGTATATTTTGCCTGACCCTGACTAACATGTCTAATCAGTATATTTTGCCTGACCCTGACTAACATGTCTCATCAGTATATTTTGCCTGACCCTGACTAACATGTCTCATCAGTATATTTTGCCTGACCCTGACTAGCATGTCTAATCAGTATATTTTGCCTGACCCTGACTAACATGTCTCATCAGTATATTTTGCCTGACCCTGACTAACATGTCTCATCAGTATATTTTGCCTGACCCTGACTAACATGTCTCATCAGTATATTTTGCCTGACCCTGACTAACATGTCTAATCAGTATATTTTGCCTGACCCTGACTAACATGTCTCATCAGTATATTTTGCCTGACCCTGACTAACATGTCTCATCAGTATATTTTGCCTGACCCTGACTAACATGTCTCATCAGTATATTTTGCCTGACCCTGACTAACATGTCTGATCAGTATATTTCACCTGACCCTGACTAACATGTCTGATTAATATATTTTGCCTGACCCTGACTAACATGTCCGATTAATATATTTTGCCTGACCCTGACTAACATGTCTGATTAATATATTTTGCCTGACCCTGACTAACATGTCCGATTAATATATTTTGCCTGACCCTGACTAACATGTCCGATTAATATATTTTGCCTGACCCTGACTAACATGTCCGATTAATATATTTTGCCTGACCCTGACTAACATGTCTGATTAATATATTTTGCCTGACCCTGACTAACATGTCTATCAGTATATTTTGCCTGACCCTGACTAACATGTCTGATTAATATATTTTGCCTGACCCTGACTAACATGTCTGATTAATATATTTTGCCTGACCCTGACTAACATGTCTGATCAGTATATTTTGCCTGACCCTGACTAACATGTCCGATTAATATATTTTGCCTGACCCTGACTAACATGTCCGATTAATATATTTTGCCTGACCCTGACTAACATGTCCGATTAATATATTTTGCCTGACCCTGACTAACATGTCCGATTAATATATTTTGCCTGAAACTGACTAACATGTCCGATTAATATATTTTGCCTGACCCTGACTAACATGTCCGATTAATATATTTTGCCTGACCCTGACTAACATGTCTGATTAATATATTTTGCCTGACCCTGACTAACATGTCTGATTAATATATTTTGCCTGACCCTGACTAACATGTCTGATTAATATATTTTGCCTGACCCTGACTAACATGTCCGATTAATATATTTTGCCTGACCCTGACTAACATGTCCGATTAATATATTTTGCCTGACCCTGACTAACATGTCTGATCAGTATATTTTGCCTGACCCTGACTAACATGTCCGATTAATATATTTTGCCTGACCCTGACTAACATGTCCGATTAATATATTTTGCCTGACCCTGACTAACATGTCTGATTAATATATTTTGCCTGACCCTGACTAACATGTCCGATTAATATATTTTGCCTGACCCTGACTAACATGTCTGATTAATATATTTTGCCTGACCCTGACTAACATGTCTGATTAATATATTTTGCCTGACCCTGACTAACATGTCCGATTAATATATTTGGCCTGACCCTGACTAACATGTCTGATTAATATATTTTGCCTGACCCTGACTAACATGTCCGATTAATATATTTTGCCTGACCCTGACTAACATGTCCGATTAATATATTTTGCCTGACCCTGACTAACATGTCTGATTAATATATTTTGCCTGACCCTGACTAACATGTCTGATTAATATATTTTGCCTGACCCTGACTAACATGTCTGATTAATATATTTTGCCTGACCCTGACTAACATGTCTGATTAATATATTCTGCCTGACCCTGACTAACATGTCTATCAGTATATTTTGCCTGACCCTGACTAACATGTCTGATTAATATATTTTGCCTGACCCTGACTAACATGTCCGATTAATATATTTTGCCTGACCCTGACTAACATGTCCGATTAATATATTTTGCCTGACCCTGACTAACATGTCTGATTAATATATTTTGCCTGACCCTGACTAACATGTCTGATTAATATATTTTGCCTGACCCTGACTAACATGTCTGATTAATATATTTTGCCTGACCCTGACTGACATGTCTATCAGTATATTTTGCCTGACCCTGACTAACATGTCTGATTAATATATTTTGCCTGACCCTGACTAACATGTCTGATTAATATATTTTGCCTGACCCTGACTAACATGTCCGATTAATATATTTTGCCTGACCCTGACTAACATGTCTGATTAATATATTTTGCCAGACCCTGACTAACATGTCCGATTAATATATTTTGCCTGACCCTGACTAACATGTCTGATTAATATATTTTGCCTGACCCTGACTAACATGTCTGATTAATATATTTTGCCTGACCCTGACTAACATGTCTGATTAATATATTTTGCCTGACCCAGACTAACATGTCTATCAGTATATTTTGCCTGACCCTGACTAACATGTCTGATTAATATATTTTGCCTGACCCTGACTAACATGTCTGATTAATATATTTTGCCTGACCCAGACTAACATGTCTATCAGTATATTTTGCCTGACCCTGACTAACATGTCTGATTAATATATTTTGCCTGACCCAGACTAACATGTCTATCAGTATATTTTGCCTGACCCTGACTAACATGTCTGATTAATATATTTTGCCTGACCCTGACTAACATGTCTGATTAATATATTTTGCCTGACCCAGACTAACATGTCTATCAGTATATTTTGCCTGACCCTGACTAACATGTCTGATTAATATATTTTGCCTGACCCTGACTAACATGTCTGATTAATATATTTTGCCTGACCAGACGTTAGTCTTCCTCCTCTAGCATGTCGTAAAAAACAACTAAAGAGAATTGTGCATGGGACAGCTAGCTCCTATATTATACAACACATTGCTAGAAAAACAAACAACTGCAATATCACACCAAGTGCTTCGGCGCAGACGTCCTTAAGAGAACCGACTGTACTGGCCGCTCTTCACCCCACGAGAAATTAACGATAAGTAAACAAGACGAAGATAAAAGAAATCAATTTCTTACCTTGTCAATTGTCTTACCTTGAAAAACCTCAACACCAGCCGTCTACTACTGAATCAATCCATGTGTCTCCGTTAGCAGTACAGGACTCGAACCTCGTTCTTGTCGGCAGCGAAACATACCATCAAACATACAGATTCTTCCTTCTCATTCAATATCCTCCAACTAGTAACGTATGCTTGCTTGATTATCAGTTTCAACAGAACGCACTAACGCTAATAGGGAACCAAGATAACCTGCTGAGCAAAGTGGGTGGCAATCACAACAGCATTATGAACGCAGTCCCCCTCCCCCACCCCTTTTATCTACGTAAATACATTGCTCCTTCGGTTGCGCCTGTATAGTGTGGCTCGAGGCTATGTCAGCCTCGATACAGGTCTGTTACCCTGTTTACGTTCGCAGATGGATGAACGCGTGGTTTCCCTTTATGTTTTACTGTAGACGAAGGAATAGGCCCACTGCATCTACGGTCTTATTGTAAAAAACGACTAAACATGGGTTGTGCATGGAACTAGCAACATGATTATGTAAATATAAATAAGGTCCTGAGTGGGGTCTTTGGGGTATAACAAGGACAAGAATAGCACCACTGCCACGCAGAGAGCATGTCGTAAGAGGCGAATAACTGTGTGATATGGAAAACACCGGCCATGGTTAGGCGGTTTGTTTAGAGCAGCATAGATGGTGCCTAGCAGGCTGAGGGTCTACTTTGCTCTAGTGTTTTGAGTCAATTAAGATGGATTCGCACATTGGTTAACCCCCCTCGTGCGGCACCTGTCCCAACACAGCGGAGTAATAAGCTGCTCGATCCTAGCGCGCTAAGCAGGAAGTCCTCCTCCCGGCTACATCCAGATGATCGAATTCTGCCCTCCCGCTGCACCCCCCTCTCTGCATTTATTACCTATCCCTTCCCCCCTAACTATCATCGTTTGGGAACTGAGACGCTAGTCCGGTCAGGCATAACATACTGACCAGGCTGTCGACCCAGGGTCAAGCACAATATACTGACCAAGACCATAATCTCTCTTCCATGTAGTGTACCCTGAAAACAGGCTGTTTTCAGGATATTCTGACTGACGAGGTGTGGATCAACGTGATCCCTGTAGTAGTAAGCGTCATGCAGATGAAGCCATAGCGCAATCACCTGGAGAACCGCGACTCCCCTTCCTCAGCACGCTCGGGATGTGAGGACAGCTAACAATGTCCACCACTAGCGCCCTTTTCATAACACAGAAATGTGGTAACTGTGTGATATGGCATAACACAGAAATGTGGTAACTGTGTGATATGGCATAACACAGAAATGTGGTAACTGTGTGATATGGCATAACACAGAAATGTGGTAACTGTGTGATATGGCATAACACAGAAATGTGGTAACTGTGTGATATGGCATAACACAGAAATGTGGTAACTGTGTGACATGGCATAACACAGAAATGTGGTAACTGTGTGATATGGCATAACACAGAAATGTGGTAACTGTGTGATATGGCATAACACTGGCCGTGGTTAGGTTAGAGCAGCATAGATGGTGCATAACAGGCTGCGGGTCTACTTTGTTCTAGTGTTGATATTCTGCCCATCGTTGTCGATGAGGACCGCCGACATCATCTTTGTCACAGATTTCCCTGTTGGGTGTGGGTGCGCGTGTGGCTGAACAGGCCAATGCGGGCACGAAAACATCTGCTACATATCGGGCACACGAGGTTTGTAGAAGGTGATGGTGTTCCCGCTGTTCGGGATTTCCGGGTCTCGCGTCTGCTCTGGGCTTTCACAACACGGTCTGCCTCGCCGGTAGCTACATCCGCTTTGACTGCGCTTCTCGTCAGATCTGTTTTGCGCAAGACATTCCAAGGTGTCGACGTCTATCTGGCAAATTTTCAGTGAGTCCCTCTTTAAAACGTTTCTTTGGGAGCCTTCTCTCGTGCCATCCCTCTCTCAGCTCGCGGTAGAGAAGCTTCTTTGGGAGCCGCTCGTCTGACATACGGACGAGGTGTCCGGCCCATCCTAGTCGTACTTTCTCTAGCAGTGCATGGATGCTGGGCATGTTAGCCCTCGAGAGAACCTCGATGTCAGTGACACGATCTTGCCATCGGATGTGGAATATTCGCCTCAGGCAACCTGTGTGGAAGTGGTTTAACCTCCTTGCATGTCCAGACTATACGGTCCAGCTTTCGCAAGCGTATAGTAGGGTTGGAATGATGGTGGCATGGTAGACTTTGAGTTTGGTTTCTAGTGTTAGAGTCTATTAAAATGGACTCGCACATCGGTTAGCGACCCTCCGAGAAACTATTAGTAAACAGACTCTTCTAAACCAGTAAAAAGACGTTAAGTTGTGGGCATTAAACAACAACAACATCAACAACAACAACAACAACAACAACAACATCGTATCAACTGTAGCTGCATATCCAATTGTTTTCTCAGTCCTATCCATGACGTTTCCCTATTGATTCTTGATTCTTTGATGTCTGAAGCGTTATTGTGCAGTGGGTGTGGCACTCACATATAGACTTTGGTCTGTGCCAATTAATATCTGGATGTCACAGACACACGTCCCAGCATGTACCGCATCGTTAAGATCAGGTTATCTTTAGTACTTCCCAGTTCCAATCGCATCCCTTCATTCTGGATACGGATGGAGATTCAAGAAGAATTTGCACTAAGACATGATTTGCCATATTCTACGGGAAGATCTCTTTCTTCTTCTTAGCGTTCAGGATCTTTTGGTCATGCTATATCTGCAGGCCAGTCGCCGTGATGAAGTATGTAGTCTTCACCAGGTCGGAGCGGCTGCCCCACAGCTTTTGTCTCAGCTCCGCACTCTCTGGCATCTCATGTACCTATAGATTGGGCATTCTTGTAGAATGTGTTCAGGGTTTTGGCCTTCTGTTCCACATGGGCACTCATCGGTGTGTGAGATCTTCAGTCGGTATAGATGTTCTAGTAGTCTGCAGTGTCCAGTTCTCAGACGAAATAAGGTAGTTTGTTGGTTTCTTTTGAGTTAGGGAATTGGGTCTGGCATACTGCTTATGTTTCTGTCTTCTCTCCATTGGTGTATATACTGATTTCTTATGATTTTCTTGATTTCTCTATATGGTACTCGATGATTAAATTGTGCTTTTTTGCTGCCATCTTTTGCTAGAGCGTCAGCTCTCTCGTTTCCCGTGATTCCTCAGTGGGAAGTTAACCACTGGAGCGCTATTGTTGAGGATCTCAGTTTTCCTAGTTCTGCTCTGATAACAGTGGTTCGTTGTTGTTGTTTTTTTGTATTGTCTCTATTAGTACTCTGCAAATACAGCAATTTTTGCTGGTGGTTGCCTTTCTGTTTCAAGTATTCTCAGTGCTCGCAGGAGGGCCATATACCCTGCTCTGAGGTTTGTGGACAACTTTCCTGTTGTGAGGGCCTCTTCTGTTATATTTCCACTTTTGTGTCTTATGAATATGCCTCCTCCCCCGTTTCGACCTGCCCCCTCTGCTGAACCATCTGTGTACACCTGTGTCCATTCCTTGGTATTATATTTCTCTTCAATCATTGTTTGTGCTAAAATTTTCAAATCGTGGACACTATCGGTAATTTCTTCTGATTCCTGGGATCTCTGTACTTATTTCGATGTTGTTTATGTTGCAGCTTGGCTCTTCATAGTTGATAAGCATTTCTATTTTTGCAGATTGGTCGGGTATTAGTTCTCCATATTTTTGGTGTAGGTGGCTTGATATATGAATGAAGCTGGTTCTCTTTAGCCTATTTATAACTGGGTATTTCAGTTTGATATGTATGGGATGATCAGGCTTACGTAGCATCTTTTCACTATGTGTCAGCACTCTTTCCTCTCGTCTAGTATTTAGGGGTCTTATATTTGTGAATGTTTCCATTTTCTGGATTGGTGTAGTCTTCATTCCTCCTGTTATTATCCTTTAGCCCGAATTTTGAATTTTGTTTAGGCGTCCCGTGTTTGTTTTTGATGCTGTGGTCTAGAATGCCATGCCGTATTCCAGTACTGGCCTGATTGTGCCAGTATATACATTGTTGAGGATGTTGCTATTTGAACCACAGCTTGTTCCGGTCAGCTTTTTCATAAGGGATAGTTTTCTGGTTGCTTTTTGTTTTATCTCCTGTATGTGTTCCCTCCATGTGAGTCTCTTGTCCATTTTAACTCCGAAAAAAACAGGGGTATTTTCTTGTACAAGCTCTTTGCCATTTAGGATAAGTTTGGTTTCTTCCTTGGTGTTGGACAGTGAGAAGCATGTTCTAACTGTCTTTGAGATGTTAATCTGCAATCCCCAATCTGTAACCCACTTTCCAACAGTGTCCAAGGCTGTCTGCATTCTATTTTCAGCTGTTTGTAGTTTTTCTGCAGCACTCCACATTGCGAAGTCGTCAGCGTGTAGGGCACTGGATACTTTCTTTGGGAGTTTTCTCGCTATGTCGTTTATGAACAGGATAAAGAGGGTAGGAGAGATGACTGCTCCCTGGGGTACGCCTTGTTGGAGAGTTATTCTATGGCTCAGTGATCCATCTAATTTGACTCTTGCTGTTCTGTATCGGAGAAAGTCTTGTATCCAGCAGTACATTCTCCCTTCTATTTTGTTGTTTAATAAAGACCGCAAGTACTTGTTCCTTACCCTGTTATGAATTTTCCATTTCTTGGGTTAGGTACACTAGTTGGTCTTTTGTGCTGCAGTTTTTCCTAAAGGCTGACTGTGAATTGAGTAGGAGATGGTTTTTTTCCAGATGTTTTATTAGTCTTGCGTTTATCATTTTTTTCATGACTTTTCCAACACAGCTGAGCAGGCTTATTGGCCTATAGCTTTCCTTGCTTGTCTTGTCCTTTTTTAGTTTTCTGATGGGGATGATGACAGCCCCCGGCCACTGGTCTGGGATTTTATCAGTGATCCACGAATGATTGAAGATTTTAAGGAGTTTTCTTCTTGCCCCTTGATCTACGTTATTAATCATTTCATTTGTGATGCCATCTTTTCCTGGAGCTTTCTTGTTTTTCCATTTCTGAATAGATGTGTTTAGCTCTATCCTTTTGAATGATGCCTTCATGCAGGGATCCGCATTCTATGTCTTCAGGTTCTCTGTTATCTCTTTGTTGACGTCTAGTTTGCGTCCTCGTGTTAATGTTGTAGTACTCTCATCTCTGAAAAATTCAGCTAGGATGTTTGCTGCCATTTTCCCTGTAAGATGTTTCTAATTTTTCTTAATGACTGTCTTCCGATGGCTCCCTCTGGTTTCTTCATTTAAGGCTCTTTTCAGGTTCCAGTTTACTTGCATCCCTGTCCATGTTGAGGATTTCAGTCTTTTCGTGCCAACTTCTTTGGATCTCCTTCTTTTTTGCTCTATGAATGTGTTTTTCATTGTGCTGTCTTCTTCTTCTTCTGCGTTCGTTCTCAATCTCCCGCTACCAAGTCCTGAACAGGGCTTTGCAAGTAGCAGGATGTCGTTCGGAGAACGGAATGCGTTGTGTCGCTAGTTTACAGCTTGGCTGTGATATTTGCACCTTTCGGTCCGACACATCCGTCTTCGGCAGGAATTGTGCTGTTTTTCCCTGTTTTCTGGTGAAGGATTGTTTTCCCTGGTGTCTCTTGCCTCGCTTAGTTCTTTGTGGATTTTCCAAGTCTAACGCTCCAGTAGAGTTGATAGTTTTCCCGTTTTCTACGTGGGATTGATTTCTTTGCTCCCTTGGTGATAGCCTCCGTCATGATGGTAACATTATTGTTTACATTTTTGGCATGGGATATATTTTAACAGTTTATTTACATTTTCTCTAAATAGAGTCCAGTTTTCTCTTTTGAAATTCCAGCTTGGGTGCATATCTATTATCTCTGTTTGTCCCATGTTACATGCTTCGAAAGTTATTGGGGCATGGTTGCTCCCACCCAGTTGGCTGTTGACTGTTCTTGCTATTAGCCGCTGAAGGTTGTCCGTTGCCATCGCAAGGTCCGGATTACTCATGTTTGTCCATATTCTAGAGTAATATGTATGCCTATCGGTCTGGCCTATTTATTAGGGTGAGTTTATTTTTGAGTTTCTTTTAGGTGTGTTTCCTGAATACAAATGATGTTTCTATATCGTTTTCCTTGAGGAATTCTTGCAGTTCGGGTTTCTTGTTTCTCACGCGATCTGTATTCCATTGTACCACTTTTAGGTTCCTTGTTTGTTGATTAGCGCCCAACTCTGCCTCCCCATGACCATTAGGTTAACAGAGGCACCGGTTGCTTGGGTGGGTCCCCTCGACGCTGGGGGCCCGGCACCGCTCCTCCCCGGTTGTAACTTGTAGGAGCGACACCATGACGATAGGGTAGACTGTCGCTTGACCATATCCTGTTGATGGGTGTGTGTCCTGATTTTTCCCCGTTCCTGCGCCGTAGCTGACACACTCCGTCTTCGGCAGGTCGGGTTGAGCTTTCTGTTTTGGGTTGTCTCCCATAGCCTTTCCATCTCCCGATGGTACCTGCAAGACAGTAGGTTGGGTTGTCTCCCATAGCCTTTCCACCTCCCGATGGTACCTGCAAGGCAGTAGGTTGGTTTGTCTACCGTGGTTTCCTTCCCGTGGCTAGAGCATATAGCGGCTCTTATACGCTTGGTGTACCCGTCATAGGACACATGTGGTATTTCAGTGGGGAAAGCAGTGCCACCTGTTGTCCCATCCCATCCTGCTGGAAATCACCGTCGGTTGGTCCACAACTGCTTATTCGTCGAGTTATTATACCTGGCTTATATCGCAGCTGACGCCCCATACCTGGAGGTCGTTCCACTATCCTCCACCTGTGAGCGTGCCTGGTTGGGGTCGGTCGGCCCTGTCCTCCAGGGCGAAGGTCTGTGAACAGGTTAAGAACAGGTGTGTCCAGGTGTGGGTCTAACCTGAAAAAGTGGGGATATCCAGACGATAAATATTGTGAATGTGGGGCCTTCCTGGACCTGGAACACCTGATTATATGTCCTAAGATGTGGGGCTGTCCAGGGCCTGGAACACCTGATTTTATGTCCTAAGATGTGGGGCCGTCCAGGGCCTGGAACACCTGATTATATGTCCTAGGATGTGGGGCCGTCCAGGGCCTGGAACACCTGATTATATGTCCTAGGATGTGGGGCCGTCCAGGGCCTGGAACACCTGATTATATGTCCTAGGATGTGGGGCCGTCCAGGGCCTGGAACACCTGGTTATATGTCCTAGGATGTGGGGCCGTCCAGGGCCTGGAACACCTGATTATATGTCCTAAGATGTGGGGCCGTCCAGGGCCTGGAAAACCTGATTATATGTCCTAAGATGTGGGGCCGTCCAGGACCTGGAACACCTGGTTATATGTCCTAAGATGCAGGGATGTGGGGCCGTCCAGGACCTGGAACACCTGGTTATATGTCCTAAGATGCAGGGATGTGGGGCCGTCCAGGACCTGGAACACCTCAGTATATGTCCTAGCATGCAATGATGTGGGGCCGTCTAGGACCTGGAACACCTCAGTATATGTCCTAGGATGTAGGGATGTGGGGACGTCTAGGACCTGGAACACCTCAGTATATGTCCTAGGATGCAGGGATGTGGGGCCGTCCAGGACCTGGAACACCTCAGTATATGTCCTAGGATGCAGGAATCCTGTGAAGTGTAAGCCCTGATGGTGGCAAATGAAAGACCACAGACAAGGGCTGGTTTTTGGGGCGTCGACTATAGGAGGTTGCCAGACAAGAGGAAGTAAGTATTCTGGATACTTTCTAAACGTTCACATTGTAATCTTGATAATATGAAGACGCCCAGTCCGTAATCTACAACTGACATACCAACTGACGGTATAGTTGTTTAAATTCTCTCGCTGGAATGGTTATGAGTTCTCCCAGACCTCGCTTGCATCTCTATCCTCATCATTATTGGCGTCTGGGATCAAAATGCTGAGCTGCGCATGATCTGCAGCGGTCAGCAACCCATATCTGACTGCTTGCGTCAGGGCCAGCTAACCATAGCTGCCAATACCCTTCTACACCTCCACGCGGTGATCCTGGATAACAGGCTGCAGCAGGGCAGACTGGCTAAGGAGTAAGGATCGAAGAGGGAATGCTAACTCGGTACTCAGAAAATGCTTGCTGAAGTCGGATGAGTTGGACTGAAAGGTGAAAATATCGCAGTCAAGCTGTAAACTACGACACAACGCATTCCGTTCTCTGGGACTACATTCTGCTACTTAGGCCCGTGTCAGGGTTTGGTAGCGGGAGATTGAGAACGAACGAAGCTAAGCCAAGCCATTATTGCCGTCTCAGTCTGTAGACAATGGGCGTGGCGGCCTGTAAGTTTTGTCCAGCTGGTCTCCTGTATTTCGACACTGTCTGCTATGGCTGTAAAGGCCGATCCCTGCCACAGATCGTACAACCTAACTGAGGAGGCTGGCTTGCCTGGCTGTTCCTTGATCTCTTCAGTCTTTTTCTTTTATCTTGTTCTTTAATGCCAACAATGGGTAAATTTATTCTTTTGTGCGCCCTGAAAAGGGCGTTAAGTGGCATATATAGTAATAGCTTTCCTCACATCCCGAGCATGATGAAGGTGGACCATGGTCCTCCAGGCGGTTGTGCTATGCTTGGCTTCATCTGCGTGGTGGTCACTACTACGGGGATCACATCGATCCACATCTCATCAGCCAGGCTGCCTTGAAAACAGCCTGTTTCCATGGAACGCTACGTGGAAGACGGATTGCGGTCTTGGTCAGTGTGTTGTGCCTGACCCTGACTGGGCGTCCTGGTTGGGCCTGACTGGACTAGAGTCTCAGTTCCTCTCTTTTCTCTGTAGCCAGATGATCTCTACATGGTCTGGATATTGTAGATTCAAGGCCCACATTCATTGAATGGGTCTCAGAGACACTGCCACGTGCGATTGTAGAGCACCCAAGCAAACACCAGAACATTTCCTGCAGGACTGCCCTACCTATACAGACCAAAGAGAGGCAGCCTGGCCTGGGGGAGCGATCATGGTCGAAAAGCTGTGGGGGACTGGCGAACCTGAAAAGCAGTCTCTTTCGTGTACCTCACCTGGTTAGAAGCACAGCATCAGTTGATCGATGAAGAAGAAGGTCTGGTAAACGTGGTGTCTTTATGAAAAGTCTACAATCAAAGATTACCCCTAGGTATTTCAACCTATTACACCTGCCAATGGCACATACATCAAAGGTAACATTCAGGAGCCCAGAGGCAGGTACCAATTTACAGCCGGCTGTCAACTTAACTTAACGTCTTTATACTGGTTTAGAAGACCCTTCAGAGTCTGTATACAACCAGTTACATTTACATCACCTTGCTCTAAAAGCTATGCGCATCCAATTTATTCTTAAATGCATTAACTGTTCCTGCCTTCAATACCTCCCCTGGCAATGCATTCCAAGCAGACACCACTCTCTGACTAAAAAAATATTTCCTAATATCTAACCTGGACCTCTCTTTAGTCAGCTTGTAGCTATGACCTCTTGTTCTTGTAGGTGGCTGTATTTAAAAAAAAACTTGTTATAGTCTAATTTACCGCACATCAAATTAAGATATTTCTAAAACGACTACCCATACGTAACACAACCTAAGATGTATAATCTTCCTGTAAGAGGGTGGCCTCTGCGTGTGCTCGCTGCCTTGCGCTTCCTTTCACAGCCAGGTACCCGTTTACAGCCAGATCTTAAGAGATGTACTTATCCTTTTCTACAACGATTATCCTAACGTGACGTGTCATAAAATGTGTCATCGCCTAACGTGACGTGTCATAAAATGTGTCATCGCCTAACGTGACGTGTCATAAAATGTGTCATCGCCTAACGTGACGTGTCATAAAATGTGTCATCGCCTAACGTGACGTGTCATAAAATGTGTCATCGCCTAACGTGACGTGTCATAAAATGTGTCATCGCCTAACGTGACGTGTCATAAAATGTGTCATCGCCTAACGTGACGTGTCATAAAATGTGTCATCGCCTAACGTGACGTGTCATAAAATGTGTCATCGCCTAACGTGACGTGTCATAAAATGTGTCATCGCCTAACGTGACGTGTCATAAAATGTGTCATCGCCTAACGTGACGTGTCATAAAATGTGTCATCGCCTAACGTGACGTGTCATAAAATGTGTCATCGCCTAACGTGACGTGTCATAAAATGTGTCATCGCCTAACGTGACGTGTCATAAAATGTGTCATCGCCTAACGTGACGTGTCATAAAATGTGTCATCGCCTAACGTGACGTGTCATAAAATGTGTCATCGCCCAGACATGTAACTGACATTATTCGAATACAAGCCACACCCTCCCCCCCCCCCCCCCCCCCACTGGTACGAACACAAACAATTCAACAAACATCTACAGGCTTAGGCGTGTGGACAGATACATCCCAGGGGGCGCTGCTGAATTAAAAAAACACGACCATTCATAGCTGAACTTTTAGTGTTATCTGTTGTGTAGAGAAGGATTGTTTTACTGAGCCCTTCTAAGCTACTCAGTCAAGTTTGTTGGTTGTAGCTGCTCAGTCAAGTTTGTTGTTATAAGCTACTCAGTCAAGTGTGTTGGTTGTTATAAGCTGCTCAGTCAAGTTTGTTGGTTGTTATAAGCTGCTCAGTCAAGTTTGTTGTTATAAGCTGCTCAGTCAAGTTTGTTGTTATAAGCTGCTCAGTCAAGGTTGTTGTTATAAGATGCACAGTCAAGTTTGTTGTTATAAGCTGCTCAGTCAAGTTTGTTGGTTGTTATAAGCTGCTCAGGGGCTAGTGGTTAAGTGACACGGCTCACAACCAGAAGGTGATGGGTTCGATCCCCATCACAGCACCGGCCGTTACCCTGGGGAAGCAAACCCTTAGAAAATGCAGGAGGAAGCAGACCCTTACATAAATGCATGCTGAAGTCGGATGCATTGGGCCGACAGGCGCAAAATAAAAACCACAGTGCAACGCACACATCCTTGGGGATTAGAGAAATAAGGCGAACGCAAAAAAAATAAAATAAGCTACTCAGTCAATTTTGTTGTTATAAGCTACACAGTCAAGTTTGCCATTCTAAGCTACACCGTCAAGTTTACCGTTCTAAGCTAATTAGTCAAGTTTGCCGTTCTAAGCTACTCAGTCAAGTTTGTTATTCTAAGCTACTCAGACACGTTGTTGTTATTCTAGGCTACTCAGACAAGTTGTTGTTATTCTAGGCTACTCAGACAAGTTGTTGTTATTCTAGGCTACTCAGACAAGTTGTTGTTATTCTAGACTACTCAGACAAGTTGTTGTTATTCTAGGCTACTCAGACAAGTTGTTGTTATTCAAAGCTACTCAGTCAAGTTGTTGTTATTCAAAGCTACTCAGACAAGTTGTTGTTATTCTAGACTACTCAGTCAAGTTGTTGTTATTCTAAGCTACTCAGATAAGTTGTAGTTATTCTAAGCTACTCAGTCACGTTGTTGCTAATTCTAGGCTACTCAGACAAGTTGTTGTTATTCTAGGCTACTCAGACAAGTTGTTGTTATTCTAGGCTACTCAGACAAGTTGTTGTTATTCTAGGCTACTCAGACAAGTTGTTATTATTATAAGCTACTCAGACAAGTTGTTGTTATTCTAAAGTAATTAGACAGACAAGTTGTTGTTATTCTAGGCTACTCAGACAAGTTATTGTTATTCAAAGCTACTCAGTCAAGTTGTTGTTATTCTAGGCTACTCAGACAAGTTGTTGTTATTCTAAGCTACTCAGATAAGTTGTTGTTATTCTAAGCTACTCAGTCAAGTTGTTGCTATTTTAGGCTACTCAGTCGTTGTTTTTATTCTAGGCTACTCAGACAAGTTGTTGTTATTCTAGGCTACTCAGACAATTTATTGTTATTCTAGGCTTCTCAGACAAGTTGTTGTTATTCTAGGCTACTCAGACAATTTATTGTTATTCTAGGCTACTCAGTCAAGTTGTTGTTATTCTAGGCTACTCAGTCAAGTTGTTGTTACTCTAGGCTACTCAGTCAAGTTGTTGTTATGCTAGGCTACTCAGTCAAGTTGTAATTCTAGGCTACTCAGTCAAGTTTGTTGTTATAAGCTGCTCAGTCAAGTTTGTTGTCCCAAGCTGATCAGTCAAGTTTGTTGTTATAAGCTGCTCAGTCAAGTTTGTTGTTATAAGCTGCTCAGTCAAGTTTGTTGTTATAAGCTGCTCAGTCAAGTTTGTTGTTATAAGCTGGTCAGTCAAGTTTGTTGTTATAAGCTGGTCAGTCAAGTTTGTTGTTTTAAGCTGGTCAGTCAAGTTTGTTGTTATAAGCTGGTCAGTCAAGTTTGTTGTTATAAGCTGGTCAGTCAAGTTTGTTGTTTTAAGCTGCTCAGTCAAGTTTGTTCCTCTAAGCTGGTCAGTCAAGTTTGTTGTTATAAGCTGCTCAGTCAAGTTTGCTATTCTCAGCTACTCAGCCAGGCCTTTGATAGAGCAACTAATCAAAGATTGTTTAAGAAATTAACACCACATGGAATAGGTGACGAAGTTGCCAAATGGATTGAAAATTGGTTAACGGCAAGAAGGCAGGCATAAATAAGGAGTACTCTCAGGGGTGTGAATAAAAAGTAGAGTGCCACAGGGCTCGGTTTTGGGACCAATTTTATTTTTGATATATATAAGTGATTTGTATAAATATTTTGGATCTATGATTACAAAATTTGCAGATGACACAAAACTATGCAGTAGTGTCTCATCTAAAGCAAAAGTGGATATATTGAGGTCGGATTTTGATAAAATGGAAGAATGTTCTGAGAGCTGGCAAATGGAGTTTAATGTAGATAAATGTACAATCATACACAAGGATAGATCCAATATGGAACATAATTACAGAATGGGAGAGAACAATATTAGAATGGTAGAAAAGGAAAGGGACCTAGGGGTTATAATAGATCATACAGGTAAGGTGAGTGAGCAAGTTAAGGTAGCGGTGAAAAAGGCAAATGCAATGTTAGGTATGATAAAAAGAAATATTAAACATAGGAGCAAGGAAGTGATAGTCAAACTGTATAAAGCATTAGTTAGACCTAGATTGGAGTACTGTGTACAGGTGTGGAGTCTTTATCAGAGAGGATATAAACATGCTGGAAAGAATACAAAAAAGAGCGACAAAACTTGTAGTGGGATTCCAGAATTACAGTTATGAGGAAAGACTCAGAAAAACTGACCTACAGTGTCTAGAAAAGAGAAGAATTCGAGGTGACTCAATCCAGGTTTATAAGATAATAAACGGAAAGGATCAATTAGAATGTAACAAGTTTTTCAAAATGCAGCCTCTACAAGAACAAGAAGGCACAGATACAAATTAATTAAAGAAATGTCCAGATTAGATATTAGGAAATGCTTTTTTAACTCAGAGAGTGGTGAATGCTTGGAATGCATTGCCACAGGAAATAATGAAGGCATAGTCAATTAACACATTCAAGAATAGATTGGAAGCACTTAGTTATTTTTAGATCAAATTGAGTAAATTGAATTTAAGAAACTGGTTGTATACAGACTCTGAAGAGCCTTCTAAACCAGTATAAAGAAGTTACGTTACTTTTTACTCTGCAATTGATGCCAACATGCCCACACACACAAAAACTCAAAAATAAAAAAACAAACAATAATTTATATGAACAAGGAAGCACATACAAATGGAAGGTCATCTTCATTTATTTCTCATGTTTTTCATTAATTAAAATTGTACTAAAAATAATGACAACAATTAAGAACTAAGATTGCTATATTGACATAAATTACCATGGCAACCAGGTAAATAATTCATGTGAAGAAAACCATTTGATAAAAAGTGTTGGATGACCATTAATGCTGTGACAGCCGTGAAGTTTGGCATTCCGTTTGTTCATATGCGCACAATAGTTAGGTTGCACTGGTTGTATACAGCTCTGTAGAGTCTTTTAAAACAGTATAAATATGCTAATTTAAGTTTCACTAGTCATGGGGTGTAAAACCTTAAATTCAGTCTGTCTATACACTAGTTGTTGGGTGTAAAACCTTACATTCAGTCTGTCTATACTCTAGTTGTGGGGTGTAAACCTTACATTCAGTCTGTCTATACTCTAGTTGTGGGGTGTAAACCTTACATTCGGTCTGTCTATACTCTAGTTGTGGGGTGTACATCTTACATTCTGTCTGTCTATACACTCGTTGTGGGGTGTAAACCTTACATTCAGTCTCTCTATACTCTAGTTGTGGGGTGTACACCTTACATTCAGTCTGTCTATACTCTAGTTGTGGGGTGTACACCTTACATTCAGTCTGTCTATACACTAGTTGTGGAGTGTAAACCTTACATTATGTCTGTCTATACTCTAGTTGTGGGGTGTAAACCTTACATTCTGTCTGTCTATACTCTAGTTGTGGGGTGTACACCTTACATTATGTCTGTCTATACTCTAGTTGTGGGGTGTAAACCTTACATTCAGTCTGTCTATACTCTAGTTGTGGGGCGTAAACCTTACATTCAGTCTGTCTATACTCTAGTTGTGGGGTGTACACCTTACATTCTATCTGTCTATACTCTAGATGTGGGGTGTAAACCTTGCATTCAGTCTGTCTATACACTAGTTGTGGGGTGTACACCTTACATTCAGTCTGTCTATACACTAGTTGTGGGGTGTAAACCTTACATTCAGTGTATCTATACACTTGTTGCGAGGTGAGTGAGTGGATGAGGGGGGGGGGGGGGGGGAGGAGGTTGCGCGTTGGTTTGCTATGAAATGAAATGCCCAATATAGAGGACAGCATGGACTAGTGGTTAAGTGACACAGCTCACAACACAAAGGTGTTGGGTTCGCTCCCCATTCACAGCACCAGCCGTTACCCCAAGGAAGCAAACCCTTAAAAAATGCAGCAGGAAGCAGACTCTTACATAAAAATGCATGCCAAAGTCAGATGCACTGAGCCAACAGGCGCGAAATAAAAATATAGTGCAACGCACACCCCCTTGGGGAATAGAGAAATAAGGCGAACGCACACACACACAAATACTCAATTGTACAAATATGCATTGACTACTAACACTACCGTAATACATAACAGGCTTATTGATCTTGGAGTGGAATCCCATTTCAGAACGTAGTGATCATCAGCGGTGCACATGAGTTTAGACGAGGACTATTTTCCCTATTGCTCACACGCCCTAATATAACAAATAATAGATTGGGCTTTTTATCATCATCCGACTAGCTGTTATTAGGGCTCAAAATGGGAGCAAAGCCTAGTTATACTGTAACCTGCCCAGCATGAGGTTAAGGGGGCTACTAAGAATGGTTGGGTCTGGTTTAACTACCACATCCTGTAGAAACTATGAGCCACAAGAAAAAGGAAAGTGGATCTCTACATCCCACAGTACTAGAGTAGTGAGTCAGTCATTATATGAGGCGTGTTCAAATGAAACCGGAACTAACTGCACCATATGAACATACGTACGATGCGCATGATGATTTCACTTCAGGTATAAACAGCACATACCAACCGTCAGGTTCGCAAAATTTCATTATCATCCGACTCAAGAAACTGAAGTATCGGAAGGTGTTCACAAAGGATACCGATTCTTCAGTTTCTTGCTAACCACTATTTGAACTGTCCCTAGCTACGCAGCGAATTCCTCTGCTTGCGAATGTAAGCTCCGACAAAGGCCTACCCGAATTGCTGCATCTATTTTGGTGATGGCATCTTCTAATGCAACAATATGCGCCTGACCTGGTCTCATAAGATCTTTCGTTAACTCACATCCTTCTCTAAACATCGTTGTCCAGTTCTTCATTTTATCTTTTGTCACCATACATTGCCTGCATTCTGCGATGAATGTCAACTGGTCGACATCCTTCAGCTGTTAGAAAATGAATCACCACTCGCTGATCAACTCTGGACGCATTCCGCAGCACACCCGCCATGTTTTCAACGATCTGCTGATGGAAACTATGAGTCGGAGGATAATGAAATTTTGCAAACTTGACGGTTGGTATGTACTGTTTACATCAGAAGTAACGTCATCATGCGCATCGTACGTATGTTCATTTGGTGCAGTTAGGTCTGGTTTAATTTGAACACGCCTGGTATCTCTACACCTCACAGTACAAGAACAGCGAGTCAACCACTATGAACATCATCAACATATTTGTATTATGTGAAGCCGTGTATCATGAATGTTTTACAAGTGCATGCAAATGTTAGGTACATCATTTGGAAACAAAAACTACCCACATGTACAAAAATTAAGTTAAGATCCCGTCACGCCGTGAGGCGCATAGGAAATATGGTGTAAGGCCCATAATATTTTGTAACCAATGGCACTCAGTGGATGATGTGGTCAGCATCACGCCGGCCGCCTTTACTTCCTGGACTGAACCGCTACCCATTTAAGGCTGGGTCGACCCGGGAGCCAGTGCGGTCTGAAAAACCATTTCTGCCTCAACTGGAGAATGAACCCAGGGAAGCCAACGCACTAACCACTGTGCCACGTGCTTCCCTACCCACATATGCCCCTCACAATTCTGCACAAAATAATATCAGAATGTTTCGCATACATATTTTACGTATCATAGAGAAAAGTATCACGAGAGGGATGACATGGATGGGACGAGGGGGATGACATGGATGGGATGACATGGATGGGATGACATGGATGGGATGACATGGATGGGACGAGGGGGATGACATGGATGGGACGAGGGGGATGACATGGATGGGATGACATGGATGGGACGAGGGGGATGACATGGATGGGATGACATGGATGGGATGACATGGATGGGACGAGGGGGATGACATGGATGGGATGACATGGATGGGACGAGGGGGATGACATGGATGGGATGACATGGATGGGACGAGGGGGATGACATGGATGGGATGACATGGATGGGATGACATGGATGGGACGAGGGGGATGACATGGATGGGACGAGGGGGATGACATGGATGGGATGACATGGATGGGACGAGGGGGATGACATGGATGGGATGACATGGATGGGATGACATGGATGGGACGAGGGGGATGACATGGATGGGATGACATGGATGGGACGAGGGGGATGACATGGATGGGATGACATGGATGGGACGAGGGGGATGACATGGATGGGACGAGGGGGATGACATGGATGGGACGAGGGGGATGACATGGATGGGATGACATGGATGGGACGAGGGGGATGACATGGATGGGACGAGGGGGATGACATGGATGGGACGAGGGGGATGACATGGATGGGACGAGGGGGATGACATGGATGGGACGAGGGGGATGACATGGATGGGACGAGGAGGATGGGACGAGGGGGATGACATGGATGGGACGAGGGGGATGACATGGATGGGACGAGGGGGATGGGACGAGGGGGATGGGACGAGGGGGATGACATGGATGGGATGACATGGATGGGACGAGGGGGATGGGACGAGGGGGATGGGACGAGGGGGATGACATGGATGGGATGACATGGATGGGACGAGGGGGATGACATGGATGGGATGACATGGATGGGACGAGGGGGATGACATGGATGGGATGACATGGATGGGACGAGGGGGATGACATGGATGGGATGAGGGGGATGACATGGATGGGATGACATGGATGGGATGACATGGATGGGACGAGGGGGATGACATGGATGGGACGAGGGGGATGGGACGAGGGGGATGACATGGATGGGACGAGGGGGATGGGACGAGGGGGATGACATGGATGGGACGAGGGGGATGACATGGATGGGACGAGGAGGATGGGACGAGGGGGATGACATGGATGGGACGAGGGGGATGACATGGATGGGACGAGGGGAATGGGACGAGGGGGATGACATGGATGGGACGAGGGGGATGACATGGATGGGACGAGGGGGATGACATGGATGGGATGACATGGATGGGATGACATGGATGGGACGAGGGGGATGACATGGATGGGATGACATGGATGGGACGAGGGGGATGACATGGATGGGATGACATGGATGGGACGAGGGGGATGACATGGATGGGACGAGGGGGATGACATGGATGGGATGACATGGATGGGACGAGGGGGATGACATGGATGGGATGACATGGATGGGATGACATGGATGGGACGAGGGGGATGACATGGATGGGATGACATGGATGGGACGAGGGGGATGACATGGATGGGATGACATGGATGGGACGAGGGGGATGACATGGATGGGACGAGGGGGATGACATGGATGGGATGACATGGATGGGACGAGGGGGATGACATGGATGGGATGACATGGATGGGACGAGGGGGATGACATGGATGGGACGAGGGGGATGACATGGATGGGACGAGGGGGATGACATGGATGGGACGAGGGGGATGACATGGATGGGACGAGGGGGATGACATGGATGGGACGAGGAGGATGGGACGAGGGGGATGACATGGATGGGACGAGGGGGATGACATGGATGGGACGAGGGGGATGGGACGAGGGGGATGGGACGAGGGGGATGACATGGATGGGATGACATGGATGGGACGAGGGGGATGGGACGAGGGGGATGACATGGATGGGATGACATGGATGGGACGAGGGGGATGACATGGATGGGATGACATGGATGGGACGAGGGGGATGACATGGATGGGATGAGGGGGATGACATGGATGGGATGACATGGATGGGATGACATGGATGGGACGAGGGGGATGACATGGATGGGACGAGGGGGATGGGACGAGGGGGATGACATGGATGGGACGAGGGGGATGGGACGAGGGGGATGACATGGATGGGACGAGGGGGATGACATGGATGGGACGAGGAGGATGGGACGAGGGGGATGACATGGATGGGACGAGGGGGATGACATGGATGGGACGAGGGGAATGGGACGAGGGGGATGACATGGATGGGACGAGGGGGATGACATGGATGGGACGAGGGGGATGACATGGATGGGACGAGGGGGATGGGACGAGGGGGATGACATGGATGGGACGAGGGGGATGACATGGATGGGACGAGGGGGATGACATGGATGGGACGAGGGGGATGGCATGAGAGGGATGGCATGAGAGGGATGGCATGAGAGGGATGACATGGATGGGACTAGGGGGATGGCATGAGAGGGATGACATGAGAGGGATGGCATGAGAGGGATGACATGAGAGGGATGGCATGGATGGGACTAGGGGGATGACATGGATAGGACGAGAATTATAGCATGAGCGGGGATGGGATGAGAGGGATGGCATGGATGGGATGAGAGTCTGGACAACAAGGTGGTGATCGATGTGATCCCTGTAGTAGTGAGGAGCACGCAGATGCATTAAATGCAGTCATTCAATAACATCAATTCTACTAATAACATTTTTTACAAGAATGCAAACAAGAAATTTGTTGTGATTTATTTTCCGACATAGTCCCCGTGCCTGGCAATACGCTTTGTTCCCCTGTCCACTAGCTTGGGGATGCCCTACAGAAAAAAAAAGTCTTGGTGTGACCTTTAACCAATTGTGCACCTACTTCATTACCTCGTTGTCAGATGCCTTGGTACCTATCTGCTACACTTTCCGAGGCCATCACGGACGATTTTGTGCACAGCGCTGAGACTCTATAAATCTACGGCTATTCCTCAATAATGACTCTCCTGGTGCCACGGACTAGCTGGTCGATCTGCTGTTTCGTTGTGTCAGTTGCCCCGCTTGATGGCCTCCCGTGCCGCGATTCATCAATGACGTTTTACCTTCCGTTTTAAAGTCTTTCTACCCATTCATGAACTTTCCTCTGACACTCAAACAATTGTCTCCATACTAAACCTACATTCTTCTGTAGGGGATTCCGTGGCGAAGTGGTTTAAGTCATCGGCACCGTGATCAGGTAGTGTGGGTTCGACTCCAGACTCCGCCATCTTTTTCACGGGTGCTTGATGCGGAGTCCCCTGCATCGCGTAGCCCCTCCCCAGTCGTCTTGTCCTTGACTTGCCACTGGGGTCGGGTGGCTCGAGACGAAAGAGTGAAGATAAAAAGTAGCACAGTTAATCCTTACTAAAAATAGCGCTAGCAAATAAATTATGCCATCATCGTCTTCGATGGACAGCAGCCTTTGCCTTTTTATGCTTCTATAGATTTCCGAATGTTTTTCACGCCTTCTGACCACGAAAAACGAATAACGGCTTGTTGTTATTTCCATTACGCAAGTCGACAGTGGAGCAGCCATACTGAATACCACATTGCGCATGCACTTACTGCTCCATCATCACCTTTCCTACATGGTAAAAGCAAAGATCCCGTCCCACCATGAGGCGCATAGGAAACATGGTGTCAGGCCCATATTATTTTGTAACCCACGGCACTTAATGGATGACGTGTTCAGCATCACGCCGGCCGCCTTTACTTTCCGAACTGAACCGGTACCCATTTAAGGCTGGTTTGACCCGGCAGCTGTTGCGGTTTGAAAAAACATTTCCGCCTCAGCTGGGGAATTTTTGTTGTTGTTTTTTTTTTTTTCCTTCACCTTATTTCTCCATTCCCCAAGGCCGTGTACGCTGCACTGTGGTTTTTATTTTTGCACCTGTCGGCCCAGTGCATCCGACTTCAGCGTGCATTTTATGTAAGGGTCTGCTTCCTCCTGCATTTTCTAAGGGTTTACTTCCCTGAGGTAACGGCCGGTGCTGTGATGGGGATCGAACCCAGCACCTTCGGATTGTGAGCCGTGTCACTTATCCACTAGCCCACGCTGTCCCCTATCTGGGAAATGAAACCAGGATCACTAAAGATGCGAAGCCAGCACGCTAACCACTGCACTACGCTGCTACCTACATGGAGTATCGCTAGAAAGCCATTTTGTGTCCTGAAATAAGATTTTCCGTTGTGCCTACCATTCCAGGCACTTTATAATAAAATTGCCATTACGTAATGAATGTCCCTTGTAATTTGCCCAAACTATCAATGCAGGCTTTTTGCATTTGTTAGAGCCTGCAAATTAGTTTGTAGAGGCCGGGATCAAGATTCTGAGCAGTGCACGAGCTACAGTGGTCAGCGACCCATAGCTGACTGCTAGCGTCAGGGCCAGCGAACCATAGCTGCCTAGACCCTTCTACACCTCCACGCAGTGATCCTGGATAACAGGCTGCAGCAGGGCAGACTGGCTAAGGAGAAGGGATCGAAGTGGGAATGCTAACCCGTTACTCAAAAAATGCTTGCTGAAGTCGGATGTGTTGGACCGAAAGGTGCAAATATCGCAGCCAAGCTGTAAACTACAACACAACGCATTCCGTTCTCTGGACTACATTCTGCTGCAAAGCCCTGTTCAGGGTTTGGTGATGGGAGATTGAGAACGAACGAAGAAGTTTGTAGAGGCCAGGTTGCCCAGCCATTTCTGATCCTAGATGAAATTAAAAAACTGGCCTATGATTGATAGGGTGACTACCATCAAAAAGATTACGTTAATCAGGTCAAGGGAAACATACTGATCAAGATCCCCACCTTACTCCCCCGCAGTCTGGCTATCCAGGTGGGGATCGATGTGATCCCTGTAGTAGTGAGCGTCATACAGAGTAAGTCAAGCATTGCAGTACAACAGCCTGGAGGACTCTTGTCCACTTTTATCAGCTTGCTCAGGATGTGAGGAAAGCTACTGCAACCGGCCACTCAATGTCCTGTTCAGGATACACAAATTCATAAACATACTCATCGATGGCATTCAACAATAGCATGTTGCTCTCATTTATCAATAATAATTCTTGAAATGGACACAACCATACTACTGTTATTGACACGAGAATAAAATAATTCATTTATCAATAATGGCGAGAAGGAAGGCTAATGTCTGGTCAGGCAAACCATACTGGTCAGACATGTTAGTCAGGGTCAGGCAAACCATACTGATCAGACATGTTAGTCAGGGTCAGGCAAACCATACTGATCAGACATGTTAGTCAGGGTCAGGCAAACCATACTGATCAGACATGTTAGTCAGGTTCAGGCAAACCATACTGATCAGACATGTTAGTCAGGGTCAGGCAAACCATACTGATCAGACATGTTAGTCAGGTTCAGGCAAACCATACTGATCAGACATGTTAGTCAGGGTCAGGCAAACCATACTGATCAGACATGTTAGTCAGGGTCAGGCAAACCATACTGATCAGACATGTTAGTCAGGTTCAGGCAAACCATACTGATCAGACATGTTAGTCAGGGTCAGGCAAACCATACTGATCAGACATGTTAGTCAGGGTCAGGCAAACCATACTGATCAGACATGTTAGTCAGGTTCAGGCAAACCATACTGATCAGACATGTTAGTCAGGTTCAGGCAAACCATACTGATCAGACATGTTAGTCAGGTTCAGGCAAACCATACTGATCAGACATGTTAGTCAGGTTCAGGCAAACCATACTGATCAGACATGTTAGTCAGGTTCAGGCAAACCATACTGATCAGACATGTTAGTCAGGTTCAGGCAAACCATACTGATCAGACATGTTAGTCAGGTTCAGGCAAACCATACTGATCAGACATGTTAGTCAGGTTCAGGCAAACCATACTGATCAGACATGTTAGTCAGGTTCAGGCAAACCATACTGATCAGACATGTTAGTCAGGTTCAGGCAAACCATACTGATCAGACATGTTAGTCAGGTTCAGGCAAACCATACTGATCAGACATGTTAGTCAGGTTCAGGCAAACCATACTGATCAGACATGTTAGTCAGGTTCAGGCAAACCATACTGATCAGACATGTTAGTCAGGTTCAGGCAAACCATACTGATCAGACATGTTAGTCAGGTTCAGGCAAACCATACTGATCAGACATGTTAGTCAGGTTCAGGCAAACCATACTGATCAGACATGTTAGTCAGGTTCAGGCAAACCATACTGATCAGACATGTTAGTCAGGTTCTGGCAAACCATACTGATCAGACATGTTAGTCAGGTTCAGGCAAACCATACTGATCAGACATGTTAGTCAGGTTCAGGCAAACCATACTGATCAGACATGTTAGTCAGGTTCAGGCAAACCATACTGATCAGACATGTTAGTCAGGTTCAGGCAAACCATACTGATCAGACATGTTAGTCAGGTTCAGGCAAACCATACTGATCAGACATGTTAGTCAGGTTCAGGCAAACCATACTGATCAGACATGTTAGTCAGGTTCAGGCAAACCATACTGATCAGACATGTTAGTCAGGTTCAGGCAAACCATACTGATCAGACATGTTAGTCAGGTTCAGGCAAACCATACTGATCAGACATGTTAGTCAGGTTCAGGCAAACCATACTGATCAGACATGTTAGTCAGGTTCAGGCAAACCATACTGATCAGACATGTTAGTCAGGTTCAGGCAAACCATACTGATCAGACATGTTAGTCAGGTTCAGGCAAACCATACTGATCAGACATGTTAGTCAGGTTCAGGCAAACCATACTGATCAGACATGTTAGTCAGGTTCTGGCAAACCATACTGATCAGACATGTTAGTCAGGTTCAGGCAAACCATACTGATCAGACATGTTAGTCAGGTTCAGGCAAACCATACTGATCAGACATGTTAGTCAGGTTCAGGCAAACCATACTGATCAGACATGTTAGTCAGGTTCAGGCAAACCATACTGATCAGACATGTTAGTCAGGTTCAGGCAAACCATACTGATCAGACATGTTAGTCAGGTTCAGGCAAACCATACTGATCAGACATGTTAGTCAGGTTCAGGCAAACCATACTGATCAGACATGTTAGTCAGGTTCAGGCAAACCATACTGATCAGACATGTTAGTCAGGTTCAGGCAAACCATACTGATCAGACATGTTAGTCAGGTTCAGGCAAACCATACTGGACAAGGCCCTCAACTTGGCTTCCTCGTAGGCCTTTCCTGGAAACAGGCTGTTTTCATGGTAGCCTGGCTAACAAGGTGAGGGATCGACGTGATTACCGCAGTAGTGAGCGACACGCAGATGAAGCCAAGCATAGCATAACCGCCTGGAGGACGCCGGTCCACCTTCATTAGCACGCTCAGGAAATGAGGAAACCTACGACAGTCCTCCACTTAAAGTCCTTTTAGGCCGCATAAAAGAGTAATCCTACTCATTATGGGCATTCAACAACAACATCAATAAAAGCAAATACTGATAACACACTACTATACTTGTCATTGATACTAGAATCAAATAATTGATTATCAATATCAGCAACAACAACTGATAACACACTGCCCCACTTGTTTTATTGATTCTAAAATGAAATTCATTTACCATGATACTAAAATGAAATTCATTTACCAATATCAGCAACAACAACTGATAACACACTGCCCCACTTGTTATATTGATTCTAAAATGAAATTCATTTACCATGATACTAAAATGAAATTCATTTACCAATATCAGCAACAACAACTGATAACACACTGCCCCACTTGTTATATTGATTCTAAAATGAAATTCATTTACCATGATACTAAAATGAAATTCATTTACCAATATCAGCAACAACAACTGATAACACACTGCCCCACTTGTTATATTGATTCTAAAATGAAATTCATTTACCATGATACTAAAATGAAATTCATTTACCAATATCAGCAACAACAACTGATAACACACTGCCCCACTTGTTATATTGATTCTAAAATGAAATTCATTTACCATGATACTAAAATGAAATTCATTTACCAATATCAGCAACAACAACTGATAACACACTGCCCCACTTGTTATATTGATACTAAAATGAAATTCATTTACCATGATACTAAAATGAAATTCATTTACCAATATCAGCAACAACAACTGATAACACACTGCCCCACTTGTTATATTGATTCTAAAATGAAATTCATTTACCATGATACTAAAATGAAATTCATTTATCAAGATCAGCAACAACAACTGATAACACACTGCCCCACTTGTTATATTGATACTAAAATGAAATTCATTTACCAATATCAGCAACAACAACTGATAACACACTGCCGCGACACATTTATCAATATCAGCAACAACAACTGATAACACACTGCCGCTGCACATTTATCACATTAATTGATGTAGTTACTGTGGTTGGGAGGCAAGGCACTCGCCTCTCAAAGCGGTGAACGGAAACGGTGGGCGATCGAATCCCTCAAGTTTCAAGCGACCCCTGGTCTCAAGGCTGGTAGGACCAGAATGCTTCCATCCTGAGTTACCTCCAGTCGTCTCGACTAATCATCTTGCCACTGGTCCAAGGTAGATCGGGACCAAAGAGTGAGGTTGATGACCAGCACAGTTTCTTCCTCACAAAAACCGTCTGAAGATGTCACCACCATCACTTGCGATGGGCAACTAAACTGGCATTTTGATCACTTGAAATCCTGGTATTCAAGCAGGCATGTTAATGTATGTTGCAAGGTAGCCAAAGGCTATCCATCGTAGGTATTTTTAAACGTCCTGCGGCTTACTAGGCTTGGGGGAAGGTAGAAATGTTTTGGGTAGATTTCTAACTAGAATTTTGTCCGGGCAGCGGCCGTTAAGCTTACTCTTTTCAATTTCTAGCTGTCAGGGGATTTTTAACGTGCTCAACACTTAACACAAGATTCTGATCTCGCTACCCATAGACCGGGGGAATTTTTACCAGAAGATCCAGGTGAAAAAAATTCTGGTCTTAACTGTGATTCAAACCCGCGACCTCCGGCACCCGAGGTGAACACCTTACCTCGAGACCACAGAGCAGAATGAAATAATTCCTTTATCAATAACAGCAACAACTCATACCTCCCTAACACACCTGTTATATTCTGATATAACTATATAACTAGATATTCCATTCTTGGAATTACATGGAGGGACAGAGTGACAAATGCAAAGATACACTCTCGCTTCGGCCTCTCAAGCATGTACTCTTGTTAGGTAGCGAAGACTACAATGGCTTGTGCATGTTCGTCACATGGAAGATGTTGGTGGATGGCAAGAGAACAGTTGGGCCACAGCTGAGGTTCATAGATGTGTGCAAGGGTCATATGAAGGCCCTGGACATGAATCTGACATCCTGGGAAGATGAATCTGCAAGCTGATCCAAGTGGAAATGTACCCTGAAGGGTCGGCCAACTCATGCTTGGTGAAGAGAAGTTAAAAGAAAATGCCGAAAGGAGAAAGAAAACAAAAAAGCTAAGTATAAAGTATACCACTCCAAGTTCGCATCATCCTATAATTAGTCCTGACTGAAGTCCTGACTGAAGACCTGACTCCAAGGTCTTACCCTCCTATAGTCAGTCATGACTGAAAGGGGCTACACTCCAAGGTCTAACCATCCTATAGTCAGTCATGACTGAAAGGGGCTACCCTCCAATAGTCAGTCATGACTGAAAGAGGCTACACTCCAAGGTCTTATCATCCTATAGTCAGTCATGACTGAAAGAGGCTACACTCCAAGGTCTTGTCATCCTATAGTCAGTCATGAATGAAAGAGGCTACACTCCAATGTCTAACCATCCTATAGTCAGTCAATGACTGAAAGGGGCTACACTCCAAGGTCCCATCATCCTATAGTCAGTCATGACTGAAAGGGGCTACACTCCAAGGTTGGTGGAGCTATATGGGTGGGACTTAAGAAAATGGGCCAAAATAGCAATCGGTGTATAGTAGCCGTTGCAGCTACATGTTTCAAGAGGAACCAGTATTAAGTCAAAATGTACTGGTAATATTGAAGCCCTTATTAAATCATCGATATATTATTTTTTTAAAAACAAAAACACTGATAACAAACACACTACCATTCTATTCATACCTACCAGGCATGTCAGAAAAAGTGACCAAAGCAGGTTGTGCTCTGGGCTAGCAACTTCATTATGTACAAAATTTTACATTTATAATCGGACACATTAAGCTGCCGAAGACGGATGAGTCAGACTGAAAGGTGAAAATATTGCAGTCGAGCTGTAAACTAGTGACACAACATGTTCCGTTCTTCGGACTACATCCTGCTACTTGCAAAGCCCTGTTCAGGGCTTGGTAGTGGGAGATTGAGAACGAGCGCAGAAGAAGAAGACGACACATTAAAAGTTTGGATACAGACTGAGGCCAGGATCAAGATGCTGAGCAGTGCATGTGCTGCAGCGGCCAGTGACCCAAAGCTGTCAAGACCAGGCTGCAACAGAGCGGACTGACTAAGGAGAAGGGATAGAAGAGGGAAGGCTAACTTGGTACTCTAACATGCCTGATGAAGTCGGATCGAAAGGTTTCAGGAAATGAGTCACAGCTGGCTGCTTGCATCAAGGTCAGCGAACCACAACTGACCAAGACCCACTTACGCCTCCAAATGGCAGCCCTGGAAACAGGCTGCGCTAGAGCAGTCTGGCTAAGAGAATAGGGATTGCCGTGGGAAGGTAAACCCAGTACCCCAAAAAATCCAGCTAAAACCAGATGTGTCTGTCCTAACGTTGCAGATATCACAGCTTCGCTGTAAACTATGACACAGCGTCCATTTCAGGACAGACGTCAAAGGAACAGACTTCCTGTAAACTGACCAGCTGCGGTAATATGACTTATGCTTCTGGCTGGAAGAAAACAACGAATCATTACAAATGCTGAAAAACGGACTTATTTTTAAATGGGCCAGCTATGTGACAGCCTATGATTCATATAGAAATAAAATAATGAATTCTATTCACATTCACGGAATTATAACAAAAAAAGTGGGTATTTGTTGTTTAATTTGCCGGAATAAAAATTTATAATGAAAAAAAATGGCACATGAAATTTGTACACGTAAAATTAATTCACCCGATTATTCATCCACATTTTTTATTGAATGATTATTCAAATTCAAAAGATTCACAATGAAAATGCATAACAAATACAATTGCCAAACAATGAAAAAGTCCCTTGCATTTTACTGAAATTAACATGGCGGTCAAAATGGAGCAACGTCCTGTAAAAAGGCATGATATGATTGTTCGCACAAGGCCGAACTATGCCATGTTGCTGTACAAATTGAATGCCACTTTTTTTATTGTGGGCCTACACTGATACCTGCAATCAATTCATGACTTCTTTTATTCTGGGCCAACATTGATGACTGCAATAAATTCATCAGTTCTTTTATTGTGGGTCAACATTGATGACTACAATAAATTCATCACTTCTTTTATTGTGGGCCAACATTGATGACTGCAATAAATTCATCACTTCTTTTATTGTGGGCCAACATTGATAACTGCAATAGATTCATAGTGCCCAGATAGGAGACAAAGATGCAGCAGTGAAAGCTGACAGCAGCCTTTGACTCATAACTGACTTAGACCCTATCCGGCCTCCAAGTGGCAGCCCTGGAAATAGTCTGCAACCATGCAAGCTGGCTAAGAGATTTGGGATCTAAGAAGGAAGGCAAACCTTGTCCCAAAAATGCAGTGCTGAAATTGGATGCGTTGGGCTTAAAGGTGCAGATATTGCAGTCTCGCTATATACTATGACACAACATCCTGAACGTTCATTTCAGGACGAACGCTGAAGAAGTCCCCGGATAATGATGCAAGCTATTTGTTCGGTGCGGTAAAATTTCAGGTGAAACAACAAACAAGATATGACAAAAAATGTCAGTTGCGTATCTTTTGCAGAACCTCGCTTCTCACAACCTCCATCCTATTTGGCTGTTATAAAGTTTCTTGGCAAGTGTGCCGTATGGCAGATTGCCATTTCTCTCCGTACGTGGAGGAACGATCGCACCAAGAAAAATAACCCATGTTTGCCAAACTGAACACATACGTGATTTAAACCAGGTATGTTGGAAGGTAATTGCGTCTTAATTCCCCCCAAACACAAGAAATATATATTTTTAGCACCATCTTGAAGTAGTGACATCACAGAATCAATCAATCAATCAATCAATCTATCTATCTATCTATCTATCTATCTATCTATCTATCTATCTATCTATCTATCTATCTATCTATCTATCTATCTATCTATCTATCTATCTATCTATCTATCTATCTATCTATCTATCTATCTATCTATCTATCTATCTATCTATCTATCTATCTATCTATCTATCTATCTATCTATCTATCTATCTATCTATCTATCTATCTATCTATCTATCTATCTATCTATCTATCTATCTATCTATCTATCTATCTATCTATCTATCTATCTATCTATCTATCTATCTATCTATCTATCTATCTATCTATCTATCTATCTATCTATCTATCTATCTATCTATCTATCTATCTATCTATCTATCTATCTATCTATCTATCTATCTATCTATCTATCTATCTATCTATCTATCTATCTATCTATCTATCTATCTATCTATCTATCTATCTATCTATCTATCTATCTATCTATCTATCTATCTATCTATCTATCTATCTATCTATCTATCTATCTATCTATCTATCTATCTATCTATCTATCTATCTATCTATCTATCTATCTATCTATCTATCTATCTATCTATCTATCTATCTATCTATCTATCTATCTATCTATCTATCTATCTATCTATCTATCTATCTATCTATCTATCTATCTATCTATCTATCTATCTATCTATCTATCTATCTATCTATCTATCTATCTATCTATCTATCTATCTATCTATCTATCTATCTATCTATCTATCTATCTATCTATCTATCTATCTATCTATCTATCTATCTATCTATCTATCTATCTATCTATCTATCTATCTATCTATCTATCTATCTATCTATCTATCTATCTATCTATCTATCTATCTATCTATCTATCTATCTATCTATCTATCTATCTATCTATCTATCTATCTATCTATCTATCTATCTATCTATCTATCTATCTATCTATCTATCTATCTATCTATCTATCTATCTATCTATCTATCTATCTATCTATCTATCTATCTATCTATCTATCTATCTATCTATCTATCTATCTATCTATCTATCTATCTATCTATCTATCTATCTATCTATCTATCTATCTATCTATCTATCTATCTATCTATCTATCTATCTATCTATCTATCTATCTATCTAAATATCCATCCATCCATCCATCCATCCATGTTCTTTGCACGCCAAATACGGCACATAAGGCAGAAACAAATGATCTCCAGTTGGAACGGTGTGACGTCACTGTTTTTAGATCTTGTATGGTGCTGAGGCCCATAGTTGAGCTCTCTCGGATGATTGTTATTCTGTTTCCTTGGGTCTCCAAACTTTTCCGAACCCCCTTTGGTGTCGTCTATTCAAGTGCCTGCAATTGAAGACGGTTGTTGTTCATTCTAAGGACATGTCCGATGTATGTCCATTGTTTTTTCCTGATGATGGTCGACGTGAATAGTTGATTTGTCTGTTCTTATCGTGTCATTGGTTATCAACTAGTCCCAGCATATATTCAATCATTTTCGTAGAAATTTATTTTCAAATTTAGTTTGTTTTCCAGCTTTCACATCGTCAGGACTGATGTTACGACACAGAATATTCCACTTTTTAAGTGTTGGGGGTGTCAAACATTGTTAGAGAATGGATGAAAGTTTCAGCTTCTGCGTCTGCTTATTCCTTCATGCCGTCTTAGCAATGAGTTTCTTGAATCTGTCAACGTTGGTCCATGATAAGGAGAGTACAGCAGCATGACATTGTCCATGCTGTCAGACGATGTCATAACAACCATGTTATTTAACCCTAACCTTAAATCTAATATTAATCCTTACCCTAATCATAACCCTAAACCTAACCCTAAACCTAACCCTAGCCATAACCCTCCGTAAAACTGAATATGACCATCTTTTCTACACTGCTAACATTATCTAAGCCTTTACTTATTAATTTAAAATACAATTATATCGACCTGTCCTCCCCTTAGCCCGAAATTGAATGTCCCGTTACATAACGATGGGAACCAAACGAACTCTGTTTGGGGGTGAATTAAAATGCAAGTACCCGCTGAGATTGTGAAACAGCTACACAGCCTCTGACAAGGCATGAAATCAAATTTTAATTCAGGTAAACGACAAGCGTTTATAACTAACAAAAAACTGTCACTACCATGGAGTTTCCCATTCTTGGAGTCCGTCTAAGGATTTCTGGGGCCGAGGAATGAAGTCTGCTTGTCCTGGCAATTACAGACCAGGTTTATATTTCACGCCAGAGAGAAAACACTTTGCCATACTTGGTTCTTCTTCTTCGTCGCTCATTCTAAAACTCCCACTGCTACTAAGCCCTGAAAAGGGCTTTGCAAATAGCAGGATGTAGTCCGGATAACGGAATGCCTTGTGACATAGTTTACAGCTTGACTACGATATTTGCACCTTTCGGTCCGACACACCCAACTTCAGCAGCCAATTTTGGGTACCTGGTTAGCCTTCCCTCTTTGATCCCTTCTCCTATAGCCAGTCTGCCTAGTTATCCAGGATCACCATGCGAGGATGGAGAAGGGTCTTGGCAGCCCTGGGTTGCTAGCCCTGACGCTAGCAGTCAGCTCTGGGTCGCTAGCCCTGATGCTAGCAGTCAGCTCTGGGTCACTAGCCCTGACGCTAGCAGTCAGCGCTGGGTCGCTAGCCCTGGCGCTAGCAGTCAGCTCTGGGTAACTAGCAGTCACCTCTGGGTCGATAGCCCTGACGCTAGCAGTCAGCTCTGGGTCACTAGCCCTGACGCTAGTAGTCAGCTCTGGGTCACTAGCAGTCACCTCTGGGTCACTAGCCCTGACGCTAGCAGTCAGCTCTGGGTTGCTAGCCCTGACGCTAGCAGTCAGCTCTGGGTCACTAGCCCTGACGCTAGCAGTCAGCTCTGGGTCACTAGCCCTGACGCTTGCAGTCAGGTCTGGGTCACTAGCCCCGACGCTAGCAGGCAGCTCTGAATTGCTAGCAGTCAGCTCTGGGTCACTAGCCCTGACGCTAGCAGTCAGCTCTGGGTCACTACCCTGACGCTAGCAGTCAGGTCTGGGTCACTAGCCCTGACACTAACAGTCAGCTCTGGGTTGCTAGCAGTCAGCTCTGGGTCACTAGCCCTGACGCTAGCAGTCAGCTCTGGGTCGCTAGCCCTGACGCTAGCAGTCAGCTCTGGGTCACTAGCCCTGACGCTAGCAGTCAGGTCTGGATCACTAGCCCTGACACTAGCAGTCAGCTCTGTGTCACTAGCCCTGACGCTAGCAGTCAGCTCTGGGTCACTAGCCCTGACGCTAGCAGTCAGCTCTGGGTCACTACCCCTGACGCTAGCAGTCAGCTCCTGGTCACTAGCCCTGGCGCTAGCAGTCAGCTATGGGTCGCTGGCCCTGACGCTAGCAGTCAGCTCTGGTTTGCTGATCCTAACGCTTGCAGTCAGCTCTGGTTTGCTGATCCTAACGCTAGCAGTCAGCTCTGGTTCGCTGGCCCTAACACTAGCAGTCAGCTCTGGTTTGCTGACCCTAATGCTAGCAGTCAGCCATGGTTCGCTTCAGCTCATGTACTGCTCAACATCTTGATCCCTTACTGGGTTTGAACTCGTGTCTGCTGGGCAACCAGTTCCTCTCATTTATCAATGACAACAAGTTAACCGATAACACATATTACTCATACTCACAGTTATTCCAGTCAAAAGATATACATTATTATGCCCAACAACAAAAATTGGTTATGACAAAAAAATTGCTTAGACAGGACAAAGGAAAACAAATATTGTCCCCCGAAAGTAGCAAGCTGAACCAATGGTTGGCAGTTGGCTTGTGCCTGGTCCTATCTGGTTATGATTGAAAAATGGGGAAGAAGACTAACATCTGGTTCAGGCAAAATATACTGATCAGACATGTTAGTCAGGGTCAGGCAAAATATACTGATCAGACATGTTAGTCAGGGTCAGGCACCATACTGATCAGACATGTTATTCAGGGTCAGGCACCATACTAATCAGACATGTTAGTCAGGGTCAGGCACAACATACTGATCAGACATGTTAGTCAGGGTCAGGTAAAATATGTTGATCAGACATGTTAGTCAGGGTCAGGCACAACATACTGATCAGACATGTTAGTCAGGGTCAGGTACAACATACTGATTAGACATGTTAGTCAGGGTCAGGTACAACATACTGATCAGACATGTTAGTCAGGGTCAGGTAAAATATACTGATCAGGCATGTTAGTCAGGGTCAGGTAAAATATACTGATCAAGACCCTCGCCTTGGCTTCCTCGTAGCCCTCCCTGGAAACAGGCTGTTTTCATGGTAGCCTGACTAACGAGGTGAAGGATCAACGTGACCCCTATAGTAGCAAGCAGCATGCAGATGAAGCCAAGCATAGCACAACCGCCTGGAGGACCTCGGTCCACCTTCATCAGCAAGCTCAGGATGTGAGGAAGGCTACTGCAACCTGCCACTTAACGTCTTTTTCAGGGCACACAAAAGAGTAACCTACTCATTGTGGGCATTCGAAACAACAACAACATGATATAAAAATTTGTTGTCCATCTTGAGATGATGCGGACTGTATCGGGGGAGAGTGATTGTTTTGCGAATGATTTACAATCTGACAGCATGATTTACATGATTTAATGAGATTTCAGTGGGAAGGATTTGAGCAATCATCAATCGTAGTCTCTCTGAGCTGCCTCACAGAATCGATATCACTGAACTCAGTCTCTCTCAGCAAATGGCACAGGGTCTGGATGCTGATGGTCGTTGTAGCTCACTGGTTGTACTTTCCTGCTCTGTCCTTGCCACTTAAACCTCTTCTTTTTTTCTTTTTCGCGTTTGCCTTTTTTCTCTATTCCCCAAGGCATTATATGTTGCACTATGTTTTTATTTTGCGCCTGTCGGTCTAGTGCATCCAACTTCAGCATGGATTTTATGTAAGGTTCTGCTTCTCCTACATTTTCTAAGGGTTTTCATCCCCGGGGTAATGGCCGATCGATGCTGTGATGGGGAGCGAACCCGGCATCTTCGGGTTGTGAACCGTGTCACTTAACCATGTGTCTCCTTGAATCTCATTTGATGTAGAAACTTTACAGCCTGTGGATTACTGATTCATCTATTTCGGTGTCATCCAACAGACGGCCGTTAATTGATTTCAAATTGTTGAAAAAGTTGGTTGATTGTCAATCCTAGCCATCGCTAAGAAACTCATGATGGGAGCTTGTGAAGCCAAGATGTCAGCTCTTTCGTTGCCCTGAACCCCAGCATGACCAGCACAGTAGATCCATGTCAACCCCTGAAGGTTTGAGGCCTCAGCAGCTGCTATACACTCGCACCTCAGCCATCCCTTCTGTACCATCCGAAGTACGGCATGCGCATCAGTCACGATGATGTAATGGATAACCGATAGCACAACTTGACACAACAACGTACTGAACTACGTTAGTCCAGTGGCAAGACTTGTTAGTTGAGACGTCGGGCAATAGAACAGGACGCAATTTGGTTTTTCTCCCCGAGTTTAATCCCAGCCATTGGGTGGAAGATGCAACACAATGAACGAGCAGAGAGCCTCCAGCGACTCATAGCTGACAGCTTGCGACAGGGTCAGTTAACCAGAACTAACCAGGATCAGATATTCCACCTCGAAGTGGCGACCTTGAAAACAGACTGCCTTAGAGTAGTCTGGCTAAGTGAATAGGGATCACTGTGGAAGGGCAAACTCGATATTGGTACCCAAAATAGCCAGCTGAAATCAGACGTGTCTGGCTGAAAGGTGCAAATATCGCAGCATCGCTGTAAACTACAACACAATGTACTTTTCAGGATGAACTCCGAAGAAGAATCCCAGCCACAAGGCATAGGTAGGAATGCCACTAATTCCCTAACATTTTTGCCTGGTCCGCAGCCAACAACCTGCACTTTTCAAGTGCTAAAGGTTCTTTCAAGTGTACAATATGTACACAGGACCTCTGAGTTCATCACCTGTCTCCAATAGGACTAGGCACGTGATCTCATTTACATTAACATGAGATCTTGAAACTTGAAGGATTTAAAAACTAATCGCATTACGTGTCTGCTGTAGTGGTCCGCTCACGATATAAAAAGGCCAGGGTCAAGATAGACCCATAGAAGACACTGCCACGGAAGAGGTTTCAGCTTTTGTGAGGTGGAGGTAATCAATTTTCTTCATTACTGTCCCACCAGCTGAAGTTTAAAGTGCCGTATAGAAAGGTGCAAATATCGCAGTCAAGCTGTAAACAACGGCACCAATGCATTCCGTTCTCCGGACAACATTATGTTTTTTGTGAAGCCCTTTTCAGGGCTTAGAAGCGGAGATTTCATAATGAACGATGAAGAAGACAAAGAAGAATTGCTGCCCCTAACTGCATGCCAGTGCCAGGTACTCATTCAGAGCTGGGTAGACCGAAGTGTCATCTCAGATGTTACAGAGCTCAAAAAGAATAGAAGCACTGTAACATTCCGAAGCATGTCATAATAGGTATCCAAAAGGGTTGTGTGTGGAGCTAGCAACATCATCATGCAAAACAGCAACATCATCATGCAGAACCATTGCTAAATAAATCACAAATGCAAGGCTGAAGATGCAGCAGTGGGTGAGCAGCACGGGTGACATGTTGAGGGGGACTGGCAAGGTAATCCCCATACCTGAGCATTAGAAACATGATGTCCGACGTAGTGTCCAGGACCTGAAAAGTAGGAGGTGTGTTCAAATGAAACCAGACCTAACTGCAACAAGTGAACATATGTACGATGCGCATGATGACGTCACTTCTGGTGTTAACAGCACATACCAACCATCAAGTTTGCCAAATTTCATTATCCTCCAACCCATAGTTTTCTCAGCAAACCGTTGAAAACATGGCGAGTGTGATACGGAATCCGTCCAGAGTTGATCAGCTAACAGTGATTCTGTCTCTATCTGCTGAAGGATGTTGACCAGTTGGCATTCATCGCAGAATGCAGGCAGTATATGGTGACAAAAGTGTGGCGAAGACAACAGTGAAGAACTGGACAACGATGTTTAAAAAAGGACGTGAGTTAACGAGAGATATTCCGAGACCAGGTCAGGCACATATTGTTGTGTTAACTCACCGGCGAGGATCCCCCCGATAGATTGGGGAGATATGATCTTGAATTTTAACCAGACAGCGACCATTAAGCCTACTCTTTTCTATTTCCAACTGCCGATGGATTTTTAACGTGCGCGACACTGCACACGAGCGTCCAATCTCTACTACCGAAAGATCCAAGAAAATACCAGAATGTCTACAGGAATAAATCCCGGTCGCCACCATGATATGAACCCACGACCTCCGACACCCGAAGCCGACGTCTTACCTCAAAACCAAACCAGTCCCCACTAAAGTAAGTAAGTCTCTCCATTAAACACAAAGCCCTCCCAGAAGCCACTCAGGCATATAGCTTATTTAGAATCGCACTGCAAAAAAGATTTTAAAACCATGATGGAAGCTCAAACATACTAGTCCAGTCACATTATCTGGCGACCACAACAACCAGCTGCGGATTCATTCTGTTGCATGTAAAACCCCCACAAAAACGTAAATACAAAACAAAAAAGGACACACGACAGAAGTTACTCAAGACCAAGGAACCAATTAATAACTTGCACTATCCCAATAATGACCGGCTGCCATGCTACTAAATATCTGATCCAGTCCAAAAGGTTTCCGTACATCACGTGCGGACGCTCCCATCTGGGTGCCGGTCAAGGAGGTTTTTATTAAGTTGCTAAGACAGTAGGTACATCAACACTTGTACAAAGAATAATACTTACTTTCCTTTATCCTTTAAATGAAACCGTGAAGTGTAGTGGGGAGATGCAGGTCTCGCTTTTGGGCCAAATGTGTTGTGAGCCTATGCTAGTATAAGATATTTCCCTTTATCCTTCAACTGATGCCGTTAAGAGTGTAGTGGGGAGATGCAGGTCTTGCTCTTGGGCCAGATGTACTGTTGCGAGCCCATGCTGGTATTAGATACTCACCAAGTCTTCCTATCTTGAACCATCTGAGCCAATTCTGTCCACGTCCTATTTTGCTGCCTTTACATTTGTTTCCAGTTCCCTCTTCCATGAGTGTCTTGGTCTTCCTCTACTTCTCTTGCCCTGTGGATTCCAGAACTGAGCTTGTCTGGTAATGTTATCCACTGGTTTCCGTAATGTTAAGCCTATCCATCGCCATCTCTGTATTTCATGCTCCACTGGTATTTGTCCAATTTTATCCATCAGTTCCACGTTGGGGATCTTGTTGTAGTGATATTGTGGGATTCCGTGGCGCAGTGGTTAAGCCGTCGGCCTCGTGATCAGATGGTGTGAGTTCGACTCCGGACTCCGCCGTCTTTTACACGGGTGCTTGATGCGGAGTCCCCTGCATCTCGTAGCTGCCCCTAGTCATCTTGTCTTTGTCTTGCCACTGGGGTCGGGCGGCTCGAGACAAGAGAGTGAGAATAAAAAGTAGTGCAGTTAATCCTTACTAAAAATAGCACTAGCAAAATTAATTATGCCATCATCGTCTACGATGGACAGCGGCCTTTGTCTTTTTTTTTTCCACGTTGGTGATCTTGTCGTACCATTTCCACAATTGTATTTTGCGCAGCCAACCATTTACAAAAGTGTGTAGCTTTTTCATAAGTACCTGTGATGTCCTCCATGTTGCAGAACCATATAATAGAACGGATTTTACGTTGGAGTTGAAGATTTTTATTTTGATGGTGGTTTTAATTTCTTTTGGCTTCCATAAATTTCTCAATGCAATGCTATTCTTGCCCTCTGTATTCTTAACTGACCACCATTTTCTGGACTATATCTATATTGCTGCCAAGGTATGTGAAGGACTCCACATTCTGAAGGTGGGTGGCTCCGAACCCATTTTTATCATCGCTAATTGCATTTATTTTCAAAACCAGCGTAAAGGTCTTGACTTTATTCTTCGACTGGTGCCATGAAGCGGAGTGGGAAGATGCAGGTCTCGTACTTGGGCCAGATGTGCTGTTGTGATTGTTGTGAGTCCATGTTGGTTGGTTGATAATACCCACAATGGGTTGGTAACCCTTTTATGCACCCTGAAAAGGACCAAACTTGTGGCAGAATGTAGTTGCTTTCCTGACATCCCGAGAGTGCTGATGAAGTGGACAGGTGTCCTGTAGGCGGTTGTGCTTCATCTGAGTGTCACTCACTACTACGGGGATCACATCGAACCTCACCTTGTTAGCCAGACTGTTGTCCTTGACAACAGCCCATTTTCAGGACGACCAACGAGGAGGTCAGGAGAGGGTCGTGGCCAGTATATTTCACCTGACCCTGACTAACATTGTTTGATCAGTGTGTTTTGCCTGACCAGACGTTAGCCTCATCGTCCCGTCAGGTGAGGGTCTTGACCAGTATATTTCTCCTGATCCTGGCTAACATTGTTTGATCAGTGTGTTTTGCCTGACCAGACGTTAGCCTCATCGTCCCGTCAGGTGAGGGTCTTGACCAGTATATTTCTCCTGATCCTGGCTAACATTGTTTGATCAGTGTGTTTTGCCTGACCAGACGTTAGCCTCATCGTCCCGTCAGGTGAGGGTCTTGACCAGTATATTTCTCCTGATCCTGGCTAACATTGTTTGATCAGTGTGTTTTGCCTGACCAGGTGTTAGCCTCATCGTCCCCCGAGTCCATGATGGTATATTCTTTCCTCTTCGTACGCTGTCAGACGTCAACTTGAATTTGTTCAAAGAAAGCAGCGGTTATCCTTAGGCTGTCGACACTGCCACAGAGCTTGTCTAGTGTTGACACTGGTGATGGCCACATGTGCTTACTCTGGTCCTCGTATGTCGGGTAATTTTTCAGCAGATGTTTATGTGTCATTGTGAATTACAGGAACTCTTCTTTTTCTTCGTTTGTTCTGAAACTCCAGCTACCAAAACCTGAAAAAGGCTTTGCAAGTGGCAGGATGTAGCCTGGAGAACAGAATGCGCTGTGTCGCAGTTTACAGCTTGACTGCGACACTTGCACCTTTCAGTCCGACACATCTGACTTCAGCAGCCAATTTTGGGTACAATCTTGCAGCAGATGTTCAGGGGTCATTTACCCAGTACCACAGGAGCATTCATCAGTAGCAACTACCTTCAGTTTATTGAATAGATGGTACCTCAGTCTGTTGTGGCCTGTGCGGAGTCTCAAGACCACCACCTGCTCTCTTCTGTTCAACTGGTAATAAGCATCATTTTTTTGTGTAGCCAGTATGTCCTGTTTCCCATTTGTCCATGTGGCTGGCTCTAATAAACCTATTAGACTCTTCGTAGGTCACACCAGAATCTGGTTATGGTAACCTTCCACCTTCTTTTGCCAGTATGTCTGCCTCCTCGTTGCCTTGAATGTTAGTGGGATGGGACCCACTTTACCATGACTCTGATCTAAGGTCATTTAGTTCTGTATTTCTCTGGCTCTTTAGTGCTGTAACAATGGACAGGGTATCTGTTAAAAAGTCTACCTGCCTTTCGTTGCTTTCGCCTGTTAGCATAGCTTCTACTGCAGCTTTCAATGTCCCACCTGCCTCTGCTCTGAAATTAATTTTTTTTTTGTTTACTTTATTTCTCTATTCCCCAAAGCGGTGTGCTTTGCACTGTTTTTATTTTGCGCCTGTCAGCCCAGTGCACCTGACTTCAGCAAGCATTTTACGCAAGGGTCTGCTTCCTCCTGCATTTTTTAAGGTATTATTTCCTCAGGGTAACGGTCGGTGCTATGATTGGGGAGCAAACCCAGCACCTTCGGAAATAAGCCGTGTCACTTAACCACTAGCCCACGCTGTCTCTGAAATTATTTGAGAACCATGCTGGTATAGGATACGTTACTTGATCCTTCCACTGATGCCGTGAAGCATAGTGCAAGCTGTAGGTCTCGCTCTTTGGCCAGATGGGTCGCTGTGGCTGTTGTGAGTCCATGCTGGCACAGAATGTCTTTGATATTGTCAATCCATTTGCCTTGCGGTCTCCCCTTGGCTCTACACCCCGATCTCCTACTGTTGTATGTTTTCAAAGACAGCCAATCTGGTTTCATTCAAATGAGATAAACAAACAACTTGACCTTCTGTCAATGCCTGTATTCTTGGGAGAATGTTGTTCCCACCATTTTTCTGATGTCGGTATGTTTCATTCTGCCTCCTCTGGTGATGTTGATGATTTTTCTCAGACATTTCATTTCACAGGTTGACATGTTCTTGTCATGTCTTTGGAGTCCATGTTTGGCACTGATAGCACAGAGTTGGTAAGAAAATAGTTTTTATTAGCTGCCATTTTCAGATGAGGTATCAGGAATGCTTATGACAGGGGAAGTGGGTGGTCTAAAGGTTGTGAACTTGGTTTACAATCCCCAATGTAGCAGGATGAAATCACATCACGTTTGGTCTGACAGGTCAGGCATTCCGTGAGTTTTTTCATGGTATGACTGCTTCTCTCAGTCAACAGTTGCTCTCAGTGCATAGGCCATTGACAACATTTCGCCAGCATATATATGGTCCTGGACTGCTCTTTCTGCCTCTCTCCAGGTGTAATCATTTAATCACATTCTCTTCTCCGTATATTTTTGGTCTGCCTCTCTTTCTCTTCCCCTAAGGATTCCATATAAGAGCCTGTCTGGTTAAGCTGGAAGGTGTCTTCCGCAGCATATGTCCTATCCAGCTCCATTGTCTTCGCTTAATTTGTTGTTCCAACGGCTGTTGTTGGCTCTTTTCCCATAGGTCTTCATTCCTCACCATGTCCTGCCACTTTATGCCCATTATCATTCGTAGGCATCTGTTAACGAAGGACTGGAATCTTTCTTGTATGACCTTGGTTGTTCTCCATGTCTCCGCTCCATACAGCAACATCGACTTGACACTTGCACTGAATATTATAACTTTGGAGTGAATCTTGATCTCCCTGGATCTCCTTGTATTGTTTAGTGTCAGGGATGCGCCTAGTGCCTTTCAAATTCTGATATTTACTTCTACACCTCCTGATGTGTCAATTGTGCTGTCCAAATAGGTCAAGGTATCAAATTCTTCCAACGGCTCTCCCTCCAGCATGATTGGTTCTTTGCTGTTAGTGTTGAGTTTAAGGAGCTTGGTTTTCTTAATGTTGGTATTCAGTCCCAGTTTGGCTGGGTGTTAACGTTTTTATACTGGTTTAGAAGACTCTGCAGAGTCTGCATTCAACCAGTTTCATTTGCATTTCCTTATTCTAAAAGCTATGAGCATCCAATCTATTCTTAAATGCATTAATTGTCCTTGCCTCCACTACTTCCTGTGGAAGAACTCTCCACTCACCACTCTCTGATTCAAAAAATATTTCATAATATCTAATCTGGACGTTTCCTTAGTTAATTTGTAGATACGCAGTGGGTGCAGTGGATGACCAAGGGGATCTTTTGTGTCTAGCCTTGCTCCAAACGCTCCACAGCGAGTAACTGGTAGTTGCCTTGCTGTCCGTTGACGGGCCAGTGGTTTTTCTGCACAGTCCACCAAATCCAGTCTTCACATGTATATGTGACCTTCATGCGCCACCTTTCTAACTGTTATCATACCTGACAAAGTCAGGGGGAAATTTACTCCTTCGTTGCAGGTCAGCCGTAATTGTCCATGCCTCACAAGCATTGAGGAATATTGACAGGACCAATGTACGTATTAATCTGATCTTCGTGCATATGGCTTACCATTTGTCTTACCAGATTTAAGTCAATTTATTAACATAAATAACACCAAAAATAGATCCCATGTGTTAAAAAAAAGGATACGGCCCTGGAAACATCCGCTTGAGATCCACTTTCTCCTTACAATATGGACAAGTCTGCTTTTTACCAACAATGCACCATCCTCGTATACAGAATTCATGAAAACTTTAAGCCATGGGTTAAGGAAGACATTGAACTCAAATAAATTAACATAAACTCTGCAAGCATATCCACGTTAAACAAATCTTAATGATATGACCTGAAAATGTTACAGTTGTTTCGACCAATCATTTACCTGAAATGTTTATTTCCGCTGTGGTGCATATGGCTTACCATTTGTCTTACCAGATTTAAGTCAATTTATTAACATAAATAACACCAAAAATAGATCCCATGTGTAAAAAAAAGTCAGTAAGTTCGAGGAGAGGAAACTAACATCGTCAGGTGAAACATACTGATCAGACTATGTTAGTCAGGGTCAGGCAAAACATACTGATCAGACTATGTTAGTCAGGGTCAGGCAAAACATACTGATCAGACTATGTTAGTCAGGGTCAGGCAAAACATACTGATCAGACTATGTTAGTCAGGGTCAGGCAAAACATACTGATCAGACTATGTTAGTCAAAGTCAGGCAAAACATACTGATCAGACTATGTTAGTCAGGGTCAGGTAAAACATACTGATCAGGCTATGTTAGTCAGGGTCAGGCAAAACATATTGATCAGACTATGTTAGTCAAAGCCAGGCAAAACATACTGATCAGACATGTTAGTCAAAGTCAGGCAAAACATACTGATCAGACTATGATAGTCAGGTCAGGCAAAACATACTGATCAGACATGTTAGTCAAAGTCAGGCAAAACATACTGATCAGACTATGTTAGTCAGGGTCAGGTAAAACATACTGATCAAACTATGTTAGTCAGGGTCAGGCAAAACATACTGATCAGACTATGTTAGTCAGGGAAAACATACTGATCAGACTATGTTAGTCAGGGTCAGGTAAAACATACTGATCAGTACCAAAAAGTTTGAAACTAGCAGATGCCAGTTCACCATGTTTAAGGAAAGATTCCACCTCCACAGCTGGAGAGGATAAACAAACAGCAAGAAATATCCTCCATGTCTGTCAGCTCCACAAATAGAACAAAGTGACAGCATGGTTGATTTCAGCTAATTTGAAAGGTAAACCTTATGGAGACAAGAGTAGACTGAAAAAGTTTATCAATTTTATGATGAAATAGATGTGGTTCATTTCTTTTCCTTCGGTGCTCCTACTGAAAGAATATCTGTGCCTCTCAGCCCAACACATCCAATTTTAGTTGGTAATTTTGGGTACCTGGTTTGCTCTCCCACTGCGAGGTAAGGCACTTGCCTTTCAGAGCGATGGACGGAAACGTTGGGCGATCAAATCCCACAAGTTTCAAACAACTCCTGGTCTCAAGGGCGGTAAGACCAAACTGCATCCTGAGTTACTTCAAGTCGTCTTGACTAATCATCTTACCACTGGTCCAAGGTAGTTCGGGACGAGACAAGGAGGTTGATGATCAGCGCTGTTTCTTCCTCACTTTAATCCAAATGAGAAAAGCGGCAAAGAAAAGATGGCGCCGGACTGCTTGTGGGTCTACATTGCTATGGTGTTTTAATTCATTATCGATGCCACTAGGCCACGGATTTGCCTGGAATTCACACTAGTCGACGACTTACACTTGTGTTCATGGAAACGTCGTCATTTTCCATTTGGACTGGTTAATTCATCCGTTTTTTGTTTTCTTCCATCCGATTATCCTGGGCTGGACATCGGCTATATGAATTAAAACTGTGTCGTATTTTCATGGCCTAGAGCATGCGGCGTAACTTCACAAGATTGGCGTCCCTAGTTTTAGCTGCAGGCAGTGTTGGTTTTGGTGTGAATTAAATTTAGACACGACTATAATGGACTAAAACACGGCCCGGGAAAGATGCCCAACATATCACTCACACGCTCAGTGATGTCCCTACAACCTCTTGCAGTTATTGGAAAGGCATGACAAGCAATGATAGATGTCATCCCCATCCGCTGCCTTGTGGGATACCTGATTATGGGGAAAGGCTTCGGGAGTAAGCCTTGAGGTAAAATCTGCATCCTGTGCTATCTCCAGTCGCCTCGATAAACTCTAGCCACTGGCCAGGACAAGAGAGTGAGGTTGACAAAAAGCGCAGATTCTTCCTCACTTTAATCCAAATCACCACACAAGTCATGGGGAGGAAGACTAACGTCTGGTCAAGCACAATATACTCATCAGACATGTTAGTCAGGGTCAGGCACAATAAACTCATCAGACATGTTAGTCAGGGTCAGGCACAATATACTCATCAGACATGTTAGTCAGGGTCAGGCACAATATACTCATCAGACATGTTAGTCAGGGTCAGGCACAATATTATCATCAGACACAATATACTCATCAGACATGTTAGTCAGGGTCAGACACAATATTATCATCAGACACAATATACTCATCAGACATGTTAGTCAGGGTCAGGCACAATATACTCATCAGACATGTTAGTCAGGGTCAGACACAATATTATCATCAGACACAATATACTCATCAGACATGTTAGTCAGAGTCAGACACAATATACTCATCAGACATGTTAGTCAGGGTCAGACACAATATACTCATCAGACATGTTAGTCAGAATCAGACACAATATACTCGTCAGACATGTTAGTCAGGGTGAGGCACAATATACTCATCAGACATGTTAGTCAGGGTCAGACACAATATACTCATCAGACATGTTAGTCAGGGTCAGACACAATATACTCATCAGACATGTTAGTCAGGGTCAGACACAATATACTCATCAGACATGTTAGTCAGAATCAGACACAATATACTCGTCAGACATGTTAGTCAGGGTGAGGCACAATATACTCATCAGACATGTTAGTCAGGGTCAGACACAATATACTCATCAGACACAATATACTCGTCAGACATGTTAGTCAGGGTCAGACACAATATACTCATCAGACACAATATACTCGTCAGACATGTTAGTCAGGATCAGACACAATATTATCATCAGACACAATATACTCATCAGACATGTTAGTCAGGGTCAGACACAATATACTCATCAGACATGTTAGTCAGGGTGAGGCACAATATACTCATCAGACATGTTAGTCAGGATCAGACACAATATACTCATCAGACATGTTAGTCAGGGTCAGACACAATATACTAATCAGTCATGTTAGTCAGGGTCAGGCACAATATACTCATCAGACATGTTAGTCAGGATCAGACACAATATACTCATCAGACATGTTAGTCAGGGTCAGACACAATATACTCATCAGACATGTTAGTCAGGGTCAGATACAATATACTCATCAGACATGTTAGTCAGGATCAGACACAATATACTCATCAGACATGTTAGTCAGGTTCAAACACAATATACTCATCAGACATGTTAGTCAGGGTGAGGCACAATATACTCATCAGACATGTTAGTCACGGTCAGACACAATATACTCATCAGACATGTTAGTCAGGGCCAGGCACAATATTATCATCAGACACAATATACTCATCAGACATGTTAGTCAGGGTCAGACACAATATACTCATCAGACATGTTAGTCAGGATCAAACACAATATACTCATCAGACATGTTAGTCAGGGTCAGACACAATATACTCATCAGACATGTTAGTCAGGGTGAGGCACAATATACTCATCAGACATGTTAGTCAGGGCCAGGCACAATATTATCATCAGACACAATATACTCATCAGACATGTTAGTCAGGGTCAGACACAATATACTCATCAGACATGTTAGTCAGGATCAAACACAATATACTCATCAGACATGTTAGTCAGGGTCAGACACAATATACTCATCAGACATGTTAGTCAGGGTGAGGCACAATATACTCATCAGACATGTTAGTCACGGTCAGACACAATATTCTCATCAGACATGTTAGTCAGGGTCAGATACAATATACTCATCAGACATGTTAGTCAGGGTCAGACACAATATACTGGAAAAAACCCTCACTTCAGCTTCCTAGTAGCCCTCCCTGGAAACAATTTGTTTTCATGACAATGTTTTCATGATAATGAGGCGAGGGATCGACGTGATCCCCGTCGTAGTGAGTGACACGCAGATGAAGCCAAGCATAGCACAACCGCCTGGAGGACATCGGTGTCCACCTTCATCAGCACGCTCAGGATGTGTTTTTTTTGCGTTCGCCTTACTTCTCTTTTCCCCAAGGCAAGTGTGTGTTGCACTGTGGTTTTTATTTTGCGCCTGTCGGCCCAGTGCATCCGACTTCAGCATGCATTTTATGTAAGGGTCTGCTTCCTCCTGCATTTTCTAAGGGTTTGCTTTCCCTGGGTAACGGCCGGTGCTGTGATGGAGATCGAACCCAGCACCTTCGGTTTTTTTAGCCGTGCCACTTAACCACTAGGCCACGCCGGCCCCTGCTCAGGATGTGAGGAAAGCTACTGCAACCCGCCACTTAACGTCCTTTTCAGGGCGCACAAAAGAGTAACCCACTCATTGTGGTCATTCGCAAACAACAACAACTGCGCAAGTCACCCATTTCAGTGGACACAGCAAGAAAAAAGACTGTTCACATGGCTGAACAGAGAGAGTGGTCTTCATCACATGTGATGGATGAACATTATGGACACAGCAAGAGAAAAGACTGTCCACACGGCTGAATAAAGAGTGGTCTTCATCACATGTGATGGACGAACATCATGGACACAGCAAGAGAAAAGACTGTCCACATGGCTGAACAGAGAGAGTGGTCTTCATCACATGTGATGGACGAACATCAATAACCCGAATACAGTGCAAGTCACATGATCAAGACAAAAATATCGTCCGATTATGTCGTCATCATCGCCTGTGATGATCAACTAACTATAACAAGGATACACATGACCACAATTGAGTTTGATGGTTTTCTCAATAACAGCATTATCGTTGCTAATCATGAATATCTCATTGCCACATACTGCACACATGTTCTGGTCCAAACGCTTGGCTGGCAACCCAGTTGCTGAGTAATACTGCAAAGAGAAAGGGACCAGGAAACAACATTAGGTAACATTGAAAAAAGTATACTCCATTAGGTAACACTGAAAGAAGTATTCTCCATTAGGTAACACTGAAAGAAGTATTCTCCATTAGGTAACACTGAAAGAAGTATTCTCCATTAGGTAACATTGAAAAAAGTATGCTCCCTTAGGTAACATTGAAAGAAGTATTCTCCATTAGGTTACATTGAAAAAAGTATGCTCCATTAGGTAACACTGAAAGAAGTATTCTCCATTAGGTAACACTGAAAGAAGTATTCTCCATTAGGTAACACTGAAAGAAGTATTCTCCATTAGGTAACACTGAAAGAAGTATTCTCCATTAGGTAACATTGAAAAAAGTATGCTCCCTTAGGTAACATTGAAAGAAATATTCTCCATTAGGTAACATTGAAAAAAGTATTCTCCATTAGGTAATATTGAAAAAAGTATGCTCCATTAGGTAACATTGAAAAAAGTATTCTCCATTAGGTAACATTGAAAGAAGTATTCTCCATTAGGTAACATTGAAAAAAGTATTCTGTGTGGAAAATAAAATGACACTGCTAAGCATCAATGTAAAATCAATCCTACAGTATGATTAATCATCATGATTGGCTCTTTCCGTCTTGCCAGACGATAGTAATTGTGCTTTGAAAAAAGGGATGTAACTACAGTCCATGACGATAACGAATGTGACTCGTAAGACGAATCCAAGCAGAGAAGCATCTTCCACAGTGTGTGCAAGGAAAGTCAGGACCGTTCACAGCATCGCATGGTGTGGCGAGTCTTTAGCATATCAGCATCTCCTTTGTCTGTATTCCATGTTTAATCCTGCTCCTCCATGCAACATGATCCACGGCGTCCTGTCCCCATGAATCCAAATCGATGCCCACATCATTCATGTCCCGCTTGCATACATCCTTGTACCGAAGTAATGGCCGACCCCGGGACCTTTTCCCAAACTGTAATTTCCCATAGAGAAGATAATTTGGCATTCTGCCATCATCTATCCTCCGGGTGTGTTCCAGCCATCGGAGCCTTCGATGACTAAGCATGGAAAAGATTTGGGTGTTCTCTCCAACACCTCTGCCATGGTGATCTTGTCTTGCCACCCAACCCCCAGGATTCTGCGCAGGCACCTCATGTGATAGCTGTTTAGCCGCCTCTCCTGGTGCATGTAGATAGACCCTGTCTCACTGCCATAAATTAGAGTGCCGAGGACACAGGTCTGGTAAACAAGGGATTTTGTTTTAACCGTGACCTTCTTGTTCTCCCATATACATAATGTTAATCTGCTCATTGTTGTTGCTGCCTTGCCTATCCTGATATTGATCTCTTGGTCCAGGGATAGTTTATTATTGACTAAGGATCCTAAGTACGTAAAATGATTTACTACATCGAAAACCTCATCATAAATGGATACTACTAGTGCCTTGTTTGCACCCTGGACCATAACTTGTGTTTTCGCTTTGATGATTGTTAACCCGAACTCACAGCAGGCATCTGAAAATGCAGATAGTAAGCTTTGCAGTTCTTCCTCTGAGTGAATCGTAATTGCGACATCATCCACAAAGAGCAGTTCTCACATCAGCACCCTGTTTACTTTGGTCTTGGCTTTCAGCCAAGTATGATTATCTTCTTCTTCTTCTTCGTACGATGTCAAACGTCAACCTGTATTTTTTCGAAAAAAGCAGCAGTCATCCTGAGGCTGTCGACACTGCCATAGAGCTTGTCTAGTGTTGCCACTGGTGATGGCCACATGTGCTTTCTCTGGTCCTCGTATGTCGGGCAGTTTTGCAGCAGATGTTCAGCGGTCATTTTCCCGGTACCACAAGTGCTTTCGTCAGTGCCACCTATCTTCAGTTTATTGAATAGATGGTACCTCAGTCTGAAGACCACGACCTGCTCTGTTCTGTTCAACGGGTAATAGGCATCATTATTTGTGTAGCCAGTATGTTCTCTTTCCCATTTGGCCATGTACCTGGTCCTAATAAGCCTTTTGGACTTTTCGTAGGTCACACTAGACTCTGGTTGTGGTAGTCTTGCACCTTCTTTTGCCAGTCTGTCTGCCTCCTCGTTGCCTTGTATGTTACAGTGGGATGGAACCCACTGTACCACTACTCTTTTTGGTGCAGACTGCTGGCATAGTTGACAGAGTACTGCTCTTAAATCATTAAGTTCAGTATTTTTCTGGCTTTTTAGTGCTGTGACTATGGCCAGGGCATCTGTAAACAGGACTATCTGGCTTTCATTGCTTTCGCCTGTCAGCATTGCTATTCTGCAATCCTCAGTTCAGTGCCTCAGCCTCCGCTCTGAAATTGCTTGAGAATTTTCCAGTTGCCACTGACAGTGTTATTTTTCTACCATTTGGAATACCCCTGCCTCCGTTCTGTGTTGTGTTTGTTACAGAACCGTCGGTGTATGCATAGGTACAGTCCATGCTAGCCAAATATGATTAGTAACGTGGCAATTACTAGGAGTATCATATTCAGGCTACAGACCTTCAACATCAATGTAAAATCGTTCGTTCTCAATCTCCTGCAATCAATCCCCGAAAAAGGCTTACAAGTAACAGGATATTGTCCGGAGAACGGAATGAGTTGTGTCGTAGTTTACAACTTGACTGCGATATTTGCACAATTTTGGTACGAGACATCCAGACTTCAGCAGGCATTTTTTTGGTACTGGGTTAGCCTTCGATCCCATCATCTTAGCCAGTCCGCTCTGTTGCAGCATGTTATCCAGGACCTTCTTCTTCTTCATCGATCAACTGATGTTATGGTTCTAGTCCGGTGTGGTTCACGATCAACTGATGTTATGGTTCTAGTCCGGTGTGGTTCACGATCAACTGATGTTATGGTTCTAGTCCGGTGAGGTTCACGAAGGAGAATGTGTGTTTCAGGTCTTCGCCTGCCCCCCACAGCTTTTCAAGCATTTTCTCCCCCAGGCGAGACTGTCTCTCTTTTGTCTGCCAATGAAGATGAAGCCAAGCACAGCACAACTGCCTGGAGGACCCCAGTCCACCTTCATCAGCACACTCGGGATGTGAGGAAAGCTACTGCAACCTGTCACTTAATGCCCTTTTCAGGGCGCACATAAGAGTAACCTACTCATTATGTTCATTCAACAACAACAACAAAACCTACCCCGATATGTGCTGCCATGGTGTCTGCGCAGACTTCCGCAAAATCCCGAGACACGACTCCAAAGTAGAGGCCGTAGAAGAGCAAGAGAAGACCAAAGTCCATGGCTGTCTGTGGCTTGACAAGCACAAGCATGTTAAGGCCAAAGATGGTAAACATTACGATGAGATAGCCTAGGATCCCTGAGGCATAGCTCACTTTGTACATGAGCAGAAACCACTTGTACACCCACCTGTCAGGATGGATGGAAGGAAGCATTAATGAAACGAGGCAAAATATAAATAACATAAGTATACCTTCTTCATTCGTTCTCAAACTCCCGCTACCAAGCCCTGAAAAGGGCTTTACAAGTCACAGTTTACAGCTTGGCGTCGATATTTGCACCTTTCAGTCCGACACATCTGATTTCAGCATGATATTTTTGGGTATCAGGTTAGCCTTTTCGATCCCTTCTTTTTATCCCTTCTGTTATCCAGGATCTCTGCTTGGAGGTGGAGAAGGATCTTGGCAGCTCTGGGTCACTGGCCCTGACACTAGCAGCCAGCTTTGGGTCACTGACCGCTACAGCTCATGCACTAGTCAGCATCTAGATCCTACATAAGTAAATGTGGGACAGTTTCATGTGGGCATAAATTCAAAACACGAGGTCGAAGATGCAGCACAGTGAATGAGCTGATATCAGGAAGCAACTCATGGCTGGCTACTTGCATCCGGGTCAGCGAACCAGAGCTGACCAAGACCCTACTCCGCTTCCAAGCAACGACTCTGCAAACAAGTTGCACTAGTGGAGTCCGACTAAGAAAATAGGGATCGGTGTAGAAAGACAAACCTGGTATACACAAAATTGAATGTGTTGGGCAGAAAGGTGCAGATATCACGGCCTTGCTGTAAACTACGACACAGTGTCCTTTTCAGGATAAATGCAGAAGAAGAAATACAAAACATAACAATGTAAGCTGGTTGCCGATCGCAAGCGAAGATGGCGACAGCATCAAACATGTTTATTCAGATGTGACTGCATATGACTATACAGTCCGATCTGAGCGTGACAAACTCTACCGCACGTATTTGTAGTTGGGCAGTCTTACATTCTTTTCTTTCGTGCAGCTCACTTTTCCTGTAATGGTTCTCTGGTCAGAGGAACAAGCACCATGTGTGATGGCCAGGCTGAGCGGTTCAGAGCAAGCAGCTCCCAGACAGCACTATCAATGGAGAAAACTATTCAAAGAAATTTTTAGAATGTCTATATCGTTTCTTCTGTCCCCCCTGCAAGCGCTGTCCTGTCCTGAGCTCACCGTACAACGTTAGGTATGGGCTCATCTCTAACATGCGAACAACATGCACTGTCCATCTAATCTCGGATCTCTGTGACAGCTAATAGATACCAGATAGTCTCACCCTGCTGAAGACTACAGAGTTGGGCACTCTATCCTGCCAACCAATCCTGAGCAGTCTGCGGAGACAGTTGACATGGAAATGATTCAGTTTCCTGATATGCCTACTATAGACTGTCCATATTTCGCATGCATACAGAAGGGTCGTTAGCGCGACAACGCGATATGTACTTATCTTGGTGGCAACATTGATTCCCTGCTGGTCCCAAACATTTTCTCGTAGTCTTCCGAAAGCAGCACTCACCTTGGAAATCCTGTTGTGGACCTTGGAGTCAATATTTCCTTCTCTGGTGAGGGTACTGGCAAGGTAGGTAAAGCTACCAACTGCTTTTAGGTGATGACCCTGTACAGTGACGTTTGGTTCGTGGTACGCTGGCAGTCAGCTATGGGTCGCTGACCGCTGCAGCTCATGCGTTAATCAGCATCTTGATCCCGCCTAAGGTTATGATGATTGATAACCTGTCCTTCTATCCCCAGTGTGGACCCATTCTTCTCCCTTGACTATCGTCTCAGCTGTAGTCACATGTCCAATTGTTTTCACTGCCAGTTCTATCATCCATGACGCTCCTCTCTTGTTTCTTAATCCCTTGATATCTGAGGTATTTGTGTGCAGTGGGTGTTGTCATATAGGCCTTCTTTGACTGTGCCAATTTATATCTGGAAGTAGGGGACGGCGTGGGCTAGTAGTTAAGTGACACGGCTCACAGCTTCGAAGGTGCTGAGTTAGATCCCCGTCACAGCACCAGCTGTTACCCCGGGGAAGCATACCCTTAGAAAATGCAGGAGGAAGCAGACACTCATATAAAATGCACGCTGAAGTCGAATGCACTGGGCCGACAGGAGCAAAATACAAACCGTAGTGCAACGCACACTGCCTTTGGGAATAGAGAAATAAAGTACAATACAAAGAATATAACAAATGTTAATTTACATAACAGAACAACACTTACAATAACATTTAAATCCTTCAGCGACACAGAAACTTATAAATTCATGATCAATTGTAGAGTACATCCATTTTCACAGAAGTTAGGAGTTTTATGTGTGTCTTGTTATAAATAAACATTCTACACAAATTTTTTAATTTCTTGTCACAATTAGAAAAAAAACATAATTTACAAATATTCTACACTTTCAATTTTTATATTTAAATTTCATATTTTTAAAATAAATCTATATTTATTGCTTGATGGAACTATCAAGTGTACATGACCTTACATGTCTAAGTTTAGATCGATCTCGATATTGTTATTGGAACATTATTTGTTCCTCTAGTAGCTTCTCTACTATGCCTAGAACTAGGCCCAGCCTGGGGAGACGCCACGCGTGTCCTCAGAATCTGATAAACTACTATAAATCTTTTTAATATGAACTACCATCACTCAATAAATAATCATTTTCTAATCCAATCTAAAATGAATAAGTATCGATGCTTGTTTGGCTGAAAATATTTGCTTGTGATCATTTGTGTTAAAAATGTAATGTTTACCAAAAACTGCTGACAATTATTTCTATAGAACAAATTCATTTAAAAGCAATGGACACATGGTCTCACATGAGGTAGACAAGAAACTGTGACGCAGATGTCCAGTGTTTATTTCATTGGACGAATGTTCAGCAGATTTGTCTACAACTCCGTATTAAAAGAGTGTTAAAGAGGCAATGGTTGTCTGGTTTTTCAAGGTTACTGCCAAAAAAGGAGACGGCAGAAATGGTTTCTGAGGAGTCTTGGATTCTAGGAGTTAATCATACAATGTTAACCATATACTATGCAAATTTAACAAAACCGTCCAACCCTAAAGCATTACATAATGTCCGGATTGTCTAAAAACATCGGTACTTGTGTGTTAATTCACCCATAGATTATAATAGGTCAAATTCAGTAGAATGTAGCCACATGAAGCACCATACTTTTCAATTCGCGCTGTAAACCAATGTCCATGTCATTCTCAGATCTAACACCATACGTGGAAGATGGATTTATTGCAGTTGTCACATTTGACACGCAAGAAAATAAATTGTGCGCAGTTTGTGCAGGAAAGACGAATTATACACACCGTCCGACTGTGTGCTAAAAATCATGTTATGACTTTGTCTCTCACAGTTCACTAAGATCGTTAGAGATGTCGCACATGTCAGCAGGACATTCCTGTTCATTCTGGCACATGGTTAGAGGGCACCTAATCCTAACCCTAACCAAAACGGAACACACAGACACATGATAGATTCCGACATGTGTTAAGTTTCTGTGGCGACATCGGAATAAAGTCCGTCAGTTAGACCAGTTCGACAATATTCTGCACGACATTACTGAATTTTGGCCTCCTCTTTAAATTGTGCAGCTACGAACGAACAACATGTGTATGTCCTGATGTGTGCATAACTTCAGCGATCCTTGGTAATCTGTTCCCCTCACAGCCCTTTTCAGGGCCCACAAAACCCACAAACCAGCATCAAGGTCCTTTTTAGGGCCCACAAAAAAACAACAAAACTGCACCCTGATAGCTAGACACGTATAATTATTTTTGTACGGAAGCCTGTGTCGTCATAAAATTTCAGAATGGGTGAATTAACGCACAAGAACCAAAATGTCTTCTAATTCACTTTATTGGCTGTTGCTACACCTAGAATTGATCAATTTTGAAAAATATTTTTTTTTCTTTCGCCCTATTTCTCTAATTCCCCAAGGCGGTGTGCTTTGCACTGCAGTTTTTATTTTGCGCCTGTTGGCCCAGTGCATCTGACTTCAGCATGCATTTTATGTAAGGGTCTGCTTCCTCCTGCATTTTCTAAGGGTTTGCTTCCCCAGGGTAACGGCCGGTGCTGTGATGCGGATCAAACCCAGCACCTTCAAATTGTGAGCCGTGCCACTTAACCACGCCGTCCCCCGGAAAAACATTTAACAGAGTTACTGTTCTTGCAGACACAGATCTAGAAAATTATGCCAGAGCGCTACAAGTTTTTCTAATCTACTTTGATTTCTATTCCTGAGCCTACCACACATTCAACACCTAATTATCTGCGAGAGTTAGAGGGCACAGGTGCAATGGAGGATCTACAAGTGGCCCACAAAAGTAAATCGCTCACAAGTTAGAATACATGGCTGCGATGGAAAAATATATGAGAGCAGTAAAAACCTGAAACACCAATACCAGACAGAAGGAAGTCAACACAGATGGGCCTCACAACAGAAGGAAGACCCTTTTCATTTAATTTATCTATTCTTCTTCTTCTTCTTCTGCGTACACAGTCAGACAGTAACCATTATTTTTTCGAAAAAAGCGGCGGTCATCCTGAGACTCTCGCCACTACCATAGAGCTTGTCTTGCAGTTCCACTGGCAATGGCCACATCTGCTCTCTCTGATCCCCGTATGTCGGGCAGTTCTGCAGCAGATGTTCAGTGGTCATTTTACCAGTACCGCACGGGCATTCGTCGGTACACCCTATCTTCAATTTGTTGAATAGGTGGTACCTCAGTCTATTGTGGCCAGTGCGAAGTCTAAAGACAACGACCTGCTCTCTTCGGTTCAACTGGTAATAGGCATCGTTTTTGGTGTAACCAGTATGTTCGGTTTCCCATTTGGTAATGTACCTGGCTTTGATAAGCCGTTTTGACTCTTCGTACGTCATACTGGTATCTGTTTGTGGTAGCCTTGCACCTTCTTTTGCCAGTCTGTCTGCCTCCTCGTTGCCTTGGATGTTGCAGTGTGACGGAACCCACTGTACCACTACCCTTTTTGGTGCGGACAGCTGGCACAGTTTGCAGAGTGCTGCTCTTAAGTCATTAAGCTCAGTGTTTTTCTGGCTTTTTAGCGCTGTGACTACGGCGAGAGCATCTGTCAGCAAGACTATGTGGCTCTCATTTTCACTGTGTGTTGCCATTTCTTCCACTGCCGCCCTCAGTGCCTCTGCCTCCGCTCTGAAATTGCTTGTGTACTTACCAGTAGCGAATGACAGTGTTATTTTTCTGCCATTTGGTAGGTTCAGGAATGCTCCTGCCCCTCCGTTCTGTGTAGTGTTTGTTACAGAACCGTCGGTGTATGCATGGGATTTATCTATTCAATATTGTACTCTTAATTCTTATGTATCCAGTATATTTATTGTCATCTTTCACAATCATTCCATTTCATTCATCCTCGTTGTTCACCTCACTTCATTGCATCTTCACAATGTTTTATCAAATGTATGATAATGAGTTGACATTTAAAGGAATTTTTTTTTTTTTTTTTTTTAAAAGAAAAATTAGGAGAATATATATAATATATATATATAGACGCATTCCGTTCTCTGGACTACATTCTGCTACTTAAGCCCTTTCATGGTTTGGTATCGGGAGATTGAGAATGAACGAAGCCTAGCCAAGCCAAATCAGGAAATAAATAAAAGGGGTCCAGATCAATTAGGAAGGAAAATAAATATACTCATTCCCAAAATGGTCCCAGGAAAATAATTGTGCATATTTTGCCTCAGAAACTCGACTGGATTAACCGAGGAACACAAGAAAACGAAAATAGTAACCAAATACCTACGAAGGACAACGAGAGGGTCATCAAAAAGCGAGGAACAGCAGGAGGAACATCACAGAAACACTAGATTAGGTACAAAACAGATACACACACGCATCCAAGTACTGGTTCATGTGTCATAATATCGTCCAAATTGACTACGGTCTGGGGTGGAATAGGCGTGACTCCGCCAGTAGAAACTAGTGAGGCAAACACATAAAATTTGTAAAAATAACAGTTTTTCTAAGACCCACCGAGGTGTGGACCCTGACAGGGGTTTCCTGGAAGCTTTGTAGGTGACAAACCCTGTAATAATGGAGAAGACTGCCCAGAAGATACAGAAGCGCCACCAGGCAAACTTGATGCTGATGATCACAGGAATGAGCCACATGCCCACAAGGGTGGCTCTCTATATGGGACGAGAAGACGAGGTACATTCAGGCATCTCTGATAAATAAAACAGTTATTAGATAAATAAGTTTCTCAACACACAAGAATATATGACAGCGTATATACGGGTTACGCACGCTTTGCATCGCCGCCAAGGTAAAAGTGTGTTGTACTTCAGTGTTAACCACTCTGCTGCATGTCTGCATAACATGGACACACCAGACAGCTAAATCGTTTTAACTTGAGCTGTCTGTGCAGGATCGGGCGGCAGGACAAAGAGCCTAACTCTGAAATTCTTAGCAAGACTAACATGTTGGGCGGGAAGGAGTAATAACGTCTGGTCAGGTACAACATAATGATCAGACATGTTAGTCTGGGTCAGTCACAACATACTGGTCAGACATGTTAGTCAGAACCAGACACAACATACTGGTCAGACATGTTAGTCAGAACCAGGCACAACATACTGATCAGACATGTTAGTCAGAACCAGGCACAACATACTAGTCAGACATATTAGTCAGGGCCAGTCACAACATACTGATCAGACATGTTAGTCAGAACCAGGCACAACATACTGATCAGACATGTTAGTCAGGACCAGGCAAAACATACTGGTCAGACATATTAGTCAGGGTCAGGCACAACATACTGATCAGACATGTTAGTCAGGGCCAGGCACAACATACTGGTCAGACATGTTAGTCAGGACCAGGCACAACATATTGATCAGACATGTTAGTCAGGACCAGGCACAACATCTTGATCAGACATGTTAGTCAGGGCCAGGCACAACATACTGATCAGACATGTTAGTCAGGACCAGGCACAATATACTGATCAGACATGTTAGTCAGGGGTCAGGCACAACATACTGATCAGACATGTTAGTCAGGGGTCAGGCACAACATACTGATCAGACATGTTAGTCAGGGCCAGGCACAACATACTGATCAGACATGTTAGTCAGGGCCAGGCACAACATACTGATCAGACATGTTAGTCAGGGGTCAGGCACAACATACTGATCAGACATGTTAATCAGGGCCAGGCACAACATACTGATCAGACATGTTAGTCAGGGGTCAGGCACAACATACTGATCAGACATGTTAGTCAGGGCCAGGCACAACATACTGATCAGACATGTTAGTCAGGACCAGGCATAACATACTGATCAGACATGTTAGTCAGGATCAGGAAAAATATACTGGCCAAGACCCCCGCTTCAACTTCATCGTAATCCTCCCTGGGTACGGGCTGTTTTCATGGCAGCCTGGCTAACAAGGTGGGGGATCGACGTGACCCCGATAGTAGTGAGCGACACGTAGATGAGCCAAAGCACAACAAAATCGCTTGGAGGACTCTGGTCCACCTTCACGCTCAGAATGTGAGGAAAGCTACTGCAACCCTCACTTAAAGTCCTTTTCAGTTAGTTTTCAAGGTGCACAAAAAAAGTAATATTATAAATTGTGAGCTTTCAATGACAACATTATATTGCCCTGTTATGATGGTATTTGCTTCTTATTAGCTGACCACGCATTCCTCTTGTATCAGTTTTGCTCCCTCTTCGGCTAGACTGTAGGCCTCCACGTTTCCTTCGATGCTACAGTGAGAAGATATCCACTGTATTACTTTTTTTCTGGAGGGAGGAGACTAATATCTGGTCAGTCAAAATAAACTGATCAGACTTTTTACTCAGGGTCAGGCAAAATATACTGATCAGACTTTTTACTCAGGGTCAGGCAAAATATACTGGACAAGACTTTTTACTCAGGGTCAGGCAAAATATACTGGACAAGACCCTCACCTCGGCTTCCTAGTAGCCCTCCCTGGAAATGGGCTGTTTTCATGACGCCCTGGCTAACAAGGTGAGGGATCGACATGATCCCCGTAGTAGTGAGCGACACGCAGATGAACCAATGCACAGTACAACTGCCTGAATGATGCAGGTCCACCTTCGTCAGCGCGCTCGGGATGTAAAGAAAGCTACTGCAACCCGCCAATTAACATCCTTTTCAGAGTGCACAAAAGAATCACCTACTCATTGTGAGCATTCATAAACAGTGATTGAAAATAGCTGTGATGGTTATTTTGTTATGTATCCCACTATCATCTTTAATAAAAATGTACAAGTAGTCATATAGCTGTGAGTAAAAGTTATAGTGCGCAGAGAGAGTTTCTGGATACAAGAGAGGAGGTCTATGTGAGTGAGTCAAAGTTGTGTGAGTGAGTCAAAGTTGTGTCTGTGAGTCTAAGTTGTGTGAGTGAGTCAAAGTTGTGTCTGTGAGTCTAAGTTGTGTCTGTGAGTCTAAGTTGTGTGAGTGAGTCAAAGTTGTGTCTGTGAGTTCAAGATGTGTCTGTGAGTCAAAGTTGTGTCTGTGAGTCTAAGATGTGTCTGTGAGTCTATGATATGTCTGTGAGTCCAAGATGTGTCTGTGAGTCCAAGATGTGTCTGTGAGTCTAGGATGTGTCTGTGTGTTTAAGATGTGTCTGTGAGTCTAAGATGTGTCTGTGAGTCTAAGATGTGTCTGTGTGTTCAAGATGTGTCTGTGAGTCAAAGATGTGTCTGTGAGTTTAGGATGTGTCTGTGTGTTCAAGATGTTTCTGTGAGTCTAAGATGTGTCTGTGAGTCTAAGATGTGCCTGTGAGTCTAAGATGTGTCTGTGAGTCTAAGATGTGTCTGTGTGTTCAAGATGTGTCTGTGAGTCTAAGATGTGTCTGTGAGTTCAAGATGTTTCTGTGAGTCTAAGATGTGTCTGTGAGTCTAAGATGTGCCTGTGAGTCTAAGATGTGTCTGTGAGTCTAAGATGTGTCTGTGTGTTCAAGATGTGTCTGTGAGTTCAAGATGTGTCTGTGTGTTCAAGATGTGTCTGTGAGTCTAAGATGTGCCTGTGTGTCCAAGATGTGTCTGTGTGTCCAAGATGTGTCTGTGTGTTCAAGATGTGCCTGTGTGTTCAAGATGTGTCTGTGAGTCCAAGATGTGCCTGTGTGTTCAAGATGTGTCTGTGAGTCCAAGATGTGCCTGTGAGTCTAAGATGTGTCTGTGAGTCTAAGATGTGCCTGTGTGTTCAAGATGTGTCTGCGTATTTTCTAAGGAGCATAGTGAATGGGATTTTACGGACTGGGTATCCAGGCTTAATCTACACATCAACCTTCTGAGTTCCTCAATGACTGCTTGTCTCCAGTTTTACAGCAACCCTTGCTGATGAAGACAGATGTGTCAGATGGAAAGGTGCAAAGATCGCAGTCTAGCTGTAAACTAGTGACACAACGCATTCCGTTCTCTGGATTACATCCTGCTTCTTGCAAAAACCTGTTCGGGGCTTGGTAGCGAGAGGTTGAGAACGAATGCAGAAGAAGAAGATGACAGCAGCCCCTGCTAATAGTATTAATTACAATGGGCCTTTTTAATACAGGACGGGAGTGAGTGGGATCTGTCTGTGTGTTCAAGAATTAATTCAACCAGATATACTCGGAGACTCATTTCTACATTCCCATACCTGATATGATTTGAAATATCTCGTCTTCCATTGGACCAGAAAGATTTGGGCCACAACAAGAGTGACAAGTAGGACAATGGCCATCTCTGCGTGCATGGACTCGTGCCCTTGGTGTTTCTGGTGCAGCATCTGATGCTCCACCCTGTGTGACAGAAAAATTGTTCATTTCAAAAGCGGATTCATGCTTTTTGGTCCTGCGACTTCATGATTTCAGTGTGGCAGTGGTTCTAATCTAATCTGTACCACACAGTGCCTTAGAGAAACCACCTAGACTGGACATCTTTAATAAAGTTTGTAGACGAGCATGACTCAATGTTAACATGAGAGATTACCGTTGTGCTTAGCCTGGTAAGATGTCTTGCATTGCACTACAGTGTAAAAAGAACCCTGGTCCACCTTCTTCAGTATGCTTCGGGATGTAGAAAGAGTCCCTGCAAACTTGCTACCAGAGTGCAGAACTCAGAGTACGAGAAGCTCTCAAAACAACAATAACATCCCATGTCAGCATTTGAGGTCTGAACAAAAAGCAACCAACCTTATTTTTTATTTAAAGCCAACCTATAGCTGCTCTGAGGCGGGCTAGCGTGGCATGCGGCCTTGATATCCTCTGTGCACGTGTGATTTTTTGCCAGACTGTACACTCCCCAATCGCTACCATGCTGCCGATGATAGTCGCATTGGTCCATTTTGTCCAACGCATTTGTGTTTCGAGCCAAAATGACAGAACGTGCTGAGCAACAAATTTGCATTAAATTTGGTTAAAAACTTGATGAAGCACAATCAGAGACTATTGAGAAGATAATCACGGCTTGTGGTAATGAGGCTACGGGTTCTACACAGATTGAAGAGTTGTATCGTCGTTTCAAAGATGGCCGCACGTCAATTAAGAGCAACAAACGATCAGGAAAGCCTTCAACAAGCAGAAATGCAGAAACAACTGAGAAAGTGCTGCGGTTAGTGACGGAAGATCGTCAAATTGGAATTTGAGAGATTGAGAGTGAAGTGGTAATTTCACACAAGATGCAGTTAGACGCAAGAAACCACAGCTTTAGGATAGTGGCAACCGGTAGATCCATCACAACAATGCTCTGGCTCATCCATCGCATATCATCCAGGATTTTTTGGTGAAACATGGCACTGGACATGCTCTTGCTAACAAGGTGAGGTTTGACGTGATCTTCATAGTAGTGAGCTACACGCAGATGAAGCCAAGCATAGAACAACCGCCTGGAAGACCCCGGTCCACCTTCATCAGCACGCTCGAGATGTGAGGAAAGCTACTGCAACCCATCTACTGCAACCCTTTTCAGAGCGCACATAAGAGTAACCTACTCATTGTGGGCATTCGAAACAACAACAACCTCCTGTAGTATAATTTCGACTCAGGACAATCTCACTGTCAATGAGTCAATTTGTCTCTCAATTGACTGGTCTATTTTTGATGAAGATTTTGGAGCTAAAAATGAATATGAGATGAGGCAGCCAGCCCTATGCCCAACCTTCTGGAGACACCCGTACAACATGCCCTACATGATAACAATGAGGCTACTATTGGATAGGAATTTTGTTACTTTCTAATTTGTGCCAGGATAGAGGCTAACAGCTTTTGCTCTTTTAGATTTACAGCTGGCAAGGGTTCTTTTACAGGCACAGTGAGTTTATGAAAGGAACAAAGCGTAAGGTACATGCGAGAAACAACATTATCCGAAAATTGACTGGCACAACATGGGGTGCTCAGCCAACAGTCTTACGCACATCAGCGATTGCCCTGTGCCTTTCCGCAGCGGAATACGCAGCCCCAGTCTGGAAAACCTCCGCCCATGCAAAACAAGTGAACGAGATGGGCAGGATAGTGTCGGGGTGCCTTAAACCCACCCCCACAAACAAAATATATCCCTTAATTGGCATTGCACCACCTGATATAAGAAGAGGTGTAGCTGCGGAAATCGAACGAGGGAAACAGGAAAACGACCCTAGACACCCGATGTTTGGCCATCAGGAACAAGCCGCTAGACTTAAATCAAGACATAGTTTCTTAAAATCGACAGAGACCATCCACACAAGCCCGGAAGGTCAACGCATCGAGAGGTGGCGCGAAACAATGTAGGATCCATGGATAGAGCTCAAGGAAGAGGCTGCGCCTGGACACCACCTGCCCTACGCTGTGTGGAAGGCAATGAACAGACTTCGAACTGGTGTCTCAAGATGCAGAGCGAACTTGAAGAAATGGGGATACTCAGATGTCGACACATGTGAATGCGGCGCAGTTCAGGACCAAGATCATCTGATGACCTACCCCAACCTCCCTGAAACCTGTGACATGAACGACATGATGGAGGCGAACGACAAGGCAGTTCAAGTTGCTGAATACTGGACGGATGCTGTGTGACATGGTGTTTGGACACGGAAAGTAAGTAAGTGAGTTTATCAGCCATCTCTAATAAGACTAGGCGCCTTTCTCACTGCCCTTGAGACCAGAGGGCGCTTGAAACTAGTGGGATTCAAACACAAAACGGTTTTGTGTTTTTGTTCATTTCTTGAGAGGTGAGTCTCAGGTATACCAACTCCGAGCATACCACTGCATACATATATACTGTTGTTTGTCCATCTTTTCCAAGGAACACCACATTGTCATCTGTCAATCCTGGAGTGGGTTCGTAGGTGGATGATCAAAACAATCCAAGCCCGAAACCGCCTGTCACGCTGAAAGCAGGGAAACACTATCTGACCGTCTGACGGAGGCAACTGGTCTCTTGCCTTTCGTGTGGCTGGTCTCCGTGCAGCTTCCTTGATTCTTGTTTGCTCTATTTGCACCGTGCCAGAAGAGATTTTACTACTCCAGACAAAGCGATCAGCAGCAATACTCTTCAAATTTCCAGGGTCAATGTCGCAGTTCTTCAGTGAGGCTTTCAAAGTGTCTTTGTTGTATTTGGCCACCGCGGGCTCGAGTGCCTGAATCAAGCTTGCCATAGAATGTTTTCTTTAGAAGTCACTGATATGCAGACCACATGGCCAGTCCATCTAAGCTGCGATTTGCAGAGAGTTGTGTGGATGCTTGTCATGTCAGCCCGCGAAAGAACTTCTACATCCGTGATCCTATCTTGCCATTTAATGTTCAGCAGTTTCCTTAGGCAGCCCAGATGAAAGTGGTCAAGATTCTTCGCATGTTGGCTGTACACAGTCCAGGTTTCACAGGCGTACAGAAGAGTTGGTAGGTCGACTGCTGCATAAATGTTTAATTTGCTTATAAGCTTAATTCCTATTCCTCTCTGATTCCAAACTGAGGATATTAGTTTTCCAAATACTACAAATACTAGGGTTGCACCTATAAGCAGGGGGAGGAAGACGAATGTCTGGTCAGGCAAAACATACTGATCAGACATGTAAGTTGGGGCCAGGCAAAACATACTGATCGGACATGTAAGTTGGGGCCAGGCAAAACCTACTGATCGGAAATGTAAGTTGGGGCCAGGCAAAACATACTGATCGGACATGTACGTCAGGGCCAGGCAACATATACTGGCCAAGACCCACACCTCGGCTTTCTCTGAGCCCTCCCTGGAAACGGATTGTTCTTTTTGGCAGTCTGGCTAATGAGATGGGAGATCGACATGATCCCCGTAGTAGGGAGCAGCATGCAGACAAACACATGCAAAGCACAACAGCCTGGAGGACCCTGGTCCATCTTCATCAGCACACTCGGGATGTGAGAAAAACTGCTGAAACCCGCCACTAAACGTCCTATTCAGGGTGCACAAAAGATGAAACCTACTCATTGTGTGCATTCACAACAACAATAATGACAACCAATAAGCAAATTGGTCGATCACTGATTCTGTCAATCGGTGCAACCCTAGTATTCACTATATAAACAACCTCAGTTCAATAATATGTTTCCTGCTGCTGTGAGAAGGTCCCACCTCTTGTTAATCGATAGCCAAAACTTTTATGATTTCCCTTACTCCAGCCGAAGCATGGCACACTTCAGTTGGCCTCCCAATAGGAAACCCGTACCAAAGCAAGTCTGTGCTAGTGCAAATCATGGTTTCTGTCAATAGAAACCTAACAAATATAACAGTAATCAAGTCAATGCTCTCATGGGTATCTTCAACTTCTTCCTTGTTTGTTCTCAAACTCCCGCTACCAAGCCCTGTAAACGGCTTTGCAAGTAGCAGGAAGTTGTCAGGAGAACAGGACACGTTGAGTCGTAGTTTACAATTTTATTGCATTATCTTCATCTTTCGGTCAGACACATTCTACGTCAGTTGGCATTTTTGGGTACCGGATTAGCCTTCCCTCTTCGATCCCTTCTCCTTAGCTAGTCTGCTCTGTAGCAGCCTATTATCCGGGATCACTATGTGTATATATATAGAAGGTTTTGATATAGATATAGAGTCGCTGGCCCTAACGTTAGCATTCAGTGTTGAGTCACTGACAGCTGCGATCCCCCTCATGAAAAGCAAAGAACAGGAACTATGTAACCATTCAAGTATGTTGCTAAATAACAGCATAAATGCTTTGGTAAGGACTTCTTGTCAGAGGGCTCAACACGCAGCGGATAGCCCTTTACTTTGTAAGGAGGAACAGTGAGGCAAGAAAAAGTAGAAGTAAATGACTCCTACCTCCATCTTTCCTTTTCTGATAATTTAGACAAATCAACCTCTGACTGAAAGATAACAAAAATACATATTATTAGTATTATACAATGAACGTAATGCATCTTCTGCTTATAGGTATACAGAAAACTGACCTTATTGCATGTGTTATATATATATATAAAAGCAGCAATGCATTCTCGGAATTCAATGGCACAACTGTGTTCGCAGTGCTGTGGTCAACGTGCAGACAAATCTCCCCCTCATAGTGGAAAATCTGGTCTTGGCTTCGTTCGTTCTCAATCTCCCGCTAACAAACCCTGAAAGGGCTTAAGTAGCAGAATGTAGTACAGAGAACGGAATGCGCTGTGTCGTAGTTTACAGCTTGACTGCGATATTTGCACATTTCGGTCCAACACTTCCGACTTCAGCAAGCATTTTTTTAGTACCGGATTAGCATTCCCTCTTCGATCCCTTCTCCTTAGCCAGTCTGCCCTGCTGCAGCATATCTAGGATCACCACGTGGAGGTGTAGAAGGGTCTTGGTAGCTCTGGTTCGCAGGCCCTGACGCTAGCAGTCAGCTATGGGTCGCTGACCACTGCAGCTCAAAAATCTGGTATGAAGCTGCTTTTCCATCTTCGGCAATGTTTTATCTGGTAAGATCAGGATATCCCGGCTCATCAGCTAAAATCATTCCTCTCTACCAAGGACCACTCACTGGTTAGCTGGAGATGCAGCAGGGGTCGATCCCGCACCTCATGGCTCTCACAGTTGGCAGACTCCCATTCAGCTTTAGACTAGGCCTGGCAACACACTGCAGCTCGTGGCAATGGCAGTAGCCAATTGACGCAACGGGTCATTGATGCCTCAGCGAACATTATACACATACATACATGACTGCATGCATGCATGCATACATGTTAGTGGCCATTGCAAGCGATGATCGTGACTTCATCAGACAGTTTTGTCTTGATGATGTAACTTGCGCTGTATTTGAATTATAGTGAGGACGACACTGCGCTGGTCATCAAGCTCACTCTCTGGTCCTGAGCTACCTTGGACAGTGGCAAGAAGACTGGAGGTAACTCTGGATGCAGGCATTCTATTCTTTTCTCCCTTGAGACCAGGGGTTGCTTGAAACTAGTGAGACTCATATCGCCCACCGTTTCCATTCACCTGAGAGGCGAGTGCCGTATTTCTTGACTGTGTATGCATACATACATGCTTATGTACGTTCAGAAAGCAACAGCAAACTACTGCCTGAAAAATTGCCAAGAAACCTGTAACAGTCGATAGATGGGCTTTTATGGGAGTGGCATTCTGAACGGATCATGCTACGTAATATCTATCTATCTATCTATCTATATATCTATCTATCTATCTTCCGTCCACTTATGTCGTTAGGCATCGTGAGGAGGTATGACCTCCTTTGTTTCACATTTTTTTAGCAGGTAAAAGTCCGCTGGTGAATCCCAGTATCTCTTATAAACTATTAGGTTGGTACGCTCTGGAATATACGATCACTTTTTTTTTTACTGGTAATGGTGAAAGTGTAAATTAGAGCAAGGTAGACCCGCAGCCTTTCAGGTGCCATCTATGCCACTCCGCTAACCACATGATGATATAGCCCCACAGTCCCCATTCTGTGACATATTTTCTTGAGATTGAGAACGAACACAGAAGAAGAAGATGCGCCATAGGTGAAAGGTGTTGAGCCTATACTCTTGTTTGGCATAGATAATCTGTTATGGAGGACATGGTCAATTGAAGAGAGGCAGGAGCCGACCAAGAAGATCATGGACTCAGGACATCAAGGAGACGCTGGATTTGACCTTGAAACAGGCCGGAAAACTGGCAGAAGACACAGAGTTTTCTACAGACAGGCTGTCATGAAAGCGACATTCTGCAAAGGACATGCTACATGATGATAAATCATAAACCTTTCTTCAAGTTATCTGCACTTCACAACGGATTTCTTGTAATTTATAACTAAAGGCAAGATTGAAATATTATTAGCCAGCCACAGGACAACTATTTTCATTCTATGTTAGAAATAGATAAATAGATAATCATCATTCTATGCTAAAAATAGATAATCCTCATTCTATGTTAGAAATAGACAATCATCATTCTATGTTAGAAATAGATAATCATCATTCTATGTTAGAAATAGATAATCATCATTATATGCTAGAAATAGAGAATCTTCATTCTATGTTAGAAATAGATAATCATCATTCTATGTTAGAAATAGATAATCATCATTCTTACTGATGATTCAACAAATCAACCTTACTCATTTTTGACATTCAAAAACAACAATAACAAATAAACCGTACTCCTTTTTGACATTCAAAAACAACAATAACAAATCAATCATACTTACTGTGGGCATTCAACAACAACAAAAACAAATCAATCATACTTACTGTGGGCATTCAACAACAACAACAAACTATCAAAGTCATGCAGCAGACTTCTATGAATCTCAGCTAAACTATAAACATCTTGTTCGAAGTTATGAGAAATCATCTTAAATAATGAAACCATTCTTATGCATTGTCCATTAGAAGCCTGTCAAGCTCTTAGCTACAATATTATTATTTCCGACCACACTTAAGAACTAAGCATTTGCTTGATAAAACTGATTTAGGGTATCTTTTTATCCCTATTCTAGACTAAGTGCTTTTCGGTGTTGCTCAAGAGTTCAGGACCAGATGTTGATTACATTGTGTGTGCAAATAACCCTGCTGACGGCATGACAAGAACTATGTCTGTGGTAGATAAGGATATTTGTATTGGTTTGACAAGAGTGCAGTGATGCCACTTCTGTATTAATGACAGCAAGGACAAACCTACAGAATACCAGACAAAATCATTGCAGGAGGCCTGAATAGCACCCTAATCAGTCAACTGGAAGTGACAATAGGCCTCTGGAGTCTTCAGTTAGAGCAGAGAAGGAAAACTACTCCCATTTAACAGAGAAATACAAGTGCATGAATAAACATCTTAGCATAGCAAGGAAAAGTCAACAAATGAACACAAAAAAACAGCTAAAAACAAGCTACAACCATCTATTAAAAGCCCTCACAGCAAAGAACAATGATATCATATCAAAAGACCGGGATCAAGATGCTGAGCAGCAAATGAGCTGCAGTGGTCAGCGACCCATAGCTGACTGCTAGCGTCAGGGCCAGCGAACCATAGCTGCCAAGACCCTTCTACACCTCCACGTGGTGATCCCGGATAACAGGCTGCAGCAGGGCAGACTGACTAAGGAGAAGGAATCAAAGAGGGAATGCTAGCCCGGTACTAAAAAAATGCTTGCTGAAGTCAGATGTGTTGGACCGAAAGGTGCAAATATCACAGTCAAGCTGTAAACTACGACACAACGCATTCCGTTCTCTGGACTACATTCTGCTACTTAAGCCCTTTCAGGGTTTGGTAGTGGGAGATTGAGAATGAACGAAGAAGAAGAAGAAGATATCAAAAGACCCAACAACATGGGAAATGATACAGGTATATGAAAATATAAACCAGCAGCCCAATTTTGTTGCGGAAACAAAAATACCAGGTATCGATAGAAATGGGAAAGAATCAGAACTTGTACTGAGAGAGAAAAACCCTAAAGGATATTAACACCCTCTATCCTCTCCTCAATCCATGTGGACCCATGTCTACACAGATGGACCATCAGAAAAAGCAGTGGGGAATGGAGGGGCAGGAACCATCTTACTACCGCAGGATGAGGACGATGAAGAAAAAGCAAGTATTGCTGGGGAACCCTCAACAAATTTAAGAACAGGCAATAATTGAAGCTTCCAAACTACTGGTGGAAAATGGGTTAAATGACAACAGAATAGTTTTTTTGTGCGACTGCATGCAAATCCTGCAGGCCACATGAAGGGAACCTTGGGGTAACATGAAAAGTGAACTATCTATCAGCTAAATGAACTGTCAAACCACAACAAGCCACTCTCCAGTGGATCCCAGCTTACTGCGATTTGAGAGGGCAGACAGACTGACCAGAAAGGGATGACATGGCGAATAATTCACCCATCCAATATAACTGAAGGAAGTTAAGGCACACTTACAAAACAAATAAAACAAATGCTTAACAAATCTATTCGAATTCATGGAGAATGTTTCTAAAATCATAGATAAAGGGGAGCCAGTGGATGTTATTTATCTAGACTTTGCAAAAGCCTTTGATAGAGTACCCCATCAAAGATTATTTCGAAAGTTAAAATCACATGGAATAGGTGGGGAAGTTGCCAAATGGATTGAAAATTGGTTAACGGGAAGAAGGCAGAGGGTGGGCATAAATAAGGAGTACTCTGAGTGGTGTGAAGTGAAATGTGGTGTGCCACAGGGCTCGGTTTTGGGACCAATTTTGTTCTTGATATTTATAAATGATTTGGACATTGATATGGGATCCATGATTGCAAAATTTGCTGATGTCACAAAACTATGCAGTAGTGTCTCATCTAAAGCAGAAGTGGATATTTTGATGTCGGATTTAGATAAAATTCGAGAATGGCCTGTAAGCTGGCAAATGGAGATAAATGTAGATAAATGTACAGTCATTTACATGGGTAGATCCAATATGGAACATAATTACAGAATAGGAGAAAACAATATTAGAAAGATAGATAAGGAAAGGGACCTAGGGGTTATAATAGATCATACAGGAAAGGTGAGTGAGCAAGTTAAGGTAGCAGTGAAAAAGGCAAATGCAATGTTAGGTATGATAAAAAGAAATATTAAACATAGGAGCAAGGAAGTGATCGTCAAACTGTATAAAGCTTTAGTTAGACCTAGATTGGAGTACTGTGTACAGGTGTGGAGTCCTTATCATAGAGGGGATATAAACATGCTGGAAAGAATACAAAAAAGCGACAAAGATGATAGTGAGATTCCAGAATTACAGTTATGAGGAACGACTCAGAAAAACCGGCCTACAGTGTCTCAAAGAGAGAAGAATTCGTGGTGACTTAATACACGTTTATAAGATGATCAGAGGAATGGATAAATTAGACTATAACAAGTTTTTAAAAATACAGCCGCCCACAATAACACGAGGGCATAGCTACAAGCTGACTAAAGAGAGGTCCACATTAGATATTAGGAAATATTTTTCTTAGTCAGAGAGTGGTGTCTGCTTGGAATGCATTGCCAGGGGAGGTAGTGGAGGCAGGGACAGTTAATGCATTTAAGAATAAACTAGATGCGCATAGCTTTTAGAGCAAGGTGATGTAAATGTAACTGGTTGTATACAGACTCTGCAGGGTCTTCTAAACCAGTATAAAGACGTTAAGTTAAGTTTAACTAAAGTTAAATGTGGGAAAAGCTAACAAACAGACAAACCCCAGCAAAACACCCACCAACAGGAAACAGTATACCACATTTTTCTGCCTTAGAACATTGTTAAATGTCAAAAAATTAGTAAGATTGACTTGTTGTTGTTGAATGTCAAAAATGAGTATGCTTAATTTTTATTTTGGGTTGAATGTAAAAAATGAGTACAATTGATTTGTTGTTGTTGAATGTAAAAAATGAGTACGATTGATTTGTTGTTGAATGAGCAATGACCTCATTGCAGGCTAAATGTACACATGCATAAAATAAATGCAGCGAACCCCAATATCAGATTGGACCCCAGACCACATCATGCAAACATGCCTACAACATCTAAGCTCCACTAAGAAGAATTGACCAAAAAAAAGAAGCAAGCAAAACAAACTGTGGGGAACCATTGAGGACCTATCCTATGACTGACGGGTCATTTCGTGGAGGAGATTTATCTGGTGGCATAAAACGGGCATACAAAACTGAACGCTAAGATTGAAGAAGTATTCACATAATTCTACTCCACATACTTGTTATCCATTACCCAATGTATGGGCACATAATTCGTTCTTAGTCGACCTGTACTTCTAGAGGGGCAAATGCCCCTGCGCAGGTATGTGGTATGAGCTAGATGTAGCCGGGAGAAGGGTTTCCTGCTTAGCAGGCTAAGCTCGAGCAGCTTAATACTCTGCTGCGTTGGAGCAAGCGATCACGGAAGGTGGTTAACCGATGTGCGAGTCCATCTTAAAAGACTCAAAGGCAAATCAAATGCCGCCGTCCATCGTAGACGATGATGGCATAATTAATTTTGCTAGCGCAATTTTTAGTAAGGATTAACTGCGCTACTTGTTATCCGCACTCTCTCGTCTCGTGCCGCCCGACCCCAGTGGCAAGTCAAGGACAAGATGACTAGGGGATGACTACGAGATGCAGGGAATCCGCATCAAACACCCGTGAAAAAGAAGGCGCAGTCCGGAGTCTAACCCACACCATCTGATCACGAGGCCAACGACTTAACCACTTCGCCACGGAATCCATTCAAATACTAGAGCAAAGTAAACCTGCAGCCTGTTAGACGCCATCTTTGCTGCTCTAAACAAACCACCTAACCATGGTCGGTGTTAGGGCATGTCACACAGTTAGTCACCTCTTACGACATGCTCTCTGTGGGGCAGTGGTGCTATTCTTGTTCTTGTCATTCACAAAGACCCCGGCGGACCACTCGGGTCTGGGCACATACTAGTGAAACATAATTATAATGATAATGTTCACTCAGATAAAGATATCCTTGCTGAAGTCGGATGTGTTGGACCAAAACGTGCAAATATCGCAGTCTAGCTATAAACTACGACACAAGGCATTTCGTTCTCTGGACTACATTCTGCTACTTAGGCACGTGTCAGGGTATGGTAGTGGGAGATTAAGAACGAATGAAGACAAGCCAAGCCAAGATAAAGACATCCTAATTTTGCCTGATTTCTAAATGTTGTCTAATTCACCATAGCAATGTTTGATCTAGTTTTCGTAAGGTACAGTAACACATTTCCTTCCCTCAGTCAATCATTGACTTTAACACCTTGACTTTTTACCAAATACGTGAAATGACTAGTCAAATAGATTTTTTACACTCACTCCGCTTAGTCAATCCTCTTCTACCATTAAGAGGTGCAAAGGTTTGTATGTACATACTTGCAATCGACTGTGCTGACAAAGAGTTCAAACAGGTGATTGGTCCATTGTGTGTAGATTCTTTTCAGTAAAAGCCGAGGATACAAAATGTGCAAAAACCAACTCCACTACACTCGCAATTATTTTTTCAGTCACACTACTTATCTAATTCTTTAAAACTATAACATAAATTCAACATTTATTAATTAATATTATTAATAACTATCCAGAACGTCCATTACTATAACTAGTGACACTAGAGTGTGCATTTGCTAGTGAGTCACTAAAAAACAAGTTGAACAAGAAGATGCTTGCAGCTTGGGGGAGGGAACGACACAATCAATTAATATTTATTCTATCATTTACATGATTAATATTATTATTATCAGTATCATTATCAGTATCACTATCAATCATATCATTGAATCATACAAATACATTCAATTATTTACATAAAAACATGCCATGGCAACAAGCATACCGTTCCACTCCGTAATTTCACAGCAAAGTATGCCATTTTGTGCCATTCTAATTTCAAAAATTTAATAACTAAAATCACTTGTCTTTGCTTAATTAACGACTCGTCTGCAAAATGGTAAGTGCAATCAAACACAATACTTGAAAGTTGACCGGCTCTCATGATTCCGTTTTCAGTAGAAAAATTCCGGATTCAACATTTGTAATTCATTACTAGCAAGTAACACACACAACATTTGCGAAAACTCATTATCCACGAACATACAACACAATTAACAAATAATATACACGACAGATATTAAAGCAGAATAAAATAAGAGGAAGCATTAGTATTACAAGATTAATCTGCTTCTCTCCATGCCAACCGTCGATGTGGTTGGCCATATTGACGTCGAATGTTTGGGGACCTTTAGCGTTATTCCCCCCTTGATATTCGTTCTAAAAATTGTGATTATTATTAAAAAACAAACGAACAAAAGAAAATGTCATCTCCAGATTTCTTCTCTGATCCCCGGGAAAATATGATTTTCATCCTTTTATTACCGTATCATATTCAAGGGAGCTTCAAATAAGAACCATAATTATCTTTTTTTTGGTAAATTTATTGTGAAAAGTGAAACATGGCTCGATACACGTCCCACAGCGCCTATAAAATGCATGGTCGGGTCAGGTCATCAGGGAAACCCGGTGAGGTCGTTTGAGCACACATGATCTTCACACCTCAACGCCATCACTCTTTGTCAGCGGCCACTGCTTGTACCTCCTCTGGTCGGAGATTGGTGCATTCGTTTATGTTGTCCTCTCACCTCTTTTTGGGATGACCTCTTCGTTGTCTGCCTTGCACCTTTCCGTGTAAGATCGTATTTGCAAGACCATTTGATCTTCATATGTGCCCGTACCAAGCGAGTTTATTTCTTTTGACAGTTGCCAAGAGGTATTCTTCTTCTTCGTACGCTGCCAACAGGTATTCCAAAGGCCCTATTGCTGTTGTAATTATATCTCCTATTTCCTCATTTGTAGCTCGGTTTTTGTACGTGACGTTTAGAAGTCTTCGGAAACGTCTCATCTCCAAGGCCTGTATCCTCTGTTGCAGGTCGGCTGTAATTGTCCATGTCTCAAACGCATAGAGGAATATTGACAGGACCAATGTACACATTCATCTAGTCTTCGTGAATATTGCTAACCGTTTATCTTGCATATTGTGTTAAGCCGTGCAAGAGCCGCTATTGCCTGTGCTATTCTGGCCAACACCTCACATTTTGATCCTTCATCACTGAATAAGTGCATGGATTCCTGCATGACAAAAGTTATCTTAGTCGCGTGTATAACCACTCATGTGTAACCATTCATGTGTAACCACACATGCACCACCTGCTGAACCTCTTCATCTCATCAGACCTGAAAGTCTTTCCTCCCAAATGCCTCCTTCAGTCGTCCAAAGACGTGGAAATCACTTGGGGCTGGGTCTGGTGAGTACGTGAGTACCGCGAATGTGGTAGACACTGAAAGTGCAAGTCCTTTGATAGTTGCATCCGTTACGCGGGCAGTATGGGATCGAGCATTGTCATGTTGTAAAAGGACATCTTAACTCTGAATTTTACGTCGTTTGGATTTCTTCCTCTTCTTCTTCGTTCATTCTCAATCTCCCACTACCAAACCCTGAAAGGGCTTGAGTAGCAGAATGTAGTCCAGAGAACGGAATGCGTTGTGTCGTAGTTTACAGCCTGGCTGCGATATTTGCACCTTTCGGTCCAACACATCCGACTTCAGCAAGCATTTGTTGAGTACCGGGTTAGCACTCCCTCTTCGATCCCTTCTCCTTAGCCAGTCTGCCCTGCTGCAGCCTATTATCCAGGATCACCGCGTGGAGGTGTAGAAGGGTCTTGGCAGCTCTGGTTCGCTGGCCCTGACGCTAGCAGTCAGATATGGGTCGCTGACCACTGCAGCTCATGCGCTGATCAGCACCTTGATCCCATTTGGAATTGATTGTGGCTCGAAGATGATTCCTGAAAAATTGTGTCTACGTTTCACTGGTGACAGTGGTTCCCCCCCCCCACCCCCCCCCCCCCCCGGGGGTATGCAGTGCTCTAAAATAACGCCTCATTCATCTCAAAAGATAGTTGGCATAACCTTCTCAGAAGAATGGTGTGTGCGAAACTAATTCGGTTTCGATGAGGAGAGATGATGCCACTCCATGCTTGCTCTCTTCGTCTTAGGATCCTGGCAATGAACACAGGTTTGATCTCCAGTAAGGGCACGGCATGGGCTAGTGGTTAAGTGACACGGCTCACAACCAGAAGGTGCTGGGTTCGATCCCCATCACAGCACCGGCCGTTACCATGGGGAAGCAAACCCTCAGAAAATGCAGGAGGAAGCAGGCCCTTACATAAAAATGAATGCTGAAGTCGGATGCACTGGGCCGACAGGCGCAAAATAAAAACCACAGAGCAACGCACACCGCCTTGGAGAATAGAGAAATAAGGCGAACGAAAAAAAAAAGAAGAAAGAAGAAGATCTCCAGTAACAATTCATGCTAGGAAACCGCCTTCTGCTTCAAAGCGCCGCAAAAGTTCTTGACAGGCATCAACTCGTTATTGTATCAATTCTGGAGGAAGCTGCCGTGGCACCCATCGTGCAGTACTGTAGCATATCATGGATGATGTGGTGGGCTGAACCTTGACTGATGTCCAGATGTGTTGGGCTGAACCTTAACTGGTGTCCAGATGTGTTGGGCTGAACCTTGACTGATGTCCAGATGTGGTGGGCTGAACCTTGACTGATGTCCAGATGTGATGGGCTGAACCTTGACTGATGTCCAGATGTGATGGGCTGAACTTTGACTGATGTCCAGATGTGGTGGGTTAAATCTTGACTGACGTCAAGATGTGTTGGGCTGAACCTTGACTGATGTCCAGATGTAATCGGCTGAACCTTGACTGATGTCCAGATGTGCGGCAATTTCATTCCTTTACCAGTAGATCAATGGCTGCAATCGACTATGTTATCACTACTCGGTGTGCCTGACCCGGTCGTCAACAGTCTGTCACAGAACTCACGCTGTTTTGAAACGTCCTTCTTCCTCATACACTTGCTGGAGTGAAAGGCAACCTTCACCTTACTGGGCCTTCTATCGTCGATCAATGTCTATAGGTTTCCCACCTTCGCTGCTCTAAAAACGGATAACAGAACGCTGCACACTTTTGTGCAAATCAATAGTGGTGCGGCTATCTTTTATCTGCAATTATGACGTCATGTTGTTCGTCTGCACTTTGATGGCACGTGCAGGACACTCTTGACATCCTTATCAACCATATTAACACTACTTCGATACAAGGATGTATGCAAGCGGGATATGAATTATGCGGGCATCGATTTGGAATCATGGGAACATGACGTCATGGATCGTGTTACATGGAGGGGCATGATTAAGCATGGAATACAAACAAAGGAGAAACGCATTGCTGATAGGCTAAGGACTCAGCGCTTGAGAAGACACGCCGCACCATGCGATGCCGCAAACGGTCCTGGCTTTCCTTGCACACACTGTGGAAGACGCTTCTCTGCTCGGATTGATATTATGAGTCACATTCGTTATCGTCATCCTGCCGTTGACGGATGTGTTGGACCGAAAGGTGCAAATATCGCAGTCAAACTGTAAACTAGTGACACAACGCATTCCGTTCTCTGAACTACACCCTGCTACTTGCAAAGCCCTGTTCATGACTTGGTAGCGGGAGATTGAGAACGAACTCAGAAGAAGAAGAAGTTATCGTCCTGGACTGAGCTACATCCCTTTTTTCAAAGGACAATTACTACCGTCTGATAAGACGGGAAGAGCAAATGAATAATACAAAGCAAAGGTTTTTCTTATTTATATCCTAATTCGACGGTTTTTATTTGAAGCCCTATCGTTTGATAGGCAGAGGAGACTAATGTGCTGTCAATCAGAACATGCTAACCACGCTATTACAGTCGCTTACAAGAACAAGAGGGCACAGCTACAAATTCATTAAACAAAGGCACAGATTAGATACCAAGATATATTTTTTTGAGTCAGAAAGAGGTGAATGCTTGGAATGCATTGCCACAAAAAAATAGTAGAGGTGCGATCAATTAATGCATTGGATGTGCGTAGTTATTTTTAGGTCAAGTAAAGTAAAAGAAACTGATTGTATACAGACTATGCAGCCTTTCTTCTAAACCAGTATAACGACGTTAAGTTAAGTTTAGTTTAAGATCAAGCAAAACATACTAATCAGACTATGTTAGCAAGGGTCAGAAGAAGAAGAATTAAAAGAAGAAGAAGAAGAAGAAGAAGAAGATGAAGAAGAAGAAGAAGAAGAAGAAGAAGAAGAAGAAGAAGAAGAAAGAAGAAGAAGAAAAAGAAGAAGATATTATTTAGGGGCATTCCGAAAATAATGCCTGAAATTTTATTATGATATTAAGATTAGTTGGAATCTTCCTGCCAACATCCGTAAAATTGTTTCAAGTCCGACATAACGCAGTGGGGGAACAGTCTGACAAAATGGCGTCTGTCATGGAGGTGAGTTATTGCATTCCTCCATGCGGAAAAAGTGGCACCAATTGACATTCACCGACGCTTTTGCTGTGAAGGTTTCCGGAGACCAAACAGTGGATGTTAGCACAATGAGGCGACGGGTTGTGCGTTTCAGCAGTGGCGAAAGGGAGATGAAGGACAAGCCACGACGTCCACTCACAGCTGTTACACCACGCAATCAAGAACGTCTCGATCAGCTCTTCCACGCAAATAGGTCGATTACGACCAGGGAACTGTCTACCCAGCTGGATATCGGCTTCAATGCGTTGGAATATGACACAGTTTGCGCCAGGTGCGATCCACGAATGTTTACACAGGAACAGAAAGACCACCGCATGCAAGTTTGTCGTGGCTTTTTGGACCAGGAAGTTTTCTTGATCGCATTATCACTGGTGATGAGACGTGGTGCCACCACCACGATCCTGAGTCAAAGCGGCAGTCAGTCCAGGTAGTGGCGACATGTGAACTCTCTATCAAGGTTAAAGATCAAGACCCATCCCTCAGCGGGTAAAGTGATGTGCACTGTCTTTTGTGGATGGAAACCGGGTAATCCTTCTTAATTTCCTGGAATTTGGACAAACCATCAACTCTGACCGTAGCATTGTGAAGCCGACTAAGCTGGAGGTTCGAATTTCCAGGGTCATGCCAGAGAAGAAAACAACATGTCTTTTAAACGCGATAACGCCAGGCCCCATCAAAGTTTGAAAACCATTAAGCATATTGTCAGTCTTGGCTGGAATGTCCTACCACACCCACTGTGCAGTCTGGATTTGACGCCTTCTGACTTACATCTGTTCGTTCCAAAGAAAAATGGACTGCTTGGGTAACATTTTTCTAGCAACGACGCCGTTTTAGCAGCTGGGAAACAGCGAGTCACCTCCGCTGGTGCAGATTTTTACGAGCATGATAAGTAAACTCGTGTCCATCGTTGGAGAAAATGTAAAGCCAAGGGAGATGACTGTGTTGAAAAATCATTTTTTGGGCGGTAAGACATTGCTCTATCAAATGGTGTTATTGTGCTCTTTTTATTTGTAATGGAGGACGGCGTGGGATAGTGGTTAAGTGGCACGGCTCACAACCCAAAGGTGCTGGGTTCGATCCCCATCACAAAACTGGCCGTTACCCCGGGGAAGCAAACCCTTAGAAAATGCAGGAGGAAGCAGACCCTTACATAAAATGCATGCTGAAGTCGGATACACTGGGCCGACAGGCGCAAAATAAAAACCACAGTGCAACGCACACCGCCTCTTGGGGTTAGAGAAATAAGGTGAACGCAACAAAAACAAAAAAACAGACAGTTAGGGTCAGGCAAAATATTTTGGCCGAGACCATCACCTCGACTTCCTCGAAAACCTTCATAGAAACAGGCTGTTTTCATTGCTGCCTGGCTAACGAGGTGAGAGATCATCGTGATCTCCGTAGTAGGGAGCGACATGCAGGTGAAGCCAAATATAGCACAACCGCCTGGAGGACCCCGTTCCACCTTCATCAGCAGGCTCGGGATGTGAAGAAAGTTACTGCAACCCGTCACTTAAGGGCCTTTGTAGGGCGAACAAGAGAGTAACCAACTCATTCGCAAACAACAACAATATACAATGCATGCCAAGTCGGATGCACTGGGCTGACAGGCGCAAAATAAAAACGTCGTATAACGGACACCGCCTTGGAGGATATAGAAATAAAACCAACAAAACATTTTTAAAAAAAAATATGTTCTGGTTTTTATGGAATACAATTGGAGACATTAGTTTCGGTGAGCCCCTGAAGATATGAAGATATTGTTAATACAGTGTCGCCTCTAGAAGATCGCACGGGGAGACCCTAAAATATTATTATATTAAAAAGATAGATAAGGAAAGGGACCTAGGGGTTATAATAGATCATAAAGGTTGAGTGAGTGAGCAAGTCCAGGTAGCAGTAAAAAAGGCAAATGCAATGTCAGGTATAATTTAAAAAAAGAAATATTAAACATAGGAGCAAGGAAGTGATAGTCAAACTGTATAACGCATTAGTTAGACCTAGATTGGAGTATTGTGTGCAGGTGTGGAGTCCTTATCACAGAGGGGATATAAACATGCTGGAAAGAATACAAAAAAGAGCGACAAAGCTGATAGTGAGATTCCAGAATTACAGTTATGAGGAAAGACTCAGAAAAATCGGCCTGCAGTGTCTAGAAGAGAGAAAAACTCGTGGTGACTTAATACAGGTTTATAAGATGATAGGAGGAATGGATAAATTAGACTATAACAAGTTGTTTTTTTTAAATACAGCAACCCACAATAACAAGAGGACATAGCTACAAGTTGACTAAAGAGAGGTCCAGATTAGATATTAGGAAATATTTTTTTAGTCAGAGAGTGGTGAATGCTTGGAATGCATTGCCCCGAGAGGTAGTGTAGGCAGGGACAGTTAATGCATTTAAGAATAAATTGGATGCGCATAGCTTTTGGAGCAAGGTGATGTAAGTGAAACTGGTTGAATACAAACTCTGCAGTCTTCTAAACCGGTATAAAGACGTTAAGTTAAGTTAAGTTAAGTTAAAAGTGTCGATTATAAAATGTGTGTGTAGTGTTTTAGACTACCTGAGACACTTCTGGTGGCTTATTTTTTGTACTTATTTTTACACACGCTACTTAGTGTAACTTGTTAGGTTAAATCTCTGTTAGCAAAGTCTAAATAACAATTTTCTAAGCTTAGCCCAATCCAACATTTGTAATGTTACTTCCTGTGAATGAGCTCCTTAATTTAAGAGTCATTTGCGCTTTTTTTTCTCAGGCGAAGAGGATAGATATTAATTCGGGGAGGAAAACTAACGTCTAGTCAGGCAAAATATACTGGTCTGACATGTTAGTCAGGGTCAGGCAAAACATACTGGTCAAGATCCTCACCTTGGCTTCAAATTAGCCATCCATCGCAACAGGCTGTTTTCATGACAGCCTGGCTAAAGAGGGATGAGGGTTCGACGTGATCCCCGTAGTAGTGAGTAACACGCAGGTGAAGCCAAGCATAGCACAACCGCCTGGAGGACCCCGCTCGGGATGTGAGAAAAGCTACTGCAACCCGCCACTTAACGCCCTTTTCAGTGAGCACAAAAGAGTAAATTTAGTCATTGTGGGGGATCAAGATGCTGAGCAGCACATGAGCTGCAGTGGTTAGCGACCCATAGCTGACTGCTAGCGTCAGGGCCAGCGAACCAGAGCTGCCAAGACCCTTCTATACCTCCACGCGGTGATCCTGGATAACAGGCTGCAGCAGGGCAGACTGGCTAAGGAGAAGGGATCGAAGAGGGAATGCTAACCCGGTACTCAAAAAATGCTTGATGAAGTCGGATGTGTTGGACCGAAAGGTGCAAATATCGCAGCCAAGCTGTAAACTACGACACAACGCATTCCGTTCTCTGGACTACATTCTGCTACTTAAGCCCTTTCAGGGTTTGGTAGTGGGAGATTGAGAATGAACGAAGAAGAAGAAGAAGAAGTCATTGTGGGCATTTGCAAACAACGCAAACAACAAGATATTAGTTGATCAACCAATCATTCGCAAACAACATGATATTAGTTGATCAACCAATCATTCGCAAACAACATGATATTAGTTGATCAACCAATTTGCTCCAGCAAAATTGTAAAAATAAAAATGGCTTCCAGTGATCGCAAGCAAAGATTATTGGCAGAACAAGCATCACAGCTTATCTATTCATGGAAAATGATAAAACTTACTCATATGTTGTGTATTAATCAATACTGTCAATGAGGATTTTCGTAGGAAGCTTCAAATACATGTACACATACATGGCTTGGCTTCGTTCGATCTCAGTCTCCCGCTACCAAGCTCTGGAAGGGCTTTAGGTAGCAGAATGTAGTCCAGAGAACGGAATGCGTTGTGCCGTAGTTTACAGCTTGACTGCGATATTTGCACCTTTCCGACACATCCGACTTCAGCAGGCACGATTGAGTACCGGGTTAGCCTTCCCTTTTCGATCCCTTCTCCTAAGCCAGCCTGCCCTGTTGCAGCCTGTTATCCAGGATCACAGTGTGAAGGTGTATAAGTGTCATGGCAGATCTGGTTCGCTGGCCCTGATACTAGCAGTCAGCTATATGTCACTGACGGCTGCAGCTCATGCGCTGCTGTACACATATTTTATGACATATTATGGCAAGTTCAAACATTTACAAAAAATATTTTGTTTTAAATGTATCTACAATATATGTGGACCATTTATTTACTCTTCTTTATGTTAAGACAAATTTGTTATTTTTGAAAGCCCATTCAATTGTGTACATGAAATACATTTAGAACATTTTTTAAATAAAAAAATAATGGTACAATATGTCCAAAACATAACTACAAGGAAAACGGTCATTCCAACAGACTCCAGGAGTGTACTCCAAGCCATCTCAAGCCACAAACAAGATAGACTCCAGGAGTGTACTCCAAGCCATCTCAAGCCACAAACAAGATACACTCTCACATGAAATAAAATACAACATTGGATTGCTGTCTTAAAAAACATATTCCGGCCCACTGGGGGATCCATGGAAACGAGAAAGCAGATGAGCTCTCAAAAGCCGAAAGTGGAGGCACGCATACTCCCCATCCACAGAGCTATAAAGAAGCAAAGACAATCATCAAACGATCCATGAGGACAGAATGGAGAGACCAGCACAAATAATACAAGCCAGAAAATGACAGCAAAGACAAACTTGGCAGAGATGGACAGACAAATATCTTCAGACTCAGAACGGGACATTGTAGACTCAAGGCCCACCTCCACAGAATGGGAGCACCCAAGCAAACACCAGAACATATTCTGCAGGACTGCCCTGTCAATGCAGACCAAAGAGAGGCTGTCTGGTCTGGGGGAGCGGTCATACTCGAAAAGCTGTGGGGGACCGGCGAAGACCTAAAACGTAGTCTCCTTCGTGAACTTCATCGAACTAGAAGCATATCACCAGTTGATCGATGAAGAAGAAGAAGAAGAAGAAGAAGAAGAAGAAGAAGAAGAAGAAGAAGAAGAAGATACAATATGGCATGGTGCCGTAAAGTAAATAGAAATAAAATGTTTTTAAATTAAACAAATACACCAACAACAAAAAACTGTCCAGCGACATTTTTCCCATTGCTGGGGTAGTCGAGACGTTTTAAAGGCTGAGGACTACAGACCGCTTCACCACTGCTGTCGCCACGTCGTCTGCTGGCTATGTCTGTTTATTTCACCCACAACAGAAAAACAACATATGCCATACCGGGAATTCGAACCGCTGACCTCCTTGTCGGCAAGCAGGCCTCGAAACCATTCGGCCGTAATCTCAACTTATACAGGTTTTTTTTGCTGACTTTATTTTCACGTCATTTCAAAGATACAAATGGACACAAATCTGTAATTACTTACACAAATTGATACAACTTATATACGAGGCATGTTCAAATGAAACGGACCAAACTGAAACAAGTGAGCATACGTACCGTGCGCATGATGACGTCAATTCTGGTGTAAACAGGACATACCAACCGTTAAGTTTGAAAAATTCAATTATCCTCCGACTCGCAGTTTCCTCAGCAGATCGTTAAAAACATGTCGGGTGTGATACGGAATCCGTCTAGAGTTGATCAGCGAGCGGTGATTCGGATCGAACGAAGCCAAGTCAAGCCATATACAAAGCCTGATATATTATGAGAAGTTATAACTTTTTTTACAAATCAATTTTATACAAAATGTATTTTACAATATTATAGACTATTGTTTGCCTATTTTTCTTCATGTAAACACACAACGTAATTATGTTTGATAGCCCATTAAATTCTGCACATTTGTATACAAGATATATTAATGTAATGTTTAAAATATGAACATTATGATAACATATGTTATGGCACCCTGACCTCAAAATAGAATCCTGAAACAGGTGGTGTAAAAACGGGGTTCTAGTATCGGTATACTAAGCGTTAAGCTCTACACAACCTGTTCTCATACTTAACTTAACGTCTTTATACTGGTTTAGAAGACTCTGCAGAGTCTGTATACAACCAGTTCCATTTACATCACCTTCCTCTAGAAGCTGTACGCATCCAATCTGTTCTTAAATGCATTGACCGTCCCAGCCTCCACCACCTCACTTGGCAATGCATTCCAAGCATTAACTACTCTCTGGCTAAAGAAATACTTCCTAATATCTAATCTGGACCTCTCCTTAGTCAACTTGTAGCTGTGCCCTCTTGTCCTTGTTGGTGGTTGTACTTTAAAAAACTTGTTATAGTCTACTTTATCTATTCCTCTGATCATCTTATACACCTGTATTAAGTCACCACGAATTCTTCTCTCTTCTAGACACTGTAGGCCGGTTCTTTCTAATCTTTCTTCATAACTGTAATTCTGGAATCCCACTATCAGCTTTGTCGCTCTTTTTTGTATTCTCTCCAGCATGTATATATCCCCTCTCTGATAAGGACTCCACACCTGTACACAGTACTCCAATCTAGGTCTAACTAAAGCTTTATACAGTTTGACTATCACTTCCTTGCTCCTATGTTTAATATTTCTTTTTATCATCCCTAACATTGCATTTGCCTTTTTTACTGCTACCTGAACTTGCTCCCTCACCTTACATGTATGATCTATTATAACCCCTAAGTCCCTTTCTTTATCTATCTTTCTAATATTGTTCTCTCCCATTCTGTAATTATGTTCCATATTGGATCTACCCATGTGGATGACTGTACATTTATCTACATTAAACTCCATTTGCCAGATTACAGACCATTCTCGAATTTTATCTTAATCCGACCTCAATATATCCACTTCTGCTTTAGATGAGACACTACTGCATAGTTTTGTGTCATCAGCAAATTTTGCAATAATGGATCCCATACCTATGTCCAAATCATTTATATATATCAAGAATAAAATTGGTCCCAAAACCGAGCCCTGTGGCACTCCACTTTTCACTTCACACCACTCAGAGTACTCCTTATTTATACCCACCCTTTGCCTTCTTCCCGTTAACCAATTTTCAATCTATTTGGCAACTTCCCCACCTATTCCATGTGATTTTAATTTTCGAAATAATCTTTGATGAGGTACTCTATCAAAGGCCTTTGCAAAATCCAGATAAATAACATCCACTGGCTCCCCTTTATCTAACATTTTGGTAACCTCCTCCATGAATTCTAATAGATTTGTTAAGCATGATCTCCCTCTGGTAAACCCATGCTGACTATTTCTAATTAGATTAAATTTGTCTAAATGCATTACAATGTTTTCTTTGATTATTGACTCTAACAATTTACAGACTATGCTCGTTAAGCTCACAGGTCTATAGTTTGCTGGATCTGCCTTTTTGCCCTTTTTTAATAAGGGGATCACTCCCGCATCTTTCCAATCCCGTGGAACAATCCCTTGTGCAAGTGATTGAGAACATAATATAGCCAATAGTTTTGCTAATTGGTCTCTAATTTCAAACAGCAATTTTGGATGAATACCATCTTGACCTGGACATTTATCCACTTTCAACCCCTCCAATTTTTTAAAAACCATTTCCTCTGTAATACAGATTGATCCTAATCCTGCTGTATCCATGTTTCCATGTATCCATGTAAATATGTTTCTTTTGATTTACCTGCCTCTGTATATTTTTTCCATGCTTTATTTTTAGCTCTTCTACATTTAACTACAATTTTAGTGATCCACTTTTTACGCTTGGGGTTTACTTCCCTATATGGAACACTCCTCTTTTAGCGTTTCGAGAACTGCTTTAAAACTCACTCACTCCTGTTCAACATCTGTTCCTCTGACAATATCTTCCCAGATTATGTGGTTCGCTACCTCTTTCATCCTCTTAACATCTGTCTTAGAGTAGTCATATGTTCGCGTGTTTATATTCACTTCTTTCCCTGCAATAAGATCCCATCGGATGATTTGATGGTCACTTGAGCCAAACAGTTCCCCTACGGTAACGTTTTCGATCATATTTTCCTCTGTAGTAAAAACTAGGTCGAGTATGTTTTTGCCTCTGGTGGCTGCTATACTACATGTTGAATTAAAAAATTTTCAGTTATGCACTGAACAAAAGGTTTTGACTCTACAAGTGCTTCTGCCATATCCCATTTTATTTCTGGAAAGTTGAAATCCCCCATTAATAATAATTTCCTATCACTTGCCTTTACTATGCTACTAATCAGCTCCTCATCTTCCTCCTTTTGACTTGATGGACATCTATAGCATACTTTTTTAACCCCCACTTTCTAATTAACCCCATACACTTTCATTTTTTTTTACCACATGATAAATCCTCCCCGCTAGTTATATTAACAGAATTTATACAGTATAATAAAACACCACCCCCCTTAGCCTTGTCTCCAACTACCCTATCCTTCCTTAACATTGTATATCCCTCTATTTAAAATTCACCATCTGCAATGTCCTCATATGCCCATGATTCTGTTAACCCTATTATATCTGGTTTTTCTTCCTCTACATACAGTTCCAATTCTTCTCTTTTATTTACTATGCTTCTCACATTTGCATAAAAACATTTTAGTTTGCAATTTTGTTGTTTTTCCACTTTTTGTTTTTGCTGCATCATTTTAATGTTTGGTTTTCCACTACTTAATTCTCACTTCTCTGACCTAAACTCTCCCCTTTGACTACATCCTCTATAGCACCCTATTTTAGGCCTATCTTTAGTCTCATACTTTGTGCGCAACTGTGTTGCCTGGACGGAGGGTGTGTTGACCAAGGTCCATGTGGGATCCAGAGAGGGAACCCTATACTCCGCTGCCTCGCGAGGAGGGAGAGTTTGAGGAGTACTCCTTATCGTATGTGTCGGTGTGATATTTGTGGCTGTCTTTGTAGTGCCGAGTACCGTGTGGATTTTTCTAAATTTTCTTATTCCTCCTCTTTTTCCCCTTTTGTTTTTTGGCTTCCTTGTCCTTCTATTTTGTGCGGACGAGTTGTTTTTTGGAGGATGTGTTCCCGCAGATGTTTGAGTATTTTGTTTGTGAAGATATCATGAGTGGAATCTATTAGATCTATGAAAATCAACCAGCAACATTAATAAAATACACTTCAAGGGACAGCGAATGTCCAATTAAGCAATACAGAGTGGAGGCGGACGAGTGGTATACAGCTGGGCGGAGCTAGTGAAACCATCATACCTGATCAGTACTAGCCCTCTGATCAGGAAAGAGCTGATCAATGACAAGTCCAGATCGATCAGCCCAGACTTCGCGGGGATGACTTTGGGTGGCATGGACATGGTCAGCTGGTCAATTTTGGGCCAAACTACACGACTGGAATGTAACATTGGTTGTCTACAGACTCTGCAGAGTCTTCGTGAGTAAATGTGATCGAGAGGTCAGGCACTCTCCTCCCAAAACGATGAACAGAAACGGTGGACTTTCGAATCCCACATGTTTTATAGTGACCCATGGTCTCACGGGAGGTGGAACCAGAGTGCCTGTATCTTTAGTTGCCTCCAGCCGTCTTGAATAATGTCTTGCCACTGGTCTAAGGTGAAGTCGATGACCAGCGCAGTTACTTCCTCACTATAATCCAAATACAGCACAAATGACATCATCGAGACAATACCGTCTGTTGATGTGGCCATCGACGCTTGCGATGAGCAACTAATATAATATATTAAGAGTTCAGCAGACATGTATTATTATTGATCAGTTGTTATTAATTGATTTTCTGAGTATCTGCAGCCGATCACAGGTGTAAGCCTATTATTTCTCGGGAAATCTAGTAGCTAATGCATTCTTTCAAGTTGATAACATTATGCCCGATACATGCAATCTCATCAAAGTAACGTTTTGACATGCATAGCTAAATGAGACTTCGTCGAATCTGTAAAAACCATGTAACTAAGTCTTTGACGGTCTCCATATTCGAGGGGCTGATTAGTGCAATAGTATCGCACTCGCTTTACATGTCAAATGCACGGAGTTCAATTTCCGCTACAGACAGCCCCCAATCGACCCAGCTGTAAATGGGTACCTGGTCGATAGACTAAAAGTAAGTAGCATGCACTTTTACAGAACGTCTGTTCTTACAATCGCAAACCTATTTGGCTGTTGTAAGTTTCTTAGCAAGTGTGCAGTATGGCTGCTGATGTTGTTGTTATTATTGTTGTTGTTATTTTGTTGCTGTTGTTGAATGCCCATAATGAGTAGGTTCACTCTTTTGTGGGCCCTGAAAAGGAAGTTAAGTGGCAGGTTGTAGTAGCTTTCCTCACATGTAGATCATGCTGATGAAGCTGGACCACGGTCCTCCGGGCAGTTGTGCTATGCTTGACTTCATCTGCGTGGCGTTCGCATTTATACGGAGTTCACATCGATCCACATCGAGCCAAGCTGCCTTGAAAACAGTCTGTTTCCGGGAAACGATACATGGAAGAGAGATTATGGTCTTGGTCAGTGTATTGTGCTTGACCCTGGCGCGACGTCCTGGTCAGTATCTTGTGCCTAATTGGACTAGTGTCTCAGTTCCCCGTGCAGTACGGTAGGTTGCCATTACTTTCTGTATGTGGAGGAGCAATCACACGACCAAAAAAAGAACCCCATGTCTGTCAAGCTGAAGACAGTGGGAATCGAACCCGATGACTAGAAACAAGAAAATGAAAGCGAGCTGGCCTTTAACACTTCATCTCCGACAGCAGTGTCTGCTTTGAGACTACCTTTACCTTTTTAAAGCTCAAATATATAAAGAACTATTTGCGATCTACCGTAGGACATACACGGCTTTCCAACCTATTATCAATTGAAAGTAGGTTGACGAAAGATCTGCGCCGTGTGCACGGTCTTGATAAGGTAGAACAGCTTGAGTGCTCGGATTATCCTGGGAGCTATGTTGGCAGTTCAGCGACTTACCGGGAAAATCCATATGAAACGTCACATTCATTGGCCGACTAAATAACGGAACTCGTATTGAGCCAAGGTTTATAGTCAATCCGTGCTCCACACATATAAATAAAACAAATTCACGGCACAAAACACAACAAATCACTGTAGAGATCGATCCTTTCACAGAATCCTGCCCTGGAACAAACTGCATATTCATCTTTAATTCCCGAACACGCTATTATAGTTGCACTGATAGTTGACACATGAAAGTTCCTTTATTTATTCAGCCTTGGAATGTGACGTTTCAACGGATTTCTTCCGTTAGTCAGAAGGACATTCAACCAAGCCTAACAGGTCACAGAAGAAGAGGGCAGACTAAAAGTGCAAAACCAACTCGCTGGTTTTGGGGATGTTCTGTTAGGGGAAAACTTTGCTAAAGAGACCATAACAGAAAATCAAAATATTAGTACGAGATCAGTTGTTGAGCAGTACATGAGCTGCGGGGGTCAGTGACCCATAGCTGACTGCTAGCGCCAGGGACCAGCAACCCATAGCAGACTGCTAGCGTCAGGTGCAAGCAACCCATAGCTGACTGCTAGCGTCAGGGGCAAGCAACCCATAGCTGACTGCTAGTGTCAGGGGCAAGCAACCCATAGCTGACTGCTAGCGTCAGGGGCAAGCAACCCATAGCTGACTGCTAGTGTCAGGGGCAAGCAACCCATAGCTGACTGCTAGCGTCAGGTGCAAGCAACCCATAGCTGACTGCTAGCGTCAGGGGCAAGCAACCCATAGCTGACTGCTAGTGTCAGGGGCAAGCAACCCATAGCTGACTGCTAGCGTCAGGGGCCAGCAACCCATAGCTGATTGCTAGCGTCAGGGGCAAGCAACCCATAGCTGACTGCTAGTGTCAGGGGCAAGCAACCCATAGCTAACTGCTAGCGTCAGGGGCCAGCAACCCTAGCTGATTGCTAGCGTCAGGGGCAAGCAACCCATAGCTGACTGCTAGCGTCAGGGGCCAGCAACCCATAGCTGACTGCTAGTGTCAGGGGCCAGCAACCCATAGCTGACTGCTAGCGTCAGGGGCAAGCAACCCATAGCTGACTGCTAGTGTCAGGGGCAAGCAACCCATAGCTGACTGCTAGCGCCAGGGACCAGCAACCCATAGCTGACTGTTAGCCTCGGGGCCAGCGAACCAGAGCTGCAAACCATTCGTCACCTACACACTGTGATCCCGGATAACAGGCTGCAACATGGCTAATGAGAAGGGATCGAAGAATGAAGGCAACCCGGTACTAAAAAATATCTGCTGAAGTCGAATGTGTCGGACCGAAAGGTGTAAATATCGCAATCAAGCTGTAAACTACGACACAATGCATTCCGTTCTCCAGACAACATCCTGCGACTTGCAAATCCCTTCTCAATACTTGATAGCGGGAGTTTGACAACGAACAAAATACAAGTACTTACAGGTAGGTTTCACTAGGATCCCACATAAGCGGGGCTGACGAAGCGACCTGATGAAAGTCAGTCAATGGAAGTCATGTCACTGACAAATCTACTGAAGATGAAGGCAAAAACCAGGATAATTCTCTTTTTCTTTTCGCTTACCCTGTTATGCCTTTCAGCGTCAGGTTATGAAGAGATCTCTAGAACAAGCCCGTCTGTGTGCCTCGTTCACAATAGCATTTACTGCCTCGGAAATTTAAGTAACTCACCTTTTTCGTGGCCTGCTCTGGTTTTGAATCGGTTGTATCTAAATTTATGAAAACCATCCAGCATCCGCAACACACATCTCAAAGGGCGGCGATGTCCAAGTAAACAAAATATGGCGGAGGCAGACGGAGTGGTATACAGCCGGGCGGAACTAGCGAAACCATCGTCCATGATCAGTACTGGCCGCCTGATCAGGAAAGAGCTGGCCAATGACAACCCCAGATTCCTGCAGAGTCTTCTTGGGTAGCTGTGGTCGAGAGGTTAGGCACTCGCCTTACAAAGCGATAAACAGAAACGGTGGACTATCGAATCCCACACGTTTTAAAGGGGTTCCTGGTCTCACGTGTAGTTGGACCGGAGTGCCTGCATCCTGAGTTGCCTCAGGTCGTATCGACTCATGTCTTGCCACTCACTAGTTCAAGGTAGCTCGGGTCCAGAGAGTGAGGCCGATGGCACTACAGCGTTAGTTACATCATCAAAAACAAAACAGTCTGTTGATGTGGCCATCATCGCTTGAGATGAGCAACTAATCCAATCTAAATATCATTGCTTGTGGGGGGGGGGGGGGGTAGGGTGGTGTGTGTGTGATGACAGTCTCGTCTTGTTACGTATCCAAACCATATTAGTTATTTTTTAAATAATCTAATACTGGTGTTGTTTCCATTAGTCTCCTGATCTCATCTTTTCTGATCATGTCTCTCCTTGTTACGCCCAATATTTTTCGCAGACATTTCATTTCTGTTGTTACTATGTAGCGTTTGTCATTTGATGTTGTCCAGTTTTGACATTGATAGCATAGTGTCGAGACGACAATCGTGTTGTATAAAGCTCTTTTGGTAGTTATTGTCCCATGCTTGCAATTACGTATCGGAGTTAATTGCCCAATGATCTGATTTGCATTTTTGCGTCGTTGTACTTCCGGTGTAATCCTTCCGTCTGCCGATAACGTGCTACTAAAGTATGTGGCTTGGCTTCGTTCGTTCTCAGTCTCTCGCTACCAAACCCTGAAAGGGCTTAAGTAGCAGAATGTAGTCCAGAGAACGGAATGCGTTGTGTCGTAGTTTACAGCTTGACTGCGATATTTGCACCTTTCGGTCCAACACATCCAACTTCAGCAAGCATTTTTTTAGTACCGGGTTAGCATTCCCTCTCCGATCCCTTCTCCTTAGCCAGTCTGCCCTGCTGCAGCCTGTTATTCAGGATCACCGCGTGGAGGTGAAGGGTCTTGGCAGCTCTGGTTCGCTGGCCCTGCTGCTAGGCCAACAGTATGTGAAATCTTTCACCTGTTTGATTTGCTGTTTGTCAATGGCGAGATTGACCCGTTTTTTCTACATTGATTTTCATGTTGTATTATTGACATGTTGTATTTAGTTTATCAATATAATAATTCTCTGGAACATCAAAACCCTGTATGAAACGATCAAAAAAGTGGCCAAGGAAATGAAACGATACAATTCTAGTCTCCCGAATCTTGAAGAGGTAAGTTGGAACTGTGCAGGATACACGACAGTAACTTACTTGAATACTGGTATTCAAACAGGCAAGATTGCACGATAACAAGTAGCAAAAATCTGCTTCCGTCCTTCCCTCTGGAATGTCATGATGCAGATATTTTCTCCATCTAGTTGACTCTCATCTTCCATCTATCGTCAGTTATGCGGTCAAAATGACGATTTAGACAGATGACAGGTGTTCATGTAAGGAGCATACCATGAAAGTGGAACACTATCTACAAAGCTGCATGCTCACCCAGAAAAAGAGACCACCAAGGTATGTCGCTGCCAAATTATATTGAATTATTTTCATTGGTTTAAAAGTTGCAAGGGGAAACCAGGGGCCAATTGCGATTGGGAAACCCTGTATAAAAACAATGAAAAAGACCTCAACAAGAGTAGCGACCAAAAGTCTCCAGATTGAAAGGTCAGCATGCTAACCTCACGGACACACAACCAACATATCATTGGCTCTTTCCATCTTGTCAGACGATAGTAATTGTGCTTTGATAAAAGGGATATAACTAGTCCATGACGATAACAAATGAGACTGACCAATGAGAACAGAAAAGTGTCTTACACAGTATGTGCAAGGAAAATCAGGACTGTTTGCGGTATCACATGGTGTGTCTTCTCAAATGCTGAGTCCTTAGCCTATCTCCTTTGTCTGTATTCCATATTCAATCCTGCCCCTCCAAGTAACACGAACCATGGCGTCCTGTTCCCATGATTCCAAATCGATGCATACATCCTTGTACCGAAGTAGTTGCCTGTTCCGAGACCTTTTCCCCAACTGTAATTCCCCATAGAGAAGATCTTTTGGTATTTTGACATAATCCATCCTCTGAGTATTTCCCAGTCAACAAAAGCTTCAAAAACTAAGCATGGAAAAGATCGTGACAATGCCAGTTCTCTCAAATACCTCTGCGTCGGTGATCTTGTCTTTCCACCGAATAAGATTAAATAGATCAAGTTTTCAAACAAAAAACAACAACAAATTCATCAGTTTTTACACATTTATTACACAGAGCATACATTCAGTATAAAATGCTTTAAGATAAAGGATATTCATTCTCTCCAACAAGCTATACTTTTGCACAATAGTAAACATGGAATTGTCACATCCCCAAAATACTGCTCAAAATTATCGAGCAGGAAATGGAAAGCAATTACACCAAAAGATGGCAGGAAACAAACTGTCTAAAAACAGGAAGGTGGAGGCACTATAACCGTAAGAGTGATACTTTAACCCGAGGGTCAACTGGGCCCTCTGGCGAGTAAATATACACTTAACATTATACATTCTTCTCACAATTAAACCATTTCACGTATTATTTCACCACACACTTAATGTTATACATTCCTCTCACAATTAAACAATTTCTGCTGTTCTTTCACTTCACACTTTAACGTTATACATTCCTCTCACAATTAAACAATGGTCTTGAGGTAAGGTGTTCGCCTCAGGTGCTGAAGGTCGCAGGTTCAAATCACGGTGGAAACTGATTTTTTTTCACGTGGATCCTCCTGTAAAAATGTTCCCAGATCTCTGAGTAGTGAGATCACACATCTTATAAATCCCTTGGCAGTTTGAAATAAAAAAAACAGTAGGCTCAATGACCGCTACTCTGGCAAAATTCAAGTTAAAAATCTAAAATTATTCTAGGGATTTTCCCCCCACAGAGAATATGTTGCAAAAAACATCAGGTCTTGGTTAAGTGGTTAATGGAGCGACATAAATGGCGCTTGACAGGCTGCAAGTCTACCTTGCTCTAATTTACGCTTTCACCACCACCAGTCCCCAAAAATATGAAACAAAGGAGGTCACAACCACCCCACGACATATAACAACAACAACGCAAGTAAACTGAAGATAGGTAAAATTAAACCAATTGGGATCAAGATGCTGAGCAGCGCAATAGCTGCAATGGTCAGCAACCCAGAGCTGACTGCTAGCATCAGGGCCAGCGAACCAGAGCTGACTGCCAGCATCAGGGCCAGCGAACCAGAGCTGACTGCCAGCATCAGGGCCAGCGAACCAGAGCTGACTGCTAGCATCAGGGCCAGCGAACCAGAGCTGACTGCCAGCATCAGGGCCAGCGAACCAGAGCTGACTGCTAGCATCAGGGCCAGCGAACCAGAGCTGCCAAGACCCTTCTACACCTCCACATAAACTGCAGCAGGGATCGAAGAGGGAATGCTAACCCGGTACTAAAAAAATGCTTGCTGAAGTTGGATGTGTTGGAACGAAAGGTGCAAATATCGCAGTCAAGCTGTAAACTATGATACAACACATTCCGTTCTCTGGACTACATTCTGCTACTTAAGCCCTTTCAGAGTTTGGTAGTGGGAGATTGAGAACGAACAAAGCCAAGCCATTTCATGTATTCTTTCACACCACACATAAAATAATACATTTCTCTCACAAACCATTCCATGTATTCTTTTATTTCTTGCTTAATTTATTGTGGTTTCTCCTCATTAATTTACTACATTTACCCTTTCATTAATGTATTTTTTTAATTTTTACAACCACACAATTTAATATGCCTTTTTATTTCATATTTAATACATTGTTATATATCTCTCATAAATAAAACATTTCCCGTGTGATTTCCACAATGACTTTATTGCTGTGTTCCCGTCACAAATAGTCCACTTACTGTTTCCATTCATTCTATAATCAAATTGGTCCCTCGGTTGCCAAATTTTTCACTCACAATAAATTACATGATAAATATACATAATGTTGCTTGAAGGCACATTCACGGTTTCATGACCATAGTAGTGATAGGAAAATATACAGTGACTTTACATTATTTACAAATACACCATTTCTGGATGCAGGTAGCATAAAAAATGCATTCAATAACTTTATAATATATAATCATTTTGAAGAAAAGATAGTAATAGTAATTTCAATCTAGCATTCATTCTTGAAGCCGACTAACTCTTTCATGACTGATTTTTTCTCAAGTTTGGACCAAATTAATTTTCAGTTTTGAAAAAAAAAATTACTGCATGCCGTTTTTGATGTTACTACTTCCCACCATCAAAAACATATTCCTGTTTTATATCACTGGAAAGGGCAATGGTTACAGAAAATGAACAAATCAGTAAATTGTTGATATTTGATTTTTTGGCAGAATAAATAGGCTGTAAAAACTAAAAAAATGTTAAGGAGCAGATTATGGATAGATAGTGGCCATTAATGTAATAACACACTTTAATTGAAATAAACGTGTTTTCTACACAGAACACACTCATTTTGGTAACATTTAGTTAAATAAACTATTCTAGTCCTTAGCAGTAAAGTATCGAGTGACATAAAAACCTGCATCGTAGATCTGCGAAAAACAAAATAAACTTTAGCCACTTTAGTGACTAATGTTCCTGTAGGGTTTCACTAGAGAGCCACTTTAGTGCTAATGGTCTTGAAAGAGTTATATGAGAGTTGGTGAACAATTTATACTCAGAACAACCAAAAATAAACACCTGTATTGATATATGACAACAGAAAAAGAAATAAATATTCTTGAGTAAATCTGAACATGTCAATAATTTACGAGATTAAAAGAAAATATAATTTTTTAAAAACCTACATTAATGCAACAATAAAAATGTCTTCACTGACGACATCAGAGTGGACAGAGCGATAGAAAATAGAATTAAAAAGGCAAACAAGGTGCACTACCAGCTGGCACTGAAACATTCGTGTCACTATGTTCACTAAACAGATGCTGATAAACACGCTATGTTATCAGTTATGTTATCCTTGCGGGATACCTAATTTACAATAAAGGTTTTGGGAGTAATAACCTGGAGGAAAAATCTGCATACTGTGGTATCTTCAGTTGTCTCGATAATGTTTTGCTACTGTCCAAAGGTAACTCAGGACGAGAGAGTGAGGTTGATATATTGTGCAAATCTTCTGCACTTCCAAAACACTGCGCAAGTCAACCATTTCAGCGGATAATGCAAAAGGAAAAGATTGTCCACAGAAATAGTGGTCTTCATAACATGTCATGGACAAACATCATGTTATCATTGTACTAATTTGTTAGCATCCAGTCACAAATCAAACAACAATTTTAACTATCATCATCATGTAGCATGTCCTTTGGAGAATGCCACTCACAACAGCTGACCTGCAAGACTCTCGATATCTGGCCAGAACTCCCGCCTCTGTCACCCTCAGGTTCTCCGTGATGTCTTGTGTCCATCTTCTACTTGGTCTGTCTCTGCACCGCTTTCCAGACAACATACCCTCCAGTATCGTTCTCTTCAGGCCAGGATGACGTTTGATGTGGCCAAAATATTTTCTAGGCAAGATATTGTTTACTAGCCAGTTCTCCTTGATACCCAGTTCTTATAGAATATCTGCATTTGTCCTTTTCACTATCCATGGTATTTTGAGCACCCTTCTCTGGTATTTTAGTAGTAATTCTGCTTCGTACGCTGTCAGGCGTCAACTTGAATTTGTTCGAAGAAAGCAGCAGTCATCCTGAGGATGTCGACACTGCCACAGAGCTTGTCTAGTGTTGGCACTGGTGATGGCCACATGTGCTTTCTCTGGTCCTCGTATGTCGGGCAATTTTACAACAGATGTTCAGGGGTCATTTTCCCTGTACCACAGGTGCATTCATCAGTAACATCTATCTTCAGTTTATTGAATAGATGGTACCTCAGTCTGTTGTGGCCTGTGCGGAGTCTGAAGCTATCTTCAGTTTATTGAATAGATGGTACCTCAGTCTGTTGTGGCCTGTGCGGAGTCTGAAGCTATCTTCAGTTTATTGAATAGATGGTACCTCAGTCTGTTGTGGCCTGTGCGGAGTCTGAAGCTATCTTCAGTTTATTGAATAGATGGTACCTCAGTCTGTTGTGGCCTGTGCGGAGTCTGAAGCTATCTTCAGTTTATTGAATAGATGGTACCTCAGTCTGTTATGGCCTGTGCGAGTCTGTTGTGGCCTGTGCGGAGTCTGAAGTTATCTTCAGTTTATTGAATAGATGGTACCTCAGTCTGTTGTGGCCTGTGCGGAGTCTGAAGCTATCTTCAGTTTATTGAATAGATGGTACCTCAGTCTGTTATGGCCTGTGCGAGTCTGTTGTGGCCTGTGCGGAGTCTGAAGCTATCTTCAGTTTATTGAATAGATGGTACCTCAGTCTGTTGTGGCCTGTGCGGAGTCTGTTGTGGCCTGTGCGGAGTCTGAAGACCACCCCCTGCTCCCTTCTGTTCAACTGGTAATAAACATCATTTTTTGTGTATTTTAGTTCATAACATTCAATCCTTTTCTTAAGTGTTTGTGTGGTGGTCCACTTTTCACATCCGTAAGTTGCCTTAAGTGTTTGTGTGGTGGTCCACTTTTCACATCCGTAAGTTGCCACCTGGAAAATGCATGTTCGCAGGATTTTTATGTTCATCATTTTATTAGAGTTCTGCCAAAGGTTTCTCAAAAAAACTATAACCACAAAACAAGTCTTATGTCAATGTTGTATAAGACAGACATAATACACATATTGATAGAACTTGAGAACATTAAAAAAAAAGCAGAAAACAAGCAAAGTGGAGTGATAGGAACGATCTTTTCAGAGTCGGATCGAAAGTTGTAAATATCGCAGTCAAGCTGTAAACTACGACAACACATTTAGTTCTCATGACTAGATTCTGCTGCTTGCAACGCCCTTTTTAGGGCTTGATTGAGAATGAAGCCAAACCCTCTTCTAAGCAAAATTATTTAAAAGGAGTATTAAAATATGTTATCCAAGGAGCGCGTGGCCGAATGGTTCCGATGCCTCCCTGCTGACAAAGAGCAGCAGGTCGAATCCCTGGAAATGCATATGTTATTTTTCTGTTGGGGGGTGAAATAAACAAACATAGCCATCACACAACGGGGCCTGTATCGTCAGCCTTAAAAAAAACCTTGACCACCCCAGCAATGGGACTAAAGTCATACAACAGTACTTGAGTTGTACACAAACTGAAAAGAATAGGACTACTTTAACCGTCAAAGTATGGTTTAAAAAAGATTACAGAAGGTTGTGTATGGTGCTAGCAACCTCATCATGTAAAACTTGCTATAAAAACCATCACAGCAAATATTCAGATACAGACTTCCTGTAAAGGGGCCAGCTGTAACAGTGACCCTATGCTCCGCTTGGAATGGAAAGGTAAATAAGTTAACATGTAAACAATTTATACTTATGTAAGACAACAAAATTCCTGTATTCATACTTTTAACATCTTTATACCGGGAGAGCAGCAAAGATGGTACCGTAACTGGCTGCAGGTCTACATTGCATTATAGATGCCGCCAGACCATGATTTGCTGGGAATTCGCACTAGTCGAGGACTTACACTTGTGTTCATGGAAACGTGTTGCTGTTTTCTATTTGGACTGGTTAATTAGTTTTTGTGTGTTTTCTTCCGTCCGATTATCCTGGAGTGGACATCGGCTATATGAATAGCACTGCGCTTAAACTTGTCATATTTCACGATCTAGTTCACATGGCTGAACTTCATGAAATTGGTGCCCTTCGCCCTAGCTGCAAACAGTGTCAGCTTTGTTGTATAAAATTTAGACAACTATAATGAACTGCCACCTGGAGAGAGAGATGGGCTCCATCAGGTGTTTAGCGGCCCAAGACACACTGTTGTATAGCGGGAGCTGGTACTACAAACTGCAATAACGGTGCCTCAACAACCTTCTAGGTTATGGGACAGATGATGATACTGGTTTAGAAGACTGTAGACTCTTTATACAATCAGTTTCTTTTTCATTCACTTAATCTAAAAAATGCCTATCAGCATCTAATCTAAAGAAAAGTCCAGATTAGATATTAGGAAATACTGCATTGTAAGAGGAAGTAGTGGAGGCAAGGACAGTTCATTTAAGAATAGACTGCAGAGTCTTCTAAACCAGTATAAAGACGTAAAGTTATTCTTGAATGCATTAATTTATCTTGCCTCCACTATTTCCCATGACAATGTATTACAAGCATTCCTCCCTCTCTGACTAAAACAAAATATTTCCTGGTATCTAATCTGGACCTTTCTTTAGTTAATTTGTAGCTATACCCTCTTGTTCTTGTAGGTGGTTGTAGCCATGCCCTCTTGTTCTTGTAGGTGGTTGTAGCCATGCCCTCTTGTTCTTGTAGGTGGTTGTAGCCATACCCTCTTGTTCTTGTAGGTGGTTGTAGCCATACCCTCTTGTTCTTGTAGGTGGTTGTAGCCATACCCTCTTGTTCTTGTAGGTGGTTGTAGCCATACCCTCTTGTTCTTGTAGGTGGTTGTAGCCATACCCTCTTGTTCTTGTAGGTGGTTGTAGCCATACCCTCTTGTTCTTGTAGGTGGTTGTAGCTATACCCTCTTGTTCTTGTAGGTGGTTGTAGCTATACCCTCTTGTTCTTGTAGGTGGTTGTAGCTATACCCTCTTGTTCTTGTAGGTGGTTGTAGCTATACCCTCTTGTTCTTGTAGGTGGTTGTAGCTATACCCTCTTGTTCTTGTGGGTGGTTGTAGCTATACCCTCTTGTTCTTGTGGGTGGTTGTAGCTATACCCTCTTGTTCTTGTAGGTGGTTGTAGCCATACCCTCTTGTTCTTGTAGGTGGTTGTAGCCATGCCCTCTTGTTCTTGTAGGTGGTTGTAGCCATGCCCTCTTGTTCTTGTAGGTGGTTGTAGCTATACCCTCTTGATCTTGTAGGTGGTTGTAGCCATGCCCTCTTGTTCTTGTAGGTGGTTGTAGCCATGCCCTCTTGTTCTTGTAGGTGGTTGTATTTTGAAGGAAAAAACTTGCTATAGTCTAATTTATCCTTTCCGTTGATTATCTTCAATGAATAAACCAAAATGAAAATTACAAATCAAATTGTAAATTGAAATCATCTCATTTGTTCGGCAAGCATTAAAATGTACAACTGTACTTGTGTAGAGAAACTGGTAGTGGTAGAGGGAGGTGTGTGTGCATGCGTTTTTTTGGTGTGGGTTTGTCCATTGCTCACAATCACACCTGAATGTGTTCGGATTAATAAACCAGAAATGGAATACCCAGGGAAGCAAACCCTTAGAAAATGCAGGAGGAAGGATGCACTGGGCCAACAGATGAAAAATAAAAACCACAGTGCAACGCACACTGTCTTGGGGAATAGAGAATAAGGCAAACGCAAACAACAACAAATTAATGTAAGTAAATTCACATAAACAAATTATTTTGCTTTGAACCTGTGACAACCATACACTGGTGTATGTGTAAATACCCCATTCCTTGAGCCACCCATGATCCGGTTTGAAGGGTGGACCATTATATTAAGGTGTATTTAGGACAGTACTGCTTGGATTTGAGCCATAATATCATGACGTTGACACAGACAAACATTTCCGGATATAAATATGGCAGCACCCACAAACTTTGCATTTTTCATGATGTTTTTGCGATGGAAAGCAGTTTTGAAAATTCTGGAATTGGCCGCTACAAAAGACTAACAATAGAACAAGTCGTTTAAAGCATTCTTAAGGATTTGGAGGCAGATAAATTGGATTTAGATATTATTCTGAAAAGGATAATTGATGATAGCTAGATCTGCTCTTATACCTCAGAGGATCAGACTATGGTCCAGGGGATACATAATGTATTGTATCAAGTAGATTTGATACAGGATGGTCTTTGATAAATATATCCCACAATCTACTGGTTTAACAGGGGAGGAAGACTAACATCTGGTCAGGCAAAATATACTGGCCAAGACCCTCACCTCGGCTTCCTCGTAGCCCTCCCTGGAAACGGGCTGTTTTCATGGCAGTCTGGCTAACGAGGTGAGGGATTGACACGCACATGAAGGCAAGCATAGCACAACCACCTGGAGGACTCCGGTCCACCTTCATCAGCACACTCAGAATGTGAGGAAAGGTACTGCAACGTGCCACTTAACGTCCTTTTAAGGGCGCACAAAAGGATAACCTACTCATTTTTGGCATTCGCAAACAACAACTGGCATAACAAGTAGGAACATCGGAGATGGATCAGTTCAGTCAATTTGAGATCACCTGCCTTGCAGGTTTGTGCTGGCGATCATGGGTCTACACCCACTTCAATCACGTGTGTCATTCACTAATTCTGTTGATTGTCGCCAATCTCTCAGGCCGTCCGACATCATCTCTCTCTACCTTCCTCTGTCTCTCAGGCCGTCCGACATCTCTCTGTACCTTCCTCTGTCTTTCAGGCCGTCCGACATCTCTCTGTACCTTCCTGTCTCTCAGGCCGTCCGACATCATCTCTCTCTACCTTCCTCTGTCTCTCAGGCCATCCGACATCTCTCTGTACCTTCCTCAGTCTCTCAGGCCGTCCGACATCATCTCTCTCTACCTTCCTCTGTCTCTCAGGCCGTCCGACATCATTTCTCTCTACCTTCCTCTGTCTCTCAGGCCGTCCGACATCTCTCTGTACCTTCCTCTGTCTCTCAGGCCGTCCGACATCATCTCTCTCTACCTTCCTCTGTCTCTCAGGCCGTCCGACATCTCTCTCTACCTTCCTCTGTCTCTCAGGCCATCCGACATCATCTCTCTCTACCTTCCCCTCTAAACCATCTCTTCTCATAACAAGCCCAAAAAAAAGATGACTGCTTTGTTCTGATCTTTGCAATGAGTTATCTTTGTGCCTCTTCGAGTACTGTGTTAGTCTTCCTTGCAGTCAATAGGATCTGCAATATTCTTTTGTAAAACCACATCTCCGTTGCTTACAATATCTATGCGATTTGAGATAGAATAATTAAATTAGAGCACATAGTTTTTTCATAGTGGTTGTTGTTTGCGAATGCCCATAATGAGTAGGTCTACTCTTTTGTGCGCCCTAAAAAGGACGTTAAGTGATGGGTTGCAGTGGCTTTCCTCGCATCCCGAACTTGCTGATGAAGGTGGACCTGGGTACTCCAGGCAGTTGTGCTATGCTTGGCTTCATCTGCGTGTCGCTCACTACTACAGGGATCACGTCGATCCCTCACCTCTTGTTAGACAGGCTGCCATAAAAACAACCCATTTCAAGGAAGGACTACAAGGAAGCCAGGGTGAGAGTCTTGGCAGGTATATTTTGCCTGACCATGACATATTTCTGATCAGTATATTTAGCCTGAACATGACTAATATTTCTGATCAGTATATTTAGCCTGAACATGACTAATATTTCTGATCAGTATATTTAGCCTGACCATGACTAATATTTCTGATCAGTATATTTAGCCTGACCATGACATATTTGTGATCAGTATATTTAGCCTGAAAATGACTAATATTTCGGATCAGTATATTTAGCCTGACCAGACGTTAGTCTTACTCCTGATTTGTCATAGTAAGTAGCTTTCCCTAAATGTTTACCTTATGCATGTTTCCTCAGGAGCATTGGGGAATGGGATTTTACAGACCATGTGGCCAGGGTTCAAAGCATGCATACAGTTGACACAAATTTAAAAAAAGATAAAACAAAAAGACATTTAATACAACAAATGAAATATGGGTGAAGTTATACATAATAAATGGATCACTTGCACATTCAAACAATAAGAAATTAACTCCCAAATATTTTGGACCTCTGGACGCAAATTGTTTCTTATGTAAAACTCAAACACAGCATCACTTACTTGCGATCTGTTTATCTTCAATAAAAGTTCCCCGAAATAACACATATTATACACCAAACTGTTTACAATTGCTGCCAGAATTCAATTGAATACACATATTTTACAAATGGAGATGAAAATTTGTATATGCGGGATTATAGTTGCATAATCAATTTTATTTTTACAAATTATGAAATAAATTGTTCCCCTCATAAACACATTATTCAGCTCTAAATCAATATACGAATAACGTAATGACTTTCTATTGACAGTAATCCAGAAGGGAAGATGTTCTGAAAGTTACACCTAATTTGGTGCAGTTGTTTTCACATTTTACTGAAAGCATGTGAAGATGAAAACATGCTTAAAAATAAAAGCACCAATCAACATCAGCATGAGTTTACAATTTACGCACACCCAGAAAGAATGTTCCTGCTGTATTCAATATATACGTATAAACATTTATATTATGCACACTAGCATGACTGTGCAGGATCTTCAACCTTTACTGAATTTGTGAACTGTTACTACCATTGCTTGAGACAAAAGAGGGCACCACCCCCACGTCAGTAGATTTAGTTTCACTTTCATCGCTCGACTTAAATAGATCAAGAAATTGAAATAGCGCTAACAGAACGATCTATATCATCACTAACGTTAGCAATAATATAATCTATCTATTACCAAGTGTATACTGTAATAACTATTTGGCCTGACTGAAGGGGCATGGGCTAGATTCAAGGCTGCCCAGCAGAAAAAAATATGGTTACTAAGTACGAAAATAAACATTTTTTTCAATGAAACACACTAACTCTTCCGGAAATGAAAAGTACAAAATGTGGACTTCCGTCAACATCCAAAATAAAACATTTAGGAAAACTAGGAATTGAAAAATATGTGATTTTGTGAAAACATTCGCAAAAGCCAATGTATTGGCTCGTGAGAGTGAATGAGTTAAGAAACAAACGTGATACAACCAAATTGTTAAAATTTAAAAAAGGAAATATAAATCCATGGTAGTTAAAATGACAGAGCAAATTCACATACGAAGATGGACTGAAGTAAAATAGTAAGACTAAATGCTCATGAACAATCCAGTATAACCAAGATACAAATGATATCAAATGCGCTGTATTGCAATAAATATTCATACATGCTCTCTATTGAGGGTTTCAAACTCAGCCCACCCAAGAAACACATTGTCAAGTTATTGGATCAATGGAAAGAAATAAAGTTAAGAGATCAAGGGTCAAATAAAGTCAAGTTTAATGAACCAAGAGTCACTTGAAGTCAAGTTCAATGGACCAAGAGTCATTTGATGTAAAGTTCAATGGACCAAGAGTCACTTGAAATCAAGTTCAATGGACCAAGAGTCACTTGAAATCAAGTTCAATGGCCCAAGAGTCACTAGAAATCTAGTTCAATGGCCCAAGAGTCACTAGAAATCTAGTTCAATGGCCCAAGAGTCACTTGAAATCAAGTTCAATGGCCCAAGAGTCACTTGAAATCAAGTTCAATGGCCCAAGAGTCACTTGAAATCAAGCTCAATGGCCCAAGAGTCACTTGAAGTCAAGTATAATGGATCAAAAGCCAAGTTAATAGATTGATAATGGGGTCACGTAAAGTCAAGTTAACAAATAAAGTAGTGGCATGAAGCCAAGTTAATTGACAAAAGAATAACATGAAGCCAAGTTAATGAACAAAAGAATGCCATGAAGACAAGTTAATGGACACAGAATGACATGAAGCCAAGTTAATGGACACAGAGCCAAGTTAATGGACACAGAATGACGAAGCCAAGTTAATGGACACAAAGCCAAGTTAATGGACACAGAATGTCATGAAGCCAAGTTAATGGACACAGAGCCAAGTTAATGGACACAGAATGACACGAAGCCAAGTTAATGGACAAAAGAATGACATGAAGCCAAGTTAATGGACACAGAATGACATGAAGCCAATTTAATGGATAAAAGGTGACAAAGTCAATTTAATGGATAAAAGGTGACATGAAGCCAATTTAGTGGATAAAAGGTGACATGAAGCCAATTTAGTGGATAAAAGGTGACATGAAGCCAATTTAGTGGATAAAAGGTGACATGAAGCCAAGTTAATGGACACAGAGCCAAGTTAATGGACACAGAATGACATGAAGCCAAGTTCATGGACACAGAATGACATGAAGCCAAGTTAATGGACACAGAATGACATGAAGCCAAGTTAATGGACACAGAATGACATGAAGCCAAGTTAATGGACAAAAGAATGCCATGAAGCCAAGTTAATGAACAAAAGAATGCCATGAAGCCAAGTTAATGGACACAGAATGACATGAAGCCAATTTAATGGATAAAAAGTGACATAAAGTCAATTTAATGGATAAAAGGTGACATGAAGCCAATTTAATGGATAAAAGCTGACATGAAGCCAATTTAATTGATAAAAGGTGAAATGAAGCCAATTTAATGGATAAAAGGTGACATGAAGCCAATTTAATGGATAAAGGTGACATGAAGCCAATTTAGTGGATAAAAGGTGACATGAAGCCAATTTAGTGGATACAGAATGACATGAAGCCAAGTTAATGGACACAAAGCCAAGTTAATGGACACATAATGACATGAAGCCAAGTTAATGGACACAGAGCCAAGTTAATGGACACAGAATGACATGAAGCCAAGTTAATGGACACAGAATGACATGAAGCCAAGTTAATGGATAAAAGGTGACATGAAGCCCATTTAATTGATAAAAGGTGACATGAAGCCAATTTAATTGATAAAAGGTGACATGAAGCCAATTTAATGGATAAAAGGTGACATGAAGCCAATTTAGTGGATAAAAGGTGACATGAAGCCAATTTAGTGGATAAAAGGTGACATGAAGCCAAGTTAATGGACACAGAATGACACGAAGCCAAGTTAATGGACACAGAATGACATGAAGCCAAGTTAATGGACACAGAATGACATTAAGCCAAGTTAATGGACACAGAATGACATTAAGCCAAGTTAATGGACAAAAGAATGACATGAAGCCAAGATAATGAACAAAAGAATGCCATGAAGCCAAGTTAATGAACAAAAGAATGCCATGAAGCCAAGTTAATGAACAAAAGAATGCCATGAAGCCAAGTTAATGAACAAAAGAATGCCATGAAGCCAAGTTAACGGACACAGAATGACATGAAGCCAATTTAATGGATAAAAAGTGACATAAAGCCAATTTAATGGATAAAAGGTGACATGAAGCCAATTTAATTGATAAAAGGTGACATGAAGCCAATTTAATGGATAAAAGGTGACATGAAGCCAATTTAGTGGATAAAAGGTGACATGAAGCCAATTTAGTGGATACAGAATGACATGAAGTCAAGTTAATGGACACAGAATGACATGAAGTCAAGTTAATGGACACAGAATGACATGAAGTCAAGTTAATGGACACAGAATGACATGAAGTCAAGTTAATGGACACAGAATGACATGAAGTCAAGTTAATGGACTTTGATTTGGTAAAACTATGGCACATAAAACTTTCTATATTGCGCCTTTGAGAACTCCTCCTGAAAGACTTATGCTTGATAACCTCTGCTTTATATCATACACCTACTAAAAACTTCCAAATATATACAATTAGCTATAACATATACAACTTCTCTATTACCTAGCAGACGATTGTGAAACTTCCTGGGAAGCCGTACATTTGAACTAAACATTACAGTACAGAATCAACATCTCCAGGCAGTCAGATAGTTTCATCTACCTAGGCAGTACCCTCACCAGAGAGGCGAATATCGACTTTCAGGTTAACAGCAGGATTGCAAAGGTTAGCTCTGCGTTTGGGAAGCTGCAAGAAGACAGGGCATCATTGTCGCCCCTGAGGTAAAAATGTATTGTGCTGTAGTGTTAACTACTTGGCTACATGCTAGCGAAATATGGACGAGTGTATAGCAGACATGCCAATGAGCTAAATCAAGTTTTTATTTGAGCTGTCTGTGTAGGTGGCAGGGCAGGGCGACTAACTCCAAGAATCATAGTGTCATATTGAGCATCCATACAATTCTGAAAAAAGTCTAGATAAGATGGACGAAACATGTTTGGGATAACGCATCCCATAGCAACTTCTATACAGTGAGCTCAAAATAGGCAGACGCTCACCAGGAGGGCAGAAGAAACGCTAAAGACTCCTTGAAAGTGTCTCTGAAAAGCTTCAACACTGATGCCATTTCCTGGGAGATGCTTGCACAGAACCATTCCTCCTTTGCGCGCTAGCATCATGAAAGGTGCACAGATTGCAGAGCAAAACTGTCTAGTATACATGCCGCACGAAAGAGCAGAATACACGATAACCTCAAAGCCGACTCCTTACATGCATGTCCCGGATGTGGCAAAATCTTCTGTGACAGAATTGGTCTTTATAGACATCAGAACACGTCTCGCAGAATAAGTCCGACGCCGTCACCATCTTTGCTTGCAATGTGCAATTATTATTATTTAGTCATATTTACACATAAACACACATGCATGTCCTATATAATCAAATAATCATAATAAAATATACACACAGGCACAAATGTATTCTATTTAATAAAATGTTATAAAAGTTTGACTGTCCTGGAAAGCACTTTGACTGAACCATTGTTAGCTTCCGTGGCATATGGCGGATTCTGTAAATCATATCATCATATGGATTGCTGCATGGATACGATGGTGTGACTGATTGGAAGTATTGCATTGGATGTTGTAGGTGGGTCCACATACTAGCTCGTACAAACAATAGACAGCTGACTTAAGCTGATGGTTCTTCTATTATGGGAGATAGATCAGACACACCCATCGTGCTAGGCCTATTAAAGAGCTTCATTGGAAACCTGGATCTGGCAGGATATGAGGCTGCTGAGGTATAGGCAGGGGTTGAAACATCAGAGATGGTTTGCCTGCATTGGTCCAGCTCAGACTCTTGAATCTGTGGAGTCAAAAAAAAAAAAGTGTATATTTGTAAAAAGATGTTTGGTTTGAAAATAAACACATTGAAGATAAGACTGATAATAGCAAAGCAACATAGTTGAATATAGTCATCAATCACGAAATAATCTAACAAGTACAAAAGTTTACATATTTGGGGCAAACCATAACAGAATGGCTAACAAGGTGAGATTCGACATGATTCCTGTAGTACTGAGTGACATGCAGATGAAGCCAAGCATAGCACAACCGCCTGGAGGACCCCGGTCCACCATCAGTACGCTCGGGATGTGAGGAAAACTACTGCAACCCGCCACTTAACATCCTTTTCAGGGCGAACAAAAGAGTAACCTACTTGTTGTGGGGATTTGCAAACAATAACAACCCCCCAAAAGGACGTTGTGATGTATTTTACAGCGAGGCTGCGCATTTCAGCCCTACACATCCAATTTCAGCTAGCTTTTCTTAGTACAGGATTTGTCGTCCTACTGCGATCCCTATCCCTTGGCTAGAATGCACTTGTGACTAGTGCAGCCTGTTTCCAGGGCCGCCACCTTGGTCAGATCTGGTTTGCTGGCCGCTGACGGCAAGCAGCCAGCTGTGAGTCACTGGCCGCTGACGGCAAGCAGCCAGCTGTGAGTCACTGGCCGCTGACGGCAAGCAGCCAGCTGTGAGTCACTGGCCGCTGACGGCAAGCAGCCAGCTGTGAGTCACTGGCCGCTGACGGCAAGCAGCCAGCTATGAGTCACTGGCCGCTGACGGAAAGCAGCCAGCTGTGAGTCACTGGCCGCTGACAACTCATTTACTGCTGCATTCTGGCCCCAAAGTCACTCAACCTCCTGCGTAGACTACTTTTCTTCTGCATTCGTTCTCAATCTCCCGCTACCAAGCCTGAACAGGGCTTTGCAAGTAGCAGGATGTAGTCCGGAGAAAGAAATGCGTTGTACCGCTAATTTACAGCTCGACTGCGATATTTACACCTTTCGATCCGACACATCCATCTTCGGCAAGTTGTCATTCAATTAGTCTGCGACCGTATGGAGGTATCTATGTTGGCCTACTTATGACCACACAGACCTTAGTTATGACTGCATGGCTTCGATATGGCCATCTTAGTAGACAGTTAAGTCTCTCGTACGTGAAGAGCAGGGTGGGGGGGAAGAATGATGGCATGGTAGACCCAGAGGTTAGTCGTTATGCTGATTCCTCTATGTCACCACATTGTCGAGCTGATCCGACCAAACAATTATGTTGGCCTTTGTTGTTCTATTAGGGCAAGTCAGTAAATAGGTCACAAAACAAATTAAATGATACTAGCTGGAAAACCATTTATTATTGCGCTTACATTGTCCCTTATTTCTCAACATAATTCCCACCAACTTATCCCATTGCTTTATCGGTGCAAGAACAGGTCAATTCGGTTCATTTTATGTTGATTATTTTATCTTTATCAGTCAGTTGTCGAAATTCAAATCGACCATGCATTAAGCTGTAACGCCCCTGACAAAATGTATCATCATCATCTTTCAATTTGTGCTGTTAGACACCGTGGTGAGGTGTAGTTTTTATGTCGCGTGCCATCTTTGCAGATGATTTCATTCCACGTTTCTTCAATGCCTCACTGACACCATCTATCCATCTTTTTCTTGGTCTGCCTCTTGCTCTACAATCCTGATGCCTGGTATTGTAGATATGAGTAGCTGGTAACTTTGGTGGTTCCATTCTTGTCAGGTGTCTGAACCCTTTTTTTCTCTCCCTATCTAGGTAATCCATGCACAGTGTTCCACCCATCTTCTGTCTGATTACTTTGTGTCGTAATCTGTCCAGCCTTGTGACCTCGTGAAAATGTATCTGCCCAATTATTCACTGCTTGGGATCAAGATGCTAAGCAGCGCATGAGCTGCAGTGGTCAGCGATCCATAGCTGACTGCTTGCGTCAGGGCCAGCAAACCATAGCTGCCAAGACCCTTCTACACCTCCACGCGGTGATCCTGGATAACAGGCTGCAGCAGGGCAGACTGGCTAAGGAGAAGGGATCGAAGAGGGAATGCTAACCCGGTACCCAAAAAATGCTTGCTGAAGTCGGATGTGTTGGACCGAAAGGTGCAAATATCGCAGGCAAGCTGTAAACTATGACAACGCATTCCGTTCTCTGGACTACATTCTGCTACTTAAGCCCTATCAGGGTTTGATAGCGGGAGATTGAGAATGAACGCAGAAGAAGAAGATCCACTGCTTTACGTGATAAATAAATTGCCCCGTAACTTTTACCACCGTACATACAAAATTGACGCAATTTCCCTGCCCCTGCATTATTTTTCAGGATGTCACATACAGTCGTTACTTTCAGACAGTCGTTACTTTCAGAGCCTGTAACATTTTTATTTTATTTGGTGGTCTATTGATATGATTTGTTTGTGAGTAGAGAAATAAAGAATTTGTTGGTTGTTATTGTTTTTGTTGTGTGTGTGTTAGTTTCTGAGATAAAAAATAAATTTAGGTGATAGTGTTGAAAAAAACAGTGTAATTAGACTCCCACCTTCAGCGTCCCTTGGTTGAAAATTGTTTTTCTTCAATAGCCGACAACGGATGTTTACCGTAATGGCTATGTCTGTCACTTCGACTATAAACTGAATTATTGTATCTAAAACAATCTATCTCAAATATAATCCGCTGGAGAAACTTGACTCCCCTATTCTCAACAATCGGTGAATCTTCAAAGCCAAGCGAAAAAACAAAAGAAATCATTTCCAAGCACCGGGGACAGCGTGGCCTAGTGGCACGGCTCACAAGCCGAAGGTGCTGGGTTCGATCCCCACCACAGCACCGGCCATTACCCCGGGGAAGCAAACCCTTAGAAAATGCAGGAGGAAGCAGCCCCTTACATAAAATACACGCTGAAGTCGCACTGGGCCGACAGGCACAAAATAAAAACCACAGTGTAACGCACACTGCCTTGGGGATTTGAGAAATTAGGCAAACGCTAAAAAAAATAAAAAATTCCAGAGCGTCAAACTAATTCCACGATTACCAATATTGGTATCATCTCTTCTTCCTCGTTCATCTTCAGACCTCGACTTCATTGACTCTAACAAAGGCAGTGGTCGACCCAAGGCTCTGTATGCTTCCGTACAGCTTCCCACCTGGCCTTGGGTCGAGCACTATCTCGTTGAGTAATTTTGGTTTTCCGTTATTAAACTTTCTTTGTTATCTGCCATAGCTCAGTGCATCCGACTTCAGCATGCATTTGTTGGGGGCCGCCTCCATAGCCCTTGGCTGTCCTAGCCTGCCTGCAGGGAAGCAGTTGTTTGGGTTCAGAGTTGTCTCTACTTAGAAAGCTGTCTTTCACGACAAACGGATCTTCAACATCCGGGTTTTGATCAAGTTTTCCATCTCGTTGTGCGGGCGTCAGTCAGGGATGTTGTGCGGGCGTCAGTCAGGGATGTTGTGCGGGCGTCAGTCAGGGATGTTGTGCGGGCGTCAGTCAGGGATGTTGTGCTCCTCCCATGCATGATAGGATTTGCGCCCTGGTTTTCCTACACGATTGCTCACATAGTTTAGCCGGCGAGTCAAAGCCATTGCCCGGGGGTGGCGCTGCTGTTTGTTAGCAGACTCTAAGAGCCATACGCGAGTTAGACAGGAACGGGGGAAACCATGTAGGGTGGTTAACTGGTGTGCAAGTTTATCTTAATAGACTCATCTACTAGAGTAAAGTAGACCTGCAGCCGGTTAGGTGCCATCTATGTTGCTCTTAACAAACCACCTAACTATGGCCAGTGTTATGCCATGTCACACAGTTAGGCGCCATCTATGTTGCTCTTAACAAACCACCTAACCATGGCCAGTGTTATGCCATGTCACACAGTTAGGCGCCATCTATGCTGCTCTTAACAAACCACCTAACCATGGCCAGTGTTATGCCATGTCACACAGTTAGTCGCCTCCTACAACATGCTCTCTGTGGGGCAGTGGTGAGATTCTTGTCCTTGTCATACATACAGACCCCGGCAGACGACTCGGGACAATTCAGACTATTACACATAACTGTTTGTTGTTAAATTTGATTAGAACGGCCTGCACTACTCAATTTTTATGTCAGTTGCAGCAACGTTTACAAGGCAAAGGTTAAACAGCAAGCTTTGCCTTATGAACATCCTTAGCAGAAAACACCCCCCCCCCCCCCCCCCCCCCCCCGATGTAGTCCAGAGAAAAGATTGTGTTGTGTTGCTAGTTTACAACTTGACTGCGCTATTTGCCCTTTTAAAAGTGGAGCGTGTAGCCTAGTCGACCCTGAGCCGACTTACTAGACTGGGATTACGGCGTGTCAGGGATTCGAGTTCATGGACGAACAGAACAAAACTGAGCCATGGTTCATGCCTTGTATTAACCGCTCATCCAGTCAACCCAGCTATAAATGGGTACCTGACATATGAGCTAGGGATGGTTAAAACAGCAAGGAAGGGAACTGGACATCCCACCTCACATAGGCTGCAGCTTAGCATATCAAGAGTTATCTTCATCCCCGATGGCAACTGTTGCCATGAAACTGACCTTTACCTTTAATGAGCCAAAAATTTACGCACAAATATCTTAACGAAGTAAAGTTAGAAAGAGAACAGACAGCCAACAAAACTAACATTGCAATGGACTAGAACTTGCGACTCGTAAGGACTTTGTTGCTTCCCTGCAGTGACATGAAGTACAAGTGCCAGTGCCAAGACACCAGGCTGAAATGGAAGATGAGAACAAGTTAATACACAACAAATATTTTTGTCCGTACAATTTTTTTATTTATATTACGAGGTCTTATTTTTTGTTTTTTGGACTACATAAGTCTGTGTGGGTCTGTCTGTGTGTGTATGTGTGTCTGTCTCTGTCTGTGTGTCTGTCTCTGTCTGTGTGTCTGTCTCTGTGTGTCTGTCTCTGTGTGTCTGTCTGTCTCTGTCTGTCTGTCTCTGTGTGTCTGTCTCTGTGTGTCTGTCTCTGTGTGTCTGTCTCTGTGTGTCTGTCTCTGTGTGTCTGTCTCTGTGTGTCTGTCTCTGTGTGTCTGTCTGTCTGTCTCTGTGTGTCTGTCTCTGTGTGTCTGTCTCTGTGTGTCTGTCTCTGTGTGTCTGTCTCTGTGTGTCTGTCTCTGTGTGTCTGTCTCTGTGTGTCTGTCTCTGTGTGTCTGTCTCTGTGTGTCTGTCTGTCTCTGTGTGTGTGTGTCTCTGTGTGTGTGTATCTCTGTCTGTGTGTCTCTGTCTGATCAGTATATTTTGCATATTCCTGTAACCTTTTGTGCGTGCGAGCAGACTTAATTAAAATGTGTATCTTTTTTTTTAATTGCTATCTCTACTCTGTAACAGCAACACTATCCCTCAATGAAGAGATCAATGTACGCCAAGGGCAAGCAGGAACAACTTTCGGCAGGCTGAAAGAAAGGGCTTGGAATAACAGAAAGCTGACACTAAATACAAGGATCATGATATATCAAGCATGTGGGCTTGGTACACACTGTTATACGGAGCGGAAACATGGACAACACATTCAAGAGACGAGAAGAGGTTAAGTTTTCATATACAATGTCTTTGCGGTATAATGAACATAAAATGGCAGGACAAGGTGACCAACTCAGAAATACTGAAACGTGCCAAGATACCTTCCCTCTTCTCGACTGTGACCAATTAGAGACTGATGGTTGGGTCACACGAAACGAATGTCAAATACCAGCATTCCAAAGCAGTTGCTCCTGGGTGAACTCATATAGGGTACCTGATCACAAGGAAGGCCTAAATTAAGATTCAAAGGCATCTGCAAAAGATCCATGAACGATTTTACGATCAATCCAAATGCCTGGGATAAGATTGCAGAGGATAGAGCTACATGGAGAGCGACCTTGAGAACAGGCATCGAGGCAACAGAGCTAGTTCTGATGACAACGATGGAAGACAAGCGACGCAAAAGAAAGGAGCCTACACCACTCCAATCCAACTTTTTTCTGTTTCCACTGCTGTCGTTCCTGTCAATCGAGACTCGGCAAAATCAGCCATGAAGGTAGATGTCCCTACAGGACAGATGTCGCCACCGCCATCCCTACAACAGAGTTTCAGACTAGCTTACTGACCGTCTGTCAAGACTAAAAAGGCCATAATATAACTCTGTATACAATCTAATAGCCTGGAAGTTATCCCCCTTGTTTCCTGACAAGTTAAGGCATCAACTTACCTGCATGAGAATCGTCGTCTGTTTGGCCAAACATTTCTCCGCCAGCGCCGTAACAGCGTCGCAGCACACCAGGTTGGCACTGACGTCATACATCAGCGCAAACACCGGCAGGAAATCCAAGTATGACACGGTCGTGACGCACCAGCTGAGCTTGGCCAGGATGCTAAGCTCCATCCGTTTGAGGTCCTTGGGCGTCCAATCGTCGTACAGCGCAGCCAGTCGTCGAGAGCTGGGACATTTCTGGGATAGATAAATGTTAAGTTGTTTACGCACGTGACCATGTTTGTTTTGTTTTTTTAGTCTGACCTGTGTATTTTTGGAGTGGCGTACGTGATTACCAAATCTGGGCTTCGTTGGCACGTATTACAGGGGCATCCAAGGGAAGAAAAGAATAGTTACAATTACCTGCCAGATATGTAGTAAATGACTTTAGAGAGTTGGACGTGGGCCTGCTATTCCATATCATCCTCCCATGGTTGATCAGTTCTACGACGGTGTAAGGTTGTATGAGAATGTCTTTCCATTGACGACCCTATCTTCTAGTTGAGCAGTCCTAAGACTGGTTGTAAGGTTGTCTATATTTCTCCATTTGACCCTATCTCCTGGCTGGTCAGTCCTAAGACTGGTTGTAAAGTTGTCTATTCTAAGTCTTTCTATTTGACGCTATCTTCTAGTTGAGCAGTCCTAAGACTGGTTGTAAAGTTGTCTAGTTTAAGTCTTTCCATTTGACGCTATCTTCTAGTTGAGCAGTCCTAAGACTGGTTGTAAGGTTTTAGCATGTCTCTCCATTTGACGCTACCTCTGGAACTATCTTCATTTCAACATAGATTCGTATCTTAATGTCTCTGTATGCCTGAGCTGCAAAGATGAGATGGTAGCCACCTTCCGTTTTTGCCCTGTATCTTGTCCTCTAGTATCTGCTGTAGAAGACTTTCATGTAGATTGTGTTCCACACAACTAAATCTTGGTTTTTGCATTATTTTCAATAGTTTTCTCTGTGCGGACATTGTTATTGGATATTATTTATGTCCACCGCACTTGTTGAATTCTTCTATATCACAAGGGGACGCCTAGTGGTTAAGTGGCACGGCTCACATCCAGAAGGTGTCGGTTCGATCCCCATCACAGCACCGACCGTTACCCCGGGGAAGCAAACCCTTATAAAATGCAGGAGGAAGCAGACCCTTACATAAAAGTCGGATGCACTGGGCCGACAGGCGCAAAATATAAACCACAGTGCAACGCACACCCGCCTTGGGGAATAGAGAAGTAAGGCGAACGCAAACAAACAAAAAAAAATATATATATTTCAAACTTCCAAGCTTTTTTCAACCTTCTTTGCCAAAGTCCATGTTTCAGTCCTAAACCTTGCAATTGGCAATTTATGAGTAATATTATTTTCCTCATCTCTATTATGATATTCTTGGAGGTTAACAATTAATGTTTTTCCCCTGTAGGCCTTTTTGTTTGACATTGTACAAATGCAATCCTTGTGCTTAATTTCCGTGTCATTGTGGGCATCTTCTGTTATGTTTTGCCATACATGATTGTTTGTAAACTTCTGTACCTGGCCGATTATTTCTCCATTGATGATTACATATTAGACAAATTTCAAATCGGAAGACAAAACGTCATTGATGAACCGCGGCGTTGGGGACCAGCAATCGTGGCAAGTGACAGTGAAAACAGTGACTCAGTGAAACAACAGATCGACCAGCAAGTTCGTGGCAACAGGCGAGTAAATATTGATTACCTCGGTTATAGGAAAGTATGTAGCAGATGGGTACCAAGGCAGCTGACATCAAGGTAATGGGGGCGGTTCAAAATTGGTAAAAGATCACACGAAAATTCTTTTTTTCTTTCTAAAAAGTCATACACAAGCTACTGGACAAAGTGTGTTGCCAGGAACGGGGACTGTGTGGAAAAATAAAACAAACAAAAAATGGTTTGGACTCTTGTAAAAATGTTTTTAATAAAATTGTTACTTCATGACTTTTCCTGATGCCTTGTAACGAGTTGTTAAAGATAAGAGGGGATGTTACTCTTGATAGACGTATGTGAGTGGGAGTTACCCTGTGGTGTGGGAATTGCACTTTCAATTGAAATACCTCCCCTGCTGTCAACTGTTATATCCACTTTTCACTTGCACACATTTCATCCATCTCATGGCTTATTCCAGTCCATCTCCTGATGTTATCCACCCACCTAAAACGTTGTCTGTCTCTTAAACGACTTGTTCCACACTGTCCTCTAGTATGGTTTCAACAAGCAGGTATTGTCTTGTTTTATGACCAAAAAAAAAAAAAAAAAAAAATACACACACAACATAACTGTTTAACCCCGATTTCGGTCATTAATTCTCTTTTCACCCCTAACTTTTTCAATACCTCCAAATTTGTTTTCTTCTCTTTCCAAGAAATGCGACCCAATATTGTATATACCTACATTTCGAAGGCTTCAATACTCTTTTCGAACTTGTTATTCATTGTCCATGTTTCTGCGCCACAAAGTAGTGATGGGTATACATAACACCTGACAATTCTCATTTTCAAATTCTGATTTATCTGTTTGGATGTCAGTATGTGTCACATGTTGCTGAATACCATCTTGGCCATACCTATTCTCTTTATGATTTCTTTTTCACAGCTGCCTTCTTCCGTTATTGTATGACCTAGATAGGAGAAAATCTGTACCTGTTCCAGTAGTTGATCTTTCATTGTTATCTGCATACATGGTTTCTTGTCACTTTCCCCAATTATCATAGTCCATGTTTTTTTAATCTTAATGTCCAATTAAAACTATTGACTTATTGTGTATATTGTTGTCACAAGCTCCAGTAATTCTTGCTCACTTTTTTGCCACCAAAACGATTTCTTGTTCTTGTGCATTCGTTCATCTCCCGCTACCAAAACCTGAACATGGATTTGCAAGTAGCAGGATGTAGTTCGGAGAACGGAATGTGCTGTGTCTCTGGTTTACAGCTTGACTGCAATATTTGCACCTTTCGAGCTTCAGCACCAAAAACTATCAACCGCATATATAAGATTATTCATTGCCACTCCTCCAACGACAAGCCCTAGCATGCCCCTCTATCTGTTTGAAAATGTGTTCTGTGTAGATATTAAAAAGACGAGTGGATAATACACACTCCTCTTTTCACATCTATACTTGGATACTAGCTATTGTTGATTCTAAACTAAAGTAGGCCATGGTTACACATCACCCCCACCCCCCTCCAAAAAAAAAAAACCGAATCTATTTTTAGCACTTTAAGATAGTGACGCCACACATATTCTGCAAGAATTGACGAGAATTTCCACCGTTTTAGTTAACATGGTCATGGGCTCAACTACCCCAACCTGAAGACATCATTACACATAACTTAACATGGGCCCGACTTTTCCAACCTCTATGCACTAGAGCGTCTGATTTTGGGTAGTGGTAGAGCACTCCCTTTTCGTGGCAAAGGTAGGAAACCGTCACGCTCCAGTCGACCCAGCTGTACAAAGGTACCTGACATTTGATTAGGGAAGAAAAAGGCGGCGATGAAAGTAAAGGCCACCCTCTACCTCATGAAATCTGGGGTTTAGTATATAGAAGTCTCTAACAACTTCAGTATGTCGACAGTAGTAGAACTACTATAGGACAAACCTTTTGTACAATATCACACACTTTACTTAACATGGAGTCGATAATCCTATCAAATACACACTATAAGCCGCACGAAAAAGAGAAAGAAAATACCTCGACGTAAGGCGACAAAGTCACGAAACTTAATCCTGGCTGTACCAATAATTCTGATATAATCAATTCTAATTCATACGAGTCTCAACTATTTTTTGTTTCTCTTCGGATATTAACTTTAAAAAAAAGGATAAGATAAGGATAATACTTGGTTTGTGTACATTGAGCTTTCACTGCATTGTTTTTTTTACTCCCGCTATTTTTCAAAGTAGGTCACCCATAGAAGTCGGTAAAGACCAGATTTCATGTCGTGACCCGCGTCACGTCCATATATTTTTGTCCCCGTGGTATTGCGTTTGTTTCTCATTGTGTGCTTTTTAAGGGGATCTTCCACAGAGTCCGTCAACCATGGCCATGCGTCTACCCTGTCACCACGCATTAAGAGTAGTTATTGTCATGGGAGTATGAGACTAACGTCCGGTCAGGTAAAGTACTGATCAGAATATGTTAGTCAGGGTGAAACATACTGATCAGTATGTTAGTCAGGGTAAGGATAAAAACATATTGATCAGACTGTGTTAAGTCAGAATCGCGTGAGAAACATACAGATCAGACTATGTTAGTAGGGGAAACATATTGATCAGACTATATTAGAATCGCGTGAGAAACATACTGATCAGACTTCGCGTGAGAAACATACTGATCAGACTATGTTAGTCGGGGCAGACATACTGATCAGGATATATTAGGGTACACATACTGATGAGACTATATTAGTCAGGGTCATGTGAAACATACTGATGAAGATATATTAATCTGGGTAAACATACTGATCAGGATATATTAGTCAGGGTAAACATACTGATCAGGCTATGTTAGTCATGGTCATGTGAAACATACTGATCAGGCTATATTAGTCAGGGTAAACATACTGATCAGGCTATGTTAGTCATGGTAAACACTGATCAGTATATTCACCCTGACTAATATATCCTGATCATGATATATTAGTCAGGGTATACTGATCAGACTATATTATATGAGCTGGATGTAGCCGGGAGAAAGGTTTCCTGCTTAGCAGGCTAGGCTCGAGCAGCTTAATACTCCGTAGCGTTGGGACACGCGCTTACGGAGGGTGGTTAACCGATATGGGAGTCCATCTTAATAAAATCAAACACTAGAGCAAAATAGACCCGCGGCTTGTTAGGCGCTATCTAATGTTGCTCGAGACAAACCACTTAACCATGGCCGGTGTTATGCCATGTCACACAGTTAGTCGCCTGTTACGACATGCTCTCTGTGGGGCAGTGGCGCTATTCTTGTCATACACAAAGACCCCGGTGGACCACTCAGTTTCATTTACAAAACAGATTGTAAAATACGTTTTAAAAAAAATCGTCCCTTAAAAGCAAACGGTATTTGGATATAAATGAACAAAACACGTGACAAGTGTGAAAGTTCAATCTCAATGTCCAACTGAGAAAAACTGACAGGCTTTCAGGCAAGCTTGTTCTTCCTCAGTCGATCCTAACCCACGCACGTTTTTCACGAAGGGATACAAGTAATTAAACTTGTCACCCTCTGCTTTTCCTCACCGGATGTTTTGACGGTAAATTCCTCTCACAAACTATTAATAGATTTTTACAGGCAGACGTTCTGGTGAGGAGACCAACAGGCAAAAGGAAATTCTCCTGGGTGGAACTAGGCACGCTCCTGGGCGGAAAGAGGCACGCTCCTGGGCGGAAAGAGGCACGCTCCTGGGCGGAAAGAGGCACGCTAATGGGCGGAAAGAGGCACGCTCCTGGGCGGAAAGAGGCACGCTCCTGGGCGGAAAGAGGCACGCTCCTGGGCGGAAAGAGGCACGCTCCTGGGCGGAAAGAGGCACGCTCCTGGGCGGAAAGAGGCACGCTCCTGGGCGGAAAGAGGCACGCTCCTGGGCGGAAAGAGGCACGCTCCTGGGCGGAAAGAGGCACGCTCCTGGGCGGAAAGAGGCACGCTCCTGGGCGGAAAGAGGCACGCTCCTAGGCGGAAAGAGAAACGCTCCTGGGCGGAAAGAGAAACGCTCCTGGGCGGAAAGGGAAACGCTCCTGGGCTGAAAGAGGCACGCTCCTGGGCGGAAAAAGGCACGCTCCTGGGCGGAAAGAGGCACGCTCCTGGGCGGAAAGAGAAACGCTCCTGGGCGGAAAGAGGCACGCTCCTGGGCGGAAAGAGGCACGCTCCTGGGCGGAAAGAGGCACGCTCCTGGGCTGAAAGAGGCACGCTCCTGGGCTGAAAGAGGCACGCTCCTGGGCTGAAAGAGGCACGCTCCTGGGCTGAAAGAGGCACGCTCCTGGGCTGAAAGAGAAACACTCCTGGGCGCAAAGAGGCACGCTCCTGGGTGGAAAGAGAAACGCTCCTGGGTGGAAAGAGAAACGCTCCTGGGTGGAAAGAGGCACGCTCCTGGGCGGAAAGAGGCACGCTCCTGGGCTGAAAGAGAAGCGCTCCTGGGTGGAAAGAGAAACGCTCCTGGGCGGAAAGAGGCACGCTCCTGGGCGGAAAGAGGCACGCTCCTGGGCGGAAAGAGGCACGCTCCTGGGCGGAAAGAGGCACGCTCCTGGGCGGAAAGAGGCACGCTCCTGGGCGGAAAGAGAAACGCTCCTGGGCTGAAAGAGAAGCGCTCCTGGGCTGAAAGAGAAGCGCTCCTGGGTGGAAAGAGAAACGCTCCTGGGTGGAAAGAGGCACGCTCCTGGGCGGAAAGAGGCACGCTCCTGTGCGGAAAGAGGCACGCTCCTGGGCGGAAAGAGGCACGCTCCTGGGCGGAAAGAGGCACGCTCCTGGGCGGAAAGAGGCACGCTCCTGGGCGGAAAGAGAAACGCTCCTAGGCGGAAAGAGAAACGCTCCTGGGCGGAAAGGGAAACGCTCCTGGGCTGAAAGAGGCACGCTCCTGGGCGGAAAGAGGCACGCTCCTGGGCTGAAAGAGAAACGCTCCTGGGCGGAAAGAGGCACGCTCCTGGGCGGAAAGAGGCACGCTCCTGGGCGGAAAGAGGCACGCTCCTGGGCTGAAAGAGGCACGCTCCTGGGCTGAAAGAGGCACGCTCCTGGGCTGAAAGAGAAACGCTCCTGGGCTGAAAGAGAAGCGCTCCTGGGTGGAAAGAGAAACGCTCCTGGGCGGAAAGAGGCACGCTCCTGGGCGGAAAGAGGCACGCTCCTGGGCGGAAAGAGGCACGCTCCTGGGCGGAAAGAGGCACGCTCCTGGGCGGAAAGAGGCACGCTCCTGGGCGAAAAGAGGCACGCTCCTGGGCGGAAAGAGGCACGCTCCTGGGCGGAAAGAGGCACGCTCCTGGGCGGAAAGAGGCACGCTCCTGGGCGGAAAGAGGCACGCTCCTGGGCGGAAAGAGGCACGCTCCTGGGCGGAAAGAGAAACGCTCCTAGGCGGAAAGAGAAACGCTCCTGGGCGGAAAGGGAAACGCTCCTGGGCGGAAAGAGAAACGCTCCTGGGCTGAAAGAGGCACGCTCCTGGGCGGAAAGAGGCACGCTCCTGGGCTGAAAGAGGCACGCTCCTGGGCTGAAAGAGGCACGCTCCTGGGCGGAAAGAGAAACGCTCCTGGGCGGAAAGAGGCACGCTCCTGGGCGGAAAGAGGCACGCTCCTGGGCTGAAAGAGGCACGCTCCTGGGCTGAAAGAGGCACGCTCCTGGGCTGAAAGAGGCACGCTCCTGGGCGGAAAGAGGCACGCTCCTGGGCTGAAAAAGAAGCGCTCCTGGGTGGAAAGAGAAGCGCTCCTGGGTGGAAAGAGAAACGCTCCTGGGTGGAAAGAGGCACGCTCCTGGGCGGAAAGAGGCACGCTCCTGGGCGGAAAGAGGCACGCTCCTGGGCGGAAAGAGGCACGCTCCTGGGCGGAAAGAGGCACGCTCCTGGGCTGAAAGAGAAGCGCTCCTGGGTGGAAAGAGAAACGCTCCTGGGTGGAAAGAGGCACGCTCCTGGGCGGAAAGAGGCACGCTCCTGGGCGGAAAGAGGCACGCTCCTGGGCGGAAAGAGGCACGCTCCTGGGCGGAAAGAGGCACGCTCCTGGGCGGAAAGAGGCACGCTCCTGGGCGGAAAGAGGCACGCTCCTGGGCGGAAAGAGGCACGCTCCTGGGCGGAAAGAGGCACGCTCCTAGGCGGAAAGAGAAACGCTCCTGGGCGGAAAGGGAAACGCTCCTGGGCGGAAAGAGAAACGCTCCTGGGCTGAAAGAGAAGCGCTCCTGGGTGGAAAGAGAAACGCTCCTGGGTGGAAAGAGGCACGCTCCTGGGCGGAAAGAGGCATGCTCCTGGGCGGAAAGAGGCACGCTCCTGGGCGGAAAGAGGCACGCTCCTGGGCGGAAAGAGGCACGCTCCTGGGCGGAAAGAGGCACGCTCCTGGGCGGAAAGAGAAACGCTCCTGGGCGGAAAGAGAAACGCTCCTGGGCGGAAAGAGAAACGCTCCTGGGCTGAAAGAGAAGCGCTCCTGGGCTGAAAGAGAAGCGCTCCTGGGTGGAAAGAGAAACGCTCCTGGGCGGAAAGAGGCACGCTCCTGGGCGGAAAGAGGCACGCTCCTGGGCGGAAAGAGGCACGCTCCTGGGCGGAAAGAGGCACGCTCCTGGGCGGAAAGAGGCACGCTCCTGTGCTGAAAGAGGCACGCTCCTGTGCTGAAAGAGGCACGCTCCTGGGTGGAAAGAGAAACGCTCCTGGGTGGAAAGAGGCACGCTCCTGGGCGGAAAGAGGCACGCTCCTGGGCGGAAAGAGGCACGCTCCTGGGCAGAAAGAGGCACGCTCCTGGGCGGAAAGAGGCACGCTCCTGGGCGGAAAGAGGCATGCTCCTAGGCGGAAAGAGAAACGCTCCTGGGCGGAAAGGGAAACGCTCCTGGGCGGAAAGAGAAACGCTCCTGGGCTGAAAGAGAAACGCTCCTGGGTGGAAAGAGGCACGCTCCTGGGCGGAAAGAGGCACGCTCCTGGGCGGAAAGAGGCACGCTCCTGGGCGGAAAGAGGCACGCTCCTGGGCGGAAAGAGGCACGCTCCTGGGCGGAAAGAGGCACGCTCCTGGCGGAAAGAGGCACGCTCCTGGGCGGAAAGAGGCACGCTCCTGGGCGGAAAGAGGCACGCTCCTGGGCGGAAAGAGGCACGCTCCTAGGCGGAAAGAGAAACGCTCCTGGGCGGAAAGGGAAACGCTCCTGGGCGGAAAGAGAAACGCTCCTGGGCTGAAAGAGGCACGCTCCTGGGCGGAAAGAGGCACGCTCCTGGGCTGAAAGAGAAACGCTCCTGGGCGGAAAGAGAAACGCTCCTGGGCGGAAAGAGGCACGCTCCTGGGCGGAAAGAGGCACGCTCCTGGGCTGAAAGAGGCACGCTCCTGGGCTGAAAGAGGCACGCTCCTGGGCTGAAAGAGGCACGCTCCTGGGCTGAAAAAGAAGCGCTCCTGGGTGGAAAGAGAAGCGCTCCTGGGTGGAAAGAGAAACGCTCCTGGGTGGAAAGAGGCACGCTCCTGGGCGGAAAGAGGCACGCTCCTGGGCGGAAAGAGGCACGCTCCTGGGCGGAAAGAGGCACGCTCCTGGGCGGAAAGAGGCACGCTCCTAGGCGGAAAGAGAAACGCTCCTGGGCGGAAAGGGAAACGCTCCTGGGCGGAAAGAGAAACGCTCCTGGGCTGAAAGAGAAGCGCTCCTGGGTGGAAAGAGAAACGCTCCTGGGTGGAAAGAGGCACGCTCCTGGGCAGAAAGAGGCATGCTCCTGGGCGGAAAGAGGCACGCTCCTGGGCGGAAAGAGGCACGCTCCTGGGCGGAAAGAGGCACGCTCCTGGGCGGAAAGAGGCACGCTCCTGGGCGGAAAGAGGCACGCTCCTAGGCGGAAAGAGAAACGCTCCTGGGCGGAAAGAGAAACGCTCCTGGGCGGAAAGAGAAACGCTCCTGGGCTGAAAGAGAAGCGCTCCTGGGCTGAAAGAGAAGCGCTCCTGGGTGGAAAGAGAAACGCTCCTGGGCGGAAAGAGGCACGCTCCTGGGCGGAAAGAGGCACGCTCCTGGGCGGAAAGAGGCACGCTCCTGAGCGGAAAGAGGCACGCTCCTGGGCGGAAAGAGGCACGCTCCTGTGCTGAAAGAGGCACGCTCCTGGGCTGAAAAAGAAGCGCTCCTGGGTGGAAAGAGAAGCGCTCCTGGGTGGAAAGAGAAACGCTCCTGGGTGGAAAGAGGCACGCTCCTGGGCGGAAAGAGGCACGCTCCTGGGCGGAAAGAGGCACGCTCCTGGGCGGAAAGAGGCACGCTCCTGGGCGGAAAGAGGCACGCTCCTGGGCTGAAAGAGAAGCGCTCCTGGGTGGAAAGAGAAACGCTCCTGGGTGGAAAGAGGCACGCTCCTGGGCGGAAAGAGGCACGCTCCTGGGCGGAAAGAGGCACGCTCCTGGGCGGAAAGAGGCACGCTCCTGGGCGGAAAGAGGCACGCTCCTGGGCGGAAAGAGGCACGCTCCTGGGCGGAAAGAGGCACGCTCCTAGGCGGAAAGAGAAACGCTCCTGGGCGGAAAGGGAAACGCTCCTGGGCGGAAAGAGAAACGCTCCTGGGCTTAAAGAGAAGCGCTCCTGGGTGGAAAGAGAAACGCTCCTGGGTGGAAAGAGGCACGCTCCTGGGCAGAAAGAGGCATGCTCCTGGGCGGAAAGAGGCACGCTCCTGGGCGGAAAGAGGCACGCTCCTGGGCGGAAAGAGGCACGCTCCTGGGCGGAAGGAGGCACGCTCCTGGGCGGAAAGAGGCACGCTCCTGGGCGGAAAGAGAAACGCTCCTGGGCGGAAAGAGAAACGCTCCTGGGCGGAAAGAGAAACGCTCCTGGGCTGAAAGAGAAGCGCTCCTGGGTGGAAAGAGAAACGCTCCTGGGTGGAAAGAGAAACGCTCCTGGGTGGAAAGAGAAACGCTCCTGGGCGGAAAGAGGCACGCTCCTGGGCGGAAAGAGGCACGCTCCTAGGCGGAAAAAGAAACGCTCCTGGGCGGAAAGGGAAACGCTCCTGGGCGGAAAGAGAAACGCTCCTGGGCGGAAAGAGAAACGCGCCTGGGCGGAAAGAGAAACGCGCCTGGGCGGAAAGAGAAACGCGCCTGGGCGGAAAGAGAAACGCGCCTGGGCGGAAAGAGAAACGCTCCTGGGCGGAAAGAGAAACGCTCCTGGGCGGAAAGAGAAACGCTCCTGGGAGGAAAGAGAAACGCTCCTGGGAGGAAAGAGAAACGCTCCTTGGAGGAAAGAGAAACGCTCTTGGATTAAAAGAGAAACGACCCTGTGATGAAAGAGTAACTCTAACTATAACCCTTCACAAAACCAAGAATATATCCATCATTTCTACTACAACATTCTTTACCTATTTATTTAAAATAAAATTATATTGACATGAATGGAATGTCCGATAAGAACGCAGGGAACACTGTTTAGGGTGAATTAAGACGCAAGTACAGAAGGTCCAGATTATATTTTATGAAACATCTTTTTCAGAGTGGTTAATTCTTGGAATGAATTGCCACACGAATTAATGGAGGGCAAGGTCAGTTAATGCATCAAAGAATGGATTGGATGTACATAGTTATGTTTAGATCAAATTGAGTAGATGAAACTAGTTGTATGCATACTCTGCAGATACCTGTAAACCAGTTTAAAGTCGCCACATAGTAAAATTTGACACTACAAATGACACTCGGTTACGAAAAATGGAAATAAAAATACAGACCAATAATTTTGAGTTGCGATTCGCGGGAGACAATGAATATTGGTGGAAAGCACAACATACTGGATATTCATGTGAATAGAACAAAAATAAAGCAAGTACAAAAATGTAGGTATTTGGGAACTGTTTTTACCGATGGTGGTAGTCTCGATAGAGAGATTGAGGGCAAAAGCTGCCACCTACCAGCTGTTTCCGCTACTAAGATACCCCAAGATTTCCATCCAAGCAACAAAAAAACATTATACATAGTTTGGCTTGGCTTCGTACGTTCTCAATCTCTCGCTACTAAACCCTGAAAGGGCTTAAGTAGCAGAATGTAGTCCACAGAACGGAATGCGTTGTGTCGTAGTTTACAGCTTGACTGCGATATTTGCACCTTTCGGTCCAACACATCCAACTTCAGCAAGAATTTGTTGAGTATCGGGTTAGCATTCCCTCTTCGATCCCTTCTCCTTAGCCAGTCTGCCCTGCTGCAGCCTGTTATCCAGGATCACCGCGTGGAGGCGTAGAAGGGTCTTGGAAGCTTTGGTTCGCTGGCCCTGACGCTAGCAGTCAGCTATGGGTCGCTGACCACTGCAGCTCATAAATAGTTTCATTCCAGCCCTGTGCTACAGTGCCAGACATGGACCTTGAATAAGATACAGAAAAGAAAGTTAACCACCTGCCGAATGCGGGGCCTACGAAAGATCACTAACAACACCAAACGAGGCAGAATCACAAATAGGAGTATTCGGGAGAAGGTTCGAACAATTCCCCGCCTAAAGTTCATCGCGCAACATAGAATGAATTGGTTTGGCCACATTGTGAGAATGCAACCAGATCACATCGTTCGTGCAACCTTCTACATGAGCATCGAGAGAAGGGGGCGGGGGGGGGCGCGAGAACTAGACCTGGGAAAAGGTGGATAGACAGCGTAAACGAGACCTGTCGTAACATAGGGAAGCTGACGGTGGTCTATTTTTGGGCGACTATCTGAGGTTGCCGGATATGAAAAGTAAGTATAGTGACAAATGTTATCGGGTCACGAAAGACATACATACCACGACACTGGGCTACAACTCGGTAGAAAGTGAGACCTCAGAAAATTAAGCTTGCCCTCGTGTGGCCATCGTTTTTGTTTGGGAACCATCGAGGTTGTTTGAGGCTTCTGACCTAGATAGATGAACTAGTTGACAGTAGAAGCCATTAAATTGGGTCATCCGTCCACCGTAAAAACGTGATATCAGATTACATTTTCCTCTGGTGATAAACGATGTATATCGTATACATTTTAGAATGTTGGCACTGCGTTCTGAACTTCCTTATCTTAATAAATTTGTGTCTGTCCGTAATATTTCTATGTCTTTTTTTGTGTTTTTTTTTGAGCGAAGAGCAGCCAGGAGCAAGTGAAATTTTCTGAACAGATCACGTTCATGTTAACAATCTGGGAGATCGACGCTGTACTGTCCGTAATGGTGAGCTTGAGGAGTTTAGCATTGCACTACAGCCAGAGGGACCACGGTCCACTTTCTCAAGTACGCCTTGGATTGCAAAAAGAGCCAATGTAACCGGCTACAACAGACACGCCAGGAGTTACTCAGCACAAGTAGCTTCGAACAATTTATTAATTTTAAAACTTAACTTCTTCTGGTAGTTAGGGTCAAATTGTGTATTTGAAAAGAGAGCTGCGTGATATTCTGTCCACAACACAGATCCACTGAGGACCAGATCACTCTCATAGCTCAGGAAATAGAGGTTTACCAAGAGAAAAAGCATACAGTAGCGGTTTGGGTGGATTTAGAGAAGGCATTTGACAAGGTGTGGAAAGAGGGACTTAAAATCAAGCTACGAAGAAGTGAAGTATCTGAGAAAATGTACAGATGGATCAGCCACTACCTCGAAAACAGAACAGACAGAGTTCAAGTAAAAGGCAGATTACCAAAAAGGTGGCACTGGAGCAAGGAGTACCCCAAGGGGGAGTACTGTCATCCACACTTTTTCTGGTGTATATAAACATCATAGAGAATATACCAAGAAGAGTCCACAGCTCCATGTTTGCAGACGATCTGGCTATGTGGACCTCTGAAGAAAATCTCACCGTAGCAAACAATCGAATGCAGGAGGCCCTAACATTGGTGGAGGAGTGGGTGAAATCATGGCTGATCAAAATAAATGAAAAAACAACATGTACGATATTCTCCCTTTCAAATAAACCACAGAAACACCAAAATAAGTCTAAATGGCAAATATCTGCGGCCAAACGACAACCCAAACTACCTGGGAGTCACATTTGATCGGCACATGACATGGAAAAGTCAGATCGAGAGAAACCGAATGAGAGCAAGACAAAGAATGGCAATCATAAGGAAACTTGCTGCCACAAGCTGGGGAGCAGACGAAAGTATACTAAAGAAACTGTACACTAGAAAAGTGAGACCAGTTCTCGAGTATGGCATTGCGGCATGGGCAACAGCAGCAAAGGCGAACTTTGATAAAATTAGCACACTTCAAAACCAAGCCATGAGAGTTATAACAGGAGGCATGAAGTCAACGCCAATTGTAGAACTTCAAAAGATTACAAACCTGCAATCCATGACCGATAGAAGAGACAGCAGAGCCCAGCAGCAAGCAAAGAAACTAAGAAGACTGACAGACCATCCAATGCATCAGAGATTAAATAGATTTGGAAAAGGGAAACTAAAGCGGAGAAACTTTGCAGAAATAGCCAAAGCAAAGATGAGCAAAGACCCTATGAACACCATAACACCAAAGCCCATCCCTACTGTACGCAAACCCACCTGGAAGCAGCATATCATTCCAGAGGTGGTAGAAAATATACCAGGTATTGGAAACAAGAACAGCCAGACTGAAAAAGAAAGAAAAGACATAACCCTGAGGTACATAGCGAAAAACTACCCAAGCATGGACTGGACCCATGCATACACCGACGGTACTATAACAAACAACACAGAATGGAGGGGCAGGGGTATTCCTGAGCCTAACAAATGGTAGAAAAATAACACTGTCAGTGGCAACTGGAAAATTCTCAAGCAATTTCAGAGCGGAGGCAGGGGCACTGAAGGCTGCATTAGAAGCAATGCTGATGGGCGAAAGCAATGAAAGCCAGATAGTCCTGTTTACAGATGCCCTGTCCGTGGTTACAGCACTAAAAAGCCAGAAAAATACAGAACTTAATGATTTAAGAGCAGTACTCTGTCAACTATGCCAGCAGTCCGCACCAAAAAGGGTAGTGGTACAGTGGGTTCCATCCCAATGTAACATCCAAGGCAATGAGGAGGCAGACAGACTGGCAAAAGAAGGTGCAAGATTACCACAACCAGATTCTAGTGTGACCTACGAAGCGTCCAAAAGGTTTATTAGGGCCAGATACATGGCCAAATGGGAAAGAAAGAGCATACTGGCTACACAAAAAATGATGCCTATTACCAGTTGAACAGAGGAGAGCAGGTCGTGGTCTTCAGACTCCACACAGGCCACAACAGACTGAGGTACCATCTATTCAATAAACTGAAGATAGGTGGCACTGACTAATGCACCTGTGGTACATGGAAAATGACCCCTGAACATCTGCTGCAAAATTGCCTGACATACGAGAACCAGAGAAAGCACATGTGGCCATCACCAGTGCCAACACTAGACAAGCTCTATGGCAGTGTCGACAGCTGCTTTCTTCAAACAAATTCAAGCTCACGTCTGACAGCGTACGAAGAAGAAGATATACAACGGATTCAAAGCCAAAGGCAGACCACGAAAAATATGGCTTACAGAAATACGAAGACAGTAAATGCTACTGTACACGAGGCACACAGACGGGCTCGTTCTAGAGATCTCTTTATAACCTGACATTGAAAGATAAGCCAAAAGAAGAAGATTCTTTTTCTTTCTTCATGATATTATAATTGAATACAAGAAAGATTTCACATTTGCGAAAGACAAAAAGAAATACAATAATTCACATTACAAAAGCACACTTTAAATTCACAATACCGTAGTACACTAAAAAGTATACAATAATTCAACTAAGATTTACGTCTTGCGCCAACACTAAATACGTTTCATAAATATGAAATAGCGTGGCGTGTTGAACGCTTACTATTATGCCAAATATATTTTCTAATAGTTTTCACTTAAAGATTAAGAAAATTCAATAATTCCAGTTTGGCAGATATGGTTTATTTTTTCTTTGCAACGATTGCTTCTCCACATACGGAGAGTAACTGCAACCAACCGTACTGCACACCTGCCAAGAAACTTAAAACAGCCAAATGAGTAACGGCTGTAAGAGCGACACTCTGCAAAGGATATGCTACTTACTTACTTGTGGTGAAACAATTGATTGGTAAACGTACAGCGGGATCAAGACGCTGAGCAGTGCATGATCTGCAGTGGTCAGCGCCCCGTATCTGACTGCTAGTGTCAGGGTAGAAAACCAGAGCTGCCAAGACCCTTCTACACCTCTACGCAGTGATCCTGGATAACTTGTTGCAATAGGGCAGACTAGCTAAGGGAAGGGATTAAAGAGGGAAGGCTAGCCCAATACTCAAAAATAACTGCTGAAGTCGGATGTGTCAGACAGAAAAGTACAAATATCACAGCCAAGCTGTAAACTACGACAACGCATTAGGTTCTCTGGACTACATCCTGCTAATTGCAAAAGCCATTTTTAAGGGGGCTTGGTAAAATGTTTATTTTCTTTGGCTTTCTTCCTAAAAAGAACGAAGTGTCGTATTTTACAGCAAAGATGCGATATCTGCGTCTTTTGGGCAGACACATCCAATTTCAGCTGGCTTTTTGTTTTGTTTTTGGTACAGGGTTTGCCTTCCCACTGCGATCCCTATTATTTTAGCAAGACTACACTAGTTTAGCCTGCTTCCAACTTATGTCTTAATTCACCCCAAACAGAGTTCCATGGGTTACCATCGTACGCAACGGGACATTCTATTTCGAGTTATGGGCGGACAGGTTGATATAAATTTCATTTTTTTAAAAATAAGTAAAGACATAGACAAAGATAGAAGAGCGGGAAAAATGGTTATATTAAGTTTTGCGAAGGGTTAGGTTTAGTGTTATGGTTAGATTACATGATTGATATTACATCGTCTGACAGTATTGATAATGTTATACTGCTGTAGAAATTAGATGCAACTTATCGTTTACCAACGTTCACAAGATTAAGTCTATTCTCGCAAAACAGTAAATAAAATTTTGTGATGCCACTACCTCGATTCAGTGCTATAAATAGATTTCTTTTGTTTGTGGTGAATTAAGACGTAAGTACCTTTTGACGTGAGCTATGGGGAGGTCTTGGTCAGTATGTTTCATCTGACACTGACGCCGTAGAAGCCGGTAAGGAGATGACCAGACGGTACTCATTGGGGTACTGATAGTTGAGACCCGTCTATATATCGGAGCTGGCGTTTGCCGACGGTCTGGCCCTGATAAATCAGAATATTTCCAGGTCAATCTTCAAATCTGGAAAGAGGAGCTTGGGAAGAAAGTGATAGCTGTAGCGAAAACCAAAAACTATGCTTCGTGTTTTCGAACCGGGAAGTCAAATAGTTAAATTAATCAACGGAAAGGATAAATTAGACTATAAACGGAAAGGATAAATTCGACTATAAACGGAAAGGATAAATTAGACTAAACGGAAAGGATAAATTTGACTATAAACGGAAAGGATAAATTCGACTATAAACAGAAACGATAAATTAGACTATAACATGTATTTCAAAGTTCAACCTGCGACCAGAACTAGAAGGCATAGCTTCAAATTATTTAAAGGCACGTCCAGATTAGATATTACAATATATTTTCTCATGAACGGTCTGCCGAGGTCCTTGAGGATGACAAAAGACAAGAATAGCACCACTGCCTCACTGTATGTTGTAAGAGGCAACTAACTGTGTGACATGGCATAACACCGGCCATGGTTAGATGGTTTGTTTAGAGCAGCATAGATGGCGTCTCATAGCATAGATGGCTGGTCTACTTTGCTCTAGTGTTTGAGTCTATTAAGATGGACTTGTACATCGATTAACCACCCTCTGTAAGCGCCTGTACCAACACAGCGGATTATTAAGCTGCTCGAGCCTAGCCCACTAAGCAGAATACACGGCTACAATCAGCTAATACCAGAGCTGGGACCGGCACAGGGAGACTAAGAACTACGAAGAATATTTTTTTTTTTCAGTCCAGAGAGTGGTGAATGCTTGGAATGCATTGTCACAGGATGTCGTGGAGGTAGGGTCAGTTAATGCATTTGAAAAATGGATTGGATGATAAGTCGCTTTTAGTATCGGTGGAGTGGAATAAACTGCTTGTATACAGACTCTGTAGAGCCTTCTAAACCAGTTTAATGAAGTTTAGTTAAGGTACTTGTGTCTTAATTCACCCCAAACAGAGTTCCATGGCTTACCATCATTCTAACGGGACATTCTATTTCGGGTTAGGGGAGGACAGGTCGATATAATTTCATTATTAAATAAATAAGTAAAGAGGTAGATATAGATAGGAGAGTAGAAAAAATAGTTATATTAAGTTTTGCGAACAGTTATGGTTAGATATGATTGTTATTACATCGTCCGACAGCATTGATCACGCCATGCTACTGTACAAACCGGTTGCTACTCTCCTTATCATGGGCCAACTTTCACAAGATGCAATCGTAGAATGTTTGGCACCCCCAAACAGCTAAAAGTGGACTATTCTGTGACGTCACTACTTAAATTCGGTGCTAGAAATATATTTATTTTGTTTGTGGTGAATTAAGATATAGGTACCGTCAAAATGCACATTTACAGGTGGGTACACTGGAGCTCCTGCAGTGTGTTGTTAATATCGAACGAGGCAGGAGTTAAGTGACATGCAAAGATGGACAGAAGGATGGAAATTAACGAAAGAAAACAAATAGGTAACAGATTTACCTCTTCGGACTCCAACATTTTGGCAGCAATAAAGAAACAGGCCGCTGACACAATGGACATGTATTGCTCTTTTACCTTCAGAAGATTAAATGGGTCACGATTTAAACAGCTTGCTTGAAAACATTAACGGGAGCATCCATGCTAGTATATACATGGGTGGGTGTGTATGTATGTGTGTGTGTGTAGGTAGGTAGGTGTGTGTATGTCTGGATTTGTTTCCATGTGTGTGTGTGTGTGTATATATATATATATATATATATATATATAGTTCTTAGTCGGCATGTACTTCTACAGGGGCAGATGCCCATTTGCATGTCCCAGCTCTGGTATGAACTGGATGTAGCCAGGAGGAGTATTTCCTGCATAGGCAGCTAGGCTTGAGCAGCTTACTCCGCTTCGTTTGGGACAAGTGCCTCGGAGGGGGGGTTAGCCGATGTGCGAGTCCATCTTAATAGACTTAAACAATTGAGCAAAGTAGACCCGCAGCCTATTAAGCGCCATCTATGATGCTCTAAATAACAAAATTAACCATGGCCGGTATTATGCCATGTCACACTGTTAGTCGCCTCTTACAACATGCTCTCTGTGGGACAGTGGTGCTATTCTTTGCTGTTGTTTGCGAATGCCCATAATGAGTAGGTTATTCTTTTGTGGGCCCTGAAAAGGACGTTAAGTGGCCGGTTGCAGTAGCTTTCTACACATCCCCAGCGTGCTGATGAAGGTGGATCAGACCGAGGTCCTCCAGGCGGTTGTGCTATTCTTGGCTTCATCTGCGTGTCACTCACTACTACGGGGATCACGACGATTCCTCACTTCATTAGCCAGGCTGCCATGAAAACAACTCGTTTCCAGGTAAGGTTACTAGGAAGCCGAGGTCAGGGTCTTGGCCAGTATGTTTTGCCTGATCCTAACATATCTGGAGCCGCATAGCGCAGTAGTTAGCGCGCTGGCTTCGCATCTGAGTGGTCCTGGGTTCATTCCCCAGTTAAGGCAGTAATGTTTTTTCCAGACCGCAATGGATCCCGGGTCGACCCAGCCTTAAATGGGTACCGGTTCAGTCCGGAAAGTAAAAGCGGCGAGGGAGAGGAGATGGCTACCGCCCTCATATAGCCGAGCCTTTGAAATGTGAGATCGCTAACACCTCACACCCCTACGGCAGTAATGCTATGGGATACTTTACTTTACTAACATATCTGATCAGTCTGTTTTGCCTGACCAGGCGTTAGTCTTCCTTCTAAAAGTCCTGCGTTGATATCAATTAATGATCAGGACATAATTTGTACACACTAGTTAGCAGACTATGGAGGAGTTTGTGTGTTGTTTACATCGGCGCATTGGAATGCCCTTAACGGGCTACGGAATTTTTGATTGATTGAATACTGAAGTAGTTCGATGCCTTAGTAAAGGTGATTTCTGATATGTCCTGTCGATCGTTCATTAAACACGCACATACATAAATCGCAAGCAAGCAATGTCAATAAAAATCGCGTTTAATAACATGCACACAGAATCAATAATAAGAGTGGGCGATATCTAGGTCACGTGCCAAGTGTATTAGTTCTGAGTGATGTCTATCCACCTTTTCCTCGACCTTCTTCCGGATGTTTTCTTGTAGAAGGTTGCATGAACAATGTGGAATGGTTGCATACTCACACAGAACAAGATTTTTCTACACTCGTTCGGAAAGGAAGACTAACGTCTGGTCAGACAAAATATACTACATCAGACATGTTAGTCAGGGTCAAGCAAAACATACTGGCCAAGACGTTCACCTCGGCTTCCTCGCAGCCTTATCTAGAAGCTGGCCGATTTCATAGCAGCCTGGATAACAAGGTGAGGGATCAACGTGATCCCCGAAGTAGTGAGCGACATGCTTGATGAAGTCAAGCATAGCACAACCTTATGAAGGACACTAGTCCTCCATCAGCACGCTCGGGGTGTGAGGAAAGCTACTACAATCCGCCACTTAACGTATTTTTCATGGCGAACAAAAAAAGTAAACCACTCATTGTTGGCATTCAAAACAGGGCGAAGGACAGAACTATGGATGATAGTGTGTGTTAATGCGCCCCTAAGTCACTGACGGGTTAAGGGATTATTGCTGATGCAGCGATAGAAAAGGAAGAGGAAACTAACGCCTGGTCAGGCAAAACACACTGATTAGACATGTTAGGATCAGGTAAAATATACTGGCCAAGACTTCCTTCTAACTTCCACGTAAGTCTCATTGGAAACGGCCTGTTTTCATAGCAGCCTGGTCAATGAGGTGGGGAATCGAAGTTTTTTTAAGTAGTAAGCGACACGTAGATGAAGCAATGCATTGCACAACCGCCTGGAGGACTCCGGTCAACCTCCATCAGCACGATCTTCTTCTTCTTCGCTCGTTCTCAATCTCCCACTACCAAACCCTGGAAGGGTAAGTAGCAGAATATAGTCCAGAGAACAGAATGTGTTGTGTCGTAGTTTACAGCTTGGCTGCGATATTTGCACCTTTCGGTCTAACACATCCGACTACAGCAAGCGTTTTTTGAGTACCAGGTTAGCATTCCCTCTCCGATCCCTTCTCTTTAGCCAGTCTACCCTGCTGCAGCCTGTTATCCAGGATCACCGCGTGGAGGTATAGAAGGGTCTTGGCAGCTATGGTTCGCTGGCCCTGACGCTAGCAGTCAGCTATGGGTAGCTGACCACTGCAGCTCATGCGCTGCTCGGCATCTTGATCCCCATCAGCACGATCGAGATGCGAGAAAAGCTACTGCAACTCACCGGTTAACGCCCTTCTAAGGGGGCGTAAATAAGTAACTTTTTGTGGGCATACAACAAAATAGAAACTACATACATATGCCAGTAACATAAGCGTGTATTATGATTTTCAAGACATTTGTACTGCATTATCGGTTATATATATGTCTGTCATCGCAATTATTGTGTAATGTATGGTGTTCGATTCATGGCGTGTGCCATTATTATTCGTCGTTCGCTCTCAAACTCTTGTTACCAAGCCCCGAAAAGGGCTTTGCAAACGGCAGGATGTTGTCTGGAGAACGCAATGCGTTATGTCGTAAGACGTCGTGGGAAGGTGCGATTTCCTTTGTTTCGTATTTTGTGGCAGGTTAAAATCCACTGGTGACTTGCCAGGTCAATCCCAGCATCTGATAGCCCCTGGAATATACCATCACCTATTTTTGAGACTGGTGGAGGTGGAAGTGTAAATTAGAGCAAGGTAGACCCGCAGCCTGTCAGGCGCCATCTAAACCGCTCAGCTAACCACATTACCAAGACCTGTTGTTATGGCCACACAGGCTCTCTTTTTTTTGCGGCACATTCTCTGTGAGGCGTGAATCCCTAGAATAATTTTAGTAGATTTTTAACTTGAATGCTGCCCGAGCAGCGGCCGTTAGGCCTACTCTTTTCGATTTCCAACTGCTAAGGTTTTTTAACGTGCGCGCCACTGAACACGGGTGTCTGATCTCACTACTCAGTGATCTGGGGAAATATTTACCGGGATTTGAACCCGCGATCTCCAGCACCCGAGGCAAACACCTTACCTCGAGACCAATGGTTCCTACCAGTGAATTCCCCAGTTTACAGATTGACTGCTATATTTGCAACTTTCGTTCAGACACATCAGTGTTTTTTACTCAGTGATCTGGGGAAATATTTACCGGGATTTGAACCCGCGATCTCCAGCACCCGAGGCAAACACCTTACCTCGAGACCAATGGTTCCTACCAGTGAATTCCCCAGTTTACAGATTGACTGCTATATTTGCAACTTTCGTTCAGACACATCAGTGTTTTTTTTAAATTAAAGGTACGTCTTTCCGGATTCTAGTGGCGAAGGCAGGGAACTCAGACGCTAATCAGGGATCAAGATGGTGAGCAGTGCGGGAGCTGCAGCGGTCAGCGAACCAGAGCGGCCAAGACTCTTCTACACATCCACGCGGTGATCCTGGATAACAGGCTACAACAAGCAGGCTGGCCAAGGGGAATGGATCGAAGAGGGAAGGCTAACTAATAAATGACTGCTGAAGTCGGATGTGTAAGCTACAACACAACGCGTTCTGTTCTCGAACAACATCCTGCTACTTGCAAAGTCATTTTCAGGGCTTGGTAGCGGGAGATTGAGAACGAATGAAGAAGATGACGCTAGTCCGGTCAAGCACAGTATACTGACCAAGACTACTATCTCTCTATTTCATGTAGTGTTCCTTGGAAACAGACTGGCTAACGATATGTGGATCAACGTAATCCGTGTATCATCATGCAGACGCAGCATAACCCGTGTATCATCATGCAGACGCAGCATAACCCGTGTATCATCATGCAGACGCAGCATAACCCGTGTATCATGCAGACGCAGCATAACCCGTGTATCATCATGCAGACGCAACATAACAGCCTAAAGGCAAACGCTTTAATTACATAAACTAGTGAAATAAAGCCAAGAGGACTTACCTTAACTTTCCAGGCAAACACATCCAAGATGTTGATGGCTGTGGCAAATGTGTCTTGTTTTGCCTTGAAATGCATATAGGATGCCTTGATGTAGTGGAAACAAGCGAGGCGCACGTCCATGTAGCGTTGGAACTCATCATTCTTCTGGACAGAGAAAATTAAAGCCTGTTTTTCACTCATGCTTTCAAATCATTATCAGCAACCAAGAACTGCTTGCCCAGAGCAAACAAGAACTGCTTGCCCAGAGCAACCACGAATTGCTTGCACAGAGCAATCAAGAACTGCTTGCCCAGAGCAACCAAGAACTGCTTGCCCAGAGCAACCATGAATTGCTTGCACAGAGCAACCACGAACATATTGTCTAGAGCAGCCAAGAACTTCTTACATAAAACAACAAAGAACTGCTTGCCTAGAACAACAATCAAAAACTTCTTACCTAGAGCAACCAAGAACTGCTTGCCTAAAGCAACCAAGAACGGATTGCCTAAAGCAACCAAGAACTGCTTACCTAGAGCAACTGTAACAGATCGTAGCTGTACAGATTATATATATAGGTAGGAGCTTAAATATGTTTTAACATGTAACAGTTGGGAGGAAGTTGGAAAGCGCTTAGACAACCATCTTTTTTCTTCTTTCTTTTTCGTGGGATTTGAGTCAGTGCAGCTGAACTCAGCTCCGCCAGAATTTGAGTAACCAAAACGTACCACGTACGTTTGTCTCGAACCGAGCAAATGGGAATTGTGGTAAACACACGTAACCTGACGCAAGTAGCACGCCATGTGTCCACACCTGGAAAGATTAGTGGTGGTAGACGGGTAGACTTGTTGCCGCCTACAAACCCGCGTCGTCTGGAAACACGCGAACAGGTTGGGGGATAATGGCAAGCAGACGGGAAAAAAACGCGGGCCGTTTTGTAAATCATGTAATCTTGGGATGCAGATCGAATATAAAATCCCGGTAGAGAGATGTGAGGACAGTACAGGAGAACACTTTCGAAAGAGACGCTCAGTGGAGGGCAGGCGACAGAGTGAGATTTGAGTCGAAAAACCAGAGAGTGAACACTCACTTCAGAGACAGAAATTCTTTGGAAAGAGGCGCTCAGTGGAGGGCAAGCGACGGAAATATGCAGTTGAGGCAGATTTAAGTTGAGAACCATAGAGAGAGAACATTTCACTTCAGAGACAGAGATAAAACACTCACTTCAGAAGTACTTTGGAAAGAGACGCTCGGTAAAGTACAGGCGACGAAGATATGTAGTGGAGATTTATGAGACAGAGAGGCAGTTGAGATAGACATGCAGCAAGCAAAGTAACTGCCCTCATATTATGTGTTCGTCGTGATTACAAGTTGTCAGCTTATAGAGGCAGTCTTCCAATCATCATATTGACGCAGTCCCACGGATCACGTCGACATCACCTTAATCACGTGAATGTAAGTAGTCCGGTCGCAGTTTTCCAGTGATCCCATGGATCATATTTGGTGCAGTCTATCCTGACTGCGTTGAGACCTTTTTGATCTACCGCCGACAAAAATGAACAACAGACGTCATACTTGGGTTTAAAACCTAAGAAACTTGAATAACAAATGTTCGATCGCTGCAGACCAGATTAGGAGAGACAGAAAGAACCGGGCAATAACAGTATCGATAAGGTTAGGTTTAGCGGTAGGAGTGTTTTAGGTAAGCTTGTGAGAGAAAGAATTTAAGTTGTTAGCAGTGTTACTTGGATAAATAATATGTTGTATTGTATTTATATTTAGTGTTACTTGAATTTGGTTAGAGTGAGTTTAGAGTGCAATAGAATAGAGCAGACTCCTTTACCGTCTGCGACAAAGCTCCATCAACTCGATCGGCTCTGGTACACAACCAAGAACAACCAATAACTGCTTGCCCTGAGCAACCACGAACTACTGGTCCAGAGCAACCAATAACTACTGGTCCAGAGCAACCAATAACTGCTTGCCCAGAGCAACCACGAACTACTGGTCCAGAGCAACCAATAACTGCTTGCCCAGAGCAACCACGAACTACTGGTCCAGAGCAACCAATAACTACTGGTCCAGAGCAACCAATAACTGCTGGCCCAGAGCAACCAATAACTACTGGTCCAGAGCAACCAATAACTGCTGGTCCAGAGCAACCAATAACTGCTGGTCCAGAGCAACCAATAACTGCTGGTCCAGAGCAACAAATAACTGCTGGTCCAGAGCAACCAATAACTGCTGGTCCAGAGCAACCAATATTGCAGTGGTATGGGATCCCCTGAGTTACCAACCGTGGGTGTTCTGAGTGCTGTGTCAGGGAGGGACATTCATTGGTCGATGTCTTCATCTTTGTGTTTTTATTTCGAAAGGGATTGTGAGAATATGATGGCTAGAAAATATATGACGCAATAAGGAAGCCATTTTATCTATAAGCGAACTTTAAGGATGGTCAAAGCAGGAAGTTCATATTAGTGAAGGACTAGTTAAGGATGGTCAAAGCAGGAAGTTCATATTAGTGAAGGACTAGTTAAGGATGGTCAAAGCAGGAAGTTCATATTAGTGAAGGACTAGTTAAGGATGGTCAAAGCAGGAAGTTCATATTAGTGAAGGACTAGTTAAGGATGGTCAAAGCAGGAAGTTCATATTAGTGAAGGACTAGTTAAGGATGGTCAAAGCAGGAAGTTCATATTAGTGAAGGACTAGTTAAGGATTGTCAAAGTGAATGCGTATCATTTACATACTACATGCACAACAACAAATGGGTTGTTAGAGAGAATGCATAGTCAGATTAAGGTCGCGTATTTTGTTTTAAAAACCTTCTGCAGAGCGGCAGTCGATACATAAGCAGACAAAACCTTCTGCAGACGATACATACGCAGACAAAACCTTATGCAAGCGATACATAAGCAGACATGACCTTCTGCAGGAGCGGCAGACGATACATAAGCAGGCAAAACCTTCTGCAGGCGATACATAAGCAGGCAAACCTGCAGGAGCGATAGGCGATACATAAGCACACAATCAGAATGTTGATTTTATCCATGTGGCTTCTGACAGGTGGACAAACATACTACATGCACAACAACAAATGGGTTGTTAGAGAGAATGCATAGTCAGATTAAGGTCGCGTATTTTGTTTTAAAAACCTTCTGCAGGCGATACATAAGCAGGCAAACCTGCAGGAGCGATAGGCGATACATAAGCACACAATCAGAATGTTGATTTTATCCATGTGGCTTCTGACAGGTGGACAAACATACTACATGCACAACAACAAATGGGTTGTTAGAGAGAATGCATAGTCAGATTAAGGTCGCGTATTTTGTTTTAAAAACCTTCTGCAGAGCGGCAGTCGATACATAAGCAGACAAAACCTTCTGCAGACGATACATACGCAGACAAAACCTTATGCAAGCGATACATAAGCAGACATGACCTTCTGCAGGAGCGGCAGACGATACATAAGCAGGCAAAACCTTCTGCAGGCGATACATAAGCAGGCAAACCTGCAGGGGCGATAGGCGATACATAAGCACACAATCAGAATGTTGATTTTATCCATGTGGCTTCTGACAGGTGGACAAACAGCAGTCCGATGGCTGAAGTCCGGGAAACTGCCAGGTCTACATGCTCTACTGTCTGAACTGAGCAACTTGCGCAATATTGTCATGCAGTGGATACCTTATTGTGGAGTACCAGGAAACGAGAGTGCAGACCAACTGGAAAAGGATGGTGCTGCAGACGAGCAACTAGATGTATCAGTTACATATCAACAGAAGATAAGGATGATCAAATCAATCAGAAAGCCACCAGCAGTAACTCAAGACGATTACCCTAATATGAACAAACAGGAACAAACTGTTGTGTTGTGCCTTAGAACAGGACACAACCGATACCGCAGCCACATGTACACAAAATTGAAGATTTGCAACTCGGCTGCGTGTACATGCGGACAGGCACCTCAGACTGCAGAACACATACAGAACTGCCCCGAATATGATATACAGAGAAAAATCCCATTGGCCCAAAGAAATAACACCGGAAGAGAAACTTTATGGACCTGTATGTGAACTAAAAAAGACAGTGAAGTGTATACAAGAGACATCATTGCAGATAGACATATTTTCAAGCGAACAAAAGAAGAATCCACAAAGCATCGCTGTCTATCTTGTGTCAATTCCCGTAAAGCTGGCATGTTACTGAACATTACCCGCCAATTTCTAATGTAATTGTCACACTCTGGTGTCCAGATTACTGCAGAACTACGAGAGCAGAATTTCAGAAAGGGCGTGTGAAATTAAACAGGAATTTCTCCAAAACAGACTAGTTCTTCTTCGTGACACTGTCCCACTCCGATGTCCAAATGAAGGACCAGTAAATTAAGTCGTATGTAATTTTCAGAGCGTCGCTTCTTGTGTAAGGTGACCCGTAACTTATTTTGAGTAGTATAAAAACAATACACTAACTTACACACTACATATATACAATACACTAACTTACACTTCAAATATACAATACACTAACAAACACACTACATTTATACAATACACTAACTTACACACTACATTTATACAATACACTAACGTACACACTGCATTTATACAATACACTAACTTACACACTTCAAATATACAATACACTAACTTACACACTTCATATATACAATACACTAACTTACACACTTCATATATACAATACACTAACTTACACACTTCATATATACAATACACTAACTTACACACTTCATATATACAATACACTAACTTACACACTACATATATACAATACACTAACTTACACACTACATTTATACAATACACTAACTTACACACTACATTTATACAATACACTAACTTACACACTTCATATATACAATACACTAACTTACACACTACATATATACAATACACTAACTTACACACTACATTTATACAATACACTACATCTATACCTAGATATGGTTCACATACGTCAGCTATAGTCTGTTGTTTGGGCAATTAATATATTGCCGGTCAAAGATGATTTCACCAGATTATCCAGAACTGCCCCCACTCTCCCTATCTCTGCACATTTTGGACTTGTGACATTGTTTGGAATTCATCACTTGGGGATATCGAGCCTGCCGTTACGCGCGCCTCGTTGTGGTTTTTGTTTGGGGTCCCTTCTCTAAGCTCTAGTCTCTAGTGAAAGAGATACTTATATACAACTTCCATACGCGCCTTCGGGGTGAGGCCCTTAAATTGCACTTTGGTTGAGTTGACCTCAGAACACCCAAACTAGCATAGGTACATACAATACAGACACATAAATGCATCCAAGTACTGGTTAACACGTCCTAATATCGCCCAATGGACTTCGGTCTGGGTGGAAGGAGCATGCCTCCGCTGGTAGAAACAGAGGCAAACCTTAACCACAAACAAAGGAATGTAAGGCTGTTAGAGACGAACTTGATCTTCTACCAGGTGTGTCAACGTATAGTGGTGGATAGTTGAATGGCCGTTACGTTTTTGATGTGAAATTGAATCAGTGGTCGTGGTACAAAACAGGTCAACCGACATGGAAGCAGCCTCTCCGCCATGCAAAGTCACTTGTTTAATCTTGATTTGTCAGTCTCGAGAGACAATGGACTTCACGTTAGAGATGGGACTTAGTCAGTTGTTGTCCTTGCTTTCGCCACATACGTTTGTAGTCTGCATCTTGTCTTCCCCTGCCTGCAGCCGGTCTGTCCTTGACGCATCTTGTCTTCCCCTGCCTGCAGCCAGTCTGTCCTTGACGCATCTTGTCTTCCCCTGCCTGCAGACCAACAAGCAAAGCATGCCTCCAGCCGGTCTGTCCTTGACGCATCTTGTCTTCACCCTGCCTGCAGACCAACACGCAAAGCCTGCCTCCAGCCGGTCTGTCCTTGACGCATCCTGCCTTCCCCTGCCTGCAGACCAACACACAAAGCATGCCTCCAGCCGGGTCTGTCCTTGACGCATCTTGTCTTCCCCTGCATGCAGACCAACACGCAAAGCCTACCTCCAGCCGGTCTGTCCTTGACGCATCCTGCCTTCCCCTGCCTGCAGACCAACACACAAAGCATGCCTCCAGCCGGGTCTGTCCTTGACGCATCTTGTCTTCCCCTGCCTGCAGACCAACACACAAAGCCTGCCTCCAGCCGGGTCTGTCCTTGACTCATCTCGTCTTCCTACCTCTGCAGACCAACACGCAAAGCCTACCTCCAGCCGGTCTGTCCTTGACGCATCGTGTCTTCCCCTGCCTGCAGACCAACACACAAAGCCTGCCTCCAGACGGGTCTGTCTTTGGCAAGTTCCTCCTAGTTGCAGGTGTTCATATCCAACGCATTCAGGTCACGCTTGCAAACATCTTTGTAGCGGAGGAAGGGTCTACCTTTGTTTCGCTCGCCTGTGGTCAGCTCTCTGTATAGGATATCTTTTGGTATTAGCCCATCCTCCATTCTGCACACATGACCAAGACACCGCAAGTGGCGCTGGCGGAGGATCGCAACTAAACTGGCAATAGTTGCACGGTCCGACATGTCGTTGGTTGTCACTCTGTCACTCCATGAAATTCCCAAGTATGCTCCTCAGGCAGCGCATTTGAAAATTATTTAGATTTTTCCATGTGAGGCATACTGAGTCCATATTTCGCTGGCACAGAGCATGGAACTAATTAGACAGGATCTGTACACAGTGATCTTACAATACTCATTACAAGTACAGAGTGATCACCCCTGAGTGTTTTCCATGGTTCTTTACTAGGGTAGAAAGAATGGGGCCACTGTACCTCCATACATATCGTAAAAAAGCTCATAATCAAGGTCGAGTTAGCAACATGAATATGCAAAACAAATAGCTACGAAATCACCGGTGTGTTTTGAAACATTCTTTCCGTGTGGAAGCATATAGAGTTTTTTTTAACTAAACTTAGCAAGGAGAAGAATATAGAGGGAATGATCTTGAAGATTATAGAATAGCGTTGTGTTATCTCTCGCAAACACCACAATGTAGACGAGGAACGACTAGGAAGAGAAGAGAAGAAGATAATTTGACGCATCATCAAGTTAGTCAGTCCGGAAACGCGTGTTGAAGTCTTCTGATCATGTCACTCCACTGTCCTCTGTTAGTCAGTCCGGAAACGCGTGTTGAAGTCTTCTGATTATGTCACGCCCCTCTCCTCTGTTCTCGGCACATCTTTTCACTTCATCATAAGTATGCAACCCGATGTTCTTGCACGCCTGAGTGATGCACTTGTTTCTTGGGCGACCATTTCTTCTTTTCCTTGAAATTTGCCTTCCAGTATTTTCAACAATAGACCATGTTTCAGATTGTGGTTAGGGCAAGACAATCTGTTATCCATTCGTTGTCTATGTACCCCTTTAGCGTTAAGTGTCCTCTTTGCATCATGCGATAAAACACTTCAGAAGTTTCCAATGGGATCAAGATGCTGAGCAGCATATGAGCTGCAGTGGTTAGCGACCCATAGCTGACTGCTAGCGTCAGGACCAGCGACCCAGAGCTGATTGCTAGCGTCAGGACCAGCGAGCCATAGCTGTTAAGACCGTTCTACACCTCCACGCGGTGATCCTGGATAACAGGCTGCAGCAGGGCAGACTGGCTAAGAAGAAGGGATCGAAGAGGGAATGCTAACCCGGTACTAAAAAAAGGCTTGCTGGAGTCGGATGTGTTGGACCGAAAGGTGCAAATATCTCAGCCAAGTTGTAAACTACGACACAACGCATTCCGTTCTCTGGACTACATTCTGCTACTTAAGCCCTTTCAGGGTTTGGTAGTGGGAGATTGTGAACGAACGAAGAAGAAGAAGAAGCTTCCAATGTCTTTTCATAATGTTTTTTTTATTTAGTCCATGTTTTAAAGGCGCACAATGCTATGGATCATATATGTGTTGTGATTATTCTTCTACGCAGCTCAATATTGATATTACTTGATGTTCCCAGTCGTCCACTGATCATCTTGTGACAAAACTACACGACCGGAATGTTAAACTGGTTGTCTACGGACTATGCAGAGCCTTATGGGGGTAGCTATGGTAGAGAGGTCAAGCACTCGTCTCTCAAAGCAATAAAGAAAAACGGTGGACGATCGAATCCCACAAGTTTTCAAGTGACCCTTCATCTCACGGGAGGTGGGACGAGGTTGCATACATCCAGAGTTGCCTCCAGTCCTCTTGACTTATGCCTTGCCACTGGTCCGCGATAGCTCGGGACCAGAGAGTGAGGTTGATGACCAGCGCAGTTTCTTCCTCACTATAATCCAAATACAGCGCAAGTTGCGTCATAAAGGCAAAACCATCTGATAATGTCGCCCTTATCACTTGTGACGGCAACTAACCAACTAACCAACCAACTAACTAACTAACAAATTACTTGGTGTTAGAAGCGTTTGTCTATCACGAAATGCCTTTCTGGTTACTGCGATACAAGTTCAGATTTCAACATCATAAAGGTCACCCTCTGTAATTATTCCCCTAATATTGTACACAATATCTGCTAATTTGATCATACCTCCAAGAACATCACATAATCGAGACGTGCATACGGAACACACGTAATAGACAATTTGAGAGAAGCGAATATCGATCCCATCATAGCTGATAACGTAATTGCATATCAAATGTCAAGTACACTTCAAATGACAAATTCCTGATTCAGCAGTATCTAAAAATTGAGATACTGAGATAAATATGTTCGCAAAGATAAAGGATTTTAGGAACTCTATTTTGCATGCTGACGCCAGCTAATAGTGGAGTAATGCGTCATTTGGTTTATTTTCGAAATATGCGGGCTTGGCACAATTCCCAAAAATAAGCTATTTCTTAGTAACTAAGATCTGTCATTTCATAATGGACTATATACTACATCAGCATTTCTCAAACTGGGTTCCCCGGAACCCTATTGTTTGAGATAAATTGCTACAGAATTCGCGAGAAATTTGGATTTCATGTGTTAATGTATTTTGAGTCATGTTGGTGTTTAATTTTATATTCGTAATTTTACTATAGACATGAACAAAAAATTCCCGCTCTACACGCGCATAAGAGACAGTAACATAGCAACTTCTGGACACACGTGATGGATATGCCAAGGAGATCGAAAAAAGGGGAGGCAGTGGAATCTACATTACACACTCCAACGGCGACATGGAAAACCACTCCATACTAGCAGGAAGGAGGTGAAACAATTCAGAGCTGAAGCAACAGCTGTACATGCAGCAACGAGGATTCTTATCAGCCAAAATACAAATGCAAGGACAGCGGTCATTCTAACACTCAATGGGCGTACTCCAATCCATCTTAAACCACAAACAGAATATACTCTCACACGAAATGAAATTTAAACTTAAAACCAAACATATCTAGTTCTACAGTAGATTCCCGACCACTGGGTATCATTGGAAGCGAGACGGCGGGAGAGTCCGTAAAAGCCGGAAGTGGCGGAATGCAGACTCGACATCCACAGAGCTATAAAGAGGCAAAGACATTCATAAAACGATCCACGAGGACAGGATGGAGAGACCAGCACACATAATAAACGTCAGAAAATGACAGCATAAACAAACTTGGCAGAAATGGGCAGACAAAGATCTTCAGACTCAGAACGGGACATTGCAGACTCAAGGCCCATCTTCGCAGAATGAATCGATCTTTTTTTTTTTTTATCAATTCCATTTTGGCTAGAAAATGCAAATACTTTGGTCACATCAAGAGACAACGGTCTCGAGAGAACGGTGATGGAAGGTATGGTGCCAGGCAAAAGATGAAGGGGTAGACCAAGAAGACGATGGCACCAAGATATCCAGAAATGCCTGAGTATGACTGTGGCGGAGGCTGGAGTTTTGGCAAGGAAACGAGTTTCTTTCAGACAGACTGTGATGGGAGCAACGTTCTATAAAGGCCATGCTACATCCCTGGGTATGGCTGTGGCGGAGGCTGGTGTTTTGACACGGAAACGAGTTTCTTTCAGACAGACTGTGATGGGAGCGACGTTCTATAAAGGACATGCTACATAATGACATTTTATTATCTAAATTAAACGATTCAGATTTTGTAGGATTTATGTTTTCATTCTGCTTATATGTGCTATATTCGATTTTTGGCTATTTGTGTTAATTTTTTTACTGTTATGTGTTTACATGTATGGCGTTAATTTGAGTCTTGTTCATTTAATTTTGTTGGTTAGTGTAAATAAGCTTGAGAAAAACCTCAGGTATTTTCAATCTATCAGAAAAAGAAATGATTTTTTTTATGAACTCGTTCATAGAAGAGAAAGAAAGATGATGATATATAGTAGTTTTGATGTAGGGATTAGCTGGGACGTGACTATTGTTTCAAGGGTTCCGCAAGGGTAAATAGCTTGAGAAACGCTGATCTACATATAGGACTTTACATTATCTCTTAAGGAGGAAGTAAAATTGTCTTTTTTGAATTACCGGGAATTTCAAAAGATCACTGAATGTATTTATATGTACGGTTGATAATGCCGTTCGAAACAATTCATGCCGCGAATCTTTGCTTAGATATAATGGTACTGAACAGAACGTTATGAAGTTGTCCTAGGTTAAGCGAGGCTGTGATACATGCGCCTTTCGAACCGACACAAACCTGTCTTTCCACTGTGATCTCTAACCTCTGAGCCAGCCTACCCTATTGCAGCCTGTTTTCAGGGCCGCCGCTTGGAGGCGGAATAGGGTCTTGGTCAGACATGGTTCGCTGACCCTGATGCAAGCAGCCAGCTACGAATCGCTGGCTGCTGTCAGCTCATTCAATGTGCTGCATCTTCAGATCCGCCCCGCTAGTGAGGAGGGAACAACAGGGACTATGATCATCCCCCATGATGTGCCGGCACCGTATCGGCGGTTGACGGTAATGGATCTCCAGCTGTCTCTGCCCCCTGCCAGGTTGGTGCACGCAGTCAAACAGATTGTCCTACCTGCTGCATAGTTTATTCTCATAAATGAAATAGAACCTTGAATGCCAAGCCAAGCATTTATTTAGACTTTATGTGACTTCTCTTATTTAAAGTTTATCATGGGGACCGAGTGGTCTCAAAGTAAGACGTCGGCCTCGGGTGCTCTAGTTCGCGGGTTCAAATCACAGTGGAGACTGGGATTTTTTCACGTGGGCTTTCTGGTATTTCCCCTAGTAGAGATCGGACGCCCGTGTGCAGTGTCGCGGAAGTTAAAAATCTCTCGGCAGTTGGAAATCGAAAATAATAAGCTTAACGGTAGCTGTCTGCGCAAAATTCAAAATGTTCCAAATCTATCCACTCTAACGGGATCCTCGCGGTGCTACGGAGTTCGTCCATTGTGCTGAGATTCTCCAAAAATATGGGGGAAAAGTAGAGCACTTATGGGTTAAACTGTGTGCAATGACGTTAATTCTTTGACTAAACTGTGTCCCGACCACTTCTTGATGTCTGTCCATCTGTACTTCCGCTTTTCTTCCCTCCAATATAACTTTCAGCAGACTGTCGTGTTGCTTGACATGACCAAAATATTTTATTTTCTCCACCTTGAAACGTTCCAGAACCTCCCTATTTGTTTTCCTCTCTTTCCAAGAAACTCGTCAAAATCTTTTGAAAATCCACATTTCAAAGACTTCAATACACTCCATGTTCTTGGTCAAGGTCCCGGTTTCTACTACATACAATAAAACTGAATGCACATAGCATTTAATGATTCTCACTTTGAAAATCTGAGATATTTGACTGGACTGAGGTTTATGTTCTCTTGCTGTTAAATTTATTCTTTGACATTGCAATTCTCTTACATGTAATGATCTCCCTTTCTATGATCAAGAAAACATCAGATTTTCTACACTTTTAGATGAACCGAATCCTTCGAGACAAAATGTTACAGCAAGATCCTCAGAATACCCTGGACAAGAGAAATATCAACAAATATAGACATTTGGCAAGAGTTGAACATAGAGAACTGGTTTATCAATTCAATTTTGGCCAGAGACACAACGGTCTCGAGAGAACAGTGATGGAAGATTTGGTGCCAAGCAAAAGAGGCAGGGGAAGACCAAGAAGGCGATGGTACCAAGATATCCAGAAATGCCTGTGCCGGAGGCTGGAGTTTTGGCAGGGGAAAAAGTTTCTTTCAGAGACTGATGGGAGCGACGTTCTATAAAGGACATGCTGCATGTTGTTGATTACAAGATCACACACATGGTTTCGTGGCAAGCTGCCATTAATTTCTCAATGTACTAGTTTCGAATATTTCTTCTTCAGTCCTAAAAAGGACATTTCTGGCGCTGTGTCGTAGGCGCTGTGGTAAGGCGGAGTCATTTGTGCCCTTCGGCCCGTCACATCCGATTTCAGCACAGCATTTTTGGAATCAATTTTACCTTCCCTTTTCGATCCCTAATGTCTTAGTCAGGCTGCATGGTTGCAGTCTACTTACAAGGCCGCGGAGGAGATGACTGCAGCGGTAAAGACATTGAGAAGAGGGAAGACTGCCGGTGTGGACAATATACCAGCACAGCTCTTACTGGCAGGTGGGGAGGTAGTGATGGAAGGCCTGACAAACATATCCAACAAAATATGGCAAGACAAACAGTTAACAGATTCCAGGAGTATACCCCAAGCCACAAACAAGATATATATTCTCACATGAAATAAAATACAACATAGGATTGCTGTCTAAAAAAACAGATTTAGTTCAATGGATTTCGGCCCACTATGGGATACCTGGAAACGAGAAAGCAGATGAGCTCGCAAAAGCCAGAAGTGGTGGCAAGCAGAATCCCCATCCACAGAGCTATAAAGAGATATATAGACACTCATCAAACGACCCATGAGAACAACACAAAGAATACAAGCCAGAAAATGACAGCATAGACAAACTTGGCAGAGATGAGCAGACAAAGATCTTCCGACTCAAGAACTGGACATTGTAGACTCAAGGCCCACCTCCACAGAATGGGACACTGCCATGTGCGATTATGGAGCACCCAAGCAAACACCAGAACATATTCTGCAAGAATGCCTGACCTATACAGATCAAAGAGAGGCAGTCTGGCCTGGGGGAGCGACAATGCTCAAAAAGCTGTGGGGGGGCCGACGAAGACCTGAAACGCAGTCTCCTTCGTGAACCTCACCGGACTAGAAGCATAGCACCAGTTGATAAATGAAGAAGGTAAGTCATGTGAACGAAGATCAAATTAATGTGTACATTGGTCAATAATCCTCTATGCTTGTGAGACATGGACAATTATAGCTGACCTGCAGCGATGGATACAGACCTTGGAGATCAGATGTTTCAGAAGACTTATAAACGTCATGCCCAAAGACTGAGTTACAAATGAGAAAATACAAGAAGAGATTACAATGGCACCAGGGCCTTTTAAAGACCTCTTGGCAATGGTCAAAAGATAGAAACTCAAGATCATCAAACGGTCTTGCAAATACGATCCTGCATAGAAATGTGCAAGGCCAATGACGAAGAAATGAAGAAGTCATCACAAAAAAGAGGTGAGAGGACAACATAAAGTATCGACCAATCTCCAACCAGAGGAGGCACAGGCAGCGGTCACTATATGTTGTGTGTGTGTCTTCATGTGTGCCCCAATAACATCACCGGTTACGGGATGACCTAACCTGATGTTAAGTATATTGTTGAAATTCAGACCTACATTGTTAATTACGAAAATGGAGCAAAAGGCTTTTGTTCATAATTTACATGGATAAAATAACTATTTATGGCTAACCCTCATGAAAAGTTCCTAAATGAACCGTTGTTTGCTGATGATCAGATCATCTTTTACCAAAATGGAGAATACCTACAACACCAACCAAACACCACCTGAGCTTTCTCCATTTCACTTGTAACAAATATGACGTGAAGATCAGCGCAGGCAAGACAGAGACTATGTTGATCTCATGTGAATAATTCCAGAGAAGTTTCCACATCAGTGACATTGGTATCAAGCAAGTACGGGAGTTCAAATACCTAGATAGTATGTTCACTAATGACAGTAGAGTGGACAGAGATTGCACATAGAATTCAGAAGGCAAACAGTGTCCATTGTAAAATTGCACAGATTTTGAAACAACCTAGAGTGGGGGTGCAGAAGGGTTTTGACAGCTTTGGGTCGCTGACCGCCGCAGGCCATGCACTGCACAACATCTTGATACTGTTCTATATTTCAACATGTCTGTACAAAGTCAAATCCTGGCCACACTATGTAAAATCCAATTCCGCTATGCTCTTAAGAAAATATGCATTAAGGACAGCTATTTATTATGACAAAACTTTGTGCTTCAATTTCAATATTCTATCTCAAATTAATTGACCAGGGAACGGCATGGGCTAGTGGTTTAGTGGCACGGCTCACAACACAAAGGTGCTGGGTACGCTCCCATCACAGCACCGGCCAGTACCACAGGGAAGCAAACCCTTCAAAAATGCAGGAGAAAGCAGATCCTTACATAAAATGCATGCCGAAGTAGGATGCACTGGGCCGGCAGGTGCAAAATAAAAATATAGGGCAATGCGAATAGCCTCAGGGAATAGAGAAACAAGGCGACTGTTACAGTGAAAAAAAAATCTGCATTGCGTAGATAGGTTGGCAGCCTGCTGTGCTGTGGTCTATGCAGAGTCTGAAGATTTACAGCTTGTACACTTCCGTCATTCATTTTATTTATATAGATTCAGAAGCAATAAACATGCACTGTTTTTATTTTGCCCTTGTCGGGCCAGTGCGTCCGACTTTCACCTACATTTTATGTAAGATCTGCTTCCTTCTGCATTTTCTAAGGGTTTGCTTCCATCGGGTTACAGTCAGTGCTGATTGGGGAGTGAACCCAGCACTTTCGGATTGTAAGCCATGTCACTTAACCCGCTGTCCCCTGTACAAGCAATTCTTCATCTTCATCGTACGCAGTCAGACAGTAACCTTTATTTTTTCAAAAAAGGCAGCGGTCATCTTGAGGCTGTCGACACTGCCATAGAGCTTGTCTAGTGTTGCCACTGGTGATGGCCACATCTGCTCTCTCTGATCCTCGTATGTTGGGCAGTTTTGCAGTAAATGCTAAGCGTTCATTTTCCCGGTACCACACGGGCATTCGTCGGTGCCACCTATCTTCAATTTGTTGAATAGGTGGTACCTCAGTCTATTGTGGCCAGTGCAAAGTCTGAAGACCACGACCTGCTCTCTTCTATTCAACTGGTAATAGGCATCGTTTTTGGTGTAGCCAGTATGTTCGGTTTCCCATTTGGTCATGCATCTAGCTCTAATAAGCCATTTTGACTCTTCGTATGTCATACTAGTATCTGGTTGTGGTAGTTTTGCACCTTCTTTTGCCAGTCTGCCTCCTTGTTGCCTTGGATGTTGCAGTGAGATGGAACCCACTGCACCACTGCCCTTTTTGGTGCGGATTGCTGGCATAGTTGACAGAGTACTGCTCTTAAATCATTAAGTTCAGTATTTTTCTGGCTTTTTAGTGCTGTGACTACGGCCAGAGCATCTGTAAGCAGGACTATGTGGCTTTCATTCCTTTTACCTGTCACCATTTCTTCCACTGCCGCCCTCAGTGCCTCTGCTCTGAAATTGCTTGTGTATTTTCCAGTAGCGAATGGCTGTTATTTTTCTGCCATTTGGTAGGTTCAGAAATGCTCCTGCCCCTCCGTTCTGTGTTGTATTTGTTACGGAACCGTCGGTGTATGCATGGGTCCAGTCCATGCTTGGATAGTTTTCTGTTATGTAACTCAGGGTAGTATCTCTTCTTTCTTTTTCAGACTGGCAGTTTTTGTTTCCAATATCTGGTATATTTTCTACCACCTCTGGAAATATATGCTGCCTCCAGGTAGGTTTTCGTACAGTAGGGATGGGCTTTGGTGTTAGTGCGTTCATGGGGTTTTCGTGCATCTTTGCTTTAGCTATTTCTGCAAAGTTTCTTCGCTTTAGTTTCCCATTTCCGAAATTGTTTAGTCTCTGGTGCATTGGATGGTCAGTCAGTCTTCTGAGTTTCTCTGATTGCAGCTGGGCTCTGCAGTCTCTTCTGTCGGTCATGGATTGCAGTTTTGTAATCTTTTCAAGTTCTACAATTGGCGTTGACTTCATGCCTCCTGTTATAACTCTCATGGCTTGGTTTTGGAGTTTGCTAATTTTATGGAAGTTCGCCTTTGCTGCTGTTGTCCATGCCGCAATGCCATACTCGAGAACTGGTCTCACTCTTCCAGTGTACAGTTTCTTTAGTATACTTTCGTCTGCTCCCCAGCTTGTGCCAGCAAGTTTCCTCATGATTGCCATTCTTTCTCTGGCTCTCATTCTGTAACTCTCGATCTGACATTTCCATGTCATGCGCCGAACAAATGTGACTCCCAGGTAGTTTGTGTTGTCGTTTGGCTGCAGGTATTTGCCGTTTAGACTTAATTTGGTGTTTTGGGGTTTGATTGAAAGCGAGAATATGTACAAGCAATTCAATGTTACATACTCATATTACTCACCAGTTCTTTGAGTCTTTGTGTTTTGCTAAACATGGACTGCCGTTGCAGAATGCAGTGCAACTTTAGCACAATGGACTCCGACAGGCTCTGCTGCAAGAAAAATAAATCACTAAATAATAAATAAATAAAAATATATTGTCTCTATACAGCTTTTGGGCCTCCTCAGAGGAAGTCTGTAATAAAAGCAACAGTGCTTTCTTTATATTTTAGTTGGACATGATGAGGCTGGCAGTGATATGCACAACCCTCTTTCATCTCCTTTCACATCAAGCTTGAAAGATGCAACCCTCTTTCACAACAAGCTTGAAAGTTGCAACCCTCTTTCACATCAAGCTTGAAAAACGCAACCCTATTTCACAACAAGCTTGAAAGTTGCAACGTTCTTTCATCTCCTTTCACAACAAGCTTGAAAGCTGTTTGTTGTTGTTCAAAGCTACTCATGCTGGGTGGGGCTAGCACTTGTCAATGTTTCTTTAGTAGCAAGTTACAGAGGCTCTTTTTACATCCTGAGGTGTATTTGAGAAGGTGGAATGAAGACCACTTGGCTATAGTGCAATATGAGGCCCCGCAGTAATCTCACCACTATGGGAATTACAGTGCTAATCTCCACCTTATTGGCCAGGCTGCTGTGACAGCCTGTTCTCAGGTCCACAAGTGAGGACATGGGATGAGGGTTTTGATATGTTTGTTTTATCTGTCCATGATTACTCTTTTCACTTCTGCTTTGAAGGTTTCTGTAGCCCTTTCCTTTCCTCACTAGGGAGTAGCATAGCACAGTGGTTAGTGCGCTGGCTTTGAGTGGTTCATTCCCTAGTTGAAGCGGAAATGTTTTTTCAGACTGCAATGGCTCCCAGGTCGGCCCACTCTTAAATGGGCCCCGGTTCAGTCCGGGAAGTAAAGGCGGCCGGCATGATGCTGAGTACATCATCCACTAAGTGCCGTGGGTTACATAATAATATGGGCCTAACATCATATTTGTTCAGGTGACACTTGTAGCTGAGCAATAGTAGGCATGTGTCCATCTGTCTGCTGGAGACTTTGCATCTATGCACTCTTCTGTGATATGTCTTCTCCCCAGGTCTGTACACTTTGTTTTTTCATCCCTTCTATTTTTCCTATTAACTCTGTGAGTCTGCATACCCAGGGAAGAGTAAGGCTAACAGACTGTATGGGTCTAGGTTTTGTTTGTGACAGCACTTGGTCCTGGAGAGTCAATTTCCATTGTAAAATAAAAATATAATAAGAACTGATGGAGCTCTCTACTATATATATATATATATATATATATATATATATATATGATTTGATAGATACAGCACATATATATGTATATATAATAGATATATAGTATTAATGTATATATCTATATAAATATTATAATATATTATTATATATATTGTAAGTCTAATATTGACTTTTGTCTTTGGAATACCACCTAAAGAAAGGAAGTCACTATTCACTAAGTGAACTAACGTAAGTTAAAGTATAAACCTCATGGAGTCTGAAACGTAGTTAGAAATTTAAAAGCTTATGGTATGCAGCCTTATCTGATTATGGCTTAGGTTAAAAGTTAAAGACATTTACTTATTCTGGTTTTGTTTAATCTTTATCTTCTCGACCTTGGCCTCATACAGGGACTTAAAGTAGCGTACATGGACAAACTCACAAAGCTAACTCACCATGTTCTCAGTCGAAAGCAAACACATTATGGTATATTAGTTTCAGCTCGTATCTAATGTTTACTTAGCCATGTTTTCGTGTGAGTAGCACTCATGATATTTTAGGACAAACGCTGAACAAGAACTCATCGTTCCACTGTTTTTATAACTCATTATTATTAGCTGGTCCTGCTGAAACGAAATCGATGGCAATTTTTTTCTTCAAACTCAAATAAGTGAGCAACGCTGCGCGTACCAAGTTTAAATTTATTAATTATATGTATCTTTGTTACTTAAATTGTAAGTCGTGTAATGTTGTTCGCGCTGGATTGTATTTATTTCGATCTCAAACATCGGGCGGTAAAATCTTGTAACTCAAAGATTTTCAAAACATTTTTTGTTGTTGTTGATCAGCTGTAACTTGGAATTTCTTGCAGCCAATCAGGAAGCGGAAACCCAGATAGGATTTAGGTTAAGTACTTCTGGAAAAGGTGTATCAGCTTATTCTGAATAATAATAATTCCAATATAGCACTTGTCAAAAAAGTTAATACTAAAGATCTATAATTAAATATTCTTATCTTTCAGTTTACCTTTCTTATGTTATTTTATATTAGATATTCATTACATTTTATATGTACACTAGATAATTAAGTTTACTTTATTTTGGTACCACCCTGAACCGTCTTGCAGCATACTTATAGAAGCGATAACTAAGTAGTGCATAATGTTATTGCCTCATACTTTTAATAGTAGCACACAATTGTTTTAGTAATAATATTTTCATAAACTTACGTATATGAAAATACCATTATCTTAATTGTACAATAAATACAAGCAAGCAATGTGTATGTCTAATTATATGCGGCGCATGTATTTCTCCGGCATAATAAGCTGACAAGAAAGTAGTTCACAGCAGAAGTAGAACTTCATTTTATCTTTATAGATAGGACGTATTTCCACACCAAAATGGAGGTTTCATTGCAATAAATTCGTTTTAGGACCCTTAATGGACCTAAGGGCGTCCAGAGTTCCTAAACTCAACCCTGTTCGTTCTCAGGTAACATAGGATGTGAATATTTTTTTCGTGGTGTTATGATTTTCGTCACTTTTTTCCCCCTTGATAGTAATGATAGTCTGCTGGAAGACTCTCCCGTCCATATAATCGGACGGATTAATTATTGTTCTCGTTTTGTAGTTTTCAACTGCTTATACTTATAATTGTTTGGGGAAGAAGCAAAGACATAGTTCATTTCGATTCAAATACAATAGACCAGTTTGTGAAAATAGATAATAAAGGAGTTTTATGGAAGTTACCCAACACCTTCCTTAGTTTTAAAAAATAAATTTTGATTCAGTCAGCTAGAAATGAGAGATCAGATGAGATGGGCTGTAACATAACGGTCGTTTGGGATAGTCAATGCTGGTTGCTACAGTGGAGTCAATAATATAGAGACCTACGATGCAAATAAGATGGGGAAGGAAACTTAAATATTGGCCTCAAGATATATATTAATATATATATATATATATATATATAATTCATAATAGATGGTTTTTTTCCGATCTCAAATTTCTTGTTACCAAGCTTCAAACTTAACTATTCTGAGGTATGTTTTACGCGTTAGGAGGACGCGCCCTGTCCCTGGTCTAACAGGGTGGTAGCTACTTCAGTACCTACGTCAGTCCAGATAAGTTTTAGTTGACTACGTCCTATCTTGATTTTTCTTTTTATTATAAAATGTTCAGCTTTGAAATGTCTTAGCCGTTGGAAAGCTTATTGTTTATTAGGTAAGCCTGCCTTACTTAAACTTACTAATCTACTACTATGATTACTATCCAGTGTTTATCTAACGGGCATATCTGCTTTGGTTTCTACCTTCAGTAAAGACATTACATTATATTTACGTCAGGTCTTCATTTATCTCAGCAGTTTTCATATGATTTTTAGGGAATTATAAATTGGTGTTCCAGTATGAGTACATTAACTTAACTTCTTTATAGTTTACTACTGGATTAGAAGACTCTACAGAGCCTGTATACAGCCAGTTTCTTGAAAGGTGGTTTAAAGTCCAATGTGCAAGTCCATCTTATTAGACTCAAACACTAGAGCTAAGTAGACCCGCAGCCAGTTAGGCACCATTTATAGCTGCTCTTAACAAACCACCTGGGAAGAGGTACAAATAACTTGGAAAGATTTTTCAGTTGAATTTTGTCAGTGTAGCGGCTATTAAGCCTAATCCAGCTGCCAAGGACTTTTTAACGTGCTCGACATTGAACACGGGAGTCCGATCTCGTTACCCATTAAGAACAGCTTTCTTTTATATTTCTTATAAATGTAGGTTTAAGTTTATGAACTTGGTAATATTGTCATATTATACAAATTGTATGCGTACATGGTCACCTAGACTTTTAGAGTTAAATATCATGTTCCCCATTTTATTTGGCACCTTATGTAGGCTCAGTGAATGATGCAATATGCCAACTAAAATTGCAGAGAGACAATCGCTCAAAGTAGGATACAAATTCTAGTTATCATTCTGGGAATTTCCTAATATGATTTCCTTGGAAAAAATTTGGGGATGTTTTGGTTAATGGCAATTAAAAACATGTCAGTGCTATTTTTCTTAGTTTATTTTTACACCCATGGCAAGTTTAAAAGTTTGTGTTATGCTAAGAGATATGACATATTTTCAGGTTTCTTGGTGCATCTGTGGGGAGTTGAGGGATGGATCGTCTTGTTAGTGGTTTGGATGCTAGGCGGGTCATGCACATGCTGAGCTCTAATCTTGATAAAGAGCGTAAAATGTGGAAGCCCATCTTCATCAAGTCCTCTTGTGGTCAGGTAAGAAGTATTATTCATGTTTTCAAGAAACATTATTGTTGTTCATGGAAACATGGCTTGTGACATAACATAATGACCATGGTTGGGTGGTTTATTAAGAGCAGCATAGATGGCACCAAACAGGCTGCTGGTCTACTTTGCTCTAGTGTTTAAGTCTGTTAAGATAAACTCACACATCATCTAACCACCCTCCAAGAATCTGGTTCTGTACAGACTGCAGCCTTCTCAACCAGTATAAAGACGATTAAGTATATATCTACATTGTTCACTGATCCAGTGCTGTATTAATCATGTTGACTGGGAAAGAATTGCACCGACTGGCACAGCACTATTACGGAGAGTGTTCAGAGACATGAAGAATAAATGAAGCTATACAGAGATGATCGCTTCGTAAGTCGGCTCACTTCAACCCTGATGAAATGAAAGGGGGGTGTCCTATTTCGCTGTTCTCAGTGTGACACACAATCCAGGACTCCGATTGGCTTATTTAGCCATCTTAACCTGCCGAAGACGGATGTGTCGGACCGAAAAGTGCAAATATTGCAGTCGAACTGTAAACTAGTGACACAACGCAAAATCCGTTCTCTGTACTACATCCTACTACTTGCAAAGCCCTGCTCAAGGCTTGGTAGCGGGATATTGAGAATGAACGCAGAAGAAAAAGAAGCCATCTTAAAACTCATGCAAGCAGTGAATGTTGCCAAAGTGGTTGTCACCAATTACGTTGAACAAACACGTTGTGTTCTTTCTATCAGTTTATCATCATCATCTTCGTGCTCCAGGGAGCCGAGGTAGCTCAGTGGTTAGTTCACTGGATTTCCAGCCTAGTGATCTGGGATCTGTCCTTGGTTGGTGCAGGATCTCCCGACTGCAAAACAGCTCCCGGGGTCCACCCAACCTTGAAAATTTGGTACCAGAATAGTCTGGGAAAATAAAGACTGCCCTTGTGTGCCGTTGGTTAAGACAAATATGGATCTCACACCGTATTCCTAATATGCCACACTGATGTGAAATAGGGATCTTTGCTTTTGCTATCTTATTGCTCCAATGTGAAGCATAGACCACCGCTGCAGCTGATACACTTTTAATGGAAACCTGTTACCAATCACTTGCAACGATTCACCTGTTTTCTCCAATGTGCAACATACATAAGTTTCAATTGTTTTCGGAGCTTGTATCTGAGCTTGTGCAGTGGCTGATTATAATAGCAATGCTTGTAAGAATGAGGTTCAAGCCAAATGCACAGGCCTCTTAATCTGCCTTTTACAATATGCTTGGACGGTTACAGTTGTATTATTCTTTTCGCCCTTGGTACCCTCGGGTGTGTGTATCAGATCTTCGTTTCATTGTTCCTGCTTTGCCTATCGGCATTCGGTTATGAAGATATCTCTGGAATGAGCCTGGTTGTGTGCCTACTTCGTGCATAGTGGCATTCACCGTCTTTGATGTTTCTGTATCAGATACGCAGATATAACAACAAACACAGCTGGGGATTAAAATGCAAAAAGTCTAGGACACAAACCAAACAATGCAACCATGCATCCGCTAGATTAGAATTCACATGCGAAAAGTGGGGTGGCAAGATTGCGTCTGGTGAAAATGATGATCACAGAAAGATGTAGAGAATTCAAGAAGTATGTTTTCCTAAGAGTATGTTCTATTCATAATGATTGTTTACACACCTCACATAGTGGTTTACTGGGGTCTATGACAAGGACAAGAATAGCACCACTGCCTCACAGAGAGCATGTTGTCAGAGGTGGCTAACTGTGTGATATGGCATAACACCGGCCGTGGTTTGTGTAGAGCAGCATAGATGGCGCCTAACAGGCTGTGGGTCTACTTCGCTCTAGTGTTTGAGTCTATTACCAAAAGCGGTTGTCCTAATGCAGTGGAATATCAAGCTGCTTGAGCCTATCCCGCTAAGCAGGAAATCCTTCTCCCGGCTACATCCAGCTCATACCAGAGTTGGGATCTGCACAGGGGCATCTGTCCCTGTAGAAGTACAGGTCAACTAAGAACTTAAGAGCGATTCAGATATAAGAAGGGTTGTGTTGGAAATATCTATCAATCAATCAAAGCCTGCAACTCCTCTCAGTAAATATGCCATTGAAAACATCCGGCCAGCATACATGGTCCTGGGCTGCTCTTTCTGCCTCTCTCCAGGTGTAACCATTGTATCTTAATTCCTTCTCACATTCTCCTCTCTATGAATTTGTAGTCTACCTCTCTTCTTGTGAGGACTCAAGTCTGTCTGTCTGTTGGACGGTGCCTTCCGTAGTGTATGTCCTATCCAGCCCCTTTTTCTTCGTTTATCTTGTTCCAGTGGCTGTTGTTGGCTCCTCACCATGTTCTGCCACTTTATATACATTATCATTCATAGACATTTATTAACGGACTGGAGTCTTTGTTGAATGTCTTTGGTCGTTCTCCATGTTTCAACTCCATACAGCATTATGATCTGACACTGGTAATTGAATCTAACTTCAGTGTTAATCTTGATTTCTCTGGATCTCCATATGTTGTTTAGTATCAGGAATCCATTCTTGCCTTTCCAATTTTTAGTCTCAGTAATATCATTATGATCTTTCAAGTCTAATCCTTACATCTGCATCTGTACCGTACCTCCTAATGTGTCTATTGTTCTGCCCAAATGTGTAAAGGTATCTACTGTTGTCCCTCCAGAATGACTGGTTCTTTGTGAGTTCTAGTGTTGCGTTTAAGGAGCTTGGATTTGGTTTTCTTCATGTTGATATTCAGTCCCAATATGGCCGATTGTTTTTTTTTTTTCACCCTATCAAGTTTCTCTGGCATTTGGCTATGGCTGTGTGACCAGATTATTTGCGTAGTTCAGGTCCTCCAATTGTGACCAGAGTGTCCACGGAGTACCAGTTATTTTTCCCTCAATTGAGTCTTTATTATTCAGTCTATAGCCAACAAGAACAGGAAGGGCGAGAGTAGGTATTCTTGTCTCACCCCTGTTATGCACCTCAAATCTGTCAGTTAGTGTCCTTTCATGTAACAGTCTACTAACTATCTTCGTACATATTCTGTATGAGGGTTATGTACTTCTCTGGTATTCCATAGTATCAACAGCTACCATAAAGTATTTCGACCCACACTGTCAAAAGCCTTTCCATATTTCACTATTAAAATACAGTTATGATTTCTATTGGTGAAAAAAGGTACACGAATGCCATGACTTCTGTTTGTTTCCTAATTAAATTCACAGTCAAAAGAAATGGTCAATATTAGTTTCTGGTTGTGAACATTTTAATGTAACTTTTCCCCTTCAAGGGTACAGATTCAAATAAAGTCTGACCATGTTATTGGAAGCCAGTCATACTCAGTTAATTTAGCTCTTGACACTTCTTCGGTGGTGGGTTACAAGTGCTCATTTTATATCCTGAGGTGTAATGGAGAAGATGGTTCTTTTTTTTACTGTCTGTAAGTGCAAGGTGAGGCTCATCAGTAAGCTCACCACTGTGGGAGAACACAGCATCAATACCCACCTCATTGACCAGACTACTGTAACAGAGCCTGCTTCCTGGGGTACGATGTGGACGAGAGCTATGGTCTTGATCAGCAAAAGTCTGTACATAAACCCATTGGTGGTTCGAGAACCCCTGACATATCGTCTTGTTATCAGTTAAAGATAAGAAAACGTAAATGAACGTTTCCTCTAATTAGTTCATGATCTAGTCTAGATAAGGCAAAAATTGATCATGGTTTGAGAAACTGGCGGGCTGCTCGGAATTGTGAACGTGTTAGTTATGTGATTAGATAGAACGTGTTCATATGTAGCCTAATTACAGACTAATCTGGAAGTGAATTCATCAAATATTTACATCTGTAAATTCTCACATTAGCTAACATTTTTATGCCAAAGCATTTACATGCGTTTGCCACATATATAATCTGACCCTAATTAAATCAGAGACCTACGTTGATAAAAATAATTATTTAAGAACAAATTCAAATCATATTTGTTTATAGTGCCTGCCCGAGTGATGTGCAGGGGTCTTTGTGTATGGCAAGGATAAGAATAGTACCACTGCCTCACATGAGAGCATGTCGTAAGTGGTGACTATGTGACATTGCATAACACCGGCCATGGTCAGGTAGTTTATTTAGAGCAGCATAGATGGCACCTAACAGGCTGTGGGTCTACTTTGCTCTAGTGTTTTGAGTCTATTAATAATGGCCGTTTTCTTGTACTTTGCCCATTTTACTCCAGTTGCCTTGTCGTCTTCATGCGCTGTTCAGTGTCAGGTGTTGTTTTTCTTCTTCCAACTTCATTTCTGCCCTTGTGTGTTTCTTTGCAGTGCATGTCTCGTGATATTAAATACACGTGAATACTTATTTCTACAATTTATAACATTTCCATATCTATATTTTGGCAGGGTATCACAGAGCAACAGCGTGATGAAGCTGCAGCCTGGCTTGCTCACTTAGCAGCAAATTTCAAATTTTTGCCTGAAACTTGCGGCCTAGCCATTTTGTTGATGGATAGGGTTCTGCATTTGGTCAAGGTTAGAAGTTAGTTTGTTTGTATAATAACCATTGCAGGTCTAAACATTTACTCTTGGGTTAGTTTGTATGAATAATAACCATTGCAGGTCTAAACATTTACCCTTGTGTTAGTTTGTATGTATAATAACCATTGCAGGTCTAAACATTTACTCTTGGGTTAGTTTGTTTGTATAATAACCATTGCAGGTCTAAACATTTACTCTTGGGTTAGTTTGTTTGTATAATAACCATTGCAGGTCTAAATATTAGGTCTGTTAAATCATACCTTTATGTGATTTAGTCATTTCAACAGATTTTTGTCGTTTGTATCCCGGTATTAATCGATTGATTGAGTAGAAAAGATTAGGTCTGTCAAATCATACCTTTAAATGATTGAGACATTTCAACATATTTTTCATGTCGGGATCAGTGCACCCTTCTATGATTGTCCTTTTGCTCGAATTGAGGCTGGTAGAAAGTCTTGTTTCTAAATATTTGACCATTATGGTTTATAGCAATGGATTTATATGACGAGGTTGCTAGCCTTTCATAATGCTAGAAAATCTAGACGATACAGATCACACAAATATGAACATATGCCAGAGATAAGTGCTAAAACTAAACACCACAAGACCAACATGACTCCAGACAAATATAGGAAAAACCAAAGTAAGAACAAATATTCCAAACCAGCAACCAGTACTAGAAAAACTAACAAGAAAAACAGAGCCCAAGGCACCCAATGCTTGGACATCAATCAGGTACCAAGCACAAGACTCAAATTCAGACATAGCTCAACATAGCCTATACAGACAAACCCTGAAAGTTGCTGTATAGAGAGATGAAACTTCTGGAAGGAACCTGCCACCGGACATCATCTATCCAAGGCAACATGGAAGTCACTGAACAGACTCCGAACTGGTGTATCACGGTGCAAGAGGAGTATGAAACGATGGGGATACATAGGTGATGACACATGTGGTTGTGGCGCAGTACAGGACCCAGACGACCTGATGGCCTGCCTCAACCTCCAGGAAACATGCAATAGATGCGACATGCTCATAGTTGAGCCCTCTCGGGTGATTTCTGAGTGTTTCCTTGTGTCTCCCTGTTTTCCGAACACCCTTTGGTGTTCATTCGAGATCTTGCAACAGAAGACGGTTGTTCATTATAAGGACATGTAACATACTCAATATTTATTCTAATATCATAACAAATAAAATCAGACTAGCACCTGTTCATCATTGTTGTTATTAATTTAATTCTGGATTCTATAGATCATAATGTAAAATACCTAAGTAAAAAGTAAAGTAAAGATCCCTTCATGCATTGCAGCATTTAGGAAATGTGTTAGGCCCATATTATTTTGTGATCCACTGAACATAGTGGGTGATGTGTTTAGCATCACGCTAGCCGCCTTTACTTCCCACATTTTTTCTGGTACCCAATTTCTGTGGCTGGGTTGGCCACAGGACCCGGTTTGTGATAAAAAAAATTAATCCTGCACCAACTGGGGACCAAACCCCGACCGCTTGACTGGGAAGCCAGTGCACTAACCACTGATCTGTCGCGGCTTAACTAAGTGCCAAATCCTTAATGTGGAATGTCCTTATAGTAGCCACGTATCATGATGAGATTAATCCTTTCCAGCTCTGGATAATTAAAAAAAAATTTTTTTCTGTCCTTCGACTTGGGCTAAGTGCTGGAATTCCCTGCTTCAGTTTTATTTTAAATAAATTAATATTGAACAAATTTAGGTAAAATTACGATCTAAACCTCGCAAGATACAAAATTAAACTATTACATGAAGTATTCATAATAAAGATTATATATTAGAAGGTGGAAATTTAAGAGACATTTTATTTTTTACTCTCAACACTTCGCCGATATATCCATCAATTCTGTTAAACACACCTTTTGTATTATGTGTCCCAGTCAAAGACGGAATCGTGCCTATATTGAATATTCACAAGTAATTCAGGGGACATGATCATTGGCTGATCAAATAATAAATCTTTAAATCATTACTTGTCTTGTAGACCAACTTTCCTCATGATATATGATTCAACTTTCAAATATAACTTTCGCAAATATCTACCTATCGGAAATCACCTTACAATAAACGTCAGTTGCGCATGTGTTGACGCCACCATCATGTAGTCATTAAACAAATGAAATTACATAAACTAAATCACAAAACGCAAACATATGTTTCAGAAGTCAGCTTTGTTCATAGTGCGCGAGAATTTTAGGTTTGTCTGTAGTGGATTTCTGCTCCTACAGTTTGGAAAGGGTTAAGCAAGTAACCACGGGTGTTTTTTTTTTTTTTGTGTTGCAATTATCATATGAAGATTAAGGGCTGCTGCCATGAATCGTTCCTTATTTGCATTTGTGACATCTTTATTTCAGGTACGATCGAAGTATCTGCAGTGTGTAGCCGTGACCTGTTTATATATAGCAGCCAAAACACTAGAGGAAGACGAAGTAAGTGTCCGCATTCAACATTGATGGTTCACGTTTTTAAGTATGAAAACTGAAGACCTTCTGTATTCGTTCTCAATCTCCTGCTGACAAGCCCTAAACAGGGCTTTGCAAGTAGCAGGATGTAGTCTGGAGAACGGAATGCGTTGTCGCTGGTTTACAGCTTGACTGCGATATTTACACCTTTGGGTCCGACACATCCGTCTTGGGCAGGAGTAGATGTTCTAAATCATGAGGGAAAACTGTTTTCAGTTGTTGACTTTGCCTTTCATTTAAATGGGATCATGATATGATCCATTAGGCTGCGAGTTGGTAGCTCTTGACAGACTTAATGCCTGTGGGACAAAAGCACATGCCTTCCTCACTTGTTGTGGTGTTGCGTCGAGTCAATTGTGCATGTTGGGGATCTATGGTTAGTCCTAGACACAATGTCAGGAGATGTTTGACTGGTTCCCCATTGTGATAGGATATATGGTTAGTCCTAGACACAATGTCAGGAGATGTTTGACTGGTTCCTCGTGGTGACAGAATCGATGGTTAGTTCTATGCACAACGAAGAGCAGTGCATGAGTTGCAGCAGTCAGCCACCCAAAACTGACTGCTAGCGAACCAGAACTGGATAAGAGGCTGCAAAAGAGCAGACTAGCTAAGGAGAAGGTATCGAAAAGGGAAGGCTAACCTGGTACCCAAAAATGCCTGCTGAAGTCAGATATGTTGAACCAGAAAGTGCAAATATCGCAGTTATGCTGTAAACTACAACCCTTTGGTATGCATTTCGTTCTCATGACAACATACTGGTCCTTGCAAAACCTTTTTTAGATCTTTGTGGCAGGAGTTTGAGAATGAATGAAGAAAAGTATACACAATGTCAGTAGGAATGTGACTGGTGACACATGGTTGTGACAGCATCTGCGGTTTAGCTTATGCAGTGGTTCTTTCTGTTCTAATAAAATGTTTGTAATAGGGGAATGGGCTGTTCTCAGCTTGAAAATCAAACTATGCTCTCTTCTCTAATTGCTTGATGGTACCCTGGGGTGGTTTTGCTTGGTGTCTAAAATAAAATATACTTAGCCCTTCTGGCATGTAGCCCACGGAATTAGCTATTCCTAATTAGAAGTTTATTTCCTAGGACTCCAACATGGCCAGGTATCTACTGGAGCACCACTTTTACCCCAAAAGAAATGGACAGTTGGTCAATTAATATGTAGATATTAACACCGGGAGTCTTTTTTAAGACTCTTGATGCCTGCATAATTTTGAGCACGACACGTTTTACTGTGCTGTTGACTTGGAGAACTTGAAACCTGTCTGTTTGTTGGTCAATAAATATGATTGTGTTGTGTGTAGAGACATAAATGAATAAAGAACTTGGTGTTATTGTTGTGTGTATGTTAGTTTCAGAGATACAAGAAGATCCAAGTGAAAAATGTATAAAAAACAAAGCATAAATATTTAGAATACCAATTATGGAACATCGCTCATCAATAAATTCATTGAAATCACAATGTATTGATGCTGTTCTTGTATAATATTAGTACAACTGTTAGTTTACACCAAAAACATATTTCATCTTCATAAACAAATTGAACCTAACTTCAGTTTCTCAATAATGGGCTGGCCCCAATCTATGTATAAGAAGATAATAAAGCGTTTCAAATCCATTTGTAATCTAACACAAAATACTTTTTGTCATCATCAGTCCCATAACCTTTTTACTTTTACCGGTTGAAAACCTGTGTGGATAGATGTGACGTATTCATCGTAACAATCTATTTCTACGGTAGCCCAATTTGGTCTTAACGGTTTATGATTTGCCGTTTTACTATGTTTTTGTTTTGACATATGGCAAATGAAAAATGTTTTCTGTTGCGATTTCGTGACGATGGTGCGGTATAGGTCAAGATCAACAGAATGTAAATAGCAGCATAAATGAGGTGATTCTAACACAGAAACAAATGTAGTTTTTGTTGTGTGGCATTCCAATTACTGACCCCATTTGTGTTATTTACTTTTCACTTCTGCTGCCACCTCTCAGATTTTTTCTTCAAACAATAGAATATTGTCATGATCTAGTGAGGAATCCAATTTTTGGTGTCAAATTGTTGCTTTCTTCTATCACTTTGGAATTATAACAAATATTTATTTTCTGTTATTTTCTTCCGTCAACAGAATATTCCCCCAACTCCGGATCTTGTGAGGAAAAGTCTGTGCGGATGCTCATTTGCTGAGATCACACGCATGGAGATGGTCATTCTAAACAAACTTAACTGGGATATTAGAATGCCATCCGCAGTAGACTTTCTTCACACGGTAAGTCTCCCATTGTTCTTGCATAAAGACAGACTGTCTTAGTTGACCTCTACTTCAGGGGACGGCGTGGGCTAGTGGTTTAAGTGGTGCGGCTCACAATCCGAAGGTGCTGGGTTCGCTCTCCACTGGCCGTTACTCCGGGGAAGCAAACCCTTAGAATATGCAGGAGAAAGTTGACCATTACATAAAATGCATGCTGAAGTCGGATGCACTGGGCCGACAGGCGCAAAATAAAAACCACAGTGCAACGTAAACCGCCTTGTGGAATAGATAAATAAATCGAACGACACACACAAAAAAAAACACGCCAGCCAACGTGCAGACAGCAAATACTTAAAACAACTTCAAAGATTGTCTGAACTGATGCATGGAAGGGTCAGCTAGGCAGGTGTGCCATGTATAAAGAAATGACGTGCTTAAACAGCAATAAAAACATCAAACTTCACCGCAGGAATCAGAGCATAACCTTCCAACCTAGGACCAAGCACATCAGACTTAACAAACACACACAAGTACAAGTTAGACCCTGCACACAAAACCTAACTGCACTTGACCAAATGAGACAGTGCAGCATGTGCTGTTTGCTTGTCCAGAACTCTTCAGAGTCAAGTTATAGCCTGCCACCCCAACAATCACTAATACCTTTTACAGCTTCACGCTCCAGCTACAAAACACCTGGTATTCAATCAAGCAAGGTTGCCTGATGCCATGTAGCTGAAAGCAGCTTGAATCTGTCTGTCCTTCGCTCTGAAGTATCATGATGTTCCAAAGGCATTGTGCAGATCATCTCACCATCTTATTGGTGCGTGGTTGTAGTTGTATGACCACCAGGAGGACACCCTTCTCGTCAGTCATATGTGCCACATCTGTACTTTCGCATTGACACTGAGTCGAGAACATCCTAGAACTCTGGTCGTGGATGTAGGTATTTCAGATGTGGTCTCTATGGGAGATATTTAGGACAATATTTGAATGAAAAATGATTTAAAATTGATTGCACTATAGAATATTTTTTTCAATTCAGTAGTTAATCATAAGATGACATTTGTCTTGCCCTCAGATCCACGTAGTGCTGGTCATGCACTACCCCCACCTGATACCCAGCCAGAGCAACCAGAGTCCATCAGAGCATCTCTCGTCCGTCATCCGCCGGCTGATTCGCTGTCTGACATGGCATGGACTACTGCACTACCGACCTTCCACCATCGCACTGGCTCTTATCAGCCTTGAATTGGAGCTGATTACCCCAGGCTGGCTGCGGCTTGTTCTAGCTTTGCAGCGAATGACAAATGTACGATTTTCTTACAATACATAATTTTACCCTGTGTCCAAATATAAATGTGTATGGTTGCGATAAGATGAAAATGTGTATGGTTGCGATAAGATGAAAATGTGTATGGTTGCGATAAGATGAAAATGTGTATGGTTGCGATAAGATGAAAATGTGTACGGTTGCGATAAGATGAAAATGTGTACGGTTGCGATAAGATGAAAATGCAAACAAAACATGTATTGCAACCATTATGCCTTCATCAGTGACAACGAACAACAGTAATGAGCTAGCAAATCATTGAAGGAAGGAAGAATACATATACGCCTTCCCCCCAGTTTGCCTTATTTCTCAATTCCGCAAGGCGGTATGCGGCGCACTATGTTTTTAGTTTGTGCCTGTCGGTCTAGTGCATCCGACTCCGTCATGCATTTTATGTAACGGTCTGCTTCCTCCTACATTTTCTAAGGCTTTACTTTCCCAAGAAAATGGTGTTGGTGCTGTGATTGAGGAGCGAACCCAGCACCTTCGGATTGTGATCTGTGTCACTTTACCACTATCCCATGCCATCCACTAAATGGAAGGTATGAACATATAAAGGAGTAAAAAAAGGTGCTGAGTAACAAGACATGGTTCCTTGTGTGTCAAAGGCTGGATACCAAATCAGGGACAAAGGCGGGAAGAAATAGGAATAGGCAGATAGCGGCCAAATACGGAAAGACCAAATAGTGATATGTTGACAGAAAAGAGGAAGCCTGGCAGATGGAGGCAGGGAAGAGGAGATAAGAATTAGGAAAAGGTCTGGAAAATATTGCCACGTGACATAAACCTAGAAATAGTCAACAACCATGCATTCCTAAGTTCAAGGTATCAACTTTTATGCATTCACATAGATACTTACATGAAACATTTAAATGTACGAAGGGCGTTCATTAAGTAACAGTAATTTTATTATAAAGTACATATGTGAATATGTGGAAAATCTTATTTCAGAACATAAAATGGCTATTTAGTAATACTCCATGGGTTGATGCGCAATATAGTACACAACTTGGCCACCCCACTGTTGACTTGCACCGTGGAGAAATGAGACAATATTGGTTTTCTGTGATTAGAATGTGTGAAACCCTCTGACATCTACAGAAGAATGAAGGTTCAGTATGGAGACAGTGGTTTTCAGCCAGAGCAGAGTATGAATGGGTAGAAAGATTTTAAAATGTAACCACAACATGCGAGAGCAGCAAGCGTGGCAACTGACGGGTTAAACAGCAGATCGGCCAGCAACAGGTGAACCACTATTGATGAAATAGCCGTAGGATAGAGCTGTAGCGCAAGATGCTAAGCAGCACATGAGCTGCAGTGGTCAGTGACTCATAGCTGACTGCTCGCGTCAGGGCCAGCGAACCAGAGCTGCCAAGACCCTTCTACACCTCTATGCGGTGATCCTGGATAACAGGCTGCAGCAGGGCAGACTGGCTAAGGAGATGGATTCGAAGAGGGAATGCTAACCCGGTACTCACAAAATGCTTGCTGAAGTCAGATGTGTTGGACTGAAAAGTGCAAATATCGCAGTCAAGCTGTAAACTACGACACAACGCATTCCGTTCTCTGGACTACATTCTGCAACTTAAGCCCTTTCAGTGTTTGGTAGTGGGAGATTGAGAATGAACGAAGCCAAGCCAAATAGCCGTAGATTTCAACACGAGTCACAGCGCAGTGCACATAGTTGTCCATGATGGCTTCGGTTATAGGAATGTGTAGCAGATGGGTATCAAGGCAGCTGATAATGAGGTAATGGAGGCAGTGGACAATTGGTTAAAGGTCACACCAAAAGACTTTCTATAGGGCATCTACAAGCTAGTGGACAAAGTGTGTTGCCAGGCACAGGGATTATGTAGAAAAATAAGACACATACAATTTCTGAATAGCACTCTTGTGACAATGTTAATAATAGAATTGCTGTTACTTAATCACTGGTCCTTGTATAACTGTAATATCATTGGCTCTTTCCGTCTTGTCAGACGATAGTAATTATGGTTTGAAAAATAGGGATGTAACTACATTCTATGACGATAACGAATGTGACTTGTGACAAATCTGAGCAGAGAAGCATCTTTCACAGTGTGTGCAAGGAAAGTATGGACCGCTTGCGGCATCGCATGGCGTGTCTTCTCAAACACTGAGTCGTTAGCCTATCAGCAATCAGTATCTCGTTTGTCTGTATTCCATGCTTAATCCTGCCCCTCCATGTAACACTGTCCATGGCGTCCTGTCCCCATGGTTTCAAATTGATGCCTGCATTATTCATATCCCACTTGCGTACATCCTTGTATCGAAGTAGTAGACGGCCCAGAGTCCTTTTTCCCCAACTGTAATTTCCCAAACAGAAGATATTTTGGTATTCTCTCTCTTCTGACCTCACTCTTGTTTCATTTGACTCTGTCCAACAGTCACACTCTTGCACAACTTTCACACGCGCCCTCCGGGTGAGATCCTTCCATTGCACTTTGGTTGGGCTGGCTTCTGAGAGTGCACAAACCTAGCATAGGTACATACAGATGCACACATAATCCAAGCACTGGTTTATGCATCTTAATATCGCCCAAATTGACTACGGTCTAGGGTGGAATAAGCGCGCTTTCGCCAATAGAAACTAGACGAGGCAAACGCGTAAAATTTAAAAAAATGGGCAAGCAAAATGGTTAACATTTTAAGAAAATGCCTTTTTTTATTTTGTTTAACTAATTGCAGTTGTGCTTATTTTGTTGTTGAAAATTTGTGTTCCTGCTTCAGAGATGATGTTTGCAATTGATTATTATCAATCATTGATCTTCTTTCATTATTTCAGGTCGGAAGTGAGCAGTTCATTCAGTGTCGAGAAACCATGGCAGACTTCTTAGGCCACCAGTTGCATGCAGCATGCTTTAACAAGTCTCGCACTTCGTCCTCCTCTGCCCCGCAGTCAAAGAAACGTAAGGTAGAACACGTTGTGCAAGAAACAGAGGATGAAAACATATACGATGGCATCAAACGATTGTACAGCGAGGACATCTTTACAGCTGTCTGCCCAAACGGGCTGAGCAGCACAGGAAATGGCTGTGCAGAGAAATGCGCTCTGATGACCTCTTGTTGCCAGGAGGTGCACCAAGATAACGATGAGAACACCAAGACCACCAGCCTTACAGGACAGACCCTGCTGGTCAACTAGCTTTCTAACATGTCCACTTACAGCATTGCCTACCTTATATTCTAAGAGTTACAGCTGTAATGTTTGTTTCTACTAGACAGAGACTGATTACCAAAAAATACTTTTTCATAAACACCAGAAGATATAAAAATAAAATAAATTAATATTGAACAAATTGAGCTAAATTAATGATCTAAACATCGTAGGACACTTACTTACTTTCTGTGTCCAAGCATCACGACATGGATTGACTTGTCATTTGCCTCCAGCATGTCACCTGGAGGTTTGGGCAGGTCATCAAGTGGTCTGGGTCCTGTATTCCGCCACAATAACATGTCATCATCTGTGTATCCCCATTGTTTCATATTTCTCTCTCTTGCACCATAATACTCCAGTTCGGAGTCTGTTCAGCGACTTTCGTGTTGTGCATGGTAGATGATGTTGTAAGGCAGGTTCCTCGCGAAGTTCCATCTCTGAGGTCTGTATCAATTGTGCCATCTCTCAATACAGCAACTTTCAGGGTTTGTCTAAATGGGCTGTGTTGATTTTAGGAAGCTATGGGTTTGAGTCTTGTACTCTGTACCTGATGTCTAAACTTTGGGTGTCTTGAAACAGTAGGACACTTAAACTAGTTTGTCTTGTGCTCTGTACCTGATGTCCAAACTTTGCCTTGAAACAGTAGGACACTTAAACTATCTATTAGTATGACAAGTTAAACGACATTAAAAATGGCAGTTAAACATCTGTTGCACAGACATTGGTTAGTCACACAAAAAATGAAATTCTACAACTAAAATCACAAAACACGTTTCAGACGTCTAATTTGTTCATGGTGGACAGTTACTTTTAGGTCTTCATTGGACGATTTTGATATCTGAGCTGAAAACAGTGAACCAATTTTCAAATTCAGAAGCTTTACATGTACCAGAATTAAATGACGATTTATTACTAAATAACCATATCTTATGGATCATAGACCGTAATGTATGTTTTTCTGGAGGTATAAATGGTTTAATAAACCACTGCATCGGCAAGCAGTCTCTGGCAAATCGGACGATGGTTAGAAAGTATAATATGACGTGAATGATTCCGACGAATGTACATAACAAACGACCAAGTGAATATTATTCCAGTATTTGACAAGGATGTGTAAGATGATTTAGTGAGTATGGTATACATGCAGTTAAGTGGACATAGAAGGGGCAGTTCCCAGCACACATTTGTTTTTATCATTTAAGAACTAGCTGAGATACGAGTCTACTAATTATTCTGCACTTGATGGACCTTCTATTGTTAAACCAAGGCTGCAATCTTGTTTCAAACACCATTTAACAACCACCTTTAGCGGCTAAGATTAAAAACATCCAAGGTTTATTTTTTGTAACATTAGAATGGAAGTTTCATGAAGACCTGGCCAGGTACAAAAATATTAGGGAAAGGCAGTCCATATTTTTAGTAACATCAGTATGGGCATTTTAACAAATCTATGTAAATGAGAGCAAACAACAAAGAGAGCCCATATCGATAAATGGCCAGATAGTTGTGCTCATCTGGGACGTAATGTTGATAAAGATGGAGGAACAAACCGAAATGTTAACGCCAGAATTAATGCGGCCAGATTTGCTTTCAACAGGGAGAACAAGGCAACAACAAATACAGCAGGGATGGATAGGACATACTCTCAGAAAGAAACTGGACAACATAACTAGATATGCACTTGATTGGAACACACGGTGAAAGAGATGAGTGGGAAGTCCAAGAAACACATGGCGGCGACGTCAGCCTGAATAGGTGTATCGTGGGTGAAACTCAAGAAAATGGCACAGAACGGGAACAGATGGAGAGCAAGGGAGATTGGACAGGCTAACGTCGCTGATGGTCTGACCAAATACAGAATGTTTGTTGGTGACAACGATCACCAAGACAAGTCATTTTCTGCATTCTGGAAAACTGTTAATGGAACCGATTTCATTGCACTTGAAGTGCAGATAGACAACAGTACACGAACTCTGCGACGGCTTCAAAATTTTCCAATTTTTTCGTCAGGTACGAACCCATTTACAATTGGGCAGACTAAAGTGGTCATGCCATGAAAAACCCATGACATGTGCGGTTCGTCAAACAGCACGATGGGATTTGAACCTGGTATGCTGGGATTGTGAATCAAGCTCACAACCAATAGACCACTGAATCTGAGAAAACAACGAACAAGAAGAGAGGAAAGTGGCAGCCAGGGTTCAAGCCACGGACCATCAGGTGACGAAAGAGTCTTGTCACAAGAGATAGAGTTAAGGGACTTGGCCAGCAAAACACATAACATACAAAAATACGGTGCCACCAATTGGAATGCCTCTAAAGAAAGTGGTCCATATGAGGTTATTGGTATCTCCATAGAGCTCGTCTCTGAATGGATCGGGAGATGGCCAAATGTGCCTTCTCTGTATCTCATTTGTTGGACATTCCTGTAGCAGATGTTCAGTAGTCATTTTAGCAGTCACATTCATCGGTATGTTCTATTTTTAGTTTATTGGCTGGATGATTTCGAAACATGTTGTGACCTGTGTGGAGTCTGAAAATCATCACCGAAAGGTTATCCTGTATGGGTCATGTGCCATCACCAAAAGGTTATTCTGTATTCAACATGTGCCATCACCAAAAGGTTATTCTGTATTCATCATGTGCCATCACCAAAAGGTTATTCTGTATTCATCATGTGTCATCACCTAATAGCTATCCTATATTCATCATGTGCCATCACCAAAAGGTTATCCTGTATTGGTCAACATGTGCCATCACCAAAAGGTTATCCTGTATTGGTCAACATGTGCCATCACCTAATAGCTAGCCTATATTCGTCGACATGTGCCATCACCAAAAGGTTATCCTGTATTGGTCAACATGTGCCATCACCTAATGGCTATCATATATTCGTCAACATGTGCCATCACCAAAAGACTATCTTATATTCAACATGTACCATCACCAAAAGATTATCCTGTATTCAGCAAAGGTAACCCTATCTCCCTTATTGACATGAAAATCCTATCAAGATAGCAGGCCAGGTCTTCCTGAAATGGTCTCTTAAGTCAGTCAAATTAATCTGATAAAACTCAATTTAGTTTTTAAAACATTCCTGTTATTGTTACCAGTTAAAAACAGCCATGTTGTGTAACTGGAAGTTGGTCCTACACCACGACTTGCCTTGGTTTGGACCTACACCACGACTTGCCTTGGTTTGGACCTACACCACGACTTGCCTTGGTTTGGACCTACACCACGACTTGCCTTGGTTTGGACCTACACCACGACTTGCCTTGGTTTGGTCCTACACCACGACTTGCCTTGGTTTGGTCCTACACCACGACTTGCCTTGGTTTGGTCCTACACCACGACTTGCCTTGGTTTGGTCCTACACCACGACTTGCCTTGGTTTAACAGTGAAGAACATTATTCAATATTGAGTTTTGAGCAATACATGGCGATTACTGTTTACACAAGTTTCAATTATTGTGAATTCAAAATAGTGCCTTAGGAAAGTAGTGATCTTCTGGTTGCCAGGAAAACAGGTCATTCAATCTTGTATTTCCTACATCATAATTGGGCTGTCTTTCATACCCAGGTAATTCAATATTTTATTCCCATCATAATCTGACTACTGTTTTTTTTAAACTGTCTTTCATACCCATACGAGGAAGCATTCCTGAGAATGTCTACATATACTGTATTTATAAGGAGAGAATTAAATATCCACAGATCTTAACATCCTTAGCGTTAATCCTCATCCCGGAAATCTGATACAAAAATGCTTAATTGCAACCGAATAATAATGATGTTATTAATTTTTCTTCGGGCTTCGATAAAATTGAATTTGAAAGTGATTTAGATCATTCTGAAACATCTGACCTTGCTTATGGATGAGTTTGATGTCGGTTTGACCCTGTGAACAACACTACCCCGCCGCCTTGATTTCCGTTTCTGGGAAACCCTGGTCTGAAGTTGGACATTGATCACTGTCCTTTAAATTCTTTGCATTCAAAAAAAATCTTATCCACCAAATTGTCAATGAAACTAATCAATGTCATACATTTGCTGTTGGATAATTACCCCGTCTTATTTTTTTTTCACATTCAATTGTCATTTGTGGCAAAAAATGGAGTAACCGTTTTTTGCATGTTTTTGATTTGGGTGAAAATAAAAACGCTAAGGAGGTTTATCTGGGAAGCAAACTTTGAGTAAATGGCAATCGCTTTGTATTCCACAACTGATTGATCTCTTGTATGTCATCAGTTTCTCTTGGTTATCAATATCAAAGTACAGCTTTGGCTTCTTTGTACTTTAATGTGTTGAAAATTTAGGGAAAAAAATTGACAAAAAATGTATTAAAATCACAAAAAAACTAAAAAGCTTAAAAATACAAAAATGTGTTTTATAACATTTTTTTCCTCCCACTGTAATATAACTTGTATATGACATCTTTCATTTTTTTCCTCCCACTGTAATATAACTTGTATATGACATCTTTCATTGTGAGCGCATGTGTTTGTTATTATTTATTTAATTTTTTTTCCCAGCAAAGCTGTAACATGTGAAATAACTTAAAAAAGAAATTTAGATTTCTCGAGAATGTAATGTTTATGTTCTCGTTTTATTTTGGTATGCTTTGAAGTCTATTTGTAAAACAGCATTTCGGGCCTATCCAGCGCTGGTGTTTAGTTTTAGAGTCAGATGCACACCCAAACTTGATATTAATCATACACGTATGTTCTATTGCTACCTCAGAAATGATTGCGGAGGAGTATTTGTATAAGACAAACACGGCAGCATTTCAGGGGCTGCTGAATTCAGAACATCTTACATTCTGTGACGATGTACATACTTCACTTTTTGATTCCATAGGAATGTAGTGTTGGAATGGCCACTCTCAATCCATTAAAGCTTGGGTCATCTTTAGTTCCGCCCATGATTCCAGCTGCTATGGTTTTTCCTGTTCTTTGCCAGATGTCCTTTAGCCTCTCTCCATTGGGTTCTAGTAGCACATGCCAAAATAAAGTCAACTTCCTTATTGTTTGTCCCATCTACACTTTCTCATGTTCAACCCTGTGAGCATGTTATTATTACACCAGCAACTGATGTATTATGGAAACATCTGTTTGGTAGAGGAGAGAGTATGTATACAACTTGGGCTGAAAGTCAGGCTCTGTTTTCTGGAGACATTTTGTTAATATGAAAACTGAAATGTCAAGTGTTGCGAGTGACCATCCCTCCTATCAAAATATGTATGCCATCCACATCAAACGAAAGTGTGTGTTGTTATTGCGGTACAAAGGAATTCAATCTCATTTCTGCCAAGTTTGCTTTCCTCAGCTTTTGACCCATTTCCAGTCTGTCTAGCCCTTCACCATCTGGTTTGGCAGACCCTGCTGATAGTTATACTGCCTCGACCTTGTGGTGAAAGGGATACCACGAGACAGTGTATATATGTGTAGTACACTCTTGATTTGAGGGAGGACCAATTTTACCTACCAAGTATTGGTTACCATACTCTACATTTGATGATATATGAGGACAAAAAAAGCTAGGATAAAAAACATAGTTAAATATTGGAGTTATAAAGATTTGTATATTTCTTCTATGTTAGTCCTGAAATAAAGGAAATTGTGGTGTCGTTTCCAGTGATATGTGCCTTTCGGCCCGACACATCCAATTTCAGCTGGCTTTTTTTGGGTAGTGGGTTTGCAATCCCTATTGCCTTAGCCAGACTACACTAGTGCAGTCTGTTTCCAGGGCCGTTGCTTGGAGGTGGAATAGGGTCTTAGAAGCAGCTAGCTATGAGTCACTGGCTGCTGTCAGCTCATTTACCGCTGCACCTTCGGCCCTAACATTTCAGTACTAGTGTCGTGTTTATCCGCACAATTTTCCCCATTGCAGTGTGCCCTTTAAATCCAGCACAATGCTTAGCTCTAACATTTGCTACTTTCCTGACTATTGGACATTAAACCAAATTCTCACCCATCCGCACTAGACCTTTATAGATTTGGTCTCTTTAGCTTCTTGGGTTGGCCTACACAAGACTCACCAAGTGTGGTCAGTTGTTTCCCTCCCTGCTAACCTTGACTTGACTCAACAACCTTCTGGTTGCCTTATCCATTCTATTTTAACAAACAAAATAAGGGCCAAGAAAACCCATGTAATGACAGTTAAGGTCACTCTTTGCTAGCATTCTCTCCTCTTTATTAGAAGCATGTGCTTCTCAGTGAGCAGACTATATCCCATTATTTTATAACAATTGTAAATACTAACAATATTGAAAGGAGACACGGTTAAACTACAGACTGGCTTATCCGCACAGGGCCACCTTAGATGATATGGGACCTGGCTTATCTGCACAAGGCCACCTTAGCAGATATGGGACCTGATACATTAAATTATATTATCTGTTTTGAAATAACTGACAGGTCAGACCTGAACCCACTCCCAAGAGTTCCTGTATATGCCCCTCTCACCATTTCTGTACATGATCACCTTCATAAATTGCCATTTATCCATTTTTGCCATATGTTAATAGGGCAGTTTTCATTATATTGTCAAACCATTGAAACGGCCACCATGTTTTAAGCTATGAACTAATGAGTCACTGCGATTTTCCTTGCCTACATGATCAAGGCTTCTGGGGGGGGGGGGGGGGGGGGGGGGGGAGATGATTTAAGATATTTGTATGGGATGCCTCTTTAGAACATGCATCATAACTTTTCACAATGATTCCTTCACCGATTCTGTTTGCAGAAAATAGATCCCGTGTCTGTTTTTGTTTGCTTTGGTAATTTGATCAAACATTATTTGTACTGGCAACACCATGATTTTATTTGTTATAAAATAAAAACGTTGGTAATCGAAACAAATAGAAAAGATATGCAACATCCAAATTGTAGATACTTTGGTCTCAGACGTTATTACTCTCACTAGAAAGTTTGTGAGAACACGAATGACACGTTCAATTTCGCTGTCAAATTGTGAGTTTTTGTGTAAGGTGTGTTTTGTACATGATAGGTCTTGACTCACAGCCGGCCAGGTTATCTGCTCCATCAGACAAGCAAATATAGACTACCTAAGGTATCATAGCCACTTATGGGACATGTCATGACTATATTTAAAACATAGGTAGTCTACACAACCACTCAGTCTACATTTGCTTGCACTCAACCACTCGGTCTACATTTGCTTGCACACAACCACTCGGTCTACATTTACTTGGCTGGTCTTGGCATACAACCAGTCACCTAAGCCATCACTTGCCACCATTTACCTATCATTGCCAGCCACAGACTTCTCCACACCTGAGAAATCCACTCAACCTTCCATGCTTTAAATGCCTGGCCAGAGATACGGTTTGGCTGTGCCATTTTCTAGTTTGTGGGCGGTAGGAATGCAGCAACAAAAACTGTAATTATTCCCATTATTTGCAATCATGTTTCATTGTTAGATGTTTACTCACTTTCACATATGTATATGGATGTTACTAGTAGTTTAGACATAATGTACATAGATTCAATCATTATTTATCATGACATGGCGTACGTAGACGTTTATTATTGACTCAACGGCTGTGTTTTGTTCATTATCAATAGTATTTAAGTAGTCCTCTGCTGTGTATTTGTCTCTTAAGGAGAAAGTCTCTAGACCAGCGGGCGAGGGACTGACACAGGGATCATTTGCAGAACATGTAACTAGTGTCCGGCTAATAAGTACCAGTTCCTGAGATGATGTATGGGTTCCTGGTTTTATGACTCCAAGCGTGTTCTGGTGTCTGAAGATTTAGCAGTTGAACTGGTAATATGCATGAGGAGCTTGTTGGTCTGCTAACATCTGGGCCTCTGTAAAGTTATTTTTTAATATACAAGAATGAGGTAACTTGCCACCTCCCATGGACAGCTTCATTGCCAGAGTTCCCTCACCTGTCAATTTATGTGTTAGGTATAGTTTCTAACTCTATCCAGTCCATGCATGATTTTGCAGAAAGTGACAACTGATCTAAAGAAACTTTAAAAAAAAGTTCAACTTTAAATGCAATTTAATATGGAATACCAAACCTGCAACAAAAATAATAGAGTAGGTCAGCCTGAATCAAATAAATCATAGGATGGAAAGGCTGACCTTGAAGCACTCCACCACAGGAATAAATATTTCACCACAATCGAGAACTGATGGTTCTACGCACCCTAATTTATTATATGGACTGAAGAGTTAACCGTTCATCCTTTGTTTCACGTTGTCTGTATCAGCAGCTGAGCGAGAATAATTCATGGACACATTTTAAGCAATCTTGTTAATTCACAGCAGAGGACACATTTCTGTTTTAAAGTTACACAAATATGATTAAATTAACCTTGTGTGGGTCCATTGGGGGTTATATGCCCACTGAAACCTTGCTAGCATGTCATAAAAGGTGATGGCTTGGCTAGCAATCTCATCATGATTACATGTATAACTACTACTACTTTAAATGCCCCCCCCCCCCCCCCCTGAAGTGGATCAGCCAATATGTGGATACCGGGGGGGGGGGGGGGGGGGGGGGGAGAGAATAATAGGATGGACCACTGTTTCCTTCCTGCCTTGTAAGATGACTAAAGGAGGTTGTGCATGGGGCTGGCAACCTCATGCAAAAAAAAAAAAATGATTGCCATTAAAACCACGCTGCGAATTTTGAAACTGACTTTCTTAAAAGCTGGTATTGCAGTTTAACATGCTGATGTCTGGAAAGTGTTGATGCAATGATTGCAGCGTGTCACTACTGCCCAATGACAAGTTTGTCATCCTTCAGGATAATATAGTACTTTGTTTGAAATCAGTATAGTGACAATATTTAAAGAGTGGACAAAGATAACGGCAATCTCCAGAATCTGTGTTGAAATTTTTTTGTCTTCTGTGGCGTTGTTTTATCTAAGATGGTATTGATGCCTCCTGCACATATAAAGTTTTGTCTAATATGCATCATGAATATCAGTGTATTTTCCACCTCGGAACAGGTCATTGCAGACTCGGCATGTCCTGGATATCTTGATGCCATCATCTTGCATAATATAAAAGCAACACAGACTGCACAATGATCATGTCAGAGAGGACGCAAGACCACATTCTGCAAACGTGTTTGCTGCATGAAGGTTCCAGTGAGAAGACCTGGTCCGAGGTATACAAGACAAACTGACGTGACATAAAATGAGCATACGAAACAAAAATTGTCAGATCTGTGAAGATCATGATAATGCAATGATAAATAGTACCTTCATCCAGTATAGACTGTGCTACCAGGGCAGAGGAACGAAAGGTCACTAACAACACCAAGAGAGAATCACTAATATTCGGGAGAAGGACCACAATTCCCTGCCTACACCAAGCAACAGAATGAATTGGTTTGGCCACATTATTCATGCAACTTTCTACAGGAGAATATCAGGAAGGTGGCCAGACAGCGTAATCGACACCTGCCGAAAAATGTCACTCACGCCATGAGATAGGTGAAAGACATGACACCAGGCTACAACCTTGTAAAAAGTGAGACGACGAAACAAGATACAATGATTAGGGAATTTGAGTAAGAATATTCAAAGGACGAAATAATGTGTACGAATCGCAAACAGGCTGACCATGACTTTGTGCGCACCTCTGATGGAAAAGTTTGAAGACAGGCGTTTCACATTTCCTCTACCCATGCAGCTCTCAGAAATTTCAAGGACTCTATGACTGACAGAGAAATCATTTGGTTTTTGGAAAATGTGCACAGGGGAGCACACAAACGTGTTGTCTGCTTTTGAATTTTTGACCCACTATCACAAGGTAGGAGACAAAATGCTGAGTCACGACAGGAGATGAAGACCATCTGAATCAAAACGGACGGCAGCCTATGTAGTGGAAGCATACTGATTCGCCAAAAATAAAAAATTAAAACAGACAATTTCAACCAGGAAGATGGGATCAAGATGCTGAGCAGCGCATGAGCTGCAACGGTCAGCGACCTATAGCTGACTGCTAGCATCAGGGCCAGCTAACCAGAGCTGCCAAGACTCACGCGGTGATCCTGGATAACATGCTGCACAACAGAGCAGACTGGTTAAGGAGAAAGTACGAAGAGAGAATGCTCGCTGAAGTGGGATGTGTTGGACCAAAAGGTGCAAATATCACAATCAAGCTGTAAACTACAAAGCACTCCCTTCTCTGGACTACATTCTGCTACTTAAGCCCTTTCAGGGTTTGGTAGAAGGAGAATGAGCCGAGCCAACCAGGAAGATATTGTGCACCATGTCCAAAGGCATGTGAAACATTGTAGAAGCCGTGACTCTCAATTCAAAGACGTATGATGCTGAGTACTGGCATTCTTTTAATTCCATGACAACACGAGCCCAAATCAGCTCATTTGGATGGGTGCCCAGTCTTGCATTTGAAAAGGTTCCTCGCTGGCAAACTCTTTGACAATGAAGATGATCTGAAAGATTCTGTGTACGATTGGCTAACGGCACATGCAGCACCTTTCTATGTGGAGGGTATCCAAAAATGTGTGTCTCGCTACAAGCGCCTCAATAATGGTAGAGACACTGTTTACAAGTAGAATAAAGGGTAAACAGGGTGATCAAAATAACACCGCTTTCAGAACCGGCTATAATTAACTTTTTTTTAAGATCGAAACAGAACTTAACTTTCTTAACATTCCTTGTATGTTTAAAGTCTGGTACGACAGTAAAGAACTAAAGTGAAACATGCGAGTGTTGGTTCAACCACTTTCCTGTCATCAGGTTTATAAGTCACTGAAGACTCTCTAATCAAGAAATATGAGGGCTGATTTTAAAAAAATATGCTACTACTTTATGCTTGAAGAAAAAAAAAAATACCTATCGTTTTTAGTTCAAATCCTAATCCCCTTAAAAATCAAAAAGGCCTGCTATGAATTGAACACTTTTCCTGGCTGTGTACCCGCTGCTGGAAGTTTCGTCTTCTTCGATCAACTGATGCTATGCTTCTAGCCCCCCAGTGAGGTTCTCGGAGGAGACCATGCGTTGCAGGTCCTCCACAGCTGTTTGGGGATAGGCCCATCTCTGCTAAGTTTGTCATACACTGTCATTGTATTCTTTGTGCTGGTCTCTCTATTCTGTCCTCACAGATCATTTGATCAGTGTCGTTGCTTCTTATTAGCTCTGTGAATGGCAAGTCTGCATGCCATTGCTGGAAGTCATATATGAGGATCTCATTATTAGCTTTCCATTTGTCTTGATTTTTTAATGTCCTGATATCTAGTCACTTTGAGCAGCACCTTGGATCTCGCAAAGAACAAAAGGTCGCATGGATCCATGTCTGGGGAGGACAGCTACTGCACGCTTAATGCTGTGTTTCAGCAATAAATCTTGGATGAGGATCAATGTTTGGGTCGGAGTACTGTCATGATAGCTTCCTGCAACTTTTGGTTCTTCCCAAGACTTGATGTGTCCCTTACAGGATAAACTACAAGACAACAATGCGACAAAGCATCCCATGATGGGGGGGAAACCCCCCCCCCAAAATGACTTCCAGAAATGCTTCCAACAGTGAGAGCACCTCTGTCTGAAGTGGACTATTTCGAAGGTGCTGAAGTTTTAACCCTACCAGACCTAAGGCCCTGAACCCAACTGTCCCCTATTCCTGGGTTCCAGAGCATTAAAAAGAAAAAACCAACATGATATAGAAAAATGTTAGTTACATGCAAACAAGTGGTTAGAATAAGATGTAACTTGGAGACATTGCAGAAAATAGGTTTGCCTTTCACCTAACGTCAATATTCCACCTTTGTGTGCGCCAATCCACCCAGCAAAAGGCAAAGAATCTTTCTCGAGTCATAAAACATTTCGAAATCTGGGAGTAAACACAACAAAGAGCCCTCATTTGTCCAATAATCCTGATAGCTGGGCTTTATACATGAGTATTCCATATACATCCTCAGTCCAAGAAAAGCCCTCATCTCATCACTCGAGCTCTCACTGTCTGTTTCACTTGAACAGAGTCTGAATCAACCAAATTATTGATCACCTGTTGGACTGTCATAAGTCTAGACTTACTTTGCTTTCCTGTTGAAGTGCTTGGTTCATCAGCCGTTCGTTTCATTGTCAATTTTCCGAATTTGTTCGCGTTAAACCCCACAAAATCAATTCAAACACGTGGGCAGCCATTTGCAATGACTAATCACGAGGATTGACCACGATTGGTTGGTTATTTTTAGATTCTGACGCACTATCCAAATTACCGAAAATTAGGTCCAGCGGTTTAGCGGCAGTTAAGGAAATTACAGAAAAATGGGGACAGTGGTCTGGTAGGGTTAAACTACATTCTGAGTTTGGATACTTTTCATCAGCCCTTGTAAATTGTTTGGTAGAGTAAGCAAGGAAAAGAACAGGGCACTGCATCTTGCAAAAAGCTGCGGTATTGTACAACACTGCTTCCCTCACCACCTCCCCAAAGTCAGTGTCTGCTCTGAGACTGACCATCTTCTCTCACTGCTCCCCAAAGTCAGTGTCTGCTCTGAGACAGACCATCCCATCTTCTCTCACTGCTCCCCAAAGTCAGTGTCTGCTCTGAGACAAGACCATTGTATCTCCAAAGCCAGTGTCTGTTATGAGACAGACCACCTTCTCCCTAAAGTCAGAGTCTGCTATGAGACAGATCACCTTCTCCCCAAAGTCAGGGTCTGGTATGAGACAGACCACCTTTTCCACAATGTCAGTGTGCTCTGGGACAAACATTACCACTTTTGGATGTTGGTAAAACCACAAAATAGCTATCATATTACAAGATCCCCAGGAGTGAAAGAGTAATCAGGGCCAGTTGAAACATACTGATCAAGGTGGGAGCGAAGAGTAATCAGGGTCAGGTGAGACATACTGATCAATGTGGGAGAGTAATCAGGGTCAGTTGAAACATACTGATCAAGGTGGGAGAGAAGAGTAATCAGGTCATTGTTTTGAATGCCCACAATGAGGTCACTCTTATGTACACCTTGAAAAGGGCTTTAAGTGACAGGTTGCAGTAGCTTTCCTCACATGTCAAGCGTGGTGATGAAGGTGAACCGAGGTCCCTCAGGCGGTTGTGCTATGCTTGGCTTCATCTGCGTGTCGCTAACTACTACGGAGATCATGTCAAACCTCATCTTGTTAGCCAGACTGTTGTCCTAGACAACAGATCGTTTCCAGGATGACCAACAAGGAGGTCAGGTGAGGGTCTTGCTCAGTATATATCTCCTGACCCTGGCTAACATTCTCTGATCAGTGTGTTTTGCCTGATCAGACGTTAGCCTCATTGTCCCATCATGGTCAGGTGAAACACACTGATCAATGGAGTAATCAGGTGAAACATACCGATCAAGGTGGGAGAGAAGAGTAATCAGGGCCAGGTAAAACATACTGATCAAGGTGGGAGAGAAGGGTAATCAGGGCCAGTTGAAACATACTGATCAAGGTGGGAGAGAAGAGTAATTTGGGCCAGGTGAGACAAACTGATCAAGGTGGGAGAGAAGAGTAATCAGGGCCCGGTGAGACAAACTGATCAAGGTAGTCACCTCACGCCCTTGTTTGTGTTCCTGGAAATGGATATCCAAAGCTGTTCACTAAAGTGGCGATCGACACTGTAATCCCCATAGTGGTGCACTTACTAAGGAACCTTGCATTGCGCTACAGGCCAGTGGGACCAAGGTTCACCTGGTTGATAGTGGGGTGGTTTACTAAACTGGGATTGCAGCATGCCAGGGTTCAAATTCACGGACAGACAACATAATAAGGATTATGATTCGTGCGTGGTACAACCGCTCCCCCAGTCGATCCAGCTGAGATGGGGAAAGTAAAAGAACTGCAAGGAAGGAAGCTGGCCACCTCAGCTCACATAGGCTGCGGCTAGTACATAAAGAGTTATCTTCATACCCGATGGCAATTGTTGCCATGGGACTGACCTTTACCTTGCCACATTCTTTCAAGTACACCCTCTGGATGTATGATGAGTGAACTCAGCACAATTGTCTACGAAACAACACACACACGCAAATGGCCAGGGATTACTAAAAGAAAAAGTAAAAAAAAAACCACAGACCAAACTACCAAAGCAGACAATCCAATCTTCATTTAATGTATGTAGGCATACGAACAATAAAAATGGCCGATAATTAAATAGTAGCAAATCACTAGGACCCTCTTATTTATTCAAATCACGAAGAAAACAATATCCCACTGCTTCTAAAGATACACATTGTAAATGATCACTAAATAGGGTTGTGTATGGGACTGACAACCTCATGTAAAACAGTGTCAGACAAACCAAGCCCACACAAGCACAGACATGCTGTGGCGCAGCCTTCCTGCAAGGAAGTAAAAACTGCAGTGGTGCGGGGCCCCCCCCCCCCCCCCCCCCTCCCCCAGAAGGAAAAGAAGACGATGAAAATTAGAGGAATCATTTAGTGCACTCGTTTTATTGATGTCCGTTAGTGCCTACACTGGATTATGTCTACTCTCAAAGACACAGATTAAGTAACAGTTCTAAGAAATGTCCAGGTTGCAGAGAAGGCCGTGCCCTTGATGTGTGCTCTATTCCTTCTTCCTGCTGTTGTACATGGGTGGTGCTGAGTGCAAATAAATAGTCCCGCTTTGCCACAGCTGAAACAAAAAAGAACATCACACGCAATCAATGACGGGGAAAGAGAAATGATAAATTACTATTGTCTGCCAGTGCCCGGCCCAGCATGGATTCTAGCAGCTGGTATATTGGAAAGGAATGGATACATCCACTGCAGACTTCTATTTGTGAGAAGTCGAGATTATGTCCAATGTCGCAGATTTTTTCATGTGAGTCTTCTGGTGAGAAAAGATTCCCTTGTTCTCTGGTTAGTGAGATCAGACTCTGATGTCCGTATCAAGCAAGTTAAACAAAAAAACCCTTGGCAGTTACAAATCAAAAAGAGTTGGCTTAACGGCTGCTGTCTTTAATTCAAAAAAATTATTTGGACCTTCCCCTGGGCCTAGTAATCCGCAGGAAGTTCTAAAATACCTACTACGGATAGCCAAAGCCTTTGGCTTCCTGGCAACATGGGTTAACATGCCTGTTTGAATATCAGGAACCCATATAAAAATTGTCCCATAGCAGATTATTATTTGTAAAAAATAAAGATTAAGCCCACTGAAGACTGCCATCAAGGAGGAAGTGTTAGAGACACCATGGGTGTGCGAGGTATCTATATATGAGGTGGAATGACGCAGTCGTCATTGTCTAGTACTCCCAAGACAGGTACTTATTTTCAGCTGAGTAAATGAAACCATGCAGTGAACCTTCCCCCATTTGCTGGGAGTGACAGGCACTGTAACCATTCTGAATGGTGCTAAGTCTCATCGTGTACAACAAAAGAGCCAAATGACCAAAGCACTGGCAGATAGCTAACAAGGTCATGCTGTTAAACTGACACCAGTGTCGCCACCAGGTGAAACTGTAACCGTGCTGTAGTGTTAGCCACTCTGCTGCATGCCTGCACAACATGGACAGTGTACAGCTAAATCATTTCCACTTGAGCTGTCTCTGGATATGATTTTTTAAATCATGAAATCTGGAGAGGAAGACTAACATCTGGTCAGGCAAAATACTGGTCAAGACCCTCACCTCAGCTTCCTAGCAGCCCTCCCTGGAAACGGGCTGTTTTCATGGCATCCTGGCTATGGTGAGGGATTAATGTGATCCCCGCAGGTGAAGCCAAGCATATCACAACCACCTGGAGGACCCTGGTCCATCTTCATCAGCACTCTCAGGATGTGAGGAAAGCTACTTCAACCTGTCACTTAACGTCCTTTTCAGGGTGCAGAAAAGAGTAACCTACTCATTGTAGGTATTCAAAACAACAGCAGCATGAAATGTGGGTCAGTTATGAGCATTTCAACATGTCAAATGTTTGATCATTTTGGCTAGAAACACCTGCGTGATGAGCCCAGTCCACCAATGTGATTAACTATCATGGCTGCGACTGGGGTCCTGGAAATTAGCTGCATATTGTCGATTTCATTTTTCCCCCAATGTGTCAGAAATGGTACCCGGAATGTAAGAAATAGCAACTGCTACCTTCCAAACAAACAAAAATGACTACACAGGGTTGTGCATTGAGATAGCAACCACATCATGTAAAATTAATTGATAAAGAAACAACCTGTTCAATAAAATACGTCAAGACTGCCGATACAGACTTCCTGTTGGGGCCACTCCTTTTGTCTCCTGTATAACAAAAACGAGACAAGAAGTTCCGCAGCAGAAACAGTCAAGGAAATGACATGTTAAGTCTTCAGATTTTGTAGGTGAGATTAATCAATTCTATTCTTTGCAGTCTTGCCTTTCCGAGCTCTGAAAATATCAGGACACCAGCTTCTTCCTCTGGGTAAACTAGAGCATGCAGCATCAGGGCTGCAAATTCAGTCCATTTTCTACAAGAGAGAAACCCTTTCGCACCTGTTCATCTAGTTGGCGAACAAACAGACTTTTGACGTAATTCAGTGTCCCTACATTGTCCGAAGAATCGGCATGGCAGCCTGGTCTACGAACTCTCTGCAGTCTAGTCCCAGGAAAGATTCTCTCTGGAAACCAAATTGCGACTTTACAAATCATGCGTCATTCCAATCCTTATGTAGGCTCCGGAACTTGAATGGTCTTGCAAAGAGATCCGAAGAGCCTTGAAGCCAAAAAAGCCTGAAAGAGGAACTAACCTTCTACCAGGCGCGTCAGCAGGGTGGTGGATAGCTGAGTGGGCTCCATTTAAGAAGTTACCTGTCCCTATCAAATAAACAGCCATTAACCAAAAAGAGGCAGCCCCTTCATCGTGCAAAGACACAACAGGTCAATCCCCTATTTGTCTTAAAAATGATCTTTACGCCAATGAACTTGCACAATTTAAGGACCATGAAATATACGAGATTATTGGAAAGGAAGACGAGTTAACCCTTTACAGTCTGGCCTACTTAATTCAATTCGCTATCCTTAGTTTAGCCGTTACTCGCCTAGTTCATTAGTTTCTCGTATTAACCCTTTACAGTCTGGCCTACTTAATTCAATTCGCTATCCTTAGTTTAGCCGTTACTCGCATAGTTCATTAGATTCTCGTATTAACCCTTTACAATCGTCTAATTTGTGAGATTCGCGTCCTCGGATATACATCTAATAAATTAGACTGGGTTGAAAAGGGTTAATGGAGGAAATAAGAAAAGTGAAATTAATGGTTATAACAGAAACAAAGGAAAAACAAAAGGTGAGGGAGACATTGATCATGATGGAAAAATGCTGCTCTACAGGGCTCCCACACTGTAGTAGGTGTTGGCCAGGAACCAAACGGATAACATTAAGGGACGAACATTCATCTCGGAGCACGTTGTGGTATTGAATCTCAAGGAGGGGAAACAATGGAATCAACCATGTCATTGTGTACAGACCAAATGAATGCGAGAGAGCAGATGTCGAAAAGGAATTCTTTGGCTCGCTTCAAATGATGATGGACGATTGCCATGACGAGATTATTCTTCTTGGAGATTTTAATGCCAGAGTTGGAAACGACCAATCTAGATTTGGGGAGGGACGAAATTAGGAGATAAAGAGAGGATGTACTGAATGACATAGAAGACAACTTCTTGGATTCCGCTGGGAACAAAATCTTGTCATAACCAACACAAATTTCCCCATAAGTGCATTCACACATTACACGAGATGTGAACAATCATAAAATGAGAAACCTGTAATCCATTATATTATTGTTAAGAGAAGAGCAATCAGATTTGTGAGAGATTCCAGTGTTTTGAGAGGATCACAAATTGGAAGTGATCCCACCGTAATAAAAAAAGAACAACCTATGGTCAACGTGCACCATTATGAATTCAAACAGCCGAGAAAGGAGGACGAGAAGTGAGTCCCACAATTTGTTTTAGATTTTGTTCTGTTTTCCGCTTGGATTTGAAGATTGAGAATGGGGGAGTTTCTCAACAAATTTTTTTGAGGTAGATCTATTTAGTCTATGTAGATACAATAATTATGTTTATAGACGAAATGACAGGTGTAGCCATTACGGTAAACATCTATAGTAGTATTAGTATATTTTCTGTCGCCCCCCCAAGGGATGCCGCTACCGGGTGAGTCTAAATATTTGTGCTATTTTTCACCACTGTCACCTTCATGTATCTCAGAAACTAATATACACACAATAACACTAACAAGTTCTTTATTAATATGTGTCCCTAGACACACACACACCCAACATTTTTGTGTGTTTAATTTGAGGTTCTCAAAATCAACAAACATGCCGTGACCTAACATGCTGAAAAATTACGCGGATATAGGAAATAGACGTAGCTTTGCAGTCTAGAAAGCAAAAGGTTAAAGTAGCTGCAGCAGAAGCATGTGGTGGAGTCCGAATTGGGAGGAAGGGACAAAGACCAGTCTGGTTGACAGAAATAGCAAAAATGAAAATCAAAGCAAAAGAAAATGCCATGGAAGCAAAGAATATAGTCGGGGAAAACAGACAAATATAAAGAATATGTGACTCTCAGAACAGAGACAAATAACATAGTGTTAATTGCAACACAGAAATACTGGGAAGAGTTTGGACACAAGAGCTGGAAAAGAATACTAAAGAAAATCAGAACTGTTGCGCAAGATCCCAAAGAAGTTGAGGAAGGAAAAAGGGTGCCCTCTGAAATTTGAAAAGGGCAAACAAGGTGCTTTGCTTACTGGCCTGAAGGTAAGTATGGATAGATATACAGAATACTCCTTAGAGCTCCTTAAGTCCATGGAAAGACGAGCGTCACAAATAGCATTGGAAGAGTCCACCCACACAAGGGGCGTTAAAGGCAAACCAGGGCTTCAAACATTTTTTTTCAAGTAGTCAAAACACCGTCTATTTTTTCGATATAACCTCCTGCAACATTTATGCACTTAAGTTTGAGTAATGCTTGAAAAGCTTCACTGTAGAAAGATTTGTCAGTATGTCTGAATCAATCCAGGACAGCCTGTTTCACTTCGTCATCAATACTGAAATGCTGACCTCCCAGGAATTCTTTTAGAGATCCAAAAAGGTGGAAATCGATTGGAACGAGGTCTGGGCTGTAAGGTGAATGTCAATACCTCCCAGGCAAGTTGCTGCAGACGGCACATAGTGCGGTGAGCCGTATGAGGTCGAGCGTTATCTTGTAGAAGCAGGACGCCCTTTGTGATCAAACAGGCCCAATTTTACCGCATACGGTTACGCACATCACTCACAATGCGTATGGACTATCCACTGCTGATAGTGGCACCACAGGGGAGAAAATCAACATGAATGATGCCAAGTTTGTCCCAGAAAACTCGTCACTTTATCTGCAGACGCAATTTACATTGTTTGGATGGTGATGATTATGAATGCTTCCACTGCTTGGATGCTCATTTTGATTCAGTAGTATTATGATGCGCCCAGGTTTCGTCACATGTAATGATGCGCCCAGGTTTCGTCACATGTAATGATGCGCCCAGGTTTCGTCACATGTAATGATGCGCACAGGTTTCGTCACATGTAATGAAGCGATCCAAAAAGTCATGCCCTTCCATGGCAAAATGTTCCTTCAATTCAGTGCAGGCTTGAACTCTTCTCTGTCAGGCAAAAGCGGAAAGCTGTCTTCCGAAAATGCAAATGTTCATGAATAATAGTGTTCACTGTACCCAGAGAAAGACTTGCCTCTTGTTCACCGTACCCAGAGAAAGACTTGCCTCCTATGCAATTCCGCAACAGGTTGTGCGTCGATTTTCCAGTATAAGGCGTCCGACATTCGGAATATTCACAGGAATGACTGGTGGGTTGAGAGCCACCACGGCCGGGATCATCAATCACGGATCTACGGCCTTCTCTAAAACGTTTAGACCATTCAAACGTCTTGCTGCGGCCGAGTGTCTAATCCCGTATTGTGATTGCAGGCTTCTGTAAATTTCTGAAGGTTTCAAACCTCCTTTCACAAGAAACTTCATCACAACACGCTGTTCCATCTGTCAAGTGACTGGCGCTATCAGTAATAGGACACAAGTGCCCCTAACTAATGATAGTACACTATAACCCATTCAGGTAGAACTGGAACAAAAAGAATGTTTGATTTGAACGCCCATCGTATATAATAACAGCAAAAATGTGAATCAACTTACGACTCCCGCAGTAATGACTAAGGACAAGACGCTGGCGGCAAGCATTGTGTTCCACTTGGCGTTCTGGCGGTTATAGCCTTCCTGCCATGAGCCCTCCGGCACCGGCAAGAAATTCATGTGACTCTTGGTCTCTTCACTGATCTGGCGAAGGGACTTAAAATGGGCTGGCACTCCATGGCTCATGCGGCTGACCTGATGAATACCTGCAAGTATTATGGTAACACACCTGTTAACTAGCTCGGATTAAATGCATGTGGTACTTAACTGGCAAGTAACACTCACAAAGATGGAGGAACAAGTCAAGATGTTAAAACCAGGATTAAATTAAGCTGCTCACTGGGCCAGAAAAGTTTATCGAGTAGCTTGTTAAAACAGTACATTCAATTATCTTCAAAAAGACATAAGATTCATCCTCACCTAGTTTATCAGTCCTAACACCGGTTGTAGGGACGATGAGGCTAATGTCTGGTCAGGCAAAACACACTGATCAGAGAATGTTAGTCAGGGTCAGGCAAAACACACTGATCAGAGAATGTTAGTCAGGGTCAGGACAAATATACTGGTCAAGACCCCACCTGACCGCCTCGGCCATCCTGAAAATGGGCTGTTGTCGAGGACAACAGTATGGCTAACAAGGTGAGGTTCAACGTGATCTCCGTAGTAGTGAGCGACACGCAGATGAAGCCAAGCATAGCACAACCACTAGGAGGACTCCGGTCCACCTTCAGCACGCTCGAGATGTGAGGAAAGCTACTGCAACCCGTCACTTAATGCCCTTTTCAGGTCGCACATAAGAGTAACCTACTCATTGTGGGCATTCAAAATAACAAGACTGGTTATAAGATTGTCTGAGCATGTCTTTCTATTTGAAGTATTTGACACTATTCTCTGCAACTGTCTTCATTTCATCATAATCATAGGTTTGTACTTTAACATCTTCACCCATTATATGGATTTACTGTGGAACATTCTCCATGCGGAAAGTAAGATTAGGCTGTCCAATACCAATATAAAGTTCAACCTGCTAATATGGCTCAGGAACATACATGCCATCATGGTAAACTTAGGCAGTGGTGCTATTCTTGTCCTTGCCATACACAAAGACCCCAGCATGAAACCCGAAATTGCCAGTGTAAGTAACAGTGTATGCGCTGGATTTAAGCACACATGGGAAACGATGAGTAGGGATGCGAAGGAACATCTGACGGAGAATGTTGGAAAAGAAAAGAGCAGAGCGACTGGAATCTCTTGGGTGGAACTGGAACTCAAGAAGTCGCGTGCATACGTTGCAGTCCTCATATTCTACGAAGATCCAGATGAATAAATGATAATAAATTACGCTAGTAAATGAAAAACAATCCTCACATAACATATGTATTCGTAAAATTAACAATATCAGAATTCTAGCTCTAAAACTGTCAAACGAGTCAGAGTGCGAGTGAGTTTTGTTCCGTCTGGTGTTAGTTTCGAGCACCTTGTCGTGTTTACTGGGACATCCGGCGCTGTTTATTAACCTTACTTCCAAACGATATTACTCAAAGTACAATTTCCTTAATCGAATGAAGACTTACGTGGTGCTGCACGAAGCAATGGGGCTACTTTATTAAACATTGTTGACTGGAAAATGTGTAGACTGATATTTCTTCCGATCTTGGCGTGTCCTCTGTCAGTCCTCCTAAAGTTCACGAGTTTCTTCAAAATAGGTATGCTGCAACAATATGAAACAAATAGAGATTACTTTATAAATTATTTTAAAGATTAAGTATTAAATTAAATATCTTATATTAATCACAAAATACAGTTTTTCCCTTTTAAATATATGAGATGATACTTAATGTTAATGCAAAATTTAGATTATGAAGTTCAGTATTAAGGACAACAATAGATAATAGTATTGTCATTATTGATCTCTGCCCCGTTCAGTAAAAACATCCAAGTTTTGTATTATTCGGATTGAGAAGGCTAGTCACGTTCTCAAAACGGAGCACGACCTTATACACCCGGCTGTAAATGGGTACTGGACGCGTTCTCCAGTAGGGACACGACCTTATACACCCGGCTGTAAATGGGTACTGGACGCGTTCTCCAGTAGGGACACGACCTTGTCTACCCGGTTGTAATTGGGTGGTGGACGCGTTCTACAAAAAAGGGACCTTATCTACCCGGCTGTAAATGGGTGTTGGACGCATTCTCCAGCCGGGACATGACCTCATCTACCCGGCTGTAAATGGGTGTTGGACGCATTCTCCAACATGGAAACGATCATATCCACCCGGCTGTAAATGGGTGCCGTACACGATCTCAAAGGTAGTGAAACCAACGACCAAGTTCAAGATTGACTATCTGATGAGGAAAAAGATGGCTTGTGCCAACTCCAGATCCATCAGCACAGACCCTCCAGCATCAGCATCACCACGAGGGGGGTGACTTCGTGGGGCATGAACATTCCAATCGTCCGCTGGTCACTTTGTGACGAACCTACAACTAAATGGTGTTATAGTCTGGGATGGGGTTGAGGATGAACTCGCAACACCAACTAAATGCTTCCGTGGCGTGCGTCTCATATAGCCTCTGACAACAAAAGTCAACTCATGGCCTTCGCGTGGTAGAACTATCTGGACTAACAAGAGACTGGGCGGTAGGCCTTGCGCCTTAAAATCAGTAGTGTCGGGCAGGTGTGGTTCGAAAGCCTAGGAAGGCAGCTTATCTAGGAGAAGGAAAACTCTGGTTTCAAACCATCTGAAGTCTTGCAGATAAGATACTGGCGTGTCGTGTCGGGTTTTGTCAGATATGGCTGTGCAATCTGTTTTCTGATAACTCTGTAAGTTGGTCAGCGTCTGACAACCGACGATGTGCGAAGGACCACACACAAGAGGATACAATGCCTTGTCCTAGAGCGAGGAAAGGCAACCCAGCTGAGTGTTGTGGCAGAGCAGACCAGTCACTTTCCCTTGGTTGGCGGCTGGTCTCGGAGTGAACTCTGACTGGCGAACAGATAGAGCATTGCTCTGCTGATCCGGCAGCTTCTGCAGCTTGCCTTGTTCCTAATGTATTGGTATCACCTTTCCCTTGGAGCAAACAAGGCAGAACGACAGAGGGACCATACTGCATGGGAAACACATGGTCTCTATATTTATGCCCGGGCTTTGTGCTAAAAGCACATTTACTGTCGTCTGACAAGACGAAAAGAGCCAATTATGATGGACAAGACCGCAATGAGAAATTAATTGTCTTCAGACTCTCCAGAGTCTTCTAAACGAGTATAACGACGTTTAGTTAAGAAGAGGAATAATAATTATAACAATAATAATAATAAGAAGAAGAAGAACAACAACAAGAGGAACACAAATAAAATAAATACAAGTAAATATATTTGTAAATACAAATGTGGAGGTATTGAAAAAGTTGGGGGTGAAAAGTGAATTAATGAGCGAAATTATGTTTAGACAGTTTCGTTATTTTGGTCATAAAACAAGATATACCGTCTTGTTGAAGACCATTGCAGTTGACCTTCGATGTGGAGATCGCACAAACTGACCAGCCGACCTTCGATGTGGAGATCGCACAAACTGACCAGCCGACCTTCGATGTGGAGATCGCACAAACTGACCAGCCGACCTTCGATGTGGAGATCGCACAAACTGACCAGCCGACCTTCGATGTGGAGATCGCACAAACTGACCAGCCGACCTTCGATGTGGAGATCGCACAAACTGACCAGCCGACCTTCGATGTGGAGATCGCACAAACTGACCAGCCGACCTTCGATTTGGAGATCGCACAAACTGACCAGCCGACCTTCGATTTGGAGATCGCACAAACTGACCAGCCGACCTTCGATTTGGAGATGGCACAAACTGACCAGCCTTCCTTCGATGTGGAGATGGCACTTGGACTGACCAGCCGACCTTCGATGTGGAGATGGCACTTGGACTGACCAGCCGACCTTCGATGTGGAGATGGCACTTGGACTGACCAGCCGACCTTCGATGTGGAGATGGCACTTGGAATGACCAGCCAACCTTCGATTTGGAGATGGCACTTGGACTGACCAGCCGACCTTCGATGTGGAGATGGCACTTGGACTGACCAGCCGACCTTCGATGCGAAGATGGCACTTGGGCTGACCAGCCGACCTTTGATGCGGAGATGGCACTCACCAAAAACTTTAAGCACGTTACGTTTTTCAACATGAGGAGAAACGTCCATCAAAGAGACACAAACCATAAGAATCATATTTTCCAGTAGGGTAAGCAGCTATTTCCCTCTGATTGGATACAGAATGGCGTCAACAATCCACGACTAGGTGGTTTGTTACGAGCAGCATAGATGGCGCCTAACAGGCTGCGAGTCTACTTTGCTCTAGTGTTTGAGATTATTGAGATGGACTCTCCCATCAATTAACCACCCTCCACAGCGCATTGTCCCAATGCAGCGAAGTGTTCAGCTGCTCGAGCCTAGCCCGCTAAGCAGGAAATCCTCCTCTCGGCTACATACAGCTCATACCAGAGCTGGGACCTGCACAGGGAAATCTGTAGAAGTACAGGTCGACTAAGACATAGAAACATAATGTATTCGCGCTTTTGGTAGGTCATTCGAGAATCCATGCAAATTTGAAATAGGAGAAAAAGAAGATCGGGTGGCCACTGGACATTGGAGTTAACAGAATAGACCGTCCCACACTGCGATCCAAGGACGTATGCAAGAGGGGCATGAAGTCATGCGACTTCCCATCTGAGGGCTGGGAAGAAATTACTCATGATCGAGCTATCCGGAGACAGTCTGTTGGAGGGGGCATAATGACTGCTGACGCTCGTAGAGGTCTTCTGGCTGCAGAGAAAAGAGAAAGACGGAAGAGATCAAGGAACAGCCAGGCAAGCCATCCTCCTTAGAATGGTTGTACGATCTGTGGCAGGGACTGTCACACCCAGACAAGCCAGCCTCCTCAGTATGGTTGTACGATCTGTGACAGGGACTGTGACTCGCGGATCGGCCTTTACAGCCAAAGCAGACAGTGTCGAAATACAGGAAACAGAGTTGGACAAAACTTACAGGGCGCCACGCGCATTGTCTACAGAGGGAGACGCCTATGATGAAGAGAAGTCCACGCACGTTACAACCCCAATGACGGCCGTGTCAAGTTTGATGTTGTAGTTGTTTAATGCCTATAATGAGTAGGTTACTTTTTGTGCGAGCTGAAAAGGACGTTAAGTGGCGGGTTGCAGTAGCTTTGCTCACATCCCGAGCGTTCTGATGAAATAAGACTGAGGTCCTTCAAGCGGTTGTGCTATGCTTGGCTTCAACTGCGTGTCACTCACTACTACAGGGATCACATCGATCCCTCACCTCGTTAGCCAGACTTTCAAGAAAAAAAAACTTATAAATAGGACAAGGATACGTGGTTATAAAGAAAGTGGCAAGAAAAGAATAAAAACAAGAAAACTTCATTTCTTTCTTTCTTTTCTTCTATTCGCTTATCCTGTCCAGCCTTTGAGCGTTAGGTTCTGAAGGGATCTCCAGAACCAGCCCGTCTGTGTGACTCGTGCACAGTGGCATTCATCGCCCCAGATATTTCTGTAAGCCACCTTTTTTTTTTTTTTTTTTTTTTTTTTTTTTTTTTTTTTTTTTTGTAGTTTGCCTTTAGCTTTGAATCCGTTGTATCTTAATATCATTGAATGTTGGGGTGTACTGTGTGGTGGTATTTTTGCTACATGGCCAAACCTTTTTAGTTGCTATTTTTTAAAGATGTAGTCTAATACTGGTGTTGTTCCCACCTGTCTTCTGATGTCATCGTTTCTGATCATGTCTCTCCTTGCTATACCCAATATTTCTCGCAGGCATTTGGCTTGGCTTGGCTTGGCTTCGTTCGTTCTCAATCTCCCACTACCAAACCCTGAAAAGGGCTTAAGTAGCAGAATGTAGTCCAGAGAACGGAATGCGTTGTGTCGTAGTTTACAGCTTTACTGCGATATTTGCACCTTTCGGTCCAAGACATCCGACTTCAGCAATCATTGTTTTAGTACCGGGCTAGCATTCCATTTTCGATCCCTTCTCCTTAGCCAGTCTGCCCTGCTGCAGCCTGTTATCCAGGTACACCTCGTGGAGGTGTAGAAGGGTCTTGGCAGCTCTGGTTCGCTGGCCCTGACGCTAGCAGTCAGCTACGGGTCACTAACCACTGCAGCTCATGCGCTCCTCAGCATCTTGATCCCCGCGCATGAATCTCATTTCTCTTCTTACGATGTAACGTTTTTCATTTGACGTTAGTGAAAAGAAAGCCAAAGAGAAAAGTAATAACAGTCGACAATATTCAGACTTACATTTTGGAATGAACAATGAACTAATAAATGAATATTTATAATTATTGTTGTTGTTGTTGTTAAATTCAAACAATGAGTCAGTCTACTTTTTTGTGGGCCCTGAAAAGGGCGTTAAGTGACGGGTTGTAGTAGCTTTCATCACATCCCGAGCGTGCTGATAAAGGCAGGTCATCGTCTTCCAGGCGGGTGTGATATGCTTGGTTTCATCTGTCTGTTTAGTTTGGTTTGGTTTGGTTGGGTTTGATTTGGTTTGGTTTAAATTAGTTTAGTTTGGTTTGGTTTGGTTTAGTTTAGTTTAGTTTAGTTTAGTTTAGTTTAGTTTAGTTTAGTTTAATTTATTGTATTCGAAGAATGAACGGGATTCCGCACGGTTTAACCCTTAAGTGCTCTGTTCTTCTCCATATCTCCGATTACAAAAGTTGCTGACGTCACAAAACTATGCAGTAGTGTCTCATCTAAAGCGGAAGTGGATATATTGAGGTCGGATTTAGATAAAATTCGAGAATGGTCTGGAAGCTGTTAAGCGGAGTTCAATGTAAATAAATGTACAGTCATCCACATGGGTAGATCCAATATGGAACATAATTACAGAATTGGAGAGAACAATAGAGAAAGATAGATAAGGAAAGGGACCTAGGGGTTATAGAACATCATACAGGTGAGGTGAGTGAGCAAGCCCAGGTAGCAGTGAAAAAGGCAAATGTAATGTTAGGTATGATAAAAAGAAATATTAAATATAGGAGCAAGGAAGTGATAGTCAAACTGTATAAAGCATTAGTTAGACCTAGATTGGAGTACTGTGTACAGGTGTGGAGTCCTTATCAGAGAGGGGATATAAACATGCTGGAAAGAATACAAAAAAGAGCGACAAAACTGATTCCAGAATTACATTTACGAGGAAAGACTCAGAAAAACCGGCCTACAATGTCTAGAAAAGAGAAGAATTCGAGGTGACAATACAGGTTTATAAGATGATCAGAGGAACGGATAAATTAGACTATAACAAATTTTTCAAAATACAACCACCTCCAAGAACAAGCTGACTAAAGAGAGGTCCAGATTAGATAGTAGGAAACAGTTTTTTAGTCAGAGAGTGGTGAATACTTGGAATGCATTGCCACAGGAGGTAGTGGAGGCAGTGGAGGCAGGTACAATTAATGCATTTAAGAATAAATTGGACGCATAGCATTTAGAGCAAGGTAATGTAAATGAAACTGGTTGTATACAGACTCCGCAGAGTCTTCTAAATCAGTATAAAGACGTTAAGTTAAGTTATATTTTTGGAGAATGCTAGCACAATGCACGACCTCCGTAGCACCGGCGAGGATCCCGTAATAGATTCGGTAGATTTTAAACATCATTACGGGACGCACACGGGCGTCCGATTTCTACTACCGAGTGATCATAAAGTGATCATTTTTAATGTCGGTGGAGTGGAATAAACTGGTTGTATACAGACTCTGCAGAGCTTTCTAAACCAGTATAATGAAGTTAAGATCCGGGGAAAAACCAGAAGGTCCACCATAATTTGAACCCGCGACCTCCAGCATCCGAGGCCGACGTCTTACCTCGAGAACACTCAGTCCCTTGTACACAATATGTACGTAAAAGAAACCATAGCGGTTGAAAATCGATACGAGTAGGCTGTTTTCCAATGTCTGGGGGCGAAGTTATAAAAGTAATGAGACACCTACTCAGTATGCAACCTACCTTCCCTAAGTTCTAAGTGGGCCAGGCCATGAAGTTTTAAGACAAAGTTCCACAGTTCCTTAGGGATCCAGAGTACAAGGGGGCTTGTCATAGGTCTTTACCCTGACCATGAAGGAGGAGGAGGAGAAAGTTGAAATTTGGCACAGTGCTTATTCCTTCTCATTGTAGCCACCACCTGAATTTATACAATTCTGCAATCTCTGCCTGACCTTGAAAAGACCTACAGAATAAAACAGCATATTTTCCGAACTAAACCAGTTATCACAGGCCAGACATCTTCGTCACTGTCAAAATGATTTCCTTTCAGCTGTTTTTTAAGTTTTAAGAAAAGAAAAAATTCTGAAGGAGCTAAATCCGGAGAATATGGTGGGTGTGGAAGAATTTCAATATTCAAATCGTTGGTTGTTTGCAGCACAAGGCTTGCTTTATGGCAGGGCACGTTGTCTTGAAGCAAAAGCAGAATTTGAGTGCGCGCTATCCCTCGTTTTCTGGTCACAGTCTTTCTTAGTTTGGTAAGGAGATCTGCATAATATTGCCCATTAATTGTGCTGCCATGAGGCAGGTAATCTTTCAATATGACACACTTGACGTCCCAAAAAACAGCCAGCATCACTTTTCTTGCAGATTTCTGTGCTCTTGGCTTGACATGTGTTGGTGAGCCCGGGGTTTTGCACTACATGCTGGAAATTTTGGATTCTGGGTCTTAATGGTGAACCCAAGTCTCATCTACTGTCACCATGGTCGGCAACATGTTTTTCGACTGACACATTTTGAGCAACTGGCCACAGCAATCAACCCTCGTTTGTTTCTGTTCACATGTCAGCAGACGCAGGACCCAGCGGGCACACACTTTTCTCATGTTCAGTCTGTTGTGTAAAATTCTAAAAACTATACTTTCATTCAGTTTTGCTGACCTAGATATCTCTGGAATTGTCATTTTCCTATCCTGGTCAATGATTTCCTTCACTTTGCACGAGCTGCAGTGGTCAGGGACTCATAGCTGACTGCTAGTGTCAGGGCCAGTGAACCAAAGCTGCCAAGACCCTTCTACACCTCCACGCGGTGATCCCGGATAACAGGCTGCAGCAGGGCAGACTGACTAAGGAGAAAGGATCGAAGAGGGAATGCTAACCCGGTACTAAAAAATGATTGCTGAAGTCGGATGTGTTGGATCGAAAGGTACAAATATCGTAGTCAAGTTAGTTGTACACTACGACACAAAGCATTCCGTTCTCTGGACTACATTCTGCTACTTAAGCCCTTTCAGTGTTTGGTAGTGAGAGATTGAAAATGAACGAAGCCAAGCCAAGCCTTCATTTTCATCGCTGCACTCTGTGTATGGTCTTCCTGATCTTGGAAGATCAGCAACATGGGAACGGCCACACTTAAACTGCCTACACAAGTTTTTTTACAGAAGCATACGAAAGACAGAATTCCTCAAACACTGATTCCATCTCCCTGTGTATTACTGTTGCTGTTTTTCCTTGCAACATCAATAATTTTATCACAGTTCTGGTCTCTGATTTTTACATAGTTCTGACAACCCGTTAAATTAGCAGATCCGGTCAATAAGGTGTGCTGCGCCATCCACCATACCGGGTAAACCCGAGGAGGGAAATTCATACTTCTCAAGCCCGGTACAGATTAAATGAGCTACATCTGTACCAAATTTCAACTTTCTCCTCCTACTCCTTCATAGTCAGGGAAAAGCCACTTGTATTCTAGATTTATTGCCCTTTGATCAGTAAAATAACATTCAGGATGAAAGCGGCGTGTGTGGATGGATGTGTGGATGTGTGGATGGATGTGTGCATGTGTGGATGTGTGGATGTGTGGATGGATGTGTGGATAGATGTGTGGATGTGTGGATGGATGTGTGGATGGATGTGTGGATGGATGTGTGCATGTGTGGATGTGTGCATGTGTGGATGTGTGGATGGATGTGTGGATGTGTGGATGGATGTGTGGATGTGTGGATGGATGTGTGCATGTGTGGATGGATGTGTGGATGGATGTGTGGATGTGTGGATGGATGTGTGCATGTGTGGATGGATGTGTGGATGGATGTGTGGATGTGTGGATGTGTGGGATTTCAGTTTTGTTAATATCGTTTTCTGACTGTGTGTGTGTATGATTGCTGGTTTATGTGTGTATGATTGCTGGTTTATGTGTGTATGATTGCTGGTTTATGTGTGTATGATTGCTGGTTTATGTGTGTATGATTGCTGGTTTATGTGTGTATGATTGCTGGTTTATGTGTGTATGATTGCTGGTTTATGTGTGTATGATTGCTGGTTTATGTGTGTATGATTGCTGGTTTATGTGTGTATGATTGCTGGTGTGCGTGCGTGCGTGTGTGTGTGTGTGCGTGCGTGCGTGCGTGTGTGTGTGTGTGTGTGCGTGCGTGCGTGCGTGTGTGTGTGTGTGTGTGTGTGTGTGTGTGTGTGTGCGTGCGTGCGTGCGTGCGTGCGTGCGTGCGTGCGTGTGTGCGTGCGTGCGTGCGTGCGTGCGTGTGTGTGTGTGTGTGTGTGCGTGCGTGCGTGTGTGTGTGTGTGTGTGTGTGTGTGTGTGTAAGTAAATTGGAAGCGCATAGCTTTTAGAGCGAGGTAATGTAAATGAAACTGGTTGTATACATAATCTGCAAAGTCTTCTAAACCAATAAGGTTAATTGTGGCAGTATGATTAAAAGTGTGTGGCACATGTATTTGTTCAGGTGTGTTTGTGTGTATGGGTGGTCTGTGTATGCGGTTTCGTGTGTGGTCGCGTGTATGTGATGGAAAGTGTGTTGGTCGTGCGTATGTGGTTGATGTAATGTGATTTAATATGTGGTCGCGCGTATGTGGTCGTGTTTGTGTGTGGTCGTATGTGTGGATGGTCGTGTGAGTGGGGTCGTTTGTGTTATTATGGGAAACCATCGTGTGTGGTCGTGTGTATGTAGTTGTGTGTGTGGTTATGTGTGCGTGATTGTGTGTAGTCGTGTGTGTGGTTGTGTGTGTGTGTGATTGTTTTTCTTTCGCCTTTTTTCATTATTCCCCAATATTGCACTGTGGTTTTTATTTTGCGCCTGTCGGCCCAGTGCATCCGACTTCAGTATGTATTCTATGTAAAGGTCTGCTTCCTTTTGCATTTTCTAAGGGTTTGCTTCCCCGGGGTAACGTCTGGTGTTGTGATGGGGATCGAACCCAGCACGTTCGGGCTGTGAGCCGTGTCACTTAACCACTAGCCCACGCCGTTCCCAGATTGTGTGATTAAGTATGTGGTGTGTGATGTATGTACTATTATGTATGTGGTCGTGTGTGAGGTTTGGGTATGTGGTCGTATGTGAGTTATTGTGTGTGTAGTAGTGTGTATGCATGTACGTGTGTGTATGGTCATGTGTATGTGTGTGTGTGTGATTACATATGTGGTGGTGTGTATGACGTCACTCTGAAGGTCGTCAACAGTTTCACTTATCTGGGGTCTGCCATCAGCAACACTCTCTCGCTCGAGAAGAAGGTAGAGAGTAGGCTTGTCTGGGCAAGGACCGCCATGGCCCGCCATCAGCAACACTCTCTCGCTCGAGAAGGAGATAGAGAGTAGGCGTGTCTGGGCGAGGACCGCCATGGCCCGCCATCAGCAACACTCTCTCGCTCGAGAAGGAGATACAGTAGGCTTGTCTGGGCAAGGACCGCCATGGCCCGCCTGACGAAGGGAGTCTGGGAGAACACTGCGCTGTGTCACTACACCAAGGTCCTGGTCTATCAGACCTGCGTTCTTGGCACTCTCATGTATGGATGCGAGACTTGGAGCACTTACACTAAACAGGAGCGGCGGCTGAACACCTTTCACGTGAGGTGCCTACGGCGTATATTGGAGATTGGGTGGCAAGAGAGAGAATGTCACATAATACGGTCTTGCATAGAGCAAACACTCACAGCATGTACTGGATGTTGAGCCAGCGACCTCTACGCTGGTTGGGACACGTTTATAGAATAGAAGACGAGAGGCTGCCAAAGGATATCCTAGCGGTTGGAGCTAGAAGTATCGGCTGTCCCACACTGCGATTCAAGGACGTTTGCAAGAGAGGCATAAAGTCATGCGACATCCCACCCGACGGCTGGGATGAGATTGCTCAGGATCGAGCTATGGAGACAGTCTGTTGGAGGGGACAAAGTGGCTGATGACGCTCGTAGAGCTCTTCTGGCTGCAGAGAAAAGAGAAAGACTGAAGAGACCAAGGGACAGCCAGGCAAGCCATCCTCCTCAGCGTGGTTGTACGATCTGTGGCAGGGACTGTCACTCGCGGATCGGCCTTTACAGCCATAGCAGACAGTGTCAAAATACAGGAGACAGAGCTGGACAAAACATATAGGCCTCCACGCGCATGGTCTATAGAGACTGAGACGCCTATGATGATGGTGGTGTGTGTGTGTGTGTGTATATATGTGTTCGCGTGTATGTGTGTATGTGTTAGCGTGTATGTGTGTATGTGTTAGCGTGTATGTGTGTATGTGTTAGCGTGTATGTGTGTATGTGTTAGCGTGTATGTGTGTATGTGTTAGCGTGTATGTGTGTATGTGTTAGCGGGTATGTGTGTATGTGTTAGCGTGTATGTGTGTATGTGTTAGCGTGTATGTGTGTATGTGTTAGCGTGTATGTGTGTATGTGTTAGCGTGTATGTATTACTTCTAAAGCATCAGAAGCACTGACCATTTATATTTTGTTTACAGAATATCGACAACTGACGCGTATCTAATCACTCATGGATCGTCGCTAGAACTATGATACGTCTTATCAGACTATAGAGCAGATCTGAATGGCAGTTAGCCCTGATTAGGACTGAACTCGGAGTAAACCGACAAACTGTTTCATTTCTTCACCCGAAACATTACGCCCATGCACATGGTTATATCATTTACAATATGTTTTTTCTTGAACTGCCTAGTTAACGTTAAAAGGATGACTCGCGTAGATGGGCCGTTACAGCACACGTTACCCTTGACATGTTACTGTAATAGTACACTTTACGTAAGCGACACGTAAGCCATTCCAGTGGCGTATCTACTATATGTGCAAGGTGTGCGATGGAAGTCCAAGTGAAACTGCACACATTTATTTTTAATGTTAGGAGTATTTTTATTGGCGTCTCGTGGAGAGATCTGGTGACAAATGCTGAAGTGCATTGCAGCACAGGTCTACCAAGTATGTTCACCATTCTTCTCCAACAAAGACTGCGATGCGTTGGTCATGTTCGTCGCACGGAAGACGGTCGCATCCCCGAAGATATTCTCTATGGGCAGTTGACGCGTGGTTAAAGAACAGCTGACCGATCACAGCTGCGGTTCAAAGACGCATGTAAGGGGGACATGAGGGCTCTGTGTATGGATCTGACATCTTGGGAAGACAACAGCTCGATCCAAATGGAGATGCAACCTGAAGATCCACCTCTGGTTGGGCGAAAATAAGCTCATGTAAGACAGGGAAGTGAAGAGACAACATGGAGAAGTGAAGAGACAACACGGGGAAGTGAAGAGACAACACGGGGAAGTGAAGAGACAACACAGAGAAGTGAAGAGACAACACGGGGAAGTGAAGAGACAACACAGGGAAGTGAAGAGACACCACAGGGAAGTGAAGAGACAACACAGGGAAGTGAAGAGACAACACAGGGAAGTGAAGAGATAACACAGGGAAGTGAAGAGACAACACAGGGAAGTGAAGAGACAACACAGGGAAGTGAAGAGACAACACAGGGAAGTGAAGAGAAAACACAGGGAAGTGAAGAAACAACACAGAGAAGTGAAGAGACAACACAGGGAAGTGAAGAGACAACACAGGGAAGTGAAGAGACAACACAGGGAAGTGAAGAGACAACACGGGGAAGTGAAGAGACAACACAAGGAAGTGAAGAGACAACACAGAAAAGTGAAGAGACAACACGGGAAAGTGAAGAGACAACACAGGGAAGTGAAGAGACAACACGGGGAAGTGAAGAGACAACACAGAAAAGTGAAGAGACAACACGGGGAAGTGAAGAGACAACACGGGGAAGTGAAGAGACAACACAGGGAAGTGAAGAGACAACACAGAAAAGTGAAGAGACAACACGGGGAAGTGAAGAGACAACACAGGGAAGTGAAGAGACAACACAGGGAAGTGAAGAGACAACACGGGGAAGTGAAGAGACAACACAGGGAAGTGAAGAGACAACACAGAAAAGTGAAGAGACAACACGGGGAAGTGAAGAGACAACACGGGGAAGTGAAGAGACAACACAGGGAAGTGAAGAGACAACACGGGGAAGTGAAGAGACAACACGGGGAAGTGAAGAGACAACACGGGGAGGTGAAGAGACAACACAGGGGAGTGAAGAGACAACACAGGGAAGTGAAGAGACAACACAGGGAAGTGAAGAGACAACACCGGGAAGTGAAGAGACAACATAGGGAAGTGAAGAGACAACACAGGGAAGTGAAGAGACAACACAGGGAAGTGAAGAGACAACACAGAAAAGTGAAGAGACAACACGGGGAAGTGAAGAGACAACACAGGGAAGTGAAGAGACAACACGGGGAAGTGAAGAGACAACACGGGGAAGTGAAGAGACAACACAGGGAAGTGAAGAGACAACACAGAAAAGTGAAGAGACAACACGGGGAAGTGAAGAGACAACACAGGGAAGTGAAGAGACAACACAGGGAAGTGAAGAGACAACACGGGGAAGTGAAGAGACAACACAGGGAAGTGAAGAGACAACACAGAAAAGTGAAGAGACAACACGGGGAAGTGAAGAGACAACACGGGGAAGTGAAGAGACAACACAGGGAAGTGAAGAGACAACACGGGGAAGTGAAGAGACAACACGGGGAAGTGAAGAGACAACACAGGGAAGTGAAGAGACAACACGGGGAAGTGAAGAGACAACACAGGGAAGTGAAGAGACAACACGGGGAAGTGAAGAGACAACACGGGGAAGTGAAGAGACAACACGGGGAAGTGAAGAGACAACACGGGGAAGTGAAGAGACAACACAGGGAAGTGAAGAGACAACACGGGGAAGTGAAGAGACAACACGGGGAAGTGAAGAGACAACACGGGGAAGTGAAGAGACAACACAGGGAAGTGAAGAGACAACACGGGGAAGTGAAGAGACAACACAGGGAAGTGAAGAGACAACACGGGGAAGTGAAGAGACAACACTGAAAGGAAAAGGAAAACCAAAAACTCAGTGGAGAGTTGTTACTCCACGGTCGCATGACTGGAAAATGGCTACTTTAAATTTTTATTAATTAAAAGATCATTTATTTTGCAATTTTTTGTAACTTTTGTTACCCTAAGACCGCACACTGGATATAGTGAACGCTGATTGTTGTGTACGTCTCTGTTCAGAGGGGGGGGGGGGGGGGGGGGAGCACGCTGAAGCGAGAAAAGAGTACTGGGCCTTTGCTTGCATGCCGCTATAATCGTAGCACTCAAACCTAAGCTAGATATAAGCGAGTGGGGGTTGGCACCGACGACGTCACGGCTTGGTGTTAGAATTGAACTGATCAATGCCAAGAATGCGCCAAACGTCCTGCACTCAGCTAGATTCCCCATGTACATACTAGGGTGTGTACTATTGTTGCTTCCACAGAATGGGTCTCAGGGACACCGCCACGTGCAATTGTGGAGCAGCTAAACAAACACCAGAACATATCCTGTTGGACTGCCCTACTTATACGGACCAAAGAAGAAGCAGTCTATCCCGGGGGAGCGACCATGATCGAAAAACTGGGGGAGACGAACGGAGATCTCAAACATACAGTCTCCTTCGTGAACCTCACTAGGCTAGAAGCACAGGATCAGTTGATTGAAGAAGAAGAAGAAAAAGAAGAAGAGAAGAAGAAGAAGAAGAAGAGGAAACTATTGTGGAGAGTATGTACTAGTGTAGTTTCTTCTTCTTCTTCTTTCGTTCGCTTGGAGTGTGTCTACATCTGCAAAGTTGTTTCTTGTATGAACATCACTATTTTCTGCAGCTCACACATAGGTCCATATAGTTTCCTTTCCAGTGTTGTTTCTCTTGGCCAGTATGTCCGCCTCAGTATCTCTTACTCTGGACAAACCTGAAGTATACGTTCCAAAGTCTATTAGTGTAGTGAAATGTATTGTATACATTTATCTTAAATACAGTGAAAGAACATTGCAAGCAATTGATTGTATTTTCTATATTACGAGGGGGGCTTCAAATGAAAACCTTTCAAAAGTGCGATAGAAATGAGAAAAACAAGGCCTTTGTATTGTAACTTATTAATATGGTTGCTAAGGATGTCAATGGTGTCCTACAAGTACAGTCACAGTGCATGTAGACGAACAACATGAAGTATTAATTGCAGATGAAAGATGGCCGCGCGACTAATGACATCCGCCAAAGAGGAGCGGCGCGTTCTGTTATCCGTTGTTGTTTTAACAGCGAAGGAGTGAAACCTGTAGAAATTCATCGGCGAATGAATGTCCAGTACAGTGATGCACGCCTTTCACTCTCAGTCAAATGGCGATTCTCTTTAACAAGGCGGTCAACGGCTGCAATCGACTCTGGGGTTATTGCTAGGTGTGCCTGACCCGGTCTTGAACAGTTTGTCACAGAACTCATGATGCTTTGTAGCTTACTAAAAGGCTTGCTTTACCGTACTTTACCTTTATTCGCCAATGAAATTATATAGGCAGCCGCCTTCGCTGCTACAAAAAACAAAACAAAAATAACAAAAACGGATAACAGAACACGCTGCTCCTCTTTAGGGGATGTCAATAGATGGTAGCCATCTTTTAAATACAATTACGCCGTCATGGTGTTTGTCTGCACCGTGATGACACATACATGACACTCTTGACATCTTTAGCTACCATATTAATAAGTTACATTTTAAAGACATAGTTTTTCTAATTTCTATTCAACCTTTAAGGTTTTCATTTGAAGCCCAAAAGTACATAGTATGAAATTCCAGCGAATGGTTTGGCTTGGCTTCGTTCGTTCTCAATCTCCAGATACCAAGCCATGAAAAGGCTTTGCAAGTTGCAGGATGTAGTTCAGAGAACAGAATGCGCTGTGTCGTAGTTTACAGCTTTACTGCGATTTTTTTTGCACCTTTCGATCCGACACATCCGACTTCGGTAGGCATTTTGTGAGTACCGGGTTAGCAATCCCTCTTCGATCCCTCCTCCTTAGCCAGTCTGTCCTGCTGCAGCCTGTTATCCAGGATCACCGCGTGGAGGTGTAGAAGGGTCTTGGCAGCTCTGGTTCATCGTGTGTCAAGGTCTAGTGAATTAATGCAGAAGCTGTTGTAAATTTAAAAGTGTGGGACTTTTTTTTTCGATGCAATTTTGGGGGATTTTGAAAAAAAATGTCATTTGGAAACATTTCTAATAATTATTTGTATTCATATGTTCTACAGACTAGGAAAGTTTATATTGCTTACCCCAATAAGAAAGAGAATGATACGCTTCTACATATACAATGTGACAGACAAGATGCATTTAAGACACACTTGAACTTAGCAGAGCTTACAAAAACAACAAGGATGCAGAAGCCAAGACTGAACGTGACAGTATTGTTGAAGGTGAGCCAGTTTTATCGGAGGCTGGATTGTTAGTTAGTCGTCGGATCATCTTCATCGCACTGGGAACGCGCTGAGATCTCATCTTCAGTACTTCTGCTAGCACGTGATGACTGACACGCTCAGATCTCATCTTCAGTCTGTCTGCCAGCACGTGACACGCTCAGATCTCATCTTCAGTCGGTCTGCCAGCACGTGACGCGCTCATATCTCATCTTCAGTGCGTCTGCTAGTACGTGATGACTGGCGCGCTCAGATCTCATCTTCAGTATGTCTGACAGCACGTGACGCGCTCATATCTCATCTTCAGTATGTCTACCAGTACGTGACGCGCTCAGATCTCATCTTCAGTATGTCTGCCAGCACGTGACACGCTCATATCTCATCTTCAGTATGTCTGCCAGCACGTGACGCGCTCATATCTCATCTTCAGTATGTCTGCCAAGCCCGTGACGCGCTCAGATCTCATCTTCAGTGCGTCTGCCAGCACGTGATGACTGTGCTGGTTAACTAGACGCCTTTGGATCCCCGTGTGGTGTTACTTCTTCGTCGCCTCTCGTTTCACCCCCAGTGCAACAAGTCGCGCCTAGGACGTAGAGCCGGGATCAACTGCCGAATCTTTATTCCAGCCGATTTCCCTAACGGCGATTAGGACATCAGCTCGGTCCATTGATCTGCCACCCCCTTTCGGTGATGTGCTCCCCAACCTATAAGCACTCTCGCTCCCTTCGACACCCGGCATGACCCGGAATGAGGACGAAGGTCTCTCTGCAACATTGACCGCCCTACCGACTCCAACCACTGACGCCGCGAACAATCTGATTCCACCTTCCTGAGCATTCTCATTGAGGATGCACACATGATTCCATTCCATTGATTCAAGCCAGTCCATCGCCTTTGTAACAGCCATGATCTCCATGGTCAGACTGCTTGTGGTCACCGCAAAAGCCCCCATGCTCCTACTTGATCATTGTCCCACCCCTCTGAACTGTATGGGCCTATGCGCTTCTCCACCCGCCGTATTGTGAAATGATCTACGAGCATATATCGATAGCACTACGTCATCGGCAAATCGAAGATCACTGAGGCGTCCCCGTTTCATCTGTAAATGAATGATTTCACTTCTGCAGAGAAGATGTTCGGTGAGATATGTAGATATATCGTTGTCCAGTTCTTCACTGTTGTCTTCGAAACATTTGTCTCCATACACTGCCTGTCTGCGATGAATGTCAACTGGTCGACATCCTTGTTAGAAACTAAACCACTGCTCGCTGATCAACTCTGGACGGATTCCGTATCAGACCCGCCATGTTTTCAACGGTTATGCTGAGGAAACTATGAGTCGGAGAATAATGACATTTCGCAAATTTGACGGTTGGTATGTGCTGTTTAAACCAGAAGTGATGTTATCCTGTACTTGGTACGTATGTTCACTTGTTGCAATTTGGTCCGGTTTCATTTGAGCACGTCTCATACATTAAGATTGGCTTATGGAACCACATTTGATCACGTGAATTAACTAATTTATGCACGTTTTGTCTGCTAGTTTTTGAACGTGTTTATGACAGACAATGATTTAGAATCTAGACTGAAAGAAGTTTACAAATTAAGTGAACTTATTTAAATTTTTGCGAGTATTGCCAGTTCTGTAGAGCGGCCATTTTCTGCTTTGAAGTGGAAGCATTGTTATTGGTGCACTCAGAGTCAAGGTCGTTTGAGTGGCCTAAGTCTAATTTCTATAGAAAAGGAAATTTAAGATTCAAGACTCAGAATCATTTTATGATTTAGAGGTTTAAAAGTTTCTGAGTAATGACAGTTTTCGACGGAACAATCTCCAACGAGCAGATCTCCTTTTGGACAGAAGGCGTTGAGCATGAACTGGGTTTTATTTCTATTGATTTGTAGGCAGCCTGCAACACTGTTCTGCTGAGTTCATTTTGGCTTTTCGCCGCTTTTTGGGCCAAGACATCACGAACTCCCATTTTAAAAATTGAGAGATCTCAAGAAGGATAACAGCTCAGCTTAAAGCCATCCTGCAACAGATGCGATACGTCAAACCTATGGCTCACACCTTCAACAGTAAGATTATTCGAGTTATGATATATGGCTACGAGATGTGGAACCTACGGAAAGCTGATACAGATAGACTACCCATTGCCCAACGAGCGATGAAGCGAGGAAAATTGAAGATTTCCATTCGAGAACAAATCCGCAACGCAGAGATCAGACGTCGAACTTCCTTCTCTGACATCATAGATGTTGGGCTGTGACGGAAATACAGATGGGCCGGTGATGTGGTGCGCATGTCGGATAACAGATGGGCCGGTGATGTGGTGCGCATGTCCGATAACAGATGGGCCGGTGATGTGGTGCGCATGTCCGATAACAGATGGGCTGGTCATGTGGTGCGCATGTCCGATAACAGATGGGCTGGTCATGTGGTGCGCATTTACGATAACAGATGGTCTGGTCATGAGGTGCGCATGACCGATAACAGATGGGCTGGTCATGTGGTGCGCATGTCCGATAACAGATGGGCTAGTCATGTGGTGCGCATGTCGGATAACAGATGGGCTGATCATGTGGTGTGCATGTCCGATAACAGATGGGCTGGTCATGTGGTGCGCATGTCCGATAACAGATGGACACGTCGAGTGACGTCGTGGTGGCCATACAACTTTAGTCGCCCTCGCGGGCGACCGAGGATGAGGTGGAGAGATGGCATGATGGAGGTCCTGGGCCCAACATGGTCAGGTCATCCCGTACCGGTGAGATCATTGGGGCACAATTGAAGATATCCTCACAACTCCACGCCATCCTTCTCTGTCAGCAGCCGCTGCCTGTGTCTCTTCTGGTCGGAGATTGGTCCATTCTTTTATGTTGCCCTCCCACCTCCTTTTGGGCCGGCTTCTTCGTCGTCTGCCTTGCACCTTTCCGTGCAGGATCGTATTTGCAGGACCATTTGATCTCGATATGTGACTGTACCAAGCGAGTTTCCTACTTTTGACAGTTGCCAAGAGATCTTCAAAAGGCCCTATTGCTGTTGTAATTCTATCTCGTATTTCCTCATTTGTAACTCGATCTTTGTACGTGACGTTTAAAAGTCTTCGGAAACATCTCATCTCCAAGGCCTGTATCCTTCGTTGAAGGTGAGCTGTAACTGCCCATGTCTCACAAGCATAGAGGAATATTGACAGGACCAGTGTATGCATTAATCTGATTTTCGTACATAGTGCTAACCAACATTGTACACCAAGACAAAAGAGCGAAAGGAGTTTACGCAACTATCTGGCATCAGACACACGTGCCTGATTGAATACCAGAATTTAGAGATTTTGGAGATTTGAGTAAAGAAAAAATGCTGGAATTAGTATACAAATTAAAAATTGTACACATTGTTCAAATTTAGAAATAGACCTACGTTAGATGTTTAAAATTGGTGCATTTGTTTCCATACTGTAAAAGATTTGACATAAAAACAAAACTAAGATTAAGTAGACATTGCAATATTGACCATTATTGAATAATAATAATAATAATATTATTATTGAATAATAATAATAATAATAATATTCATCATCATCAAGTGACGTCTTTGCAACTGAGGTTGACAGTAATGGGTCTTCATCTGTCTCTGTCCAGAAGCAAGTTGGTATACTCAGTCAAACTAAGTCCCGACCATATCTTGATGTTGTCTGTCCATCTGTACCTCTGACGCTCCTGCCGTCCCCTCTTCCATCCCCGCCCCCAATATACCTTTCAGCAAACTGTCATTGCGTTTGACATGACCAACATATTTTGTTTTTCTGCCTTTTGTTTCTTCTCCGTCTGGAGTTTTTCCAGGACCTAATTATTTGTTTTCTTATCTTTCCAAGAAACTAGTCCAAGTCTTCTGAAGACCCACATTTCAAAAGAATCAATACTCTTCTCAATAATATTTCTACATTATAGTGAACATATACTGGGCGAAACATTGATTTTCATAGAGTATTAAATTCTAAGAATGTAACACACATTGTATCAGTGTTTAGGATACGCCACTGAGCAGTATATATGCTGGCCTCCTTTTTTCCCGTTTCGTAACCAAATTTAATTTACCTGTATTTATGGTGATATGGAATGTAGGCATTTCGTAATACATATTTGCACGACCCCTCGAGCGTTACAGCGATTTCTTGTTTTGATTTGATTAGAGATTCGCCTGTCTGGATTCTACCGGCGAAGGCAGGCACTTTCCAGTCCAGGCCGTAGTTCTTTGGGCGATTAAAGGGCGTATGGATGCCTGTGTGTCTTAGTCTTAGTCGACCTGTACTTCTACATGGGTAGATGTCCCTGTGCAGGTCCCAGCTCTGGCGTGAGCTGGATGTACCTGGGACGAGGGTTTCCTGCTTAGCGGGCTAGGCTCGAGTCGCT